>CM060380.1:12054898-13254898 GCA_030545235.1 Helianthus tuberosus | reverse complement strand
TTTCCTCTATTGATTCCTCTCCTCCAGTTGATCCAACTCCCTACCGCAAACTTGTAGGTACCCTACAGTACCTTGCATTCACTCGCCCCGACATCTCTTTCGCCATCAACAAACTATCTCAATTCATGCATTCACCTAAATAATCACACTGGAAAGCTCTCAAACGGGTACTCCGATATCTGAAAGGAACGGTATATCACGGGTTGTTTTTGAAACGAAATACCAATCTTACCTTACAAGACTTCTCGGACTCGGACTGGGGCGGTATTCATGATGGGGGACGATCCACTACAGCATATATCTTATACCTTGGGTTAAACATCATCTCTTGGAAATCTGCAAAACAAAAAACGGTCTCTAGATCATCCACCGAAGCTGAGTACAAGGCTCTTGCCAATGCGGCGGCTGAACTTTCATGGGTTAAAAACTTACTCGGTGAACTTGGTTTACCAACTGTGACCACTCCATCACTTTACTGTGACAACACCGGGGCTACCTATGTATGTGCCAATCCTGTTTACCACTCACGCATGAAACACATCGCCCTGGACTATCACTTTGTACGGGAACAAGTTAACTCCGGGCAGCTTAAAGTTTTTCACGTCAGCTCAAAGGACCAACTTGCGGATGTTCTTACCAAACCACTTCCACGAGCACCTTTCCTGAATTTTCGGTCCAAGATTGGAGTCTCCAATGGATCCTCCATCTTGCGGGGGCGTATTAACACCACACATTAATTGCATTCATATTACTTAACAGCTGGACGTAAATCAAGGATTCACATATCCTTATTCCCATTCATTATTGCATTAATTAGTGAATATTGTATTTCCATTTGTATGTAATTTATTGTGTTTACATTTATATGTAATTTATTGTATTTCCATTTGTATGTAATTTATTTGTGTATATATTGTGATTGGTTATCAATAAAAATAATCATCTTGATTCAATACAAACTTCTATTCTTTATAACCCCTACCAAAGAGGTAGGTCCGCCCCTGAATAGACGATGGAGAGAATGAATGAATTATCAAAAATGAGTTTTATTGCATATCTAAAAGATGATCGGATCGGAAGAGAGTGGAGGTGTAGCGATGCTCGAAATGCTAAACTACATTACCACTTGAACGTATTTACAAACTCTCATATAAAAACACCCAACTTTACATATGTACGGATGTAAATAACGCAAACCATTAGTGAATCGTTCGACAAAGTAATTAGTGAACAATTCGACAAAACAATTGATGAATCGTTCGACAAAGTAATGTTTGTGTGTTTTCATATGTGTTCGTTTATGTTCTTTCAACGTATTAGCAAACAAGCATAAACAAAAAAATATATATTCATTTATGTTTTTGTGTCTGTTCATTTGCTCCGTTAAAACTTAAAATTAAGTGATCAAACACAAGCAAAGTAAAGTTGTTCATGAGCCGAGCCGAACCGAGTGAACGTCTGCTTGTACTCTGCTCGAATTGAAACCGAGCGGCTTGGCTCTGTTCGTATTTAAGAAAACGAGCTAGAAATTGTTGCTCGAACTCACTTGGTTTATAATCGAGTAGCTCGGTTTTGCTCGTTTTCATTTTTAAATTAATTTTTAATACAAAGACTTCAAATTTAAATGTCAACATTCTTTCATTCAAAATTGTTTCACTCAAAATGTTGCTCGTTTTCGCTCAATTGTCATTCACTCAAGATACATATAAGTTCAATTGCCTGAAGAGTAGATGGGAGCGTTGTTGGCTAGTCAGACGATGTCGTTGCGAATTGTGATGGCCGTGAGCGGTGTGGGCTACAGCTGAAGAGTGAAGCGTGATTGCATGAAGCTGCGATTGAACCCCGAAGGGTGAAGAGATGAGGTCATTTGAGAGGGGTGGCTCATTTTGATATTTGTTAGTGAACGTGTGAAGTCAAAAACAAAAGAAATTAGATTTAATGACTTAGATCTGGTGTTAGGCTATCTATAATTTAGGCTAAATCCATTTGCAATTCTAATATTCAATAGGGAGATAATTATAAAAATAATTATATATTTGTGCATATAAAATATGGATAAAGATCCGTTAGGAACCACCCTTTATTGCGAGAACCGCGAGAACCAGTGTGAACACATGGTATTTTTGTAATTATATTATGTTTATACAAAAAAAAACATGAGTTCCTTTTTTTCCAGCGTTTCTTTTTTTTTTCCTTATGTCACTGTTGTCTCCATTTTAGGGTTTCAGTAGCTCACCAGTTTATGGTCTCCACACTCGGCTGAGAGGCATTCACGGCGGTTTCACGGTGGCGGAGAGTCATGCACGGTGGTTTTCACCGCATATAGATAGTCGGTGTTCATGTATTTCACGGCGGTTGCGGTTGGCACGGTGTTTACGACGGCGGCCGACGACGATCACGTAACTCACCGGATTTCACGGCGGCGGCAGCCGAAAACGATGTTTACGTCATCCTCTACATCACCTTTTACATCTGATGTTCCTCCTCATACATTCTCTGATAATCCTCTATTTACGACATCCTCTAAATCACCATTTACATCTGATGTTTCTCCTCATACATTCTCTGATAATCCTCCTCATACATCTGATGCGGACATTGTTGGTGACATTGTTGGTCCATCTGCTGATAATACAGTTGATAGTCACAATACACCTACAAATACAGAACATCAAGAGTTGCAATTCATTCGATTTGTGACTAAAGGTATTATGTTGACTGTAAATGATGTATATACTTTGTAAATGATATTGTATTAAATGATATGCACATGTGCATTATAATTACTATAAATGATGTTGTGTTAACTTATATGCACGTGTGCATTATGTTGATTGTAAATGATATTGTATTAAATTATATGCACATGTGCATTATGTTGAAAATTAGACTATGTCGTTGATTTATGGATTCTAAACAAGTGCCTTATGGAGAACTATCCAATTATGTGCAGAATGGCAGCAAACAAATGGTCTTAGGTGGCGGACAACTACAAAAAAATAGGGGAGGTGATTGTGTGGGATTGGCAATAGAAGAACAAGCCGACAACCAGGGAGGCATGGCTGGACTTTATGCAGCTTTTGGCACTGCTGAGAGACACCAAAATGAAGACGGGTCAAGTTGGGTGGGGTTGGCACTCGGAAAATAAGTCGACTTTTAATGTTAAAACCGTTAAAGAGGATTTGTGTGTCACAAGCGGGGACCTGTCGAGTGGCTTTGTAATGACCTGGAACGGTTGGGCTAAACCTAAAGCCAATATGTTCGCATGGAAAGCCGTCGAAGGCAGGTTACCGACATAGACGGAGCTGGAAAAAGGGGTAATTCAGACCAGCAACACATTGTGCCCGGTTTGCGAATACGAGCAAGAAACTGTTGAACACATTCTCATTACGTGTTTGATGTCAAAAACGCTATGGTGGATGGTCGGAGCATGGTTGGGAGTAAAAGATTTTCCTGGAAGGTGGAGATTTCTAAGAAGAAGAAAAAGGCAGTCAACTGCATAGTGATGGCTACATTATGGATCATATGGTCGAGCAGAAATGAGAAGGTATTCAAAGTCGTGGAGATTTCAAATGTTAGAAGACTGGAACAATTCAAGGAGTGTACTCTGTTATGGATGAAAGTCATAAGCCAAAATGGAGAATTAGAGCCAAAATTGAGAATTTAGTGACTGAAGAGTGGTACACCAGTGGTCTGAATGTAATAGAAAATTAGGAGTTTATATGTTTATTGTAAGCGTACTTCTCTAGTTACTGGCTAGAGTTCTGGTTTGAATATATGGCATCTTGTTCTGTTAAAAAAATGTCTTTATATATAAAATGATAATGCTCGTGTGCATTATATTGACATGGTTACAGTTTCGCACAATGCACGTGTGCATACATGTTTACTGTTTCACTCCACATCGTTACTGTTTTGACCAATGCACATGTGCATACATGTTTACCATTTCATTACACATGGTTATTGTTTCGAACAATGCACATGTGCATACATGCATATTTTTTAATTACATGTAATCCGTTTTTCTTACATATACATCAACATATGTAATGTGGTACCCCATACGTAATAGGGTACCACATACGTAATATGATATAAACAAAAATACAATATTTCAAAATACAAACATGCATTACCGACATGTTTATTGTTTTTTTATTAATGCACATGTGCATTACCAACATTAACAAAGTTATAACAAGTAAATATAACACCCTCATCATAAGAATCACATAATTCGATCAACAATCATTATTGCACATATGCCCCACCAACATATACTATACCAAACAACATTTTACATCCTAAATTAACAAATATAACCATCTGTAATACATTATACAATACCAATATGTATGTTATTTCAAACTATGCACATTTGTAGTACCAACATTCCCTCTACCAAACAACATAATACATCATATATTCACGAACATGATCATTCGCCTCTGATAATGACAGTTTTGTTGCTATCTTCACCCTCATGTTCTTAAGTTGCAAGTCTTCAATTTCTTTATCTTTGTTGAATATGCAATCAAACTTCTCACCACTCCCTTTATACATCTCCATATGTCGCATAGCAAACACCCAGCAATCTGTGAAGTAATAAAGGGATTTCGTTTACTTGTTCAATTTCTCTTTGGGGACCAAAAGCGATTAACAGTGACCATTGAATAAGTTTCTTCAGCTTGAGTTGGGTTTCATAGTGATTTCGCTCACTTGTCCTCCTCTATGTTTTTTTTTTTCTTCTTGTGCACCTACATGTGATATATTTAATGTGTTTACATAAATGATATCATTAACATGAAAGTAATAAAGGGATGCACATGTGCATAAACTCCCAACTGCATCATCGAATATTAGTCAACATTTTTTACCTATTTGTTTAACCGTTGCGTAATCATCTTCCATTGCATCCGGCATTTTTTTGACCCTTCATCCCTTGATTTCAAAACGTAAGTTACTTTCTTTTATTTTTTCCGTTGTCGTGATCTACGATAATAAACAAAACAAAAAAGCATATGATTAACAAACATACAATCTCAATGAATATGTGCATTAACATTAACTTTATCATTACTATATACACTATGCATATGTGCATCAACATAAATTACATTGTTAACATATTCTGGCAAAATTCTAACAAACTATGCACATGTACAACAACATGAATGACCTGATTAACATTTTCTGGCAATTATGCACATGTGCCTAACTGCACATTTGCATCCATATGACTGACCTAATTGAAATAATCTGGCAAAATATGCATTTGTGCATAACTATGCATGTGCATTAACATGACTGAGCTTATCAACAGGTTTGCTTCAATAAAAAATAATAGACAAAACAAAAGTTACTTTCTTCGATTTTTACCTCTTTGTTTAACTGCCGCGTAATCATCTTCCATTGCATCCGACATTTTTTTGACCCTTCATCCATTGACTTCAAAACAAAAGTTACTTTCTTCGATTTTTTCCTTTTGTTGATATACAATAATATACAAAAAATAATAAAATAATAAAAAATAAGATCAATAAACATAAATTATCAATATATATGTGCATTAACGTTAACTTTATCATCACCATATACACTATGCACATGTGCATAAACATAAACGACCTTGTTAACAACATTTGCATCAACTTTATCATCACTACATTAACTATGCACATGTGCATCAACATAAACGACCTTGTTAACAATCTATGCATCAACTTTATCATCACCATATTAATTATGCACATGTGCATACCTATGTGCACATGTGCATTAACATGACCGACATTATCAACAAGTAATGTTTGCTTTAATAGAATAACCTAACCATTGCCAACTCAACTTCTGTATCACTACCAAATATATTTAAAATTATTCAGTAACAAAACCTACATAAAAAAAACACACATACGTACCACATCAGTAACAAAACCTACATAAAAAAAAACACACATACGTACCACATCAGTAACAAAACCTACATACAAAAAAAAAAAAAAAAAAACACACATACCTACCACATTACAAGTAGGTGTATCACAACAATTACCCCGAATCCCTCAAACATTATATACATCAAACCATTTTCGCTAATGCAAATATGAAACTTTAATCGTCATATTAACATATAAAGGATCTGAATCGACAATTAGTCATCATGTTAACATATGAAAGTGCAAAAACAAATTATATAAACTTACACATTCACAGAACTGTGTAGCATCGTGTTACGATGAATCCATTTGACGTTTGTTCTTCAGTTTCTCCTTATTTGTGCCGAAATCTTCAATGATTCTGTTATTATTGCCCTAATTTCGGATATATGATGAATATATGATGGATGATTCTTTTCTTATCGCCCTAATTTGAATATATGATGGATACATGATGAATTATACGATCGATATGATGAATTTTAGGGGATTTGGAGTGTGAATTATAAGATCGATATGATGAATTTTGGGGGATTTGGAGTGTGACGTGAACTGAGATGATGAATTGTGTAGAAGCTGATGGATCTGGACATGAACTGAATATAAAAGAGGATTTAATTGTTGTTTAAAATCCATAAAGAGGAGGAGTGGCAGCTGATTTCAATTTTATTATGTATTTACAGTAATGCCCCTTGTTCACATTGGTTCTCGCAATAAAGGTGGTTCTCGCATGAACCCTACCCTATAAAATATATACTTATATATAAAATAGGAATAATGGAATTTAATAATCCCAACTTTCCCTAGTTGGCCGGAAACAGACCCACCTTTAAAAATAACCACTGGCAGTTCCACCTTTTGACACTTTGTAAAACATTGGACCTTTGCTAACTCTGTTATAACGTTGATGACGTGGCATGATGATGTGGCATAAATTTTTAACTGGGATGATTACATGGCTGAATGTGGGCCAGAACTTGAATATGTGGCATTTATAATAACATTTATTTATTTTATATCTTTCCTGCCATCATATATAATCCAATTAAACCCTAAATCTAATACAAACATAAGATGGAACTCAGCTGCTCATCGTCTTCAACCTCTGGTACCAAGAAAAACCCTAAAAAGTTCAAAGTCGATATAGACGGAAATGTGTACTGCAATCACGATATCCTAGCCATATCTAGGGTTGCTGGACGAAGAAGTGCTCGAAGTGGGGAAGCATTTTATGGTTGCGCTTTATGGCCAGTAAGTTAGCATGTCAAATTAGGGTTTTTGGTTCTAATTTCACGTTTATCTTGGTTATTTATCTTCTAATAGAAACAAGACTGCAAATTTTTCATGTGGAAATCTGACATCAAAGCATTCCGTATTGAACATGGAAGAAATGAACAAGAATTGGAGATTGAGAATCTCAAATTGCAGGAAGAGAACAAGATGTTGAAACAACAACTTGCAAATAAAAAATCAACTTGGAAGAATCTGCTCTGTTTGGCCATTGTTGTGATAGGAAGTTGGATAATTCTTAGATAAACAGTTGTCAATTGTTAGTATTTTGTAATAGGAAATGGGAATCCCTGGAAATGTATGCAGTGTTTGTATTATGTGGCTGTTGCCTAATGATTTTGTAATGCTACTTATTTTGGTTGTTGCCATTGTATTATGTGGCTGTTGCCATTGTATACACACTACATGTTGACCATATTTAAACTAAACCAACACTAAAGAATGACCAAAACATCCCACTGCATATACAATACATATTGACAAACAACAAAAAATGACCAAAAATGACCAAAACTGGACCAAAGGTAGATAGTAATGCTGCAACATACATGTATTATGTGGCTGTTGCCATTATATACCATACATGTTGACACACAAAAAATGACCAAAACTGGACCAAAGGTAGATAGTAATGCTGCAACATAACAGCTATTAACATTAAAGCCACAGAATGATCTGATAAGTTAGATGTTCACAAGATACATGATGCATCTACTAGAAGTTGTTCAAAAGGGACACATCAAGGTAGTTACAAAGTTAATACATACAAAAGCATGAACATCATAAACATATAAGATTCACTGATCAAACTGTGCAAAATAGCATGACATCTTCAGCAACTAAGCATCCTTCCCCTGCAGCCTTCCCCTGCATACCCTTTTTGAACCAGTTGATTGCTGAGATGGTTGGCTTGATTGTGTGGGATTCTGTGATGCTTGACTTGATGTAACCTTTGACTTTGACTTAGCCCTTTTCCTTTTAGAACCAACAGCTTTCCCCTTTGGCCTACCCCTTGATTGTTTAGGCCCACCTTGATCTCCATCAGCTGCACCAACCTTAGCCTTACCCTTCGAACTGCACTTCCTTACATTGTGGCCTTTTTCGTTGCAGTGGCTACATGTCATTTGTATCCCATGCTTTGACAATTTTCCAGGTTTCTTACGGTCTTCATGTGGATCTCTCTTCCTGTTTTTCTTGGGTCTTCCAGGAGCAATTTTAATTGGTGGAGGGTCAAGAGGATAATCAACCTTAGGCCTCATTTTCGGAGTTGCAACTTCGAGTGTCCCACCAGTCCATACGTTGATCTTGATGATTTCTACCATTGATGATGATCGCTTCTTCGTTTGTTTGATCGATAGTGAGAGAGATTAGGGTTTGTTCTTCGTAGCGAGAGAGAGGATGGAATTAGGGCTTGAATTTTATGTGGTCTGAATGATAGTGACAGTAGTGAAGTGTTTTAAGTGTTGATTGTAGTGGGTAGATATTATTTAGATAGTGTTAATTAATTGTAAATGCCACATAATAAGACAACTTGCCATGTAATCATCCCAGTTAAAAATTTATGCCACATCATCATGCCACGTCATCAACGTTATAACAGAGTTAGCAAAGGTCCAATGTTTTACAAAGTGTCAAAAGGTGGGACTGCCAGTGGTTATTTTTAAAGGTGGGTCTGTTTCCGGCCAACTAGGGAAAGTTGGGATTATTAAATTCCATTATTCCTATAAAATATGTAAAAAATATCTGAGTCGAGCCGAGCGGACCTTTGCTCGTGCTTGACTCGTCTACAAATTGAACCGAGCAGATCGGCTCGTTTACAATTGAGTGAAAAATCAAGCGAGTATTTTAAAAGAAATTTCTGAGCGAGCGGTAAGCGATGCACACTTTGCCCATCCTAAAGCAAAGCTTTCTTCGTGTTTGTTCGGACTGTTTACATCTGTACCAATGCATAAACATATTTGTTTCCTGTGATAATATTGTTAGATATAAGGGTGAGAGGGGTGGTCACCTCGTGAGGATAAATTCTCACCAATAATTTTTTGTCATGTCAATACCCCTCTCCAACTTTCTTTGCCCTTAATCACAAGAGGTGGTTTCATCTAAACCATTTTTTTTAAATAAAAAAAATGTATGATTGGTTGAAAGATAGTGGGCCCCACTATACACATCTCTCTCCTCTCCCTTTGTGCGGTAACTATTCACCGAAATCAACATAATTCAACGGTAAGGAAAGGATCAGCGACAATGTTGCCGCACGGTGAAAGGGCACACCGCACCCTTCCCCGTTCACACTACGGGCGTTTGTGATAACAAAAAGTAAAGTAACAATGTAATTAACATTAAATTGTCACTTCATCATCTGATTATAATCAGTTTTCACACATCAATGCAAATGTGTAAGAGTTGCGCACGTATAACCCATTTTACGTACGTGTCACATACCATAACCCATTTTCGTGATAACTGACTTCAATTAAACATCTAAATTAGGTGAACTAGGATAAAGACCCGCCCGCGTTGCGGCGCGGGTACATCGTAAACATTGAACGGATTAGTCCAAACGTTATATGATGCATTAACCATATGAAACCACGTATTTCGACGTATCCAGTTGAACTCAATGTAACTTGTATAAGCATTGTGATTGAATCAAACGTAAAGTAAATCAAATTCATATCGAACAATCATAACGTATTATGTGTGACCCAACTCATACATAAAAAACGTAACAGGTATAAAGGAAAATCTGACACATGTAATCGAAAGGGATTAATTAGAGTTTTCGAATAAAAGGGAAAAAAGAAACCATAATTTGACTCCACTCGGTTTGAAACAAACTTTACGAAACATACATAAAATAAACACATAAACATATGATATTTGACCTGAATCATTTCCCAAAAAAGTTTACGTCGAAACGTCGAACAACTTAAATTTATACTGAAACGTACATAAAAATATGCACGTAAAAATGGTTTCTTTAAACGAAAACGTATTATATTTGACCTAGAGTTGTTTATAAAAAAAAGTTTACGTCGAAATGTATAACAAATCATATTTATACCTACCCGTACATAAAATATGTACGTAAAAAATAGTTTTTCAGTAAAGAAAGTATAAGGGTAAACCGAAACAAAATATTAGTAAAAAATTTAATAGGTTAAAAACGTTCGTAAAACCATGCCAAGTAGCACCAATGCCACACCGGCATCGACTCCAACATCGGAAAAACTCGTAAAAATAAAATAGATAAAATGAAAAAAAAAAATACACCAAACGAAAAGCAGACTTAAAATCGTTGAACCACGCACACCCGTTACAGTGTGTTTATGCGAAGAAATTAAACAGAAACGTAAAACGTAGAAAATAATAACTTAGTCGATCAAGGACTCGCCCGTTGCGGCGAATTTGTCAAAAGGGGAAAAATGGACACGTTGCGACGGGCCTATCAAATTCGAAAAAATAGAGCAAAAAACGTTGAACCTCACATGCACGCTACGACGTGTTAACTCGCAAAATTTAGAACGAAACGTAAAACGAAAAACTTGCGAAAGACAAAAAGTACGAGGGACGAAAGTTGTATATAATAAAGTGTTGGGTTAAATTATAAAAGAAGAAAAACTTTGTGTTAAAAACAAAAAAATTAAAAGAGGTTAAAATACAAAATATGAAAATGCTTGGGTTAAAAGTGAAAAATCAAAATTTTTTTTGAAACTCACCCTAAGCTAGAAGTACAACTCACAATGCACAAAATAGTTACTAATTTATATTGTATAAATAGATTAGTTTAAGACGAAAGTAACATCTTGAAAAGTAGGTTAGTTTTATTTTTTATATATACAAACTTCATTTAAATAGTAAATAGTATTTTATACACGATTTCTTCAACAAACAAAAAAATTACTTGCTTATTAACTTTTTAGCTTCTTAACTGTAATTAGGGGTGTAAACGAGCCAAACCACTCGAGAAAAAACTCGAAACGAGCTGAGCCTTATTAAGCTTAATCCTAAAACAAAGCTCGTTTATTTATCGAGCCTGGTGTGTGAAGCTCGTCAGGCTCGCCGAGCCTTAGTGATATATTAGTTTTTATTAATATTTAATAACATTTATCCCTTTATTTAAAGTATTTTAGTAAACGAGTCGAGCCGAACTTATTTAAACTTGTTTACGCTCCGAACCCGAACCTAAAAATAAGTTTGTTTAGCAAACGAACCTGAGTCCAAGCTTCACCTATCGAGCTTGCGAGCCTAAACGAGTTTATGATTTATATTTATTTCAATAATAGATAGAGACGAGCGTGCAATAACGTAACCCATGTGTGTGGAGTAGTGTTGTTTCGGTCATAAAGCGACCTTTGTTCGGAAACGTCTCGATGCGGAGTCTCCTTAAAGGAGTGGTGAGTAGGGGCAACAACATTTTATTTTGGTTAGATCCGTGGCTCTTTGACGTCCCGCTTAAAGACAAATTTCCAGCTCTTTTCTCGCTTGAAGTTGTAAAATCTTGTAGCGTGAGAGATAGGTTGGAAGGGGACGGCCTTTGGCTCTGGAAACATGACCCGGATTCAGCCGACGAGTCGGCTGAATGGTTCTCGCTAAGAGCAGCGGTGGCTTCGGTCTCTCTCTCCACTGGGCCGGACAAGTGGGAATGGTTGGGAAACGGAGCTAAGGGGTTTTCGGTGGCGGCTGTCAAATATCTTATTGTTTCGAATCGAGATTTCAGCAGCAGATTCGTCATGGATTGGTGTAAATGGGTTCCAAAAAAATGCAACATCTTCGCGTGGCGTGCGGAATTGGATCGGATCCCTACGGTTGAGGCGCTAGAAAAAAGGGGAATGGTGATGATCGATGACGGATGTTACTATTGCAACGAAGACATTGATTCGGTATCTCATATCTTCACTGCTTGCCCTTTAGCTTTGGGAGTTTGGGAGAAGATTAGTTTTTGGTGCAAAATTCCTAATTTTTTCGTTTTCTCATTCAGAGATTTAATTGAAATCCACAAGATGGGGAGTAAAACGACGGCGGAACGTAATGCTATTCATGGTATAGTTATCGCTACGTGTTGGGTTTTGTGGAAGGCTATAAATAATTTGAGATTTAGCGGTAAAATTAGTAGTGTTGAGGAGGTGTTTACCGAAGTCAGGATAGTTAGTTTTTTTTGGTTCAAGTATAGAGCTAAGAAAGGTAATTATGATTGGGGGGATTTGTGTAAATTTGTGAATATGTAAGTGTTGTCTGTTTCGGCCGTCCCGGTTTGCGGGTTCGGTGTTGTTAATGAAGTTCACCTTTCAAAAAAAAAAAAAATTGTTTCTATGAGCCTAATCCTGGCGTCATGTATGTGTCATATATATGTGTGTCTGTTTGACCGAATCCGTGGTCAATATATTCCTACCAAAGCAAAACAAAATAATGTCAACCACCAAATTGTTTCCAACTTTGCTTTCGAGATGCTTGTATGGACCTCAAATTTGATTTTGATTTTGATGTTAACTTTTAAACAAAGACAAAAAGTAATAAATGTTATTTATTTATAATCTAACTAACATGGAATCATTTCTTTAGTTACTATATTTTATAGAATTAAGTTTTTATTCTCTATAAACGAGATTTTATGTTTAATTTTGTTTATTGTAACATTCAATCGGGAAAGGTGTAACCAATGTTTTAAAAACCGGGTTTTAAGTCATATCGGGTTGTGGTCTAAAATGGTTTAACCGGTTGAACCGGGTTGTATCGGGCGGTTGAACCGGGTTACTAGTTAACCTTATAAATTCCATAAAATACAAATTCATCTAAAAAAACAATCAAATCTCAACTTGAATTTATGTAACCGATCATAGTTTTATCTAAAAACAACTATTTTTATTGTAACCTATTAAGCATTTTAAGAATATTTTTATTATTTATAAACAATATTGCATTGTACAAGGTGAGTAACAGTTTCAACAACGATAAAATATTATAATAGAAAACACCAGGTTAATTACCGAAAATATGGAAGATCAATATTACCTTAATATCGTATTTTATTAAAATTAAGAAATCAAATCTTAAGATAATGCAAACCGATTCAACGGTTTGAACCGGTAGAACCGGATTAACCGCCGGTACGTAAGACATACCGTATTCGGGTTTTACCGGCCTTTATCGTACCGGACTCGTGTTCGATATCCGGTTCAACCAGTTCAACCAGTATAACCGGCCGGTTCATACCGGTATTTAAAACATTGGGTGTAACTATGTAAGAATCACATAATTTTGTTTATTGTAAGAATCAAAAAATATCAACAATCACTCAAATATCATTGTCGATCAGTGTTTATCACATTAACTGAATGCTGACTCGACTAACATACCAATTTATTATTCGATCAAAGAAGATAAGTATAGATAATTAAATCAAATAATGAAAAATTTAATCAATCAAACATCACATTGAAGGGAATACCATCGATTAGAATCTGTATTCTTGATATGCCTTTGTTACTTGGTCGATTAGAGCTGGTTAATTGGTCGTTTGGTTGATGATGTTTGAGAGATATCTTGAAGGCTGTTTAGGTTTAAGTTGGTTAATTGGAAAAGGCTTAGGTTTAAGCTGGTTAATAGGGTATAAACCATGGGTATAAACGATTAACATGTTTATTATTTATTAGTTATTTAAAGGATGTTCCCTTTCTTTAGAATCAATTTGTAACTAAACCTTAAAAATGTATAGTTATTTGTCGTTTAATAAAATATAGTATGTAAATTTTCTATAACCACCCATATTTTTACACTGGTACACCTAGTTTTGTTTATGGTAACATTGAAGATATTATTTTATGATATCCATTTTACCCATGCTTAAAATATCTAGAAAGCTACATAGTTACATTGGATTATGTTATGGGTCAAATCAAAAGTCAAAATTGTTTCCATGTGATATTTTGGGGGAAAATCTATTGACACGCCAGCAGTGGCGGATCTAGAAAAAACGTTAAGGGGTAATGAAATAAAAAAAACGTCATTTTTTTTTTCAAAATTTACACTACCACCCAGGCGTTAAGGGGTAGCGGGTGCTACCCCTATTTAAAGGCTATGTCCGCCCCTGCACACGAGCTAATCTATCCGTACACTTTGCTTTTTCAATACAGGTCGTATAGGTTCAAAAGTCAAAAGTTAACTTGACTTCTTATAAAAATCCAAGAAAAACAAAAATTTCCATCTGTCGCGGGCCGCGACACAGTTAGTAGTGTTCTTCGCGGGGCGCGACAGCCCTAGGGTTACCGGATAACGATGATGTACAAGTGTCGTCCAGGTGTCGAAGCTCGGGGTGACACGGCAACCCTAGTAGTAGCTAGGCTGGCCCTAGCGGGGTGCGAAGGACTTACTTCGGCGAGTCGTGGTCCGCGAGAACGTCCCGAAAATGCTATAAATTAAGCTTCCATTTGGCAATTCATGTTGCTCAAAAATTTCTTCTAAATCTCTATCATTCTGCTCTAAATACACACCTGAGGCACTAAAACTCTGCTACGATAACGGGGTAATAACTCGATCACTGCTACGAAACTATATCCGATCGATTAAAACCGATCTGATGGATGTTTAAGTGCTGCCTATATTTGGCTATACTTTGTCATTCGTCGTGAGGGTTTCGATCTCGCGATTATCGTAAATGTTGTATTAAGTTACTAACCTAGTTTCGTTTGCATTGTATATTTAATTAGGTTTATCAGCTTAACCAGTAGGCAAGCTTTGACCGTTTAAACCTGCAATGTGAGTCATTCTGTTTTTATCAAATTGTTTGCAAAACCCTAAAATGTTTTCCAGTTATACTTACAGTGATTAAGTCTTTGTAATCTTAAATTACTGTCAGTACGTGGGGTTTTGTATACACAACTTGACAAGCGTCGCTTTTAGGTGAACGGACCTAAATAGTGATATGACCACAGTCACAGGTCTTGTCGAGTGACAACTTGGTCAGATAATTATATGATATAAGCAAATGTGAAAACTCTTAATACTGTATGTTATAACAATGTGTCTTTTGTATAAATTGAATGCACTCGCCAGTATTTTTCGCTGATCAAATATTTTAAAAACATGTTTCAGGTGATTTACTGTGAAGGAAAAGGAAAAGTGCCGCATAGCACTCCAGCTTAAATAAAGTGGCTCAGTAAATAGAAATAAACATGTTTTTCTGTAATCCAAGGATTTCCCCAGTGAAATTCCTATATTCTGTAATAACGGGATTTACCCCACTGTTATGAAATAAATAATGTAGTGTTTTTCTTAAAACTCTGATATTATTTTTCTAACACCCGGTTCCAATGAAATTTCCGCTGCAATTTAATAAACACCAATACCACGGGTTTTCTGTGACGCGGCTTCCGAACCAGGGTACGGGTCAGGGGCCGTGACAGAAAACGTGGTATCAGAGCCACTGGTTTAAGCAAATTAAAAATACTTAAATTAAAATAGTCAGAGATTTGGTGCTTCTGTGAAAATTATTTGTAATAATTAATAGTTAAACTGGAATTTTGTGTTTTATTATCTGTGACTAACAGTATGAATGAGTTATCGGAGGCTCTCCAAAACTTCTCGATACATCCCACCGACATGGAAACCACTGAGAACCAGACCGGGTACCAAGCTCAGCCAGACGAACCGATAGTGTTCCAAGCACAAGAGAAACCCAAGCCAAAGAAAAGAAGGAGGATTCTGGACTGGAAGGAGGAAGAAACCCGCAGCCCAAAAAGTTAAGAAAACGGTCGAACCAAAGGGAAAGGAAGTGTTGGGAGAAAGCTCTAGTCAGGCTCCGGCCTTACCACCCTGGGAAGAACTAGACATGAAATTAGCAAACTGTGACCTTTTTGGCCCAGCTGATGAAAACCTCGTGAATGTTCCCGTCCAAGCTGAACTTCCTATAAATTAGGAACCCACTATCCCTGAACCTGTTGTTAACCCACTACCACTTCCTGATCCAATTGAGGAGTGGTGGACGAATGATTGGCATTTCCAGCATCTCATGAATAATCCAAACCCGTACTACCCACAATTTGAACCTGCCCCCGCCACTTTTCCACCTATGAACCCAGAAAATGTTGCTGAGCTGCGCTGCTATGGCAAAAAATTGGTGGACGCGGGATACAGAATTCGATTAGTGGGTGAGAGTATTTCCTGGAAGTACGATGAACGGGAATTCCATTTTTTAAGACGGTTAACCATAAATTAGGTTTTTTGTGTAATAATAATATGTGAAAATAATAATAATAATAATAATAATAATAATATAATATATAATATAATATAAATATCATCTAAATACAACATCTGTAAATAGTTGGTTTGTACGGATGCATATATATATACATATAGGGTGAGAGTTGGCTACAAAGTCTATTTTTCCTACAAAGTGTACAAAGTCACAAAACACCACAATTTCAGCCATAAAACACACTCAAAACCCACAAATAACAAAGTGAAGATTACTAAAACGTCATATTCGTGTGTTTTGTGTTGTGTTTTGGATGATAAGGCTTTGATTTTTGAATGACTAACATTAGTGTGTTTTATGTTGATTATCATGTTGTGTTTTATATTCATAGTTCTACGATGGTGTGTTTGAAGTTTTTATGGACTGTTAGGGTTTGGATATTGTGTTTTAGTGATCTTCACTCTGCTATTTGTGGGTTTTGAGCGTGTTTTATGGCTGAAATTGTGGTGTTTTATGACTTTGTACACTTTGTAGGAAAAATGGACTTTGTAGCCGAACCTCAAATATATATATATATATATATATATCTAACGTTGCAATGATCGACAATTTTGGCTATACGTGCTGACTCAGTTAGTGGTTGTGATTGCAATATTTGTTTATTTGCTATTTATTTTATGATATTAATCTAGGTATTATGTCTACAATTCAGATGGCAAACACATTTAATCAATCGGCAAACGAAGTAAATCAATCGGAACATAATAACTCCTTAAATAGAGAAGAAATCGAAAATATAGTTGCTCAGGGTATAGCCAATGCTATCCCAGCAATCATAGCAGCCGTTAAAAATCCAGTCGAACCTTCCAAAGCCAATAATAGCAAACGCTCCCGTGATGATAACTTCAGTCATAGCGTAAATGGAGGCAATGATAGTATTATCAAAGCCCCATTACCAAAAAGGATGAAAGTAATAACAACTGGTTGCACTTATAAAGAATTCTTCGCCTGTAAACCAACTGAATTCGCGGGTAGCGAAGGAGCAACTGCTGCACTATGATGGCTAGAAAAGACAGAAGTTATTAAAATAAGTAAGTGCGCAGAAGAAGACAAAGTAATGTATGCTTCCAACCTCTTTAAAGAGGAAGCATTAGAGTGGTGGAATATGGTGCTACAAGCTAAAGGAAGCGACATGGCTTATGGCATGAGTTGGGAGGAGTTTAAGGAACTGATAAAAAGGAAGTTCTGTCCTTCCTATGAAAAGGAACAAATGACAAACCAGTTCCTAAACCACGAGATGGTGGATGTTAAATGCCGTGAGTATACATCGAAATTCTTCGAGTATGCACGAATAGCACCGACTCTGGCCTCGCCAGAACCTGTACTTATTTCTCGCTATATTTGGGGATTGATTAGCGAAATCCGTGATATAGTTAAGGCAGCTAGATCTCGGGCTATCGACGATGCAGTCGAATTGGCCAATACCTTGACTGACGGATTAGTTCGTACGAGGGAGGAGAATAGGAAGAAAGAGTTGGCTCAAAAGATTACCCAAGGTTTTCGCTCGGGTAATAACTTCAAGAAAGGAATCGGGCAGTCTTCTGCACCACCTCTCTGCAAATTATGCAAAAGAAGGCACCCAGGAAAATGTAATAAGTACTGCAACTTCTGTAAGATACCTGGGCATATTGAGGAAGATTGTAGGAAGAAATCTACGATCTGCTACAATTGCGGGGAGGCAGGGCGTTTTAAGCCAAATTTCCCTAAATTAGTCAAGACACCTGACAACAAAGCTAAAGCGGTCGACGAAACTAGCAAAAAGAATGTAAGAGCTTTCCAGCTGACAACGCAAGAGGCAGACATGATACCCGACGTGATCGCCGGTACATTCCTTATCCATGACGTTTACGCAAAAGTATTATTTAACTCTGGTGCAAACCAAAGTTTTATAAACACTGCATTTTGCCAAGCTCTTAAGCAACCATTAACTAAGTTAAGTCAAGCTTGCACGGTAGAAACGACCGAAGGAAATCCTATCGATATACGTGACGTACTTCAAGAAGGAAAAATAGAACTACTAGGGCATAAGTTCTCAGCAAACCTTCTACCTATGAATTTAGCAGGATTCGACGTAGTGTTAGGAATGGATTGGTTAATAGCCAACCATGCTCGAATCCTATGTGATCAGAATTCGGTGGAAATTCATGCGCCAACAGGAGAGACGATTCTGATTACAGGAGATAAGACAAGCAAGCCAATGAAATTCATCTCAGTAATGAAAGTTGCTAGCTACGAACGAAAGCAAAGCATAGTGTATATGATTTTGGTAGTCATTAGCACTAAGAGCAAAGAACTTAAGGAAATTCCGGTAGTGTCAGATTACCCAGATGTATTCCCAGAAGATCTACCTGGATTACCACCAGATAGGGAAGTAGAATTTAGAATTCATCTAATACCTGGAACTGCTCCAATAGCCAAAGCACCTTATCGTTTAGCACCAACGGAGATGTTAGAACTGAAAAAGCAATTAGATGAATTGTTAGGAAAAGGATTCATACAACCCAGTTCTGTAACACCCCAAATTTCGTATGACATATTATAATGTTTTAATCGCAATATTTTGACGAAAAGAAATGGTAAACATAGACTTTTACCATTATTAAAGTTTTATAAATATTAGTAAATCTAAAATTCTTATGTATGCATGAAGTATTATTAGGTTAGTATGTAGAAAAGGAAAAAGTGACATGTTATGAAAAGATGAGGGGTTAAAAATGAAAATGTGTAATTAAAACACTTAACAAAAATGCCCAGTGTTTCAATTGTGGGTGTGTGCGATCGTGAGAAGAGATCAGGGGAGTTCTTCCCCTCAAAACCCTAACATTCTAAAATCCATCAAATCAAGAAGGAAATTGAAGGCTAAGTGAATGCATGAACTAGGAATGATGATCCCTTGAGTGTTCTTGACATCAAGTAAGTCTAATTTCATGATTTGGTAATGTTTGATTAAGTGGGTTATGTGAAAATTGTGATTTTTATGGAATTAAACATGAATGCAAGATGATATGAACATGTAGGAGTTGAAATTATGCTTGAAATTCTCTATGATGATGAATTAGGGTAAAACCCACTTGTATGTCAAAAGATGATTAAGAACTTGTGAAATTCTTCATGCTAATTAGATTAATGTTGATGATACTTTGATGATTAGATAATTTAGAACAACATGTATGTGGTTAGGGTGGCAAATTTTGAAGTTGGGAATGCTTATGTGAGTCAATGGATGAATTATGGAAAAACATGCTTTAAGTACTTGTACTTTATGCTTCATAGTTAGTATGCATGCCATGTGTTCGATGAAATGCCTAAGAATGATTTAGTTGAAATTTGACATGAATTCTTGATTTAATGGTGATGTAAGTGAAAATAGATGTATGTGTAATTATGTTAAGTTATGATGAATAAACAAAATGCATATGTGAAATAATGTTTATGAATGCTAAAAGAATGAAGTTATAATGTGTAGGCGCAAAGAAAGACGAAGGCACGAGTCACTTGAAGTCGCAAGCATCGCAAGACCACGGTAAGTTCATATGAACTTAACTCTCCTTTTATGTAGTTCTATGGATGATAGCTTAGTAATTAAACCTTAGTGTTGAGTTGTATGTTCGTTTATGGTAAAATTTTGATATGATGTATGTTGGAAAACGGATAAGTAGCACAATAGTTTCGGATGTATAATGACCACTCAAGTGAGTCAAAATCGTTGGAAAAAAAAAGGATGTGAAATGGTTAAGTAATGACTTGTTGTAAACGGGTCAAAAATGATGAAATTGTTTCAAGTATGTATGATAAAATTTACCCGTTGTAAATGGGTTAATTAGGACATGTATGACGAATAGCGATGATGTTGAGTATGGGCTCATTATTAATGGGTCGAATGGAATGTATGCATGAACGTTATCAAGATGTTCGAATGAAAGAAAGTTAACGGGAATATTGTCATACGGGAAGAATGGTTCAAACAAGATTTGTGAACAAAAATGGTAAATTGCTAATGGGCTGAATAATGATAAGTGAATGGAAGCCTTGAATTTTATTTAGTATTTGAACTAACAAATGTTTTGGTGTTATGTATGGTAGGTAAATCTCACGCTTGATATTGGCGAGCCCGGACCGAACACACTATATCGCCCTTATGCACTTCCGGTTTAAGTTATCTTTTGTAATGGGTCAAAAATCATCTTGTAGTGTAAATGTTAAACTTTTATTTAGGATGGTCGTAGTAGTTTAAAGTTTTAAATATTACATTGGGTAGTTTGGACAAAAATGCTTTTGATGAAACTTTGTATCTTTTGAAAAGTGTTTTTATAACATATTTCGAATGGATGTTAAAAGCAGGGAATTGTTTATGTTACGAATGGGTCATGCCCGAATTTTGTAAAAATTTGTATGAAGTTTATGTGATTTATTGAATGTCAAAAAGTGGGCGTTACAAGTTCATCCCCCTGGGGAGCACCTGTGTTGTTCGTGAAAAAGAAAGATGGGTCAATGCGAATGTGTGTCGATTATATAGAGTTAAATAAGGTTACCATTAAGAATCGATACCCATTACCTAGAATTGATGATTTTTTTTATCAACTTCAGGGAGCTAGGTATTTTTCTAAGATTGATTTGCGCTCCGAATACCATCAACTGAAAGTACAGGAAGAAGACATTCCTAAAACTGCTTTCAGAACTAGGTATGGTCATTACGAGTTTACAGTCATGCCATTTGCGTTAACAAATGCTCCTGCAGCATTCATGGACATGATGAATAGGATTTGTAAACCTTATTTGGATAAATTTGTAATTGTCTTTATTGACAATATACTTATTTATTCCAAAAGCAAGGACGAACACTGTGAACACTTGCATGCACTCTTAACCCTATTAAGAAAAGAAAAGCTTTATGCTAAATTTTCTAAGTGTGAATTTTGGTTACAAGAAGTGCAATTTCTAGGTCACATGGTGATCATGAAGGCATTCACGTTGATCCTTCGAAGATATAAGCTATCACAAATTGGAAAGCCCCGAAGTCAGCTACAGAAATCAGAAGTTTTCTAGGTTTAGCTGGTTACTATAGACGTTTTATTCAAGACTTCTCTAAGATAGTTGTCCTATTAACTAAGTTAACATGTAAAACTGTTAAGTTTGAATAAGGATCTAAACAAGAAGAAGCCTTTAGAATCCTTAAGCAAAGATTGACAAATGCACCAATTCTTGCATTACCAGAAGGAACGGAAGATTTTATAGTATATTGTGATGCTTCTAAGTTAGGATTAGGATGCGTGTTAATGCAACGAAAGAAAGTGATGGATTACGCATCAAGGCAATTGAAAAGGCACGAGGAAAATTACACAACTCATGATCTAGAATTAGGAGCAATAATTTTTGCCCTTAAGATTTGGAGACATTATCTGTATGGTAGTAAGTTTACCATTTTTACAGATCATAAAAGTTTAAGATTTATTTTTTGGCAAAAAAAATTGAACATGAGGCAAAGAAGATGGATGGAAATCTTAAGTGATTACGACTGTGATATTCAATATCACGAAGGAAAAGCAAATGTAGTAGCAGACGCTTTAAGTCGTAAGTATCATGAGAAACAACGACTAGTTCGTGCTCTTAGGATAAATCTGCAGTTAGACTTAATGGAACAACTGAAAAATATTCAAGAAACAGCAATCAAGGATGATGCTGAAGGAATGAAAGGAAGGATAAAGGAATTAGAACAAGGAACTGCTGGAATTTGGAGATTCCATAAGAAAAGAATTTGGGTACCTAGACAGGGAAATCTACGAAATAGAATATTAGAGGAAGCCCATAGATCTAAGTATACGATGCATCCTGGTAACAACAAGATGTATCAAGACTTGAGGAATAATTTTTGGTGGATAGGAATTGAAAAGGACATAACTAGTAACGTTTCTAAGTGTTTAACTTGTTCACAAGTTAAAGCTGAACACCAGAAACCTTCAAGTTTATTTCAGCAGTTAGAAATGCCTGTATGGAAATGAGAGTTAATAACAATGGATTTTGTTACTAAGTTACCCAAAACAAGAAAAGGTAACGATGCAATCTGGGTGATTGTGGATCGATTAACCAAATCAGCTCATTTCCTACCAATGAATGAAACCTTTAGCATGGAACGACTAGCTAAGTTATATGTGGATGAGGTAGTAGTGTTACATGGAGTTCCACTTTCCATTGTGTCTGATAGAGATAGTCGTTTCACTTCACATTTTTGGAAAAGTTTCCAACAAGCAATGGGGAGACGATTGAACCTAAGTACATCTTACCACCCTCAAACAGATGGACAAAGTGAAAGGACGATCCAAACTTTGGAAGACATGCTGAGGGCATGTGTTATAGATTTCGGTGAAAATTTGGACGATCATTTACCACTGATAGAATTCTCCTATAACAACAGTTATCATACAAGCATTAATGCTGCTCCATTCGAAGCACTTTATGGACGAAAGTGCCGAACTCCTGTATGTTGGGCAGAAATAGGAGAAAGTCAGTTATCAGGTCCTGAAATTGTGCAGGAAACCACCGATAAGATAACTCAAATCAAAGAAAGGCTAAAAATGGCTCGAGATCGCTGAAAGAGTTATGCGGACCATCGACGTAAGCCGTTAGAATTTCAAGTTGGAGATAAAGTACTATTAAAAGTTTCTCCTTGGAAAGGAGTAGTTCGATTTTGCCAAAGAGGAAAATTAAGTCCACGATATGTCGGACCATTTAAAGTTATCCAACGGATAGGACCAGTTGCCTATCAACTACAACTACCAGAAGAACTAGCCAGTGTACATGACGTATTTCATGTATGCAATCTTAAGAAATGTTTATCTGATGGATCACTGGTAGTACCTCTTCAAGACATAGAGGTAAATGAAAAGTTAAAGTTTGTTGAGAAACCTCTGCAAATAGAAGACAGAAATGTCAAGAATCTCAAACACAAGAGATTGATTCTGGTCAAAGTAAAATGGGATTCAAAGAGAGGACCTGAAAATACGTGGGAGCTAGAATCTGAAATGAAAAAGAAATATCCTTACTTGTTCCAGTAAATCTAGAGGACGAGATTTTAAACAAGGTGGGGAGAATGTAACAACTCACACAAAAACGTCCTGAAACACTCCGTAAGTAAAAACCCAAACCCGTATAACTTGAATTCTTATAAAAATCCAAGAAAAACAAAAATTTCCTTCTGTCGCGGGCCGCGACAGAGTTAGTAGTGTTCTTCGCGGGGCGCGACAGCCCTAGGGTTACCGAATAACGAGGATGGACACGTGTCGTCCACGTATCGAAGCTAGGGGTGACACGGCAGCCCTAGCAGTAGCTAGGCTGGCCCTCGCGGGGTGTGAAGGACTTCCTTTGGCGAGTCGCGGTCCGCGAGAATGTCCCGAAAATGCTATAAATTGAGCTTCCATTTGACAGTTCATGTTGCTCGAAAATTTCTTCTAAATCTCTATCATTCTGCTCTAAATACACACCTGAGGCACTAAAACTCTGCAACGATAACGGGGTAATAACTTTATCACTGCTACGGTACTATATCTGATCGATTAAAACCAATCTGATGGATGTTTAAGTGCTTCCTATATTTGGCTATACTTTGTCATTCGTCGTGAGGGTTTCGATCTGGCGATTATCGTAAATGTTGTATTAAGTTACCAACCTAGTTTCGTTTGCATTGTATATTTAATTAGGTTTATCAGCTTAACCAGTAGGCAAGCTTTGACCGTTTAAACCTGCAATGTGAGTCATTATATTTTTATCAAATTGTTTGCAAAACCCTAAAATGTTTTCCAGTTATACTTACAGTGATTAAGTCTTTGTAATCTTAAATTACTGCCAGTACGTGGGGTTTTGTATACACTACTTGACAAGCGTCACTTTTAGGTGAACGGACCTAAATAGTGATATGACTACAGTCACAGGTCATGCCGAGTGACAACTTGGTCAGATAATTATAAGATATAAGCAAATGTGAAAACTTTTAATACTGTATGTTATAATAATGTGTCTTTTGTACAAATTGAATGCAGTCGACAGTATTTTTCGCTGATCAAATATTTTAAGAACATGTTTCAGGTGATTTACTGTGAAGGAAAAGTGCCGCATAGCACTCCAGCTTAAATAAAGTGACTCAGTAAATAGAAATAAACATGTTTTTTTCTGTAATCCAAGGATTTCCCCAGTGAAAATCCTTTTTCTGTAATAACGGGATTTACCCCACTGTTATGAAATAAATAATGTAGTGTTTTTCTTAAAACTCTGATATTATTTTTCTAACACCCGGTTCCAATAAAGTTTCCGCTGCAATTTAATAAACACCAATACCACGGGTTTTCTGTCTCGCGGCTTCCGAACCAGGGTACGGGTCAGGGGCCGTGACAAGTAATAATACGGTACGACGCGTATACATACAACACGACACGTTAAAGTACAAGTGGATTAAAAAATGGTGTTATGACGGTCCAAGGCGGTGAGAATGGATTGTAGTTTGATGAGAATGGTTTCAAAAACGGTGGCATAACGGTCCAAGGCGGCTTGCTGGCGGGTCATGAAGGTCTTCATATCTTGACGAAATTCAACGTTTGATTGGGTGCGGGTATCCATAGGAAAGTCGGCTCTGATACCAAAATGATATGTATCAGATTTCAATTCCTAAATGGCCAGAAAATAGAAGGGATTCTTGAAAGAAAACGCAAGGGAATTTAGACTTAATTTCTCAGCTTAATTGTTGAATTGAAAAACACAATCTCATAAATAGGATTTACAAACAAACAACTACCAAAACGTGGGTGAGAAATGGCATCCCACTCTCCCCTTAGAATAGAAGGTATGGTGAGGCTCATCCTCAAGAGGATGGGCCGTCACGTCACCCGCCACGTCATCGGGAGTGAGGATGGGCCTAAAGGGGTGGAGGATGGAGCTAAATATATATATATATATATATATATGTGTGTGTGTGTGTGTGTGTGTGTGTATGTTGTATGTATAGGTATGTGTGTGAAGGAGGTGGCCCGGCTCGTGCGTCGGCTGGAGGACGGGGAAGACGGGACGAGGCATAGGGGGGCGGTGTGGGGGTCCGGCGCCGGGGCAGGGCCGGCCCCCATACCCTCCAGTCTTAATTAACTTTACATGATTGACAAAGAAAGTGAATAAACATGCTGAAATATGAAACAAACATGTGCTAAGAAATATGTGATGGACCCGTTGACCGTATCATATATCTTATATTTTGTCTTTCATACGTTTTTATCTAATTTATTAAACATGTTTCTTCTATACCATTCTCATCACTTGGTACTAATTACTCCGAATTAACTTTATGTTCAGACGTCTTTCTTCAAGAGTATGATGCTTGTAACTTGGTATCAATAAGTTTTACGCTCCAATAAGTTCAAAGTATATACAAGCCAACTACTTGAAAATTTTGTGACATAAACTAGTCAGAAAAAAATTATACTAGATTATAGAAAATTTGAAGATAAGCATACTTTTTTATTCTTCATTTCTGATCTAAAAATTTAGTTTTTAGATATGCACTAATTTACAATGGCGGATCCAGCCCTGTTTTGTGGGTTCACATGAACCCACTCGGTTTGGAAAACAATAGTAAGAACTTTATATGATTTGGAAAAAATAGTGAGAATCTACCAAAACGAACCCACTGAAAGAAGTTCCTGGATCCGCTAGTAATTTATACTCTACTATTTTCTTCGAATTTACATTTCCTGTCTTTAACTGAAACTGCCAATAAGTAATGTACTAAGACAATATTATATTTTTTTTGAACGGCGACACAGTCCAGCGGTCCTAAGGACCTTTACTGGATTCGGAACCCCGGGTTCGAACCACGGAGACCATCCGAGGGCAGGTTACTCCGGGCCCTCAAACACTCCTAACGGCGGAGGTATCATTGGCTAGTCTCACCCGAGCCGTCCCAGGAGGAAACCCCGCAACATGGCAAAGGAAAAACCCCCTGACCTCACCTTTGCGGTGGGTGGGGATCGAACCGCCGCCTCTATTGAGGACAAGCAATCCTTCCACCACTCCACCAAAGGATCATTGGCAACTAAGACAATATTATATACCATAACCATTTATTTGGCCACAATAAGAATGTACTAAGACAATATTATATACCATAACAACCATTTATTTGGCCAGCTGATTCTTTGTCTTGTAGAACCTTTTTTTTGTTCTAATTTATTTGGATTAATAGATGTTTTAACCTATAGTCCAAGGCATAAATTTGTGAAAATTGCATGTGGATTGAGATCGATCTAACCTATATCTTAACGTATTCATTTAATGTAATCTAGAAAATTTCTTACCTATTGGTATTTTGACCTATAGTTTGCATCCTTTTTTTTTTTAATAGAGACTTTCAATAAACCAGAACAAAACAGAGCCGACCCACAAACCGGGCCGACCAACACCAAAAACGAAACCAACAACAAAACAACGAAACCTACATATTTACAAATATACACCACTCATCCCAAGACACCTCCTTATATCTCGATCTATTATGAAACCACAAAAAACTCAAAGCTTTAATTTGGCTGCAAAGATTACCTATTTTAACCGGGATGTTGTTAAACCTTGCTTCGCTCCTCGAACGCCATATGCACCAGCAAGCAACCGAAATGATACCTTGAAAAGCTTCTTTGGCACAACCCGAAAGACCCGTATACTGGTGCCAATCCAGCAGATCTCTTACTGAAAAAATCAGGAAGTTAGCAACCTTACACCATGAAGTGATCCAGCACCAGACTCTAACTGCCACCGGACATGAAGAGAAGATATGCTCAACCGATTCATCACAGCCGTTGCAAAGACAACATACCACATTATCGATCATAACATTTCTGTCTCTAAGAGCCAAACATGAAGGAATTTTACCCATTTCCGCCCTCCAAACGAGAATGTTACATTTCAACGGCACCCATTTACACCATTGCATAACATATCTATTACTAACATCCAGCCCAGTATTTAAAAGCTTCCTGACATTAGCGACTGAAAAAATACCTTTTGAGTCCGTATTCCAACGCCATCTGTCTCTACCTCCCGAGAAAACAGCCCCTTGAACTAAATTCTGCAACTGCGAGAACTCCGCAAACTCTGACGGCTGACCAAAGTCCCTTTTCCACCTCCATCTGAGAAGACGACCCGAATCACTATCCACAATACGATCCGACACCTTACATTTTTTGAACACCTCCAACCGAAAAAGCTCAGGGAAAACAAACCTTAACGGATCATTCGAAAGCCACGGGTCAAGCCAAAATGAGACCTCATTGCCATCCCCCACTATACCTTTAAGACAATTCCGCAACGGAGACCCATTGATTCTGATTTTAGAAAAAAGTTTCGCAATATTAGCCCAAACACCTCCAAGCGACGCCTTATACGGAATACATTCCCAAGACTTTCTATTCGCATGAATGGAACCAATCACTTTTCTCCAGAGATTAAGAGGCTCAGACTTAAATCTCCATCCCCACTTGGTCAGTAAAGCAACATTGATATTCCCTAACTTACACAAGCCCAAACCACCACGATCCTTCGGAGACGCAACCCGATCCCACCCGACCCAGTGCATTTTCTTGCCCGCAATAGAACCTCCCCACAAGAATCTCTTAATAATGGCTTCCAAATCAAGAATGACTTTCTTTGGAGCCTTATATAAAGAGAAATAATAACACGGCAAACTCTCTAAAACAGATTTAATAAGCGTTACTCTACCTCCAATCGAGAGAAGGTTTGATTTCCACACCGCGAGACGCCTTTCAAAAATATTAAATATCGGTTTCCAATTGTTAATACGGTTTTTGTTAGCACCGACAGTTAAACCAAGGTACAGAAAAGGAGGAGAACCTGGTTTACAACCCACAATATTGGCCATATTTTCAGCTTCGGCTAAGTCCACTCCAACACCAAAGAGATTCGACTTAGCAATGTTGATTTTAAGGTCGGAACAGATATGGAAACACCTGAGAATTCTGACCACTTTTTTAACCTCATCCTCCGACCACTCGCCAAAAATGACAGCGTCGTCCGCATAGAATAAATGAGACAACACCGGCCCGTCGCATGGTAATTGAACACCATTGATAACCCCTGCTGCTCTAGCTTTGACAAGCATACATGATAGAGCTTCCATCACCGCCAGGAAGAGAAACGGGGAGAGGGGATCTCCCTGTCTCATACCCTTACTACAACCGAACTCAAAAGTAGGAGACCCGTTTACCAGCACTGAAGACCTAGCAGATTTAAGAATGCCGAGAACCCAGCAGCACCAACGGGGAGGGAAACCCATTTGGTTTAAAATAGAAATGACAAAGTTCCAGTTTACGTTGTCATAGGCCTTTTCGAAATCAATCTTCAGGATAAACGCTTTGGACCTCTTCTTCTTTAACCAAGAGAGAACTTCATTAACTATAAGAGTCCCATCCAGAATAAATTTACCTTCTAAAAAAGCCGACTGAGAATCCGAAATAACCTCTTCCAACACCATTCTCATCCTGTTAGCTAACACCTTAGAGATGACCTTACTAATGACACCCACAAGATTGATCGGTCTAAAGTTACCCAAAGAAATCGGATCTTTAACTTTAGGGACCAAACTAATAAAAGACGAGCCACTTCCATAGTTAATGATACCGTGGTCATAGAAACTGCTGAAAATCTTCAAGAAATCCTCCTCAAAGAAATGCCAAAACTTCTTTATAAATTTAAAATTAATCCCATCGGGACTAGGAGCACGATCATCCCCACAACTGAAGACCGCCCCCTTAATCTCATCCTTAGAGAACGGAACCACCAATTTTTCCTTAAACTGAGAGGATAAAACCTTAATATTATCACAACAAAGAATAGGCCTCGACACCACATCTTCTACAAACTTCTCCCGAAAAAACGAAAAAATTTCCTTTTTGATAATAGACGGCTTCGAGCACCATTCCCCATTAATATTCAGACCCGGGATAAAATTGGAAACTTTACGATTATTAATAAGGGCGTGGACAAATTTTGAGTTTTCATCGCCGTCGATGGCCCACTTTACCCTCGATCTTTGTTTTAGATCAAGGTTTCTCCTATCCCCAATTTCCTTAATCAGCTTATTACTTTCTGCAAGAACCCAATCTTCTTCCTCCGACAACTCCCTTTCAACTAGAACTTCTTCCAGAGCTTCCAATTCTAATCGAGCCTTGTCACAACCCCCGATCCCTGGGAACGGGCGGACGTGAGCTCAGAGTTTGGTGGTATCAGCTTGTTAAATCTTGCAGCGGAATTTACATCAGGACCGTAGTTAGGAAATGTTTATCAGAGTAAAACCACCTTATCTAATATTAATAAACACATGGGTAAAACCCAAGTTTATTGTTACATTACACTTATAGGGACAAAACCCTATTTTATTAAATTTAAAACATCGTTTATTAGGTAACTTTTATAGCCACATTATCCCCAAGCCTTCAGTGCTCTCCAGCTGGCTTTTATTAATTGGCTTTCACATTGGGTTACCTGAAACGCGTTTTAAAAAAATTTGTCAGTCGGAAATACTGGTGAGTGAATCCCAATTTAATCAAGAAACATTTTATCGATTAAAACAGTATCGAGGACGATTACAATGTTTATGTCTACACAATTACTCCATTTGGTACTATCAATCCACTGACTTGTGGGTCATATTACACATTGGCTAACTCATTGTCCAATGGTAACGTACTGTCATACTCGACTTACTACTCGCAGGTAGTACAAATTTTGTATACAAAACCCCAACATACCGGACAGTAATTGAAGACTACAAAGACTCAATCACTGCTTAATTACATTGTAAAACATTTAAGGTTTTGTAAATTATTCCAAAAACATTAACAAAAAGAGGATAAACTCACATTGCTGTTTAGGTTTTTCGTAAGGGTTTCCTGGGTATAATCTATAATTTATACAACCGTACATTGGTTAGTATCATAACCCTTTGAAAATATTAATGATACCCTCCCCGAGACGGCATTCCAACAACTACGTCGGGCAGAACCACGACAGTTGTTACGGAACCCTAAATCAATCGGGCAGCGTAACTGTTACGAAACTGGGGTTATAATACTTACAACGGAGCAGAACCTCGCTAATTAGGGGTATAGTACCCGACTATAATGCTTCTACTACAGAAAGTGAGATTTAGAATTGAAATGTGAGCGACGAAAAACGTAGACTGATGGCCTTCTTATATAGTGGCTGATTCTAGTCCTGTCGCGGCCCGCGTAAAAGACAAGGGACCCTTACGCGGCCCGCGTCAACATTGGTCAACTCTGTAGCTTAGCTGGGTCAGCTACTAGACTCGCCACGATGTTGACACGTGTCAGCACCGGATGCTTCCGCGTTTCATGATATGTCGCGGCACGGGTCAACTTAGACGAGGTCTTACGCGGCCGCCCGCTTGAACTAAAGAAGTCAGCGGAGTCAAGTCTGGTCTTGATACGGCCCACGTGAGAGTTTGAGGTGGGTCTACGCGGCCCGCCTCAGCTCTAATATCATATTTTTATTTTATTTTTATATGTTATAATATAATTCGGGCTCGGTTTTCACATACGGGGTGTAATATAAAACATATTGAGACATTTTAAGATATACTGGGGTGTCGGAAATATTTTGAGAACATTGGTTTTACCGAGGATTGTTACATTCTTCCCACCTTTTTTTAGAGCTCGTCCTCGAGATCTACCGGAACAAATGCGGATATTTCCTCTTCATTTCTGACTCGAGTTCCCATGTGTACTCAGGTCCTCTTTTGGAGTCCCACTTCACTTTGACTAGAACTAGTCTCTTGTGTTTGAGATTCTTGACTTTCCTATCTTCAATCTGTAGAGGTCTTTCTACAAATTTAAGTTGTTCATTTACCTCTATATCCTTAAGAGGTACTATCAGTGATTCATCAGCTAAACACTTTTTAAGATTAGATACATGAAACACATCATGTATTCCTGCCATTTCCTCTGGCAATTGTAGCTGATAGGCTACAGGTCCTATTCTTCTAATAATCTCAAAAGGTCCAATATACCTAGGACTTAGCTTTCCCCATTTGATGAATCTTACTACTCCTTTCCAAGGAGAGACTTTCAATAATACTTTATCTCCTACCTAAAATTCCAATGGCTTGCATCGGTTATTAGCATAACTCTTTTGTCGATCACGTGCGGCTTTCAGTCGTTCCTTGACTTGAATAATCTTGTCAGTTGTTTCTTGTACTATCTCAGGTCCAGATAGTTGTTTTTCTCCAATTTCTGCCCAACAGACTGGGGTTCGACACTTTCGTCCATAAAGTGCTTCAAACGGTGCAGCATTGATACTTGTGTGATAACTATTATTATAAGAAAATTCTATTAAAGGTAAGTGATCGTCCCAATTACCTCCAAAGTCAATTACACAAGCTCTAAGCATGTCTTCCATTGTTTGGATTGTCTTTTCGCTTTGTCCATCCGTTTGAGGATGATAAGCTGTGCTTAATTTTAACTTGGTTCCCATTGCCTTTTGGAAACTTGACCAAAAATGAGATGTAAAGCGGCTATCCCTATCAGAAACAATTGATAATGGAATACCATGTAAAGAAACAATTTCATTTACATACAACTTAGATAATTGTTCCATACTAATTGTTTCCTTCATTGGTAGAAAATGAGCTGACTTAGTTAGCCTATCTACAATCACCCAGATTGTATCATTTCCTTTCTTAGTTTTGGGTAATTTAGTAACAAAATCCATTGTTATCAATTCCCATTTCCAAACTGGCATCTCTAATTGCTGTAACAAACCTGAGGGTTTCTGATGTTCAGCTTTGACTTGTGAACAAGTTAAACATTTAGAAACATAGACTGCTATATCCTTTTTCATTCCTATCCACCAGGAATTTTTTCTTAAGTCCTGGTACATTTTATCACTTCCTGGATGCATCGTATACTTAGATTTATGGGCTTCTTCTAATATACGATGACGTAGATTTCCTAATTTAGGTATCCACATTCTCTTTTCATGGAATCTCCAAATTCCATATGTTCCTTGTTTTAATTCCTTTGACATACCTTTTAATTTTTCAGTATCTTCCTTGATTACTGATTCTTGTGCTTCTCTTATCTGATTATTTAAATCTACTTGCAGATTTAATTTAAGAGAACATACCCTTCTTGGCTTTTCATGATACTTTCGACTTAAAGCATCTGCCACTACATTTGCTCTTCCTTCATGATACTGGATATCACAATCATAATCACTAAGAAATTCCATCCAACGTCTTTGTCTCATATTTAACTCTTTCTGTTCGAAAACATACCTTAAATTTTTGTGATCAGTAAATATGGTAAACTTACTACCATAAAGGTAATGTCTCCAAATCTTAAGAGCAAAAATTATAGCTCCTAATTCTAGATCATGGGTTGAATAGTTCTCTTCATGATTCTTAAGTTGTCTAGATGCGTATGCTATAACCTTTTGGCGTTGCATCAATACACATCCATAACCTAATTTAGAAGCATCACAATATACTACAAAGTCTTCAGTTCCTTCTGGTAATGCTAATATTGGTGTATGGGTTAATCTTTGCTTAAGAATTCTAAAGGTTTCTTCTTGTTTTAATCCCCATTCAAACTTAATAGATTTACTGGTTAGCTTAGTTAAAGGAATGGCTATTCTAGAAAAATCTTGAATAAACCTTCTATAATAACCGGCCAATCCTAAGAAACTTCTAACCTCGGTTGGTGACTCAGGGGTTTTCCATTTAGTAATTGCCTCAATCTTAGTTGGATCTACATGAATTCCTTCATGATTGACTAGGTGTCCAAGAAATTGTACTTGTTCTAACCAAAATTCGCACTTAGAAAATTTAACATAAAGCTTTTCCTTTCTTAACAGACTTAGAAGTGCGTGCAAATGTCTTGCATGATCCTCTTTATTCTTAGAGTAAATTAGAATATCATCTATGAATACAATTATGAATTTATCCAAATATGGCTTACATATTCGGTTCATCATGTCCATAAATGCAGCTGGGGCATTGGTTAAACCAAATGGCATGACAGTAAATTCATAATGACCATACCTCGTTCTAAATGCGGTTTTAGGAATGTCCTCTTCCTGTACCTTTAATTGATGATATCCTGACCTTAAATCAATTTTAGAGAAAAATCGAGCTCCTTGCAGTTGATCAAACAGATCATCGATTCTTGGTAATGGATACCGATTTTTAATCGTGACCTTGTTTAATTCACGGTAGTCAATGCACATCCGCATTGATCCGTCTTTCTTTTTAACAAACAATATCGGCGCTCCCCATGGCGACGAACTTGGCTGTATAAATCCTTTCTCTAACAATTCATCTAATTGTTTCTTCAATTCTTGCATTTCTGCAGGTGCCAAACGGTAAGGTGCTTTGGCAATTGGTGACGTTCCTGGTATTAAATGGATTCTGAATTCAACTTCTCTATCCGGAGGTAGTCCTGGTAATTCTTCTGGAAAGACATCTGAAAACTGAGATACTACTGGAATATCTTTTAGTTCTTTTCCTTTAGTGTTAGTGATTATGGAAATCAAATACACTATAGAACCTTTTCTTATACAACTTGCAGTTTTCATCACGGAGATAAACTTAGTGGACTTAGAAGACTTATTTCCTTTAATTGTGATCGTTTTACCTTTTGGTGAATTTACTTGGATTAACTTTTGATCACATAAAATACTGGCTTTATTGGCTATCAACCAATCCATTCCTAAAACAACATCAAATCCTGCTAGATTCATGGGATATAGATTTGCAATAAACTTTTGATTTAAAATTTCTATTCTTGCTCCCTGCAAGATTTCAGAAATTCTAACAGTTTCTCCATTAGATGTCTCTACTAAGCATTCTAGTGGTAGTTTAGTTAATGACTGATTTAGAAATTTGCAAAACGATGTATTAATAAAACTTTGGTTTGCACCAGAGTCAAATAATACTTTAGCAAAAACATCATTAACTAAAAACGTACCAGCTATGACATCTGGAATCATCTTGGCTTCTTCTGCAGTCAGAACAAATGCTCTAGCATTTTTAGTATTCTTGTTGTCTGTGGCTGGAGCTAATTTTGGGCAGTTTGGCCTGATATGACCTTTTTCTCCACAGTTATAGCAATATCCATTACTGGTTTCTTCCTGCAGTTTTCTTCCTTGTGTCCTGGCATCTTGCAATAATTACAGAGATTGGAGCATTTTGCCGAATGCTTTTTCTTCCAGACCTTGCAGTATGGTGCAGAGGTAGAACCCATATTCCTACGATTGTAATTTCCAGAACGGAATTCTTGAGTAAGCTTTTGGGTTAAGTTTCTCCTTTGATCCTCCTCTCTAGTACGGACTAATTCATCAGTCAAGGTATTTGTTAATTCTACAGCTTCTTCTATGGTTTGTGGTCTAGCTGCCTTGACTATGTGTCTAATCTCTCCAATTAATCCCCAAATATAACGAGAGATTAACACTGGTTCTGGTGAAGCAAGAGTTGGCACTATTCTAGCATATTCAAAGAATAATTTAGTGTACCCCTTACTATCTACATCAGTCATCCTAAGATTTAGGAATTTGTTTGCTATCTGTTCTTTTTCATTGGGTGGGCAGAATTTCCTTTCTACCTTGTTTTTAAAATTCTTCCCATTCCATATTGTAAGTCCTATCACTTCCTCTTGTCTGGAGGATAGTGTTCCACCATTCTAGTGCTGCATTCTTAAACATATTAGAAGCAAACAGTATCTTATCTTCTTCAGCACACTTACTTATTCTTAAGACTGCCTCAGTCTTTTCTATCCAGCGTAAAGTTGCAATGGCCCCTTCATTGCCCGAGAATTCCATTGGTTTACAAGACCAGAATTCTTTATAAGAACAACCGTTAGGCACGGTTCTTCTTCTTTTGTGAATAGGCATTTGAAATACCGGTCCATTGTTCACGCTGTTTTCTGGTTCAATTGGTCGCTTACTGCTATGTTTACTTTTATTATTCGCTTCTTGAATAGTTTGAATCAGTGTTGCAAAAGTCGGATTCCTCGGCCGAGTACTCGGTCCTCGGACCTCCACCTTGGCGACTTCCTCCTAGGCGGTCTCAACTAGTCGGCCTCGGGAGTACTCGGTCCTAGTCGGCGCCTAGTCGGCCTAGTCGGAGCCTAGTCGGCCTAGTCGGTCTAGGCGGTCAACGTGGTTTGTTGACTTTTAATCGGTCAAAATCGGCCTACTCGGCCTTGTACTCGGACTACTCGGCCTTGTACTCGGACTACTCGGCCTTGTATTCAGAATATTTGAACTTTAAACATGTTTCATTTTAAATTATACCCAGTTGACATGAATTATGCTTATTTTAACACATAAATAATATATAACAATTAATTTTCTTTATATTTACCATGTCCGCGTACTCCCCGAGTACTCCGATTACTCCCAACTCCCCAGTCGGCCGAATAATAAATGGCATGGCATCTATGATTCCTTGTGCCACTATATGTTGAACGGCACTATTATCCATTTGGTTTTCGTTGTTATGGATGCTCGGATTATCATTAACCACGTTAATGTTACTTTGGTTATCGTTATTCAGATTTCCTTGATTTCCTTCGTCGGCCATCTGAATTTTAAACATTTATCCAACATTAATATCACAATTAATAGGTAATATAGTTAATCATATGACACGCAATTTAACCAAAACCGTCGATCATTGCGACTATACTCTTTTTCATATACTATGCGTCTATTACACACTAGTACAGAAATAAAGATTACAATACCAACAGAAATAAAATAGTAATAGGCATCCGTACACACATATCTTATTTTATTTTATTATATTATTGTTACTACCACTTCCTCCATTCTAACATTCACGAATATGGATTCATCCAAAAATCCATATTGCGCTCATCGTATTTCCATACGAGACGCTCTCCCACCTGACGCATCCTCTCACTGCTTTCTAAAATTTCCTCCCCGAAAGTCCTAAGTTCTTGAACGTTTTCTGCACTCATTGGGGGTGCAGGTTCTCGGACTGGGTTTGGAATCTGGGGTGCGTTTTCCTGATATGGGGGTGACAGTTCATGAAATTGGTAAGGATCCTCTAATATTTCCCTAATATAATCATCTTGGTAATAGGGATCTAAAGGGTCCATACCCGGGTAGGCTTCTATGTTCTGTATGGGTGGATAATCCTGGATAGGGTAACGTTGCACAAAATCCCTATTATTGTCCCACCAGGGGTCATAGTTCGGGTCTAGGGGGTTTGGTGCAGGTACCCTTGGGATTTCTTCTGGATTAAAATCGTGCATCTCTACTTGGTTTTCCGGGTTTTCTATGTCCATGGGTTGTTCTGGGTTTTGTGGTTGTGGGGCTACTAATTGTTCCAGACTCGGGTCAGCAGCAGTTGTAGCTAAGATATGGAAATTAGCTAAGCTTCTATTTAGCATATCTTGAGTATGGGCATCTGTCTCTCGTTTAATAGCTGCTAAAGCCCTTTGCTGTTGCAATTTTCGCATTCTCTTCCTACGAGCAAAAGCTTCTTTACTGAACCATCCTCGTTTCTTACTAGGAAATGGTTCTTCAGGTTGAGCTCTAAAGGTAAATATTCCCTCCTCCTGATCAGCAGAATACCCTGAAAGGGCAGGCTGTGATGATGTACCTTCACTCCTAGGTGAATCAGCTAACTGACGATTCATGTCTGATGCACCTTGATCACTCATACTGAAAACTAACAGATAGTCAAATAACACATAACAAATAATTACAGTTATGCACATATTTTCGTAATTTATTTCCTAACACAAAATTTTTAAAATTCTAAGTGTCAGCAGAACACTTCTTTGGCTCAGACCAGTGGCTAGGCTCTGATACCACCTTCTGTCACAACCCCCGATCCCTGATCCCCGGGAACGGGCGGACGTGAGCTCAGAGTTTGGTGGTATCAGCTTGTTAAATCTTGCAGCGGAATTTACATCAGGACCGTAGTTAGGAAATGTTTATCAGAGTAAAACCACCTTATTTAATATTAATAAACACATGGGTAAAACCCAAGTTTATTGTTACATTACACTTATAGGGACAAAACCCTATTTTATTAAATTTAAAACATCGTTTATTAGGTAACTTTTATAGCCACATTATCCCCAAGCCTTCAGTGCTCTCCAGCTGGCTTTTATTAATTGGCTTTCACATTGGGTTACCTGAAACGCGTTTTAAAAAAATTTGTCAGTCGGAAATACTGGTGAGTGAATCCCAATTTAATCAAGAAATATTTTATCGATTAAAACAGTATCGAGGACGATTACAATGTTTATGTCTACACAATTACTCCATTTGGTACTATCAATCCACTGACTTGTGGGTCATATTACACATTGGCTAACTCATTGTCCAATGGTAACGTACTGTCATACTCGACTTACTACTCGCAGGTAGTACAAATTTTGTATACAAAACCCCAACATACCTGACAGTAATTGAAGACTACAAAGACTCAATCACTGCTTAATTACATTGTAAAACATTTAAGGTTTTGTAAATTATTCCAAAAACATTAACAAAAAGAGGATAAACTCACATTGCTGTTTAGGTTTTTCGTAAGGGTTTCCTGGGTATAATCTATAATTTATACAACCGTACATTGGTTAGTATCATAACCCTTTGAAAATATTAATGATACCCTCCCCGAGACGGCATTCCAACAACTACGTCGGGCAGAACCACGACAGTTGTTACGGAACCCTAAATCAATCGGGCAGCGTAACTGTTACGAAACTGGGGTTATAATACTTACAACGGAGTAGAACCTCGCTAATTAGGGGTATAGTACCCGACTATAATGCTTCTACTACAGAAAGTGAGATTTAGAATTGAAATGTGAGCGACGAAAAACGTAGACTGATGGCCTTCTTATATAGTGGCTGATTCTAGTCCTGTCGCGGCCCGCGTAAAAGACAAGGGACCCTTACGCGGCCCGCGTCAACATTGGTCAACTCTGTAGCTTAGCTGGGTCAGCTACTAGACTCGCCACGATGTTGACACGTGTCAGCACCGGATGCTTCCGCGTTTCATGATCTGTCGCGGCCCGCGTCAACTTAGACGAGGTCTTACGCGGCCCGCTTGAACTAAAAAAGTCAGCGGAGTCAAGTCTGGTCTTGATACGGCCCGCGTGAGAGTTTGAGGTGGGTGTACGCGGCCCGCCTCAGCTCTAATTTCAGATTTTTATTTTATTTTTATATGTTATAATATAATTCGGGCTCGGTTTTCACATACGGGGTGTAATATAAAACATATTGAGACATTTTAAGATATACTGGGGTGTCGGAAATATTTTGAGAACATTGGTTTTACCGAGGGTTGTTACAAGCCTGCCTTTCTTCCTCCCTTTCATTTTCTAAAAATTCGTCTCTCCAGGATTTCAATCTGTTGCGGATTCTAAAGAATTTTTTAGTTAAGCTCGTGTCCGGGGGATCTAAAGAATCACCGCCCCCCAAAGCTTCAACAATCGCTGACTCGAACCCGGGCTTATCAAACCAAGAGCTAAACACACGGAAAGGACGAGGCCCGAAATTTGAATCAACCACCCCAAGAGACAAGGGGCAGTGATCAGACCACAAGTTTGGATGAGCACGGAGGCAGGCATTAGGCCATCTACTGAAAAAATTAGCACAAACAAAAACTTTGTCTATTTTGCTAAGCTTTCTCCCAAATTCTCGCGAGCACGTGAAACGCCTCCCCTGCATATTATACTCCACCAGGCCGCAATTAAAAATGAAATCGTTAAAATTCCGAGCACATACCGGCTTAAAACGAGAATTAAGTCTTTCGTCCGGTTGACGCACCGCGTTGAAGTCTCCTGCCAAAACAATGAGACCGTCTGCCGACTCGATATAAGAAGTAAGAGAACCCCACAAACTCGCTTTCGCTGGTATGCTTTGTGGAGCATATACATTGAAAAAATTAACACACTCTCCACTGCCCACCATATGGCCTTTCAAATAAATGAAGTTCATATCTTTGACCGACGATTCCACTTTGAACACTTTTGTATCCCACATGCAAAGAAGCCCCCCTGAAGTACCAACAGCGTCAACGGCCGCAAATTCAAAATTCCGGTTGCCCCAACAACCAGTCAATAAACTGACAGAGATATTCGAATTCATTGTTTCCTGGACAGCCACCAAACCACTCCCATTTTTGAACCTCAAATCCCTGACCCAACCGGCTTTATTACCGCCCTTCACCCCTCTGATGTTAATGGATAGAAAATTCATTTATAAACCACATTGTTACCTTCTTTGACAATAGAATTTCTGACCAGGTCACCGTAATTCTCCAACCGAGCTCCTACCACATTACCAATCTCCAACGTCTTGAGGACCTCCCTTTCTAACTCCTGATTCTTGTTGATAACTTCCTCTTGACCCGCACCGGACACCTGCGGATCGCCAGTATCCTCTATCGGCTGAACCTCATTAATCAAAGGATCTTGACACCCGTAACCCTCCGGAGTGTCGGCTAAGACATCCTCGTTTCTCCCCCTAGGCGACAATCCATCTTCCCCAGAAGAAACCCAGTTGTAATCCGGGTAAAAAGTTTTGTTAAGGTCAAACTTATCCTCCATATCCACCCTATTTCTTTTTTTGGGCCTGGCTTCTTCCAATGGACTATAAACCTTGGCCCTCCTGACCGATTTCCTACTCCTAAGGATTTTGGGCTTGTTCTTGCAAAAACCTTTATCCCCCAAGAAACAGGCCTCCAGATCAAGCCCACTAAACCCACTGGACCCCTTTGCCGTGGTCACCTTATTAGGCCCAAACTCAAAAGACCCGCCAGGAACAGAACGATCACCAGTGGGGTCCACTGGCAAATTACACCCCCCATCCTTAGCTGATTCCCCAGACCTAGGAACTCCAATCTCCTCGGGATTCTCGCCGACCGACCTAGGAAAAACACCCACAGAATCAGCCGCCTCATTTCCTTCTCTCTCTTCATAATTACTTCTAACTGGATTATCCTCCCCATGCAAACCATCACCCCTTGTCACCTTTTCAACTTCCTGATCGGAATCTGACTCCTCCGCTGAGAACCGATCATCTTCCCCTTCACTATCATCAGAACTCTACTCCGGCCATACATCTTCAAAAAAATAATCCGGTACCCAGTCATCTAATTCTTCCAGAACCCAAACTTTGAACTTTTTATTCTTCCAATTGAGAAAGGCCGAACCAGAAATTCTAGCTCCTGTATCCACCAGAACACCCACACAGGCAGTCGAGAGGTCCCAGTCCAATGAAGACAACTCGGCCACATCGTCAAAAACTTTATTTTCAGCTAAATGCAAAGGGAAACCATGAAATTTTAGCCATGCCAATCTCTCATATGCCAACGTTTAACCACCCCAAATATCAAGCGGATCGAACCAATCTCTCCAAAGGTTCACATTGAGAGCAAGGTCCGCAGCATCCGTTTCGTTATCAAATGAGATCAACACATTTAAGCCCCCCAGATAATGCAACTTGAACCCCTGAATACCTACCTTCTTAAGAGAATCCTTTAGGTTAATCATCACCTTTACGTCAATCGCCCGACCCACCACCGATCTACCTTGTAGATAAAAAAAGGCGCTCGTTTCCCTGTGGACCTCCACCACCTTAACAGCTTCCAGTGTTTCATCGTACATACCCATAGCTTCTTGGATATTCTTCAAGAGAGCCGAACTATATGATGTTCCTTCCCTGACAAGAGCCTTCTTCTGATTGATCATGTTGACATCCACCTTCTCCATCTTATGCAAAATTTGGACGTTGCCCGGGTGGCTAACCCCCTCGTTGACCGCCTCATTTTCTCTCGCGAATCTGGCACGGTTAATCGATAGTTTACAGGACCCAAGCTTAATACCTTGCATCCTTAATGCTTGTAAATTGAATGTTACTTAATAACTTTGTTTATTTGACTTTACTCATTTTAACTTTATTTTTCCTCTTCCAACATTGAATATTTGATAGAACTAAATCAACCAATACAATGACAGATAAACGGCAAAAAGCTACACCGTAACCCTTTTAAATAGCAAAACTGATTCTACTAAACGATAACAAGCTGGATCATGATACTAACTATAACAACCCGCCCGTAAATCAGGCAATCATGCACAATTAACCTAAGGGTGTAGGGAGTGGTTAGACACTTGAAAGTGATAAACTTCAAAATCAACTAATGAGAGTGTGTCATGTCATTCAATAAAAAGTGTCCAAACTATGCTCAAAACTGTTGGCAATGGTTAGAAATTTCATGAATTGGTAAACTATTTAAAAAAAATGAAAAATATGTGATTGGTTGAGAGGGCATGGAACTCACCCCACACACCCCCTCTCTCTCCTACCCTCCCTCCCCGCATCGGCAACCAGTTACCGCACCTTCACCTTCACCGCGCGGCAAAGAAGGTAGGCGGCGGTGTGCCCGATCGGCAAACACCTTTGCCGCACCAGTTTGCCGCCCCACTCCGTATCCCCTAACCCATATATTGCCCTTAACAAAAATATCCAGATTATTGGGCAAATAGTTGAATTTGAAAATACAAATCAAGAATAAAAATAAAAAGTTAATTCTAAAATGTGTATCACTCCCTAATTTTTAAAAACCCAAATGGTGATCCTTGATTTGCATCATCATGTTGTAATCACATGAAAAAAGAAATAAAGCCGGCAAATAAATGTTTCATATATTTTATTAGGTGGTTAGAGAAATAAATGTTACGTATATTATTATCTATATTAATTGAAAGTTGTGATGAACAGTAACCATATTTTATTAATTTGTTATTATTATTATTATATATATTTTATTCGTATATTATAATAATTAATATTAATAGTTATTATAATTAATTAATTTATTTTACCTTATACTATATATACTATTTAATAATTTAATTTTTATTTAATTACTTGCATTCTTTTATTTAAAAAAAAATAAATATGAAGTTGTGTTTGATTTTTTTCTCAACGTTCATGTATAATTTTCATTAAAAACACAGTTTGTTTGAAATATGGTCTTTTTGGTATCTGGTCTGTATCAAGTGTTTGTGTCATAGCGGTACCATGGCGAACGAAAACAACACCGACACCGACCGAGCCATGTTGATACCCATATCGGTATTCTCGGAACCAAAGTTGTGATGAACAGTAACCATATTTTATTAATTTGTTATTATTATTATATATATATTATTCGTATATTATAATAATTAATATTAATAGTTATTATAATTAATTTATTTATTTTACCTTATACTATATATACTATTTAATAATTTAATTTTTATTTAATTACTTGCATTCTTTTATTTAAAAAAAAATAAATATGAAGTTATGTTTGATTTTTTTCTCAACGTTCATGTATAATTTTCATTAAAAACACAGTTTGTTTGAAATATGGTCTTTTTGGTATCTGGTCTGTATCAAGTGTTTGTGTCATAGCGGTACCATGGCGAACGAAAACAACACCGACACCGACCGAGCCATGTTGATACCCATATCGGTATTCTCGGAACCGGTATCGATATATACTTACAAAAATATATGTCTTTTACCCGTTTAGTTTTATATTATTTGATTTTCATTTGATATATCGCGCTCAAAATATTTTTTATAAAGTATAATATGTGACTTTGTTTTAAAAAAAATCTCACCAGCCAACCGATACAGACATTGGTACTGCTTTAGTTATCATTGGAACCCACACCGGTATTCGTTTCTTTATAATTTTCAATGTAAATCACACTCTTTTCTGGACATATCATGACTTTAAACCGAGTGTCGGTACTATAATGATCTGTACGGTAACAAACTGAACCGAACCGACCGAATTCCCGCCGCATTGCGCGGGCAAATCCACCTAGTTTGTATAATTGTAGACACGTCGTGACACTTTAAACCATGTGACCATTAATTGTCATTCGTGGCACTTGTATTAAAACTAGTTAGATGCCCCGCCCGCGTTGCGGGGCGGTGGACGAATAATGAGCGAGTGTTAGGCAGCAACTCATTGACACGAAAAACAACTAAATCGAGTCAACAAATAAAAAAAAAACTTTTATATTTTTTATAAAAAAAAAACTAAAACAATGGCAACATTGTAATTTTTAACTGAGGGAAAGTTGTATTTTTTTACTGGGGTAAAATCGTAAATTGCCAAAACCTAAAGTGATGGCAGTACTGTAAATTTGAAGGGGGGGGGGGGGAAATTTGAAATTTTAATACGGACAAAGTCGTAATTTTGCACCTAGGGTAATAGCGTAATATAAATTTCAACTACGGGCACAATCGTAATTTTAAGCTGGAGGCAAAAGCACAATTTTATTTTGAACCGAAGGCAAAATCGTATTTTTGAGCTGGAGGCAAAAGCATAATTTTATTTTGAAGGGGGGAAAACGTAATTTTCACCCGAGGGCGAAATCGTAATTTTTTTAACGGGGGAAAATAACATTTGATGGCAGTCGGGGGGGGGGGGGGGGGGAATTGAAATTTTAATAGGGACAAATTCGTAAATTTTCACCTAAAGCTAAAACAATGGCAACATTGTAATTTTTAACTGAGGGAAAGTTGTATTTTTTTACTGGGGTAAAATCGTAAATTGCTAAAATCTAAAGTGATGGCAGTCCGGGGGGGGGGGGGGAATTTGAAATTTTAATAGGGACAAATTCGTAAATTTTCACCTAGGGTAACAGCGTAATATAAATTTGAACTACGGCTACAATCGTAATTATAAGCTGGAGGCAAAAGCACAATTTTATTTTCAACCGAGGGCAAAAGCGTAATTTTGAGTTTGGGGCAAAAGCATCATTTTATTTTGAAGTGGGGAAAACGGTAATTTTCAACCGAGGGCGAAATCGTAATTTTTTTAACGGGGAAAAAAACATTTTTTAACAGAGGGCAAAATCGTAATTTTTAGCTGCGGAGGAAAAATATTTTTATTTGGGACAAAAGCGTAATATTATTTTTAGCTGGGGGCAAAAACGTCATTTTAAAATGGATATAAAATAATAAACTGGTTGGTCGAACGGGAGAGTGGCAGACGAAATCGTAATTTTGACTTGAGGGCAAAATCGTAATTTTTAGCTGGAGGCAAAAGCGTAATTTTAGTTTGAGCTAGGGGCAAAACGGAAAAAAAAAAAAAAAAAAAAAAAAACTTATTTTTCAACGCCGCCCATTTTGGCCAATGGGAGCCATGTGCCGACATTGTACTTTGTAGTGTATACTAGTTAGATGCCCCGCCCGCGTTGCGGGGCGGTGCACGAATAATGAGCGAGTGTTAGGCAGCAGCTCATTGACACGAAAAACAACTAAATCGAGTCAACCAAATAAAAAAAAAGCACTTTTATATTTTTGATAAAAAAAACTAAAACAATGGCAACATTGTAATTTTTAACTGAGGGAAAGTTGTATTTTTTTACTGGGGTAAAATCGTAAATTGCCAAAAGCTAAAGTGATGGCAGTACTGTAAATTTGAAGGGGGGGAAAATTTGGAATTTTAATAGGGAGAAATTCATAATTTTGCACCTAGGTTAACAGCGTAATATAAATTTGAACTACGGGCACAATCGTAATTTTATGCTGGAGGCAAAAGCACATTTTTATTTTGAACCGAGGGCAAAATCGTATTTTTTAGTTTGGGGGCAAAAGCATCATTTTATTTTGAAGGGGGGAGAAACGTAATTTTCAACTGAGTGCGAAATCGTAATTTTTTTAACGGGGAAAAATACCATTTTTTAACTGAGGGCAAAATCGTAATTTTTAGCTGGGGGAAAAAACATATATTTATTTGGGACAAAAGCGTTATATTATTTTGAGCTGGGGGGCAAAACCGTCATTTTAAAATGGATATAAAATAATAAACTGGTTGGCCCAATGAGAGAGTGGCAGTCGAAATCGTAATTTTCACTTGAGAGCAAAATCGTAATTTTGAGCTGGAGACAAAACCGTAATTTTAGATTGAGGTAGGGGCAAAACAGAAAAAAAAAAAAAAAAAAAAAAAAAAAAAAACCAAAATTTCCAGCCGCCCATGTTGGCCAATCAAAGCCCACAGCCGACACTTGTAAATGTAGTATAGTATAATAATAAGGGGTTGTTAAGTCGTGAATGGTAGGTAAATATTAAAATATCATATATATTGGAAAAAAAAAATTGCAAGTGGAAGATAGTTTATACGATCATGTTAATATGTTAAAAATCAAATTTGCAAGTGGAAGATGGCTTATACGATCATGTTAATATGTTAAAAAGGGTTAACGGTCAAAATATTCTGTTCAATTATAATAGTTTTTTATTTATTTTAAAATCTTATAATACTCAACATGTTAAAAATTAAAATTCAAGTAATGAGATTCCCCACCCACCACGATGGGTGTTCGTTCGATACTGGTTTGATTCGTCATGATACTGGCATACTGCAACCAAAAGAGAATACGGAAAATAAAGTTCTAATAAGCGCCACATTATAAACAATTAAAAGTAAATTTACGATAACAGTAGAAACATAAGCCCGGTTATTATAAATGATTAGGAAAAATTTCTTAATATTAAGAGGATAGAAAATTTTACATTTGAATTTAGTATAAGTTCAGTTGTAATAAATAATTAAAATGAGTTTATTCAATAAATAAAAAAAATTATAAATTAAATTATAAAAAAAAATCAAGTTAAATGATAAAATTATTTTAGTCAAACAATAAAAGGAAAAGAAATTTTAGAAATTAGTAATTGTTAAAGAGCTAAATATCAAAAGAAAAAAAAAAGAAAACAAACAATTGGCTCAAACCGGTGCCACTCGAGAGCAAAACTTAGGTGGTTTTTGTTTTTTGCTAGAAGCACTTCAGAACCTCTTATGTCTGCGCCGCGCAGACCACGCGCAGACATAAGGGTCTGCAGCTTGTTTGTTTTCTCGCAGACCTTTGAAAGGTCTGCGAGACCTCTTCTTCATACAGACATGAATCAATGTCATCTAAGGTCTGCACACAACCTCTTCTCCTCCACATTTTGAAAACACAGAGAACCCTTCTCCTCCTCCACCCTTCTCCTCCTCCACAGACCGCCGCCACCTCCGACGTCTCCCGCACATCTCCAGCCGCACCCCCCACCACCTCGAGAACTCCACCGTCTCCCGCACATCTCCAGGTATGAATTTAGGGTTTTTTTAGAGAGAGACCGTAGAGAGAGAGGGGGCGGCAGGAGAGAGAGAGGGGGAAAGAAGAGAGAGGGATCGGCGGTGGTGGTGGGTTTTGATGGCGGTGGTGGTGGGTCTGATGCCGGTGGTGGAACGAAGAGAGAGAGGGGGGGGGGGGCGACAGGAGAGAGAGAGGGAAAAAAGAAAGAGATCGGCGGTGGTGGTGGGTTTTGATGGCGGTGTTGGTGGCGGTGGTGGTAGCCGACGTGGTGGTGGCGGATGGTTGTGGTTGTGGTTGTGGTAGATGAAGGCAGAGAGAGAGACAAGAGAGAGGAGAAGGTCTGCAGTGTGTGTTGTGTGTGTGTTGAAGATGTTTTTATGTAAAAAAAACAAACACTCTTCTCCTTGCAGACTGCAGACATTTGGTCCACCTCTTCTCCTGCAGATGCCTGCAGATATGGTCCGCAAACTGCAGACCTTTTACCTCTTTAAAAACAAACACCACCTTAGAAAGGAGAAGGCGAGATCACAGAGCAGTCTTTTTTTTTATTAATTTTCTCTATTTTCTGATTATATAAAAAAAGCAAACAAAAGTGGTCTAATGGAATGGTATTTGCCTTCAATATTTTGAAGCACAAAGTTTGGTAGTATTAGATGTAAAAAAAAAAAAAAAACCTGATGTTAAAAAAGATTCATAAAAAATACGCACAATTATTAAAAAATTAAAGAATATGTCTTCATTGATCACCTCTTTACTTTTTATGTCTCATACTGTTGTTTTTTTTTTAAATGGCTAAACTTCTTGCACACCTAGACAATCAAACAATATAAGTCTGTACCCTCAAATTCTGGTATATGATGTATAAGACCCACTGTTATGGGGCGCAAAGAGGGCAATTTTTGGGCCATAACGCCCCATAACGCCTAGCACACCACGACGGGCGGCGTTATGGGGCAAAAAAAGGGGGCAACGCTATAGATTTCGCGGCGCCATGGGGTTTGATTTTCAAACTTTGACCAATCAAAATAAAGCAAGGTTTTTTATAATTTATTAATAAAATTGAAAATTAATAATTAGGTAATGATGGGTAGGGACTTGATGACTACGGGCTCTAGAGATATAATGTCTCGTAAAGCCCCTGTGTGACGTGGCACGACACGTGTCGCATAACGCCTCACAAGGGGCTTTATGACTACGGATGACCTAAATGGTTTTGTATTTCAGCTATTAGGATTGTTCACTCTTTTCACTATTATATCAGGTTTAAAACAATAAAATTACAACTTCTAAGGGCATGCTTGGCTAAGCTTTTCAAAACAACTTATTGGCTTATTGACTTATCAAAAAGCCAATAAGTTGTTTTTGTGTTTGGCTAAGCCAAAAGTCCTTTTAGAAATGGCTTAAGCGCGGGGTGTAGGCGTACACCCGTCAGTGCACAAAAGAATAAAGTGGTGTGTCTATTGATCTTTAACCCGGTACGTCCGGGCTACTGAACGCATAAGGAACATGTAATTCGTTCACAAGATTATATATTTAAATAATTCTCCCAAGTTAAATAAAATGTTTATGCCATGTGCATCCAAATCAATTTTCAATCATTTTCCAAAATGAGTCAGTTGATTGTATTTACCAGTGTAAACTGACGTATTTTCCCAAAAAGATTAAATGCAGGTACTAAGCGTAATTGGCTGGGATTTCTCCTTAGCATCAATAGAAGTCTCGCAAGCTTAAGATGCCTATCGTCTGTTGAACTATCATTTATTTTTTATCCTTCGGTGGACAAACCTTTAACTGTTGTGATACACGATATTACAATATTATTATAGTTGAATTATATTTCTCATTTGCTTCCGCTGTGCATATTTATATATTGTGTTGTTTGACTATTATGTTGCCAACCACGTCACGATACTCCCCTACCGGGCCCACCGGTGACACGTGGAAATCGGGGTGTGACAGGTTGGTATCAGAGTCAACACTGAGTGAATTAAACACTAGCCTTTTGTGTTTAATCTCAGTTACACAATTGCACATTTCTAAACCTTCGAGTCTAGACATATAACATAGGACAAATTCTATTTTTGTTTTGATATGTCTTGTCCTTTATTTTTTTTTATTCTTGTCGTTATCTTAGGTTATATTGACAGGATTAACAAAATGCCGCCAAGATTCTTCCGAAGAAGAGGACGAGGAAAGGGGCCAATCACCGCCCCCAATGACAACGAGGCAGGACCTTCGCATGTGCGAGCTCCTTCCACCACCGAGAGTGACGATCCTCGGCAGAACCGGAGGAACCTCTTTGAGCCGGCTAGACGGTCGGTTTCTCACAGTTCGACACCTCCTATCCACAACTCATATGGGCCACAGTCGGAAAATGAGCCCGACAACCCACAACCGTCCTACATACCGTTACAGCGATCCTTATCGCACCATTCTTTTGGTGACCCTACACCTGTTTTTAGGGGCTGGTTTAACCCGGCGAATTTCATACAAGAACCAGTGGGTTTTAACCCACTGGGGCCAGATGATCATTTCTCCGGAGATCATGCGGAAGATATGGACGAGGACACAGATCCCGTCGAACCTGCGAGCGGTACGCCGAACCATCCCATCGAGATCTCGGATGGATCTTCTTTCCACGGATCACCCTATGGTGGTCCAGACAGCTTTCAAGCTATGTTTACCAGGCACGAATGGTATTGAACACCTCCTCACCATTCGTCGCCTCATCAACAGCAGTAGCAGCAGGATCCCTCTGTGGATTCACGGTTTGTGGCAGTCACGCCACCGCCTCCACCGCCACCAGTTCAGCCGGCACCTCCACAACCGCCGAGGCGTAGGAGGACAGGCGCACGAACGTATGTCTGCGCGAGCGGGGGATTTCCATGTTAGCTCCCCACGCCAATCAAGTGGCAGCCATTACCCGCCACTTCAAGAAGATCCACAAATGGGTGGGCCTTCGCAACCAGTTGCACCGCAACCACCACCTATGGGTTTTGATAACCCGATTCCAGCATACACGGGTTCTATGGCGTACAACCCATTTGAGTCGCCAGCTCACACCAACTACGGTTACGGTGAAGCCGACCCCTATATGGTAGCGGCAAATTACAACGCCTTTAACCCAGAAGGACCATACGGAGCTCCTTGGGGAGCAGGGTACCCAACTCATGGGTACCAGATACCGGCCAGACCTATCAGTCGGACGCAATCGCAGCCGCCACGGTTTTCTCCCCCAGAGCGGGAGGAAATTCTTCAGAGACTGGATCAGGTTGAGCGAGACTTTCACCGCGACCGCAGGGAGAGACAAAGCTTCTTCCAAGGATTGACAAGCTTGATCAAAGGGAAGAGCAAGAAGGACCACTAAATCCTTCCAATTGTTGTTAAGCCCCTGCGTGGGCCAGTCTTGCTATATAAACCCCTGCGTGGGTATGCTTGTTTGTTTTGACCCCTGCGCGGGTCTATCTTTCTGTTAACCCCTGCGAGGGTATGCTATTTGTGTAAGTCCCTGCGTGGACTATTATGTTATTAAGCCCTACGTGGGTATGTTTGTTATTAAGCCCCTGTGTGGGAAAGTACTTGTTAAACCCCTGCGTGGGTAAGTTTGTTTATTGAAAAGTCCCGTTTAGGGCGACATGTAATCTATTAATAAATTAATGGAATGTAAGTTTATAAATTTCATTTTTGCTATTATCTGCATAAATATATTATATGAAATAAATAAATCAAAACCATTCCTTTTGATAATAATCTGCCTAATAAATATTGAATAAGGATCTTAAAGGTGAAACCTAGCCTTCGGGTCAATTAAAAGACCGGGCCAAGATGGTAAGGCCTGTTTAAAAGATTCAAATCCCTGTTAACATCTGTAAACATGTTAACGCTCCTGGCAGACGTGATTCATTAAAATCGCACAAGTCATTCTTATTATTGGATTCTTCAAAAGATTCCTAACCCAATTTAATGATCTCTGAATCATGGGTTTAGATCATCAATTGAGATGATCATATTTTGACCATACGTGGTAATATAGCGCCTACGGGCCCTGCTCATTTCCATATGAGCCAAAAGACAGTGGTAGCGATGACTCCCTGTCAGATAAGGGTAATGAACTAGGTTCAAACCTTCATGCTTTGATTCTCTGAAATCATAGCTTATAATTTATAAATGTCCTTGTGACTAGGACTGTTGTGCCAATATACCTTCATGTTTTGATTCTCTGAATCATAGCTTATAATTTGAAAATGTCCTTGTGACTAGGCCTTTTGTGCCACAAATAAAACTATTATTGTTTTATAATTAGGATAAATTATAATAGAAATCCTAAATAAATATGATTAATAAATTAACCAAATATGGTCTCTGTTTACCACGGTTAATGAATTTCCCTAAGGGGCAATTCCATAATAAACTCCCAAATAAACTATTGTCCTTGTTTTCTGTAACAGTTCAATTAAAATGGCTAACTCAGACGAAATTAATAGCCATCCAGTGGAGAATATTGATAACGCCCGGATTAATTTAACGGGTGCTGAATTGAAAGCGTTGGTAGACGACACGGTTACAAAGGCATTGGAGCGGCAATACGAAGAGTATAGTGGGACTCGAAGTAGGACCCTATCCACACCGCATTCGAAGCCACCTTCCAAAAAGGATGAACCCAAGAAAGATGATGATAGACTCTCATCAAACCACCACAGTGCTCCATCTCAACAGGTTGTATTAAACCAAGGACCCAGTAATAAGGGATGCTCCTATAAATACTTTGTGTCTTGCAAACCCAGGGATTTTACTGGGGAAAAGGGAGCCATTGACTGCATGACGTGGTTAGACGAGATGGACACGGTTGTGGATATCAGCAGATGCGCTGAGAGAGATGTGGTCAAGTTTGTGTCGCAATCATTTAAGGGTGAAGCTTTAGCCTAGTGGAGATCACTGATTCAAACCACCGGGAAAATCCCATTGTACAACATGTCATGGGAACAATTTGTTGCCCTTATCAGGGAAAATTACTGCCCTCAGCATGAGGTGGAGAAGATAGAGTCTGATTTTCTATCATTGGTGATGACAAACCTTGACTGTCAAGCTTACCTCACGAGCTTCAACACGATGTCCCGGTTGGTTCCATATCTGGTAACCCCGGAACCAAAAAGAATAGCTCGTTTTATCGGTGGTTTAGCCCCGGAAATCAAGGCAAGCGTGAAGGCTTCTCGGCCAGCTACTTTTAGATCTGTAGCTGACATATCCTTGTCCCTCACTTTGGATGCGGTCAGGCAAAGATCGCTGAGGAATAAGGAGGCTGAGAAGAGAAAACGTGAAGATGATAGTTCACGGAGGTCGAACAAGAAGCACCGTGGGAACGGTGACAACAAGAAAGGATCTGAGTCAAGGAAAGATGGGCATCATTCTGAGAAGCCCAAGTGCAAGATTTGCAAGAAACAGCACTTTGGAAAGTGCAGACTCAAATCGAACTCGCAAAGAACTTTTGCTTGCGGGATATGCAAGTCCAAGGATCACAAGACCTTGGATTGCAAAAAGCTGAATGATGCAACTTGCTACAGCTGTAATGAGAAAGGGCACATTAAAACCAACTGTCCTAAATACGCCAAGAAGCCTGAAGAGGCCAAGAAGACCAATGCTAGGGTCTTTAGAATGGACGCAAAAGAAGCGGTTCTAGACGACAACGTTATTACAGGTACTTTCCTTGTAAATGATGTCTTTGCAAGAGTACTTTTTGATTCAGGCGCTGATAAGTCTTTCGTAGATAATAAGTTTTGTGAATTGTTGAAATTACCTGTCAAAACCTTAAGTATGAATTATGAGGTGGAGTTAGCAGATGGCACACTAGAAACCGTCTCTACTGTGTTAGATGGATGTGTTATATCCATTAAGAACCATTCTTTTCCTCTGTCTCTACTTCCCTTTAAGTTGGCCGGTTTTGACATAGTTTTGGGTATGGACTGGTTATCTCATAACCAGGCCCAAATTGTCTGCAACTAGAAACAAGTGGTAATAAAGACTCCGTCTGGTGAATCACTTACCATTTGGGGAGATACCCAGTATGGACTGCCTGAGCAAGTGACTATGCTCAAGGCTTCAAAGTGTTTAAAGAAGGGTTGTGTCATCTACATGGCACAAGTGATTATTGATGAGCCGAAACAGAAGTTGGAAGACATCCCTGTCATTTCTGAATACCCAGAAGTTTTCCTTGAAGAACTACCTGGTTTGCCACCAGATAGGCAAGTGGAATTCAGGATTGATATCATCCCTGGAGCAGCTCCAGTCGCTCGAGCACCTTACAGGTTAGCTCCAACAGAGATGAAGGAATTGAGAACACAACTGGATGAATTACTAGCTAAAAGTTTCATTAAACCTAGTTCGTCTCCTTGGGGAGCACCAGTCTTGTTTGTCAAGAAGAAGGATGGATCGATGCGTCTGTGCATCGGTTATCGTGAACTTAAAAGGTCACGATAAAGAATAGGTATCCTCTGCCCAGGATCAACGATTTGTTCGATCAATTGTAAGGGGCAAGTTATTTCTCGAAGATTGACTTAAGGTCAGGCTACCACCAACTGAAGGTTAGAGGTGAAGACGTACACAAAACTGCATTTAGGACTCGTTATGGTCATTACGAGTTCCTAGTGATGCCTTTTGGGCTCACTAATGCACCGGCCGCGTTCATGGAGCTCATGAATCGCGTTTGCAAGCCTTACTTAGACAAGTTCGTCATCGTTTTCATCGACGACATTCTTATCTACTCGAAGAATCAAGCTGACCATGAGAAACACCTTCGATGTATTCTCAAACTTCTACATCAGAAGAAGCTCTATGCCAAATTCTCTAAATGCGAATTCTGGCTTCGAGAAGTCCAATTCCTTGGACACGTGGTAAGTGAGCGTGGTATCCAAGTGGATCCCGCTAAGGTTGAAGCAGTTATGAACTGGCAAGAGCCAAAGACGCCTACAGAGATTCGTAGCTTCCTGGGATTGGCAGGATATTACAGGCGTTTCATTGAAAATTTTTCAAGGATTGCTGCACCCCTAACTTCCTTGACTAAGAAGAAAGTAAAGTTCGTTTGGGGCCCTAAGCAGCAAGAATCCTTTGATATCCTTAAGCAGAAGTTGAGCAACGCTCCTGTATTGGCGTTACCTGATGGAATCGAAGAATTCGTAGTTTACTGCGATGCATCACACACTGGCATGGGGTGTGTGCTTATGCAGAAAGGCAAGGTTATTGCCTATGCTTCAAGACAGTTAAAGGTGCACGAAAAGAATTACACCACCCATGACTTGGAGTTGGGTGCCGTTGTATTCGCACTAAAACTGTGGAGGCATTACTTGTATGGTATCAAGTGTGTGATCTATTCTGATCACAAGAGCCTTCAACATCTGTTTAATCAGAAGGATTTAAACATGAGGCAGCGCCGTTGGATGGAGACTTTAAATGATTATGATTGTGAAATCAGATATCATCCCGGCAAGGCGAATGTAGTCGCTGATGCCTTGAGTCGAAAGGAAAGGGTGAAACCCATCTGAATCAATGCCAAGCGCATGGAGATAAAGAACAGTTTGACTGAAAGGTTGTTAGCTGCACAGAAGGAAGCTGTGTTGGAAGCTAACTATCCTAATGAAAAGCTAGGAGTAACTGAGGAGCAGTTATCTCTTGGCAAGGACGGAATTCTGAGATTAAATGGACGAATATGGGTTCCAATTTATGGAGGACTTCGAGATGTTATCCTTCAGGAAGCCCATAGTTCCAAATATTCCGTTCATCCTGGAGCTGATAAGATGTACCAGGATCTAAGGGCAAATTATTGGTGGATAGGCTTGAAAAAGTCTGTAGCTGCCTATGTAGCTAAGTGCTTGACTTGTGCGCAAGTCAAAGCAGAACATCAAAAGCCGTCAGGCTTGCTACAACAGCCTGAACTTCCTACGTGGAAGTGGGACATGGTAACCATGGATTTTATCACCAAGTTACCTAAGACAAGGAAAGGAAATGATACAATATGGGTTATAGTTGATAGACTGACTAAGTTAGCACATTTCCTACCCATTAAGGAGACTTATAGCTCCGACATGTTAGCCCAGTTGTACGTGGATAAGATTGTAGCCTTACATGGCATACCTGTGTCTATTATCTCTGACTGAGATACTAGATACACGTCGCATTTTTGGAAAAGTTTCCAGCAATCTTTGGGCACGCGTTTGAATTTCAGTACGGCTTACCACCCTCAGACTGACGGTCAGAGTGAGCGTACTATTCAAACTTTGGAAGACATGCTACGTGCGTGTGTGATCGATTTGGGTGGTAGCTGGGATAACCACCTACCATTGATCGAATTCTCCTACAACAATTGCTACCATACCAGCATCAAGGCTGCGCCTTTCGAGGCCTTATATGGTAGAAAGTGTAGAACGCCTGTTTGTTGGGCGGAAGTTGGAGATGTCCAGTTATCAGGACCAGAGATAGTCTTTGAAACAACGGACAAGATTGTCCAGATTCGTGACCGTCTCAAAGCTGCCCGAGATAGGCAGAAGAGCTACGCAGATCCAAAGCGTAAATCTGTTCACTTCGAAGTAGGTGACAAAGTTTTACTTAAGGTATCACCCTGGAAGGGAGTGATGCGATTTGGTAAGAAAGGCAAGCTAAGCCCAAGATACATAGGACCTTTTGAGGTTATCGAACGTGTCGGATCAGTTGCCTATAAGTTAAACTTACCGGAAGAGCTCAGTGGAATTCACAGTGTGTTCCACATCTGCAATCTGAAGAAGTGCTTCGCTGATGAATCACTGGTTATACCACATACAGATGTGCATATAGATGAGAGCTTAAAATTTGTGGAAAAACCATTGTCGATTGAAGATCGACAGGTTAAGAAGCTTCGAAGGAAGCATGTGCCTATTGTAAAGGTCAAATGGGATGCCCGTAGAGGACCCGAATATACGTGGGAGGTTGAATCCACAATGAAAGAAAAGTACCCTTATTTATTTCAGTAAATCTCGGGGTCGAGATTTCTTTTAAGGGGGAGAGGATGTAACACCTCGAAAATTCACGTCCTATAAAATGTTGACACGTGTCATATGTTTGAACGTGTGAAAGAATGTTATGAAAGGATTTAAAGTTGACAACCATGGAAAGTATGTGAGTATACGAGTTTTAAATGTCAACAGTGCATAAATACATTGTACATTAACCCTACACGATGTTTATAGCATCAAACGAATAAATCATGGATCATGCGAAGCTAAAAGTGAGAGATTACAAACTACAGGGGTTAAATGTGTCAACATGTTTAAGTTATACCTCTGAGTGACCTTTTGACAAACCCGAAGCTTTGTAACTGTTAATTATGCTCACTAGAATGCGCGATATAAATTTCATAAAGTTTCGTTATCGTATGAGAAAGTTATGATCAAATTCGTATACAAGGGGTTAAAGCGTTAACGTTGAAAATTATGACTTTTCGGGTTAACATGAAATGTCCAGGGACTTGGCAAAGTGGGTACAAGTCTTAAAGCCCTTATGGGTAAGTAAGGAGGGCTCAAATTGCAAGTATTAAGCTTGGTTGCCCTTTCGAAGGGCCAAGGGACAAATATGCAACAACTAGAAAATGCATAATATGATTTTAAGGCTAAGGCGGGCCGCGTAAAGGTTAACATGACTTTACGCGGGCCGCGTCAGACCATCAGATGCAGGAACTTTGGACAGCAGCCTGTAAACGCGCTCAATCGACCAAAAACAGATATTTTCACATTGTGGGCGACCCCTAAACAGTTCCTAGAGCCCTAGGGACACTTGTGGATGAATTGTGGGCAGTGGTAGACTTGTGTGTCAACAATCTATGGTGATTTGATCACTATAAAAGGCCATGAGTTGCAACCAAGTTCTTCACACCTTCCATCTGCACATTGGAGCATTTCTGGAGCTAAGGACTTCTCTCTAAGCTTCACATTTCGTGCATAGGACTTCAGTAAGTTTGCTAATCCTTCCTTAGTTAAGTTTTTGCTTAGTTATAGCTTAAAAGTCAAACCGTCGTAATTAACGGTTGACTTTAAGATTAATCACTAATGGTCCAGTGATTAGTCGAATCAAAAGTAGTTATAAGTTGGTAATTATGTGGGTAATAAACCCTTAAAAGGGTTCCCCTGATTCCCACTCTAACTAGGTCAAATGTCGGGTCAAACTTGTTATTAAAAAGTCAACAGAATGTTTAATTTACAATTTATGCATAATTAGCAATGTAGACCACATAAAACCTGTTTGATCATTAATATAACTTGGTAATTAGTGTAAGAACATGTCTAAACATGTTCAACCCGACAATTTACTGTTTAGACACGGTTCGGAACCGAAAGTCGCAAAGCTTTGACTTTTGCTTTGACTTCAGTTCTGACCCATTTAGGTATGATTTAGAAATGCCTTAGAGCTTCATTTGGACCAGGTCACATGCTAGTATAACCCTCTGTGATTATACACCATGGTTCATTAGTTAACCAATTAATACGCATGATTCCGCTAATTGCTCATATGTTGACCATTATGCCCTTTTCACCTTAAAACGTGATTTGTGAAAATGTAAAAGTGTAAAAACCTTAGTTACTGATATATAAACTTGTATGCAAAGTTTGACATCAGTTTGAGGTGTAGATTGAGAGTTATGCTCATTAGCGTAATTAAGAAGCTTTATGTTAATTAAATGACATAATTAGCGTATAGCCTATTTAAACATACTTTTTGATATCAAACTTAGTACCCACTGATGTAATATATTATTTTGGGATTTTTGAAGATTTTTAATTAATTTTAGGCTGAGCATAACTTATAGTCGTAGGCTTAACCCGGTAATTGTCGGTTTTGCCCTTACGGACTATAAAATGAGTTTTACATATCTAATTGACTCCAAACCTTTTGCTACTAATCACATATGATAAATAAATTATTTTAAGCCTTCTGGAATAATAAAAGTATCAGCTTTATGTATAGAACCCGGAAATGGCTTTTAATCGCCTTTTTAAGCGTTTTTAACGCATAGTATGTGCTATAACTATATTAAGCATACAAGGGTTGATACCTACTGATATTTTGAGTAAATTATAATATTTTAACAGTAAGCAAAGGTTGTTAAACTCAGACTTCATTTTTGAGCTTTTGAGCTTTTCGGCTTATGTGAAATTACCAAAATGCCCCTTCGGTGCATAGATTGGTTATAATTGATAAATTTCACATATATACTTTACCCTACTGTTATAACTTAGTAAACTAAGTGTTTTTGCTGATTATATCAGACCTGTAACTCAGGTTAACACTTAAACTCTTTTATAACCTTTTAAATGACCAAACTACCCCTACGGGGCATAGTTTGTGTTTAAATTCGTTTCGGGCATAATAAAAGACATCTTACTGATGTCACAACATATTTGAAGCATATTAACTTAGGAAACCTGTATATGGCTCTAATATTTACCCGTTACGCTTATTACGCATTCGGTTCGGTTTATGTAACTAGTTTACATAAATTAGCCGAAACGGGTCAAACCTTATCGGTTTTATCTCAAAATCCAGAGTGTGTATGAAATACCCATATTAAGCAAGTCTCTGAACTTGTCGGGTCTAAATCACATTCTATCCGGTCTTCGCTTAATCGTGCGTACGAACCGTATCTTTGAAACTAACCGGTCTAAGCTTAAGCTTAACTAAAGACCCGTTAGGATTCTAATAGGTTATTATAAACCTTCGTTCCAGATTAGGAGTACCAGTAAAAGCTACTTGCAAATTGCTTATTGTGAATTATACTTTGCTCAGGTAAATACTTTTAACTTATTTTCCCTATACGGGCTTGGGTTACGGTATATAAAATACCGCTTGGTCGGGCATCAAATCTTCCATAGTTGGGTGGTTAATTGAATAATTTGATCGGCCCGTTTAAACAGTTTTGTTTACTTAAAAGCCTTTGGGGGGTTAATGACCATGTCCCGGATATCCTTGGCATCATTTTACGAAATGGCCACGGCTTAAGCGCGGGGTGTAGGCGTACACCCGTCAGTGCACAAAAGAATAATGTGGTGTGTCTATTGATCTTTAACCCGGTACGCCCGGGCTACTGAACACATAAGGAACATGTAATTCGTTCACAAGATTATATATTTAAATAATTCTCCCAAGTTAAATAAAATGTTTATGCCATGTGCATCCAAATCAATTTTCAACCATTTTCCAAAATGAGTCAGTTGATTGTATTTACCAGTGTAAACTGACGTATTTTCCCAAAAAGATTAAATGCAGGCACTAAGCGTAATTGGCTGGGATTTCTCCTTAGCATCAATAGAAGTCTCGCAAGCTTAAGATGCCTATCGTCTGTTGAACTATCATTTATTTTTGATCCTTCGGTGGACAAACCTTTAACTGTTGTGATACACGATATTACAATATTATTAAAGTTGAATTATATTTCTCATTTGCTTCCGCTGTGCATATTTATATATTGTGTTGTTTGACTATTATGTTGCCAACCACGTCACGATACTCCCCTACCGGGCCCACCGGTGACACGTGGAAATCGGGGTGTGACAGCGGGCGATTAAGGAAGAAACACAAATCAATACAATACATAACCGCATTAAATATGATAAACACGAACGTTGTGGCCTTTTTATACTTTAAGTTAGTGTCTCATTATCATCTTGTTCTGGTTCAGGAGAGACATATCACTGCTGGGTTAGTACGCTAAATATCACCTGGAATATCATAGCAAAATATATACATAAAAAAAAGTTTAGTGGCACAATTGACCTTTAAATTGAGATAATAACACTCATAAAAATGTCATGTCTGTTATATGCAAAGTCTTTATGAAAAATACTATTATACACAATAATTTTAGTAACAAAATGGTCATGAGGCTGATTTTAATCACATTCTTTGATAACATACACTCAACTCGACATGTTCTGGGCAACACCACACACTCTAGTTACATCAATATTAACAAAAATGGACAGACCAATTCGTATAAAAAATAGTGCTACTCACATTAGAGGAAATGCCAAGCTAAACCGTTTCAAATGCTAAAATGTGTCCTCATGACTTCTGTTAATAACCTCTATTAGAGGTAATACGTATATTGTAAAGAGAAACATTTGATTTGCCAATGGGTTTCGGCATCTTTATTTTAACTTAAATATACGTTAGATGTGATTCACATAATTACAAAAGATACTATGTAAGAAATTCAGATCAATAGTTTTATTCCAAGTTTCAGTGGTTAAATTAAAGGCATATATAAACAATAATTCAAAGGGACAAAAGATTTTAGTAGAAGTAACCTGTAGTTGTGACTCCTATAACTATGACTGTGGTCCATGACGACGAGATGGAGATGGAGTTCGCGAGTAACTTCATTCTTAACACCCATCACTGAATGTTTTTTTAAATTCCAAAATCAGTTGATTACTGTGTATTCTTGGCCTCGTCTTCCAACACCCTGCACCATTACTGGTTATAACTTCCCATGAGTGCAGTCACGAAATGTGTTGGGACAAGAAACAGAGCAATTACATGTGGTAGTATCCCGTCTATAAGGTGGAATGCCAATCCTGATTAAAAAAGCATAACCATGATTGAATATCCATATCTTGAATTTTTCTTGTCAAAAAACAAAGAAAAGAAAAGAAAAAAAGGGGTTCCAACCAGCAAAAGGGGAAAGGGCATTGTAGATATGATGAGCGGCATGGTGTCACTTGTATAGAGATTTCATATCATGTAACTCTTTGTGGATCCAATAGATGCCAAACTAAAAAAGTAAAAAAAGACCCAAGTACACATGAATACGTTTATTATCTACGATCAAACATTATTAAGTATTAAGATAATAAGTCTGGTCAAGTTACCTTCAATCTTTGACCATCGGGAGCAACATCTATATCATGAAAGCAACACCTGCCTATCCACCCCAACCTTTTCAAGGAACTTAAAGTTAGCCAACACTACAACAAAAACAAAACTTAATAAGTGTGTTTCTAAGTTGTTCATTTGTTTCAGAACATCAGATGCTTGATTTGCATAATTAACACCTCGTGTTTAACCCATAAAAAGCCCGGCTTATGGTTTATCATAAACATCAACATAATTAACTACGGTGGCCAATTTTAATACACTCAATTACAAATGTGTTGATTCCGCTTATGTTTTTACTAACGGGTTAAAATTAGAAAAAAAAGTAGCTTAAAAAGAGATCTGTTGAGAGCCACTCGAAAGGTATTTCTACTGCATACAACCTCCAGAATCAACTTGTTGCAATAATGAGATTATTAGTGTAACAAAAAGATTGACTAACAATGCTTGTGACCTGACCCAACCCGACCCACAACAAAATTTACCCGTACGCAACGCGCCCGACATGCTACCTTGTCACCTCTAAAATAAAAAATATACATGATTACTCTAAATCATCAATCCCTACTGAACATTGAATACATAGTAGTTTTGTTACATAGATATTGCGCAAATAAATAGCCTTTTCTTTTTTAATTTTTCAACAGTTGATAAACATTTTTAGTTGGTGAAGAGTATTTATGATACCTTATAAGTGACCAATCTAACTCCATGAAGTTGGTGAATGCTTAACTTCATTTGAGATCCAAACAACTATAGGGTTTGTGGCCAATTTTCTGGGTAATATTTGTTGGTATCATTCAATTGCTGCACCCACAATAGCTGGCCTCTAAAATGTGGCCATGTAAGCACCCTTTCAAAACCGATAAACCAACTAAAAACACCCTCTCCTCACTTGATGACAAAACTCATCTGAACCCATCCTTGTACACGGATGTGGCTCTAAAAAACGCCCTCAAAATAGACTATTGTTGATGCACTTAGTGGGCGATAAGTAGACTTATGGAAGATCACACTAAAATTAGTTCTCATTTATTTAATTTATTCTTTTAATAATTTACTGAAATCAAACATCATCAACCACAAGTAAAAAAAAAATCACATATATGTGATCCATCATATTCCCAGTAACCATGAGATAAATTGTGAGCAGGGAGCAACAAAATTGTCCTTTCAAAATCATGCACTGCCAATGAAACAACCTAAGATTGTTTCTTTCATGAACAGAAAAATGTTAATTAACTTCTACACAAACGACAAGGAGGAACATAGCAAATAACACATCGAACTTACATAACAACAACCAAATCGGTCACCGGAGTTTTGTAACACAAAAATTAGCTTAAACAGAAACAATGAAAACCGATCTATATGAAAAAGAATCATACAATCAAAGCTAGGCTTACCAAAATTCTTGCCGGTGTTAAACGGGTACCTCGAGCCGCCTCCATCTTCTTACTGTAAGCATACCCACCATCACGAAATCAACAACAATTCCAACGAATGAACACTACGATTAAGCTAAACATACCTGTTGTAGCCCTAATTGCCTGACAAAAACCATCGCTTGTCTTGTGGTGTTGTAGTGTTAGGTCGCCGACGTCGATTTGGGGCAGAACGGTGGTGGTGAGCGATGACTGGAGAGCCTCTGTGTCGATTTGGGTGGTGATGTGGTTACAAAGGGGGAAGAAAATGACAGCACAAGCACACGCGTCTTCTTTAGACAATGTACACGTAACCTAACCAAAGATCTGTACAAAACCCTTTTTATGCAAACAGTACAACATCTATAAACTTAAACTTGTTGCAAATTTATAATTTATAATAACATGTTGCATTACATCAGTTTTACATCATTACATTATAATGTCTAAAATTAATAATTAATAACATAAAACTAAAAAAGAAAAAAAAATAAAAGTTGAAGAAAATCAACAAAAAAAAGTTGTACGATAACGTTGTTGTTCATACAATACCCGTGATCTGGGATGAGCAAATAGTATCGGATAGCAGCACTGAATTTCCCGAACCAAAAGATTTCCAATATCAATTCGGCACCAACTTTTGGCGTTTTCTGTACTAGTGCCGGTTTTTACCTTCATGTACCGATACCGAACAAGACCGTATTTTCGATACCAGTACTGGCTCGATACCGGTTGACACCAAACTTATCCCAACCCGTGATATTAAAAAAATGATTAAAGTTAAAAAGTAAAGAAAATTCGGATAGCAGCACTGAATTTCCAGAACCAAAAGATTTTCCAATATCAATTTGGCACCAACTTTTGGCGTTTTCTGTACTAGTGCCGGTTTTTTACCTTGATGTACCGATACCGAACAAAACCGTATTTTCGATACCGGTACTGGCTCGATACCGGTTGACACCAAGCTTATCCCAACCCGTGATATTAAAAAAATGATTAAAGTTAAAAAATAAAGAAAATAACTATTATTATAATATTAAAATAATAAAAGTATTCAAAAAACTATAAATTATTATAATATTAGAGTTACTATTCATTAGCTTCTAATTTTAATATATGTATATTTTTAATATATGTATAATATAATATAATAATATATGTATAATGTATAATGTATAATATAATATAATGTTGCATAATATATATTTTCAGTGATGATATTGTAAAACAATATAACTATTTTAATTCAAGCTCTTTTATTAACTCCACTAAAAATTATTTATTTACTTTTTTATTATAAGAGGTTAAAATATTAATAAATTACGTTATTTATAGCTATTTTCTGTTTGTTAAAACAATATGTTTTTGTGTAATTTAATAGTATTTAGTTTCACATTATATATATATATAGGGAGAAGATCATGCGAGAACCACCTCTTATTGCGTGAACCAATGTGAACACAACAAAAAATGCTTAAAATAGCTAAAAATCACACAAATTTTTTTTTTAATATTTTTTTATATAAAAATCGCTACTTTTCAAAGCCAAAATTTTTTTTTTTAAATTAAAAACTTTTTTTTTGCCACTAAAAGTAGCGATTTGAGCATAAAAAATATTTAAAAATTTTTTTTTTAGATTTTTTTAGGTTTTTTGGGGGTTTAGTTTTTAGCATTTTAGCTTTGGGGGGGGGGGGGGGGGGGTTTAGGTTTTTGGTGGGTGGGGGAGGGGGGTTTAGGTTTTGGGGGGGGGGGGGTTAGGTTTTTTTTTGGGGGGGGGGGGGGTGGGGGGTTAGTTTTTTTTAGGTTTTTTTAGCTATTTTAGGTTGTGTTCACATTGGTTCTCGCGGTTCTCACAATAAGGGTGGTTCTCGCATGAGCCCCTCCCTATATATATATATATATAGGCCGGTTATCATACAATAGGCCTAATCGTACATTACGTACGCTATAACCACCACCGTCAGATCATCTCATTTAAACCCCGTGTTTAACTAATTAAATTAATCAAATTAAAATATATATATATATATGAAACCGCCAAGGTTAAAATCGTCCATTGCGAAATCAAAACCCCTGATAATCAGCAAAGAATACTCGCAATCATACCGTAAACCCAAATTCAAAACATTGCATTCTTCTTCCCCCAAGTTCCGTTCTACTTACTGGTGCGATTCGCCAAGATTGATGAGTTTTGAGAAACGGAGCAAGGACAACAACGACAGACCACAGGCAAAAAAGATGAATCCAGGTATCGAATGACATATGTGATTTTATAATGGTGTTTACAGTGGCTTTGAATGACATATGCGATTTTGTAAAGTTAGCTAAGGATTTTGTCTGAAACCTATGGTTTTATAAGATTACGTATAGTTGTTAACTACGATTTTGTTAGGGTTTACGTCTGGTATGGTTTTTTATTAGGTTTTGTATAATTATGTGGTTTTGGTAGTGGTTAGCTGATACATATGCGATAATATCGAGGGTTTTGTATGACATATGCGATTTTATATGATTAGATTTGTTTGTTGAGGTTTTTTATCTGAGGCATGCGATTTCATAAAGTTATTTTGGTCTAGGGCATGCGATTTTATATTATTATGTAGTTTTGGTATATGATTAAATGATACATGCGATTTTATAAAATGTCTTTTGTCTGAAGCATGCGAATTATAAGATTATGTAGTTTTGTGAATTCATAACTAATTCATGCGATTTTACCAGATTAGTGAGTTTTGGTAAATGGTTAAAGAATACATGTGATTTTATAAGGTTTTTGTTTGATAGCATGCGATTTTGTAGAAATAGAGACTGATGATGACTTTGAATAGCCTATAGCAACATTGAAAAAGGTGAACAAAAATAGAAAAAAAAAGGGTTGTGGAAGAAAGTTCTGAGGATGATGAATTTGTTGAGGCACTACCAAAAAAGAAGAAAGATGACAAGAGATCTAAGATACAAACAAAAAAACCTTCAAAAAAGGTGGAACATGGAAAAAAAAACCAAGCCAACTGGAACCACCTAGAACAGAACCTAGGGCTTTCTTCGAATACAGCAACGAAGCAATATTGTTGAGATGTCAACCTAACTCGTATATGGATACTGTGAAATTTTTTTCAGAAAAACAGCTTGATGAGGTGAAGAATATGGGATTTGGGTCTATTCTAGATATGAATATAAACCATATTTCGACACGTTTGGGATATTGGCTAGCCAGAAACTTTGTCGATATGTTCGATACGCTAAACGTAGGTAAACACCAAATAAAAATTACATCGGACACAGTTTATGAGGTATTTGGAATACCAAAGGGGTCAAAGCCAGTTGAAATAATAGTCGATAAAAGAAAAGTTAAAAAGGTGGAGAAAATTGAAAAAAGTAAAGAACCAGGAAATACTATTATGGATACATTCATCAGTCAATGGGGGGGGGGGGGGACACAAGAATTACCCATGGCTTAATTGCAACTGCAATAGATAATCAAAGAGATGGGGGGAGCTTATTTAGAATAAATTTCCTGGTGTACTGGACGACGTTTTTTGCGGAGATTACAAAGGCCACATGTCACGGCCCCCGGCCCGGTTTGACCCGTTCCAGGAGCCGCGGGACAGAAACCCCGTGGTATTTATTTAATTTGGCAGCGGAATTATTAACAAGATCGTTTAAAACTTGAAAATGCCCAATTATTTTATTTCATAATTAGGGATAAACCCTGTAATTTACAATAAGGGAATTTCACTGGGAAACCCCTATTTTACAAAAACATGTTTCTTTATTTTTATTAAGCCACTTCTTCAAGCTTTGTAGTGCTACGCGGCACTTTTTCCTTGATCACAGCAGATCACCTGAAACATGTTTTAAAAAGGTTTTATTAGCAGGGAAATACTGGCGAGTCACTCAAGTTGCACAAAACGACACATTGTTATAATGTACAGTATTAAGAGCGATTACAATGTTTATATATCAACCAATTACCCAACGGTATTTGTCACTCGACCTGTTTCTGTGACTATGGTCGCTAACTCGTTGTCCAATGGTGATGGTTATCAAGTAATGTATACAAAACCCCACATACCGGCTGTAATTGAAGACTACAAAGACTTAATCCCTGTAATTATAACCTTGAAAACATTTTAAGGTTTTGTAAAGCACTTTGATAAAAAGATAATGACTCACATTACAGATTTAAAGGCGCAGAGTTTAGCCTACTGATTAGCCTTGTAACCTAATTTAAATAACAATGCACACGAAAACTAGGTTAGTAACTTTAATCCAACTTTTACGACAACTCACGAGATCAAAACCTTCACAATGAATGAGAAAGTGCGATACTTAAACATCCATCGAATTTACGACGAATGACAAAGCATAACCCGAGTTTGGGCAGCACTTAAACATCCATCGGATTGGTTTCCATTGATCGGACATTAAATCGTAGTAGTGATCGAGTTATTACCCTGTTATCGCGGCAGAATTTCGTGATTGTGTGTGTTTTTGGAGTAAACTGATGATATATCAACGTACAAAACGAATTTTTACGTCGAACCAATGCCAAAATTCAAGTGCCAAACTCCTCTATTTATACTGGAAAAACGGTGCTGTCGCTTGTCACGAGAGGCTCTCGCGTGGCGCGACGGGTCACTTCTAGGATAGGGTAGCCACGTCTGTTAGTAGCCTGTGTGAGTCGACCGTTCGACGAAATTCAATTTAGACAACAAACAGTGAGGATAATACCAATTAGGGAATACCCCCCCCCCCTGAGTTTTAGGGGGCCCTGATCCTAGTTCTGATTGTTCTGAAAATTTTAGGGGTTATTCAATATTACTTGGGGATCTCAATTACAGTTTCCTATTGGACAAAATATAATAAGAAATAGAAATAATAGTTTTGGTGAGAGTTGTTACATCCTCCCCACCTTAATAAAAATCTCGTCCTCGAGATTTACTGGAACAAGTAGGGATACTTTCGCTTCATCTCTGATTCCAGCTCCCAATTGTATTCAGGTCCTCTCTTTGAATACCACTTGACTTTGACCAGCACTAGTCGTTTGTTTTTGAGAAATTTGACCTTTCTGTCTTCTATTTGCAGTGGCTTCTCAACAAATTTTAACTTTTCATTTACCTCTACATCTTGAAGAGGTACTAACAGGGATTCGTCAGATAGACATTTCTTGAGATTGGATACATGAAACACGTCATGTACTCCAGCTATTCTACTGGTAGTTGTAAGCGATAAGCAACTGGTCCTATTCATTGGATTATTGGGAATGGTCCTACGTACCTTGGACTTAACTTTCCCTTCTTGCCGAACCGAACTACTCCTTTCCAAGGAGAAACTTTCAAGAGTACCTTATCTCTGACTTGAAATTCTAGCGGCTTGCGTCTATTGTCTGCATAACTTTTCTGGCGATCTCGAGCCATTTTCAGTCTTTCCTTGATTTGAGTGATCTTGTCGGTGGTCTCTTGCACGATTTCAGGACCTGATAATTGACTTTCTCCTATTTATGCCCAACAAACTGGAGTTCTACACTTTCGTCCATACAGTGCTTCAAATGGGGCAACTTCAATGCTTGCATGATAACTATTGTTATAGGAGAATTCAATTAAAGGTAGGTGGTCATCCCCGTTTCCACCAAAATCTATCACACAAGCCCTGAGCATGTCTTCTAGGGTTTGGATCGTCCTTTCACTTTGTCCGTCTGTTTGAGGATGATAAGCTGTACTTAAATTTAATCGCGTTCCCATGGCTTCTTGGAAACTTGTCCAAAAATGCGAAGTGAAGCGACTATCTCTATCCGACACAATGGAGAGTGGAACTCCATGTAGGGATACTATTTCGTCTACGTACAACTTTGCTAACCTTTCCATGCTAAAGGTTTCTTTCATAGGTAGAAAATGAGCTGATTTGGTTAATTGATCCACAATTACCCAAATCGCGTCATTACCTTTTCTGGTTTTGGGCAACTTAGTAACAAAGTCCATTGTTATGAGCTCCCATTTCCATACATGCATTTCTAATTGTTGAAGTAACCCTGAAGGTTTCTGGTGTTCTGCCTTAACTTGTGAACAAGTTAGACACTTAGATACATATCTCGGTATGTCCTTTTTCATACCTATCCACCAGAAATTATTTCTTAAATCTTGGTACATCTTATTATTTCCAGGGTGCATGGTATACCTAGATTTATGGGCTTCCTCTAATATCTTATGTCTTAAGTTGCCTTGTTTAGGTACCCAAATTCTTCTTTTGTGGAATCTCCAAATCCCATCAGCTCCTTGCTCTAATTCCTTTATTCGTCCCTTCATTCCTTCAGCATCATCCTTGATTGCTATTTCCTGAACATTCTTCAGTTGATCCATTAAGTCTAATTGTAAACTTAATCTAAGAGCACGAACTCGGCGTTGTTTCTCATGATACTTACGACTTAAGGCATCTGCAACTACGTTTGCTTTTCCTTCGTGATATTGAATATCACAGTCGTAGTCACTTAGGATTTCCATCCATCTCCTTTGCCTCATGTTCAATTCTTTTTGCCCAAATATGTATTTTAAACTCTTATAATCTGTATAGACGGTAAACTTACTTCCATACAGATAGTGTCTCCAAATCTTAAGGGCAAAAATTATCAACCCTAATTCTAAGTCATGAGTCGTATAATTTTGTTCATGCTTCTTCAATTGCCTTGAGGCATACGCAATTACCTTTTTGCGTTTCATTAGCACACATCCTAATCCTAGCTTTGAAGCATCACAATAAACTTCAAAATCTTCTGTTCCTTCTGGTAAGGCTAGAATTGGGGTGTTTGTTAACTTTTGCTTTAAAATCTTAAAAGCCTCTTCTTGCTTAGGTCCCCATTCAAACTTAACTGATTTACAGGTTAGCTTAGTTAATGGTACAACTATCTTAGAGAAATCCTTAATAAAACGCCTACAGTACCAAGCTAATCCTAGAAAACTTCTAATTTCTGTAGCTGATTGCGGAACCTTCCATTTGGTGATCGCTTCTATCTTAGCAGGATCTACATGAATACCTTCGTGATTCACCATGTGTCCTAAAAATTGCACTTCATGTAGCCAAAATTCACACTTCGAGAATTTGGCATAAAGCTTCTCCTTTCTTAACAAAGTTAAGAGTGCATGTAGGTGCTCACAATGCTCCTCCTGACTTTTGGAATAAATGAGTATATCGCCGATGAAGACAATTACAAATTTATCCAAATACGGTTTACAGATCCTATTCATCATGTCCATAAATGCTGCAGGAGCATTTGTTAATCCAAAGGGCATGACTGTAAACTCGTAATGACCATACCTAGTTCTGAAAGCGGTTTTAGGTATGTCTTCCTCTTGTACCTTCAATTGATGATATCCTGATCGTAAATCTATCTTAGAAAAGTATCTAGCTCCTTGCAATTGATCGAAAAGATCATCAATCCTAGGTAATGGGTATCGATTCTTAATTGTAACTTTATTCAATTCCCTATAATCGATACACATTCGCATCGAACCATCATTTTTCTTTACGAACAACATTGGTGCTCCCCAAGGGGATGAACTAGGTTGTATGAACCCTTTACTGAGCAATTCATCTAATTGCTTTTTCAGTTCTAACATTTCAGTGGGTGCTAAACGGTAGGGTGCTTTAGCTACCGGTGTAGTTCCAGGAATCAAATGAATTCTAAACTCTACCTCCTTATCTGGTGGTAATCCTGGTAGTCCTTCTGGGAATACATCCGAGTATTCTGATACTACAGGAATTTCATTAAGTTCCTTACCCTTAGTGCTAATGATTACCGAAATCATATACACTATTCCTTGCTTTCGTTCATAACTAGCAACTTTCATTACTGAAATGAACTTCATGGGTTTACGCGACTTATCCCCTGTAACCATGATTACTTCTCCGGTGGGTGCACGAATTTCTATGGAGTTCTTGTCACAAAGGATTCGAGCATGGTTGGCTACTAACCAATCCATTCCTAACACGACATCGAATCCAGCTAAATTCATGGGTAATAGGTTTGCAGAAAATTTATGACATGAAAGTTCTATAGTTTCTTTTTGCAAAACCGTATCTATGTTAACAGAGTTCCCGTCTGCCGTCTCTACCGTAAAAACTTGCCTAAGTTTTGTTAAGGGTAGCTTAAGAGCTTGTGTCACACCCCGACCACGTGGAACATACAAAACGTGGCGGAAATGTCGGGGAGTGTTGTAACAGAATTAATTGTTTCAAATCCATGGCAATTGAAGTTTCGTTTTATTGATTAAAAGTGTTACCATGTCTTAATAAACAAATAAATACAACATAATTAACTAGTCTTGCATCTTTTATTGTCACTAAAGCCCAAGTCTGCCTATGTGTATCTTGATCATCTTATGCAACAGCTCCTGAAAAACACATGTAAAAATAGGTACGTCAGCATAAAAATGCCTGTGAGATACATAGGTTTTGTGAAAATAAGATTCATGACTTATGTTTGAGAAAATGTTTAGTCATGAACCTTGTTATTTGCTTTGTCTTTTAAATCATTTGAAAAACGATAAGATCAGATGATAAGTATAAATAAATGTAAGGTTAAATGAATAACCAAGTAAAATGTGTTTGTATAAGATAAGTTGTTTATAAATCAATGTCTTGTGAAAAGTATGTTATTTGTATGAAATGTTCTATGTCTCAAACTGAAATGATTCAAATAACGTTACGACATGTAATACCATACAAACACTTATATATAGGAAGTACCAGCGGCGTATCCACCATGCTTGTATCATATTACACACGCATCGTTACTTAATCACTTAATCAAACCAAACCAAACAATGTAAAATGTTCATGTCAAGATGTAAATCATGTCAAAATATCTATGTCAAATATCCATGTCAAATGTCTATGTCAAATATCCATGTCAAATGTCTATGTCAAATATCCATGTCAAATGTCTATGTCAAATATCCATGTCAAATGTCTATGTCAAATATCCATGTCAAATGTCTATGTCAAAATGTCATGTATGGCAAGTGAAAGGTCTCAACTAAACCATATGCACAAAAACAAAGTATTGAAGTAAAACTTGGTTTAAATCAAAGCTAGGTTTTGTGTAAATGCATGCAAATATTTAATATGAACATTTATGCGGTATTGTGAATATGCATACATCCAAGCCTGGCGACTGTGGTGATAAACCCTTTAAACAAATTAAAGGTCTATCTGTCTTATGTCAACGAATTCGGTCATTCCTTTCTGTCCCCTTTCCCTGGGATGTCCGGAACGGGAGTTGTCAATTCCTATGGTACCACTACCTACTAACGAACGGCGTAGCTAATGTTAATGAATGTATTGTCCCATGTAAACAAACCAAATGTCATAACAAAATGTAAGCATGTGAAAACGATGCACTAAGTATGTAATCAAATGAACATACGTAGCGTGAAAAGTCATGTAAAACGATGTACTAAGTAATGCACACAATGGGCACACCTAGCATGAAATGTCATGTAAAACAATGTACTAAGTAATGCACACAATGGGCACACCTAGCATGAAATGTAATGTAAAACAATGTACTAAGTAATGCACACAATGGGCACACCTAGCATGAAATGTCATGTAAAACAATGTACTAAGTAATGCACACAATGGGCACACCTAGCATAAGATGAAATGAAATCATGTACTATTATGTACTAACGAACATAGCATGTATATGATGTGAAAACAGGAAAGCATGAAAGTAACAAGTAGGCACATGTGTTCCACCCCAAAACAGTTTGGAAAACAGTAAAAGAGGGGTCTATGTACTCACTTGTGATTGCTCAGATGTCTAAAGATAATCACCAAGTAATGCTAGAGATCTCGGAATCAAACGGCACCTAATATAGGTAACTATGTTAATAACCGGACCTATCTCGGAAGACTGGGTAGCATTAGGGTTTGTAAACCAAATGAGTGTCGGAACTCACGTGATATGGTTTAACAAAGCCTACATACTAAATGAAACTTAACATAATTGTTTACGACCCATTACGACCCGTTTAGGTAGCTTATGCTACTTTAACGCGTCGTTCGCGTGAAACGCGTTCGGACCGCCTAACTAGTCCTATGACAAATATTATATGCCTAAACATGTTTAATAATCAGTTATATGACAAAGGTTTAGGTTACATATGCTTAATTACCAATTATACATGAAAAGGGTATTCTGGTAATTTACCTAAGGCATATAAACTACCTATCATACAACTACTTAAACGATGTGACCATAGGGTATAACCTCGGAAGGTTATTCCCTACCTACTATGGTCACCTAATGTATTTGGTCGGATCCTAATGATCGACCAAACTGGGTCGGGTTCGAAGGTATAGGCGATTTATTAGATCGCCTACCCTACGACCCTAGACAACGTGGTAATCAGTGGGCATAGTCCCAAGGGACTATGACCAACGTGATTACACTCACGTTGCGAAGTTCAAACGAACTTCGCATTGACCATAACTGGTCAATGTAGAAAGTCAAACAAAGTTTGACTTTCAGACTCGAAAGACTCGAAAAGCAATAAAAGAACGAAAGAATACTTACGAAGGGTCCCCGAATGCTAATCCCGATCCAAGAACTCAGGTATGAAACAATGGTTTCAACTTAGAGCTCTCAAAATCAGAATTCTAGTGAGAAATGCAATGGGGGTGGATGGTTATATATAGTTTTCGGGTAACCGTTAAGATCGTTTCATGGAAAACGTGCCATGATCCCATCCGTACAAGTGTCGGAAAGTTGTGGTGGCTTAAATTGGTCCTTATCTTAGTGACTAAGCAACTTAAAACATGTGGTTAAGGATCAATTAGTTGCAACTTGTATTTAAAACATTGAATCTGGTCCAGGTCATGCAATCGCGTAGCGCGACTGATAAGGCTTTAGGCGTCGCGCTACGCCACTGACCCATCTGATTCAGAAATGTTTCTAAATTGGCAGAAATGGTCCCTGTTGTGTTTTAAGCCCTTTTTCGATGCGTTTGAACCCCGTTAACCTCATTTCAAGGCTCTAAAATGAAGTTAAAGTATAGGGAACTCAAAACATGCTCAAAAATATGCCGGAGGTTGGTTCGTTTGGCCGTACGAACGCGATGTTCGCTTAATTACGACGGAATGCGCATAAGCGCGAAAAACGATCCAAATGACGCGACGAATGGATTTTTCTTAAGGCGAACACTAAAATATAATGTAGTCATGCTTACATAAATTTTTGGATGTCCGGATGTATTCAGAACGTAAGTTATGCGCGAAAATGCAAACTTGTGCACTTTTTGACACTTTTAGTCCCTGAATGACACAAAAGTTTATTTTAGCATACCGAACACCTCAAAGCCTATTTCTAAGCTATGTGAAGGATATTTATGGTATGTTTAACTTATGGTCATGTTCCGGAATGTCTGTTACAGTTCAAATTGGCATACTTTCGCAGTTTGTCAACTTTAGTCCCTGTAAGCGAATTAACTTGTTTTCGGCATACCAAACCTTCCAAAACTTATTTCTAAGTTATGTAAAGGTTATTTAAGGTATGTTAAGCCTATTTCACTATTCCGGAGTGTTCGTTGCATTAAACTGGTTATATTTACGCATCAGTGCGCGTATAACCTTCCAGAAAGCGATTTAGAGTTTGAAATTGAACAGAAATTGATATGTGCAAATGATACACATATTTTTACAAATCCCAAGTATGAAATACAATATTTCATTGGTTTGGTATTTGTTTGATGGCCGTGAAGGCACAGGTGTTACAGTCTCCCCTACTTTAGGAAATTTCGTCCCGAAATTTATTTAGAGGAAACTTGTGAGAGTCTAAAACATGAAGTTGAAAAGATCGAACAACATTGGTTAGGGTTCTGAACTTCTAGTAACTTTAATAACATCATGCTTGCAATGTAAGAGGGACACTTATATACAAGTATATAAAGCGTCATTGGTGCGTCCACCATGCCTCCATTACATCGTTCTCATTTTGTTATTGTTGTCACTATCGGTTCCTTCACATAATAAAACTTACTGGATTTCTGTGCACTAAATTTCATAATTATGTGCATATCCATAATTAGAGAATTCCTTGCACAGTTCACACAGTCTATTTTATAATGTGTAGGGTAAAACCAAATGAACAATCCTGTGATGAGCGTGACTTAGACCGCCATATAGTCCTTTAGACTAAATCAATAAATGATTTAAATAGACTATCAAGGAGTCTGTTCAGCTACATCACTAGATGTCATTTTTTTTTTTTTAACCAAATTGTGAATCAATCTTTTTGACTAGACCACTAAAGGGTCTCTTATGAATCATGGAGTGGTACTATATAATCCAAGGGTCTTAACTATTACATAGAAGCCCATTTAAGGATTAAAGGTAGTACCTTTTGAATATCCTGCTACGAATCCCTCATATGAAGATATGAAAGATCCTGCAAGGATTTGGATAAAGAATATCCAGAGTAGTAAAAACACCAAAAATGCATAAAAGAAAACATAAGATGAATAAACACATAGTCACATAACCACAAAATTGTTTAACTAGAAGTTTGTTCTGCTAACAGAGTACATGTATTTAAAGCACACTAGGAATCCATCTCGTGGATTTCATTTGGTACTTTAAACATTATCAAGAATCTAACTATAAAGATAGAAAGATCTTTAAAAGAAAAATTCGATTTCGATTATAAGGAACCGAAATGTTCGAATTCAGGTACATAAGGAATCCAATTAAGGACTCTGATTTGAATGATGATTATCCACAAGGGTCTAATTGTGGAGATAAAAAGATCCCATATGAATTTTTAGAAGTTGAAGATGTTTTGAAATCTTGCACTGGATGTGCTTATGTCAAAACATGAAGTAAGAATGCTTATGAAGTTGAGATGCTTGATATGTCAAGGCGACATATGAAGCAGATTTTGAAGGTTATGTCAATGTACGAGGAAAATATTTTTGAAAACTGTGCATGGGGTTCTTTTATGAAAAACTGTGTTTAACGTTTTTGAAACCTTATATATAATACTTTTTGAAATCATAAAGTAGGTGTATTAGATAGATATATTTAAAAATGTTTTAAAATCATGCGAGATGAATTTTGAAATTATGTATAAGGTTTTTGAAAGACATGAATGATGCTTTTCGAAATCATGCACTTGATAAGAAAATGTATTGTGTTAATATTGTCTTCAGACTATATGAAATATTTTGAAATTAGAAAGGTTGGTTTTGATAACATGGCCAATGTTTTTGAAATAACATAGACCATGCATCTAGAAAATTTGTTTTCAAACTATATGAAATGTTTTGAGATCATGAAGATTGTTTTGAAATACAGGTACTGTGTATGTTGAAAATCAAAACGTAATGGGAATGAGATTTGAAAATACCCTTAGTTATCTAACCAAGGATTTAAAGGCACAGATGTGCGAAAAGCACGATTATTCATAATGTCACTTAATTTTCTGTACTTTGTTTCTTAGAGTGAAACGAGTACTTAGAACTTTCGAGGAAATTATGAGCGATCACTTGAAAGTGAGAATCACAAGAGTAGTTTGTAAGGAACATAGTTCCTTAATGCAGGTATTATAGGAAAATCATACACACATGTAACTATACTTGTATATCAGAATTTGTGAACAACGATTTTTTTTTTATTTATGAACAAGACATATTGTTTCACAATACACAAAAACAAAAGAAACAAAGGCATAAGACAGCAACATCCTTTGTTCAGCCGAATGCTCATCCAAGAGTTGGATTTGCATTAGCATTTGCATTCACCAGTCTCGGACAGTTGTGGCGGAAATGACCAATCTCTCCGCAGTTGAAACATGAACCCAGTGGGAATCTTGCAGCATTCCCTTGAACCGGAGCTTGAACCTGAGCAGCCTGATTTTGTCCCAAACGACAAATATTGGCCAAATGCCCAAGTTTACCACACGTCGTGCATTGCCAGCAAGCTTGTTATACCGCGTGATGACCGTTGCAGCGTGCACAATGAGGTGCGGTACCGGCATATGCTTTCTTTGCAGGTGGTGTTGCCACCCGGATGGGTCCTGCTTGATTTGCTACTGCTGCAGTTGGACAAACCCTTGCCGTATGACCTATAAGTCCACAAGTTTGGCATTTGCGGCACTTCACACTAGTCTGATGATGAAGGCTACATTGGTTGCACAAGGGTGCAGTTCCGTTGTATGGCTTCCTAGCTGGTGGCCTTGCCATGTGGCTAGGTCCCGCTTGATTAGGTGTAACCGCTGCGGGTTTCCTTGAAGCCTTACGTTTCCTTGATTTTGGTGCTGGCTTGACTTCTGTTTCCTTTGGTGGCTCTTGAGTGGCTTCATTGTCGAGACGAGAGGCTTCATTGTTAAGACGAGCCATGGCAATACCTAAATCCACAGTCCTCTGAATCACTTCGCCAATTTGCTGGACAAATTTGGCTGTTCGTTCGGGCATTTGACCAGTGCCAAGAGGAATAGACATTCTAGAAGAAAATGAAAGACAGAGGAAGAAACGAGTGAAAGGTTATTGGATAATTAATACAGAATGGTAACGAATGAAAATTTTGATAATTTGTTTGTTACCTAAGGCAAACAAATGAGACGGTGACTGATCAAAGTAAATGGATCAAAAATAATGTATCGCGAAGACATGCTCGCCTATAAGTGAACACTCATCCCAAGAATTCCCAGGTAAGCACAACTAGTCTCGCGTCTGATGAGATGTATACGAAGTGCTTGCCTAGACAGAAAACCCAGAATACAGGCATTCACCCTTCCAGTTTGCACGTGTTCACATTATTTAAAACCCAAAACTTTGACGAAGTTTTGAAAACTCAAAGGGGTTCAAAACCATATAATAGAGAGTTCAAAACCTAGTAATCAATCATCCTAGAACAGATGATTAGTTTTCAAAGCGGTTTTGAAATTTATGTTCTTGTTGCGGTTGTCGCCTAAGGATAGGTGACGGTATTGTTTTATGACTAAACGCAAGTAAACTCGCGTTAGGGTCCTAAGAAGGTTATAGACTAGGTCAAAGCATTACTAATTACTAATAACCTAATTCCCTATAACCATTGGCTCTGATACCATCTTTTCTGTCACACCCCGACCACGTGGAACATACAAAACGTGGCGGAAATGTCGGGGAGTGTTGTAACAGAATTAATTGTTTCAAATCCATGGCAATTGAAGTTTCGTTTTATTGATTAAAAGTGTTACCATGTCTTAATAAACAAATAAATACAACATAATTAACTAGTCTTGCATCTTTTATTGTCACTAAAGCCCAAGTCTACCTATGTGTATCTTGATCATCTTATGCAACAGCTCCTGAAAAACACATGTAAAAATAGGTACGTCAGCATAAAAATGCCTGTGAGATACATAGGTTTTGTGAAAATAAGATTCATGACTTATGTTTGAGAAAATGTTTAGTCATGAACCTTGTTATTTGCTTTGTCTTTTAAATCATTTGAAAAAACGATAAGATCAGATGATAAGTATAAATAAATGTAAGGTTAAATGAATAACCAAGTAAAATGTGTTTGTATAAGATAAGTTGTTTATAAATCAATGTCTTGTGAAAAGTATGTTATTTGTATGAAATGTTCTATGTCTCAAACTGAAATGATTCAAATAACGTTACGACATGTAATACCATACAAACACTTATATATAGGAAGTACCAGCGGCGTATCCACCATGCTTGTATCATATTACACACGCATCGTTACTTAATCACTTAATCAAACCAAACCAAACAATGTAAAATGTTCATGTCAAGATGTAAATCATGTCAAAATATCTATGTCAAATATCCATGTCAAATGTCTATGTCAAATATCCATGTCAAATGTCTATGTCAAATATCCATGTCAAATGTCTATGTCAAATATCCATGTCAAATGTCTATGTCAAAATGTCATGTATGGCAAGTGAAAGGTCTCAACTAAACCATATGCACAAAAACAAAGTATTGAAGTAAAACTTGGTTTAAATCAAAGCTAGGTTTTGTGTAAATGCATGCAAATATTTAATATGAACATTTATGCGGTATTGTGAATATGCATACATCCAAGCCTGGCGACTGTGGTGATAAACCCTTTAAACAAATTAAAGGTCTATCTGTCTTATGTCAACGAATTCGGTCATTCCTTTCTGTCCCCTTTCCCTGGGATGTCCGGAACGGGAGTTGTCAATTCCTATGGTACCACTACCTACTAACGAACGGCGTAGCTAATGTTAATGAATGTATTGTCCCATGTAAACAAACCAAATGTCATAACAAAATGTAAGCATGTGAAAACGATGCACTAAGTATGTAATCAAATGAACATACGTAGCGTGAAAAGTCATGTAAAACGATGTACTAAGTAATGCACACAATGGGCACACCTAGCATGAAATGTCATGTAAAACAATGTACTAAGTAATGCACACAATGGGCACACCTAGCATGAAATGTAATGTAAAACAATGTACTAAGTAATGCACACAATGGGCACACCTAGCATGAAATGTCATGTAAAACAATGTACTAAGTAATGCACACAATGGGCACACCTAGCATAAGATGAAATGAAATCATGTACTATTATGTACTAACGAACATAGCATGTATATGATGTGAAAACAGGAAAGCATGAAAGTAACAAGTAGGCACATGTGTTCCACCCCAAAACAGTTTGGAAAACAGTAAAAGAGGGGTCTATGTACTCACTTGTGATTGCTCAGATGTCTAAAGATAATCACCAAGTAATGCTAGAGATCTCGGAATCAAACGGCACCTAATATAGGTAACTATGTTAATAACCGGACCTATCTCGGAAGACTGGGTAGCATTAGGGTTTGTAAACCAAATGAGTGTCGGAACTCACGTGATATGGTTTAACAAAGCCTACATACTAAATGAAACTTAACATAATTGTTTACGACCCATTACGACCCGTTTAGGTAGCTTATGCTACTTTAACGCGTCGTTCGCGTGAAACGCGTTCGGACCGCCTAACTAGTCCTATGACAAGTATTATATGCCTAAACATGTTTAATAATCAGTTATATGACAAAGGTTTAGGTTACATATGCTTAATTACCAATTATACATGAAAAGGGTATTCTGGTAATTTACCTAAGGCATATAAACTACCTATCATACAACTACTTAAACGATGTGACCATAGGGTATAACCTCGGAAGGTTATTCCCTACCTACTATGGTCACCTAATGTATTTGGTCAGATCCTAATGATCGACCAAACTGGGTCGGGTTCGAAGGTATAGGCGATTTATTAGATCGCCTACCCTACGACCCTAGACAACGTGGTAATCAGTGGGCATAGTCCCAAGGGACTATGACCAACGTGATTACACTCACGTTGCGAAGTTCAAACGAACTTCGCATTGACCATAACTGGTCAATGTAGAAAGTCAAACAAAGTTTGACTTTCAGACTCGAAAGACTCGAAAAGCAATAAAAGAACGAAAGAATACTTACGAAGGGTCCCCGAATGCTAATCCCGATCCAAGAACTCAGGTATGAAACAATGGTTTCAACTTAGAGCTCTCAAAATCAGAATTCTAGTGAGAAATGCAATGGGGGTGGATGGTTATATATAGTTTTCGGGTAACCGTTAAGATCGTTTCATGGAAAACGTGCCATGATCCCATCCGTACAAGTGTCGGAAAGTTGTGGTGGCTTAAATTGGTCCTTATCTTAGTGACTAAGCAACTTAAAACATGTGGTTAAGGATCAATTAGTTGCAACTTGTATTTAAAACATTGAATCTGGTCCAGGTCATGCAGTCGCGTAGCGCGACTGATAAGGCTTTAGGCGTCGCGCTACGCCACTGACCCATCTGATTCAGAAATGTTTCTAAATTGGCAGAAATGGTCCCTGTTGTGTTTTAAGCCCTTTTTCGATGCGTTTGAACCCCGTTAACCTCATTTCAAGGCTCTAAAATGAAGTTAAAGTATAGGGAACTCAAAACATGCTCAAAAATATGCCGTAGGTTGGTTCGTTTGGCCGTACGAACGCGATGTTCGCTTAATTACGACGGAATGCGCATAAGCGCGAAAAACGATCCAAATGACGCGACGAATGGATTTTTCTTAAGGCGAACACTAAAATATAATGTAGTCATGCTTACATAAATTTTTGGATGTCCGGATGTATTCAGAACGTAAGTTATGCGCGAAAATGCAAACTTGTGCACTTTTTGACACTTTTAGTCCCTGAATGACACAAAAGTTTATTTTAGCATACCGAACACCTCAAAGCCTATTTCTAAGCTATGTGAAGGATATTTATGGTATGTTTAACTTATGTTCATGTTCCGGAATGTCTGTTACAGTTCAAATTGGCATACTTTCGCAGTTTGTCAACTTTAGTCCCTGTAAGCGAATTAACTTGTTTTCGGCATACCAAACCTTCCAAAACTTATTTCTAAGTTATGTAAAGGTTATTTAAGGTATGTTAAGCCTATTTCACTATTCCGGAGTGTTCGTTGCATTAAATTGGTTATATTTACGCATCAGTGCGCGTATAACCTTCCAGAAAGCGATTTAGAGTTTGAAATTGAACAGAAATTGATATGTGCAAATGATACACATATTTTTACAAATCCCAAGTATGAAATACAATATTTCATTGGTTTGGTATTTGTTTGATGGCCGTGAAGGCACAGGTGTTACAGCTTGGCAGAATGAAGTATTTATAAAACTTTGGTTTGCACCAGAGTCAAATAATACTTTCGCATAAACGTTGTGAACTAAGAACGTACCAGCTATTACGTCAGGAATTAGTTAGGCTTCCTGGTAGTTCCATAATTAGATTTAGATCCATATTAACATCTCAATTTAAAAATTGTTCTGCGTTAATTATTAATTAAGAATCTTAAGTGTGAAACCTAGCCTACGGGTCAATTTTAAGACCGGGCCAAGATGGTAAGACCTGTTTAAAAGATTCAAATCTCTGTTAACATCTTAAAACATGTTAACACTCCTGGCAGACGTGATTCATTAAAAATCACACACGTCATGTTGAAATAGGATTCTTCAAAAGACTCCTAACCCAGTTTAATGATCTCTGAATCCTGGGTGTACATCATTAATTAAGATGATCATATTTTAAACCATACGTGGTAACATAATGCCTACGGGCCCTACTCATTTCCATATGAGCCAAAAGACAGTGGTAGCGATGACTCCCTGTCAGATAAAGGTAATGAACTAGGTTCAAACCTCAAATGCTCTGATTCTCTGAAATCCTAGCATATAATTTATAATTGCCCTTATGACTAGGCCTATAGTGCCAGTATACTTTCATGCTTTGATTCTCTGAAATCATAGCTTAAAAATTTATAAATGTCCTTGTGACTAGGCCTATTGCGCCAAGATACTATCATACTTTGATTCTCTGAAATCATAGCTTAATTTATAATTGTCCTTGTGACTAGGCCTATTGTGCCAAAATACTTACATGCTTTGATTCTCCGAAATCATAAGCTCAAAAATTTATGAATGTCCACGTGACCAGGCCATTGGGTGCCACTAATAAAACTATTAATGTTTTATAATTAGGATAAATTATAATAGAAATCCTAAATATATATAGGATTGATAAATTAACCAAATATGGTCTCTGTTTACCATGGTTAATGAATTTCCCTAAGGGGCAATTCCGTTATAAACATCCCTTAGAAGGGAAGTGCCTACGGGCTATAGTTAATGTCCTCTGAGACTAAAAGACAGTGGTAGCCTACAACTCCCTGTCAAGAAAAAGGTAATGAACTTTGATTCAAACCTTAATGCCTCGATTCTCCGAAATCATGGCTTATAATTAAACTTGTCTACGCGAATAGACCAATTGTGTTATTATTAATTTATGAATTAGGATTTATGATAAAAATCTTGAATAAAATAAATATCCTTCCTTCCCTGTCAGTATGCATTTTAAAAAGGGAATCTTAAAGGTGAAACCTAGCCTACGCGGCCAAGATGGTGAAACCTACTCAAGGGATTCAGATCCTTGTTAACACTTAGAAATGTGTTAGCACTCTTGACAAATGTGACTCGAGAAAATCACAACAGTCATCCTTATATTGAGTTCTTCCAATTCTCAAATCTAGCCTAGTGATCTAGGAATCATGGCTTATATCATCCTATAAGATGATCATATTAGGAACAACCGTTAGTAATGAAGTGCCTACGGGCTAAACTTGTTGTCCGATAAGATAACGACAGTGATGGTCTTTGACCTCCTGTCTAAAATATTGGACTATGTCCAAACATAATAGTCTATATGATCAATGCGATCATGACTAATATCATCTAATACGATGATAATATTATTTAACATCCTTTAGTGATGTTTTGCCTACGGGCTATAATATATTGTCCATTTGAGGCATTGACATTGCTATCTTTATGATTCCTTGCCTGAGGTGGTGAGCTATGCTCAAGCCAAAATAGTCAAAATGATTAATGCAATCATGACTTATATCTTCTAATAGGATGAACCTATTATAAACCTCCATTAGTGATGTTTCGCCTATGGGCCATATTATATTGTCCATGTGTGACAAAGACATTGTGATCCTTACGATTCCCTGTCCAAGGTAGTGAGCTATGCTCAAGCCTAATAGTCTATATGATCAACACGGGCATGACAAAAATCATCAATACGATGATTAAAACATTTTTCAACATCCTTAATGATGTTTTGCCTAAGGGCTATATTATGTTGTCCAATTGAGACGAGGCAATTGTAATCTTTTGTGATTCTTTGCCAAGGGGGTGAGCTATACTCAAATCCCATAGTCTATACTCGTTGCGATCCTGACTAGTATCATCAGTATGATGAACATAATATTAACATCCCTCGCGATGAAATGCCTACGGGCTATACCTTATTTTATTATCGGTAAGACAAAGATAGTAGTGATCTTTATGATCCCCTGTTCAAAGTGGTGTGAATATACCCAAATCTAATAGTCAATATGATCGATGTGATCATGACTAATATCATTAAATACGATGGTTATATAAACATCCATTAGTGATGTTGAATTGGCTTACCTTTCTGCCAAAGGAATCGTCTTTCAAAGACGATGACAGTTGTAGTCTATGACTCCCTGTCCAAAGGTGAAGAACCACGTTCAAACCTTGAAGCCCTAATCTAATAAGATTGCGGCTAATAAATTAAGGTCCTTGATGATAGACCATCGAGTCATGTTTTAAAGTCATTCATGACAAGCCTATGTGCTATAAATTGTCATTCGAGACAAGCTAACATATTAAAATGTTAACATTCCTGGAGACATGCCTTTGTGCCAAATTTGATAAATGTCCTTATGACAAGGCCGTTTGTGCCATATCTACATGACAGTTACGACAAGGCCTTCGTGCCGTATAATCATTTATGTCCTTCGTGACTAGGCTTTATGCCATATCTTTCTACGTCCATCAAGACAGGCTTCTAGGCCATATGTGTATACATATAATAAAGGTCTTGTAAGGCAAGCCATTTGAGCTATTTATAATCGTCCTTGTGACAAAGACAGTTGTGACATTATGGTCCCCTGTAAAGCAGGTATTGGACTCGCTCCAAACCTTAAATGCCATTGATAGTCCTTTTGTGACCTAAGCAAAATGTAATAGATATACATTCAAAAAGCATTCATTAAGAATGTTCAGAACGGAATAGCCCATACGGATTATGAATGCCGTGGCTAATCTAAGTCAGGTCATCAGGATGATGACTAATAATTATTAAATCTTGGTGATTAGTACCAAGTTTCGAGTATCGAAAACTCGGAGGAGGAAGACGACAGTCGCAATACTATTAATGCGACGAAAGTTAATAAAACTGCAAACGTAAACCTCAATATTGATGGAGTTAATCTCCAAGTTGTGGTTGACGCAGCAGTTGGAGAGATCATGGGAAAAGGTCATGAGACAATCCAAGGGGCCGAATGCTTCTCGCTCTAAATCTCATTCGAAACCATGTTTAAATTACTCATGAGGAGAGCTATGTTCACACTTCAAATATGAAGGATGAACCAAAGAAGGAGGATAACTCCTAGAAATCTGAGAAAGAGAGCAAGTACAGGCTTAATAAAAAGCAACGAAAGTTCGGTAAGAAGCCGGTATACCTCTGAGACTGCTTCAGCATTAATAGATGGATGTTTAATATCCATTAGGAAATTTTTCCGATGTCCTAGTTCCGTTAAAATATAAGGACTCAATATAGTGATAAAAGTCGATTGGTTGCCTCGAAAAACCAAGCCCATATCGTGGGTGATAAGAAGCAATTAATTATCAAGACTCCTTACGAGACAACTCTCATAATTACACGTATCCGTACGATTAATTAAAATTAAACACAAAAAAATGGTGGAACTGGCCGTCCCCGGAATCGAACCTGGGTCTAGGCCGGCCGCACCCTTTCGCGCGCCTAGCCAACTGAGCTAGGTGCCTAGTTTGTGAAACTTCCATTATTAATTGAATATAAGCGCTTGTACAATAAACTTCCTTATCATTTATCAATGATAATTTCTGCTAAGAGTCCTGTTTTTAATACAGGCAATAATAAATCTTCATGAACCATAAACTTAGCAAAATTTTTTATTATCATCCACAAGGTATAACTACCAAGGAAACCATAGTAACCGATTCTTATAGATCGGCAAGGAATCCTTCCGAAAATCTAAGAGCACTCTTTCTTTGCATAGAGTACGACAACATATGTTATTTTAATTATTTTCTCATTGTTTTCTATCGCCTGCGAATGCCAAACTATGTTTGATTAAAGTGTCATATGAGGATTGGCGTATCCTAGTGTGTCCCATAGATTATTTCCATGTCTGATCAGCATGGAGGTTTAATACATGGAACCCCTGAGATATCCCAATGGTCATATTGTACTAAAGTCGACTAGTAGTATTCAAAGAAGATATCCAAAAAAAAAAAAATGGAAATTTTTTTTTTCAAGTAAATGTTCCCGATTAAGGAATTCGCAGACTTATAACATAAAGGTGTCACCTATTTGACACGAGTAATGGTGGATGAACTGGAGCCTGAGATATGGAAAATCTCTGTAGCCTCCTTGTATCTTAATTATCTTCTCAAAAGTTTCCCCTGCTTACCTCCTGGAAGACAGGTAGAACTAAGATTAATATCCCGCCGTGGGCTGGAGTATTATGAAAAACTCCATATCGATTATGGAAAAATCGAAACCTTGATTTAGTAGGTTTTAAGACATAGGCACATATAGCCTGACTCAATCTTCTGAGGGTTTTATATTGTTAAATAAGAAAGACGGTTCATATTACTCACGTATTAAATGCCGCGACCCTAATTAGGCAACGATTAAGAATTTGCCATCAGCTACCCAGGATCTAAGGGCAAAATTATTGGTGGATAGGCTTGAAAAGTCTGTAGCCACCCATGTAGCTAAATGCTTGACATGTACGCAAGTCAAAGCCGAGCATCAAAAGCCGTCAGGCTTGCTACAACAGCCTGAACTTCCTACGTGGAAGTAGAGAAATGGTAACTATGGATTTTATTACCAAGTTACCCAAGAAAAGGAAAGGAAATGATACGTTATGAGTTATAGTTGACAGACTAACTAAGTCAGCACATTTCCTACCCATCAAGGAGACTTATAGCTCCGATATGCTAGCCCAGTTATACGTTGATAAGATTGTAGCCTTACATGGCATACCTGTAGCTATTATCTCTGATAGAGATACTAGATGCACGTCATATTTTTGGAAGAGTTTCCAACAATCTTTGGGCACACGTTTGAACTTTAGTACGGCTTACCATCCTCAGACTGACGGTCAGAGTGAGTGTACTATGCAAACATTGGAAGACATGTTACGTGCATGTGCGATCGATTTGGGATAAGAACCTACCATTAATCGAATTCTCCCACAACAATAGCTACCACACCAGCATTAAGGCTGCGCCTTTTGAGGCATTATATGGTAGAAAATGTAGAGCGCCCATTTGTTGGGCAGAAGTTGGAGATGTCCAATTATCAGGACCAGAGATAGTGTTTGAAACAACGGACAAGATAGTCCAGATTCGTGACCGTCTCAAAGCTGCCCGGGATAGGCAGAAGAGTTACGCTGATCCAAAACGTAAGGATTTTCACTTCGAAGTAGGTGACAAAGTCCTATTTAAAGTGTCACCCTGGAAGGGAGTGATGCGGTTTGGTAAGAAAGGCAAGCTAAGCCCGAGATACATAGGACCTTTCGAGGTTATCAAACGTGTCGGGTCAGTTGCCTATAAGTTAAACTTACTGGGAGAGCTCAGTGGAATTCACAATGTGTTCCACATCTGCAATCTAAAGAAGTGTTTCGCTGATGAATCACAGGTTATACCACATACAGATGTGCATATAGACACGAGCTTAAAATTTGTTGAAAAACCTTTGTCGATTGAAGATCGACAGGTAAGGAAGCTTCGAAGGAAGCATGTACCTATTGTAAAGGTCAAATGGGATGCCGTAGAGGTCCCGAATTCACGTGGGAGGTTGAATCCACGATGAAAGAAAAGTACCCTTACTTATTTCAGTAAATCTCGGGCCGAGATTTATTTTAAGGGGGTGAGGATGTAACACCTCGAAAATTCACGTCCTATAATGTGTTGACACGTGTCATAAAGTTTGAACGTGTGAAAGAATGTTATAAAAGGACTAAAGTTGACAAACATGGAAAGTATGTGATTATACGGATTCTAAGTGTCAACAGTGAGTAAATATACTTCATAATAACCCTACATGATGTTCATAACATCAAACGAATAAATCATGGATCATACGTAGCTAAAAGTGAGAGATTACAAACTACAGGGGTCAAATGTGTCAACATGTTAAAGATATACCTCTGAGTGATCTTTTGACAAACCCGAAGCTTTGTAAATATAAATTATGCTCACTAGATTGCATGATTAAAATTTCATAAAGTTTCGTTATCGTATGAGAAAGTTATGATCAAATTCGTGTACGAGGGGTTAAAGTTTTCGGGTTAACCGGAAGTGTTCAGGGACTTGGCAAAGTGGGTATAAGTCCTAAAGCCCTTGTGGGTAAATATAAGGGGGTCAAAATGCAAGAAATAACCTTAGTTGCCCCTTCGTGAAGCCAAAGGTCAAGTTGGAAAATAAATAAAATTTAAAAATCTGATTATAGGGCCTAGGCGGCCCGCGTGAGGATATACAAATGTTGAGGCGGCCCGCGAGAGGACGTCAGGTGCAGAAAAAACAGGTAACAGCCTGTTAAACGCGATTTTAACCAATAAGGCCGGTAATTCTCACTTGTGGACGACCCCTAGGCACCCCTAAGCACTAGGGAACAAGTGTTGATCAATTGTGGTGGGTTGTAGACCCCAAGTGTCAAAGAATTGTGGTGATTAAGGTGCTATATAAGGCCATTATGTGCAACATTGTTCATCACACATTCATCTGCATTTGTGATCAATTCTGGAGCTCTCAAGCAGGTCCAACTGATCATATCTAGTGCATAGGACTCTTGTAAGTCTACTAGTCCTTCTTTAATTGAGTTTAGCTTGTTCAATTAGCTAAAAGTCAAACCGTCGTAATTACGGTTTGACTTCGAGATTAGTCAATAATGGCTCAGTCATATCTCGAATTGAAAGTAGTTATGAGTTGGTATTTATGTGGGTAATAAAACCTCAAAAGGGTTTCCCCTGATCACCACTCTAACCAGGTCAAAAGTCGGGTCAAACTCTTAAGTTAAAAAGTCAACAGGATGCTTAAAATGTCAATTATGCATAATTAGCTATCTAGAACATATATAACCTGTTTGATCATTGTTATAACTTAGTAATAAGTGTAAGAACATGTCCAAACATGTTCAACCCGACTATTTCCTGTTTAGACCCGGTTCGGAACCGAAAGTCACACAGTTTGACTTTCACTTTGACTTTCAGTTCTGACCCGTTTAGGCATGTTTTCGAAATGCCTCAGAGATTTAATTGGATTAGGATACATGTTAGAACAACCCTCTGTGATTATACACCTTGGTTCAATAGTTATCCAATTAATATGCATGTTTCCGTTAATTGCTCATATGTTGACCGTTATGCCCTTATTACCTTAAAAAGTGATTTATGAAAATGTAAAAGTGTAGAAACCTTAAATACTGATATATAAACTTGTATGCAAAGTTTGACATCAGTTTGACTTGTAGATTAAGAGTTATGCTCAATATCGCTAAATTAATGCTTTATGTTAATAAAATGGCGTAATTAGCGTATAGCCTAGTTAAGCCTACTTTTTAGTATCAAAATTAATACCCACTGATGTAATATATTATTTTGGGATTTTTAAAGATTTTTAATTAATTTTAGGCTGAGCATAACTAGTAGTCGTAGGCTTAATCCGGTAATTGTCGGTTTTGCCCTTACGGGCCATAAAATGAGTTTTACTTATCGAAACGACTCCAAACCTTTTTCTACTGATCACATATGATAAATAATTTATTTTAAGCCTTCTGGAAATATAAAAATATCAGATTTAAGTATCAAACCCGGAAATGGCCTTTAATCGCCTTATTTAGCGTTTTTAACGCAGAGTATGTTTTAAAATCATATTTAACATACCCGGGTTGATACCTACTGATATATAAGGCAAATTATGATATTTTAACAGTAAGAAAAAGTTGAATAACTCAGACTTCGTTTTTGAGCTTTTCGGCTTATGTGAAATTACCAAAATACCCCTACGGGGCATAGTTTGGTTATAAATGAAAATTTTCACATATATGCTTTAGCCTACTGTTATAACTCATCAAATTGAGTATGTTTGCTGTTTACATCAGACCTGTAACTCAGTTAAACATCTAAACGCTTTTACAAACTTTAAAATGACCAAACTACCCCTACGGGGCATAGTTTGTGTTTAAATTAGTTCGGGGCATAATGAAAGACATCCTACTGATGTTACAACATATTTGAAGCATATTAACTTAGGAAACCTATATATGGCTCTTACGGATACCCGTTACGCTTATTTCGCGTTCGGTTCGGTTTATGTAACAAGTTTACATAAATTAGCCGAAACGGGTCAAACCTTATCGGTTTAATCTCAAAATCCAGAATGTGCATGAAGGACCCATATTAAACAAGTCTCTGAACTTGTCGGGTCTAAATCACATTCTATCCGGTCTTCGCCTAATCGTGCGTACGAACTGTATCTTTGAAACTAGCCGGTCTAAGCTTAAGCTTAATAAAAGAACCGTTAGTATTCTAATAGGTTATATTAAACCTTCGTTCCAGATTAGGAGAACCAGTAAAAGCTACGTGCATTTTGCTTATTGTGATTTATACTTTGCATCAGGTAAATACTTTTAACTTATTTTCCCTATACGGGCTTGGGTTACGGTACATAGCGTACCGCTTGATCAGGCATCAAATCTCCACGCTTAGTGGGTAGTTGAATAATTTGATCGGCTCGTTTAAACAGTCTTGTTTACTTTACAGCCTTTGGGGGGTTAATGACCATGTCCCGGATATCCCTGGCATCATCTTACGAGATGGCCACGACCTGAGCACGGGGTGTAGGCGTACTCCCGTGTATAACTCATTGAAGTGGTGTGTTTATTGATCTTTAACCCGGACTAGGTCCGGGCTACTGAACGCATAAGTAACATGTAATTCGTTCACAAGATTATAATATTAAATAATTCTCCCAAGTTAAAAGATTAAATATTGCCTCTGTGCATTTTAATCAAATTATAAAATATTTATGCCATATGCATCCAAACCAATTTTTAAACCATTTTCCAAAATGAGTCAGTTGATTGTATTTACCAGTGTAAACTGACGTATTTTCCCAAAAAGACTAAATGCAGGTACTAAACGTAATTGGCTGGATTGTCTCCTTAGCATCAATAAAGAGTCTCGCAAGCTTAAGATGCCTGAAGTCTGTTGAACTATTGTTTCCATTTTATGTTCGATCCTTCTGTGGATAAACTTCCGAATATTGTGATAGTTGATATTACAATAATAAATTCGGTTGTATTATATTTTCAATTGCTTCCGCTGTGCTTAATAATATTGTGTTGTTTGACCATTACGTTGCCAACCATGACGTCACGATACTCCCCACCGGGCCCACCGGTGACACGTGGAAATTTGGGGTATGACACAAATTCAACAGGTTTACAGGCAAGAAATTCCTTGTAAGTGCAACCAGGCGTTGCAGCTTTCATTTTCTTAGGAATTGGAGCTTGCATTACATCATTATCATTATTATTAATGTTGCCGCCTCCATTAACACTATTACTGAAGTTGTCTTCATGAGTACGTTTGCTAGGAATAATTTGTTGAGGTTCAACTGGATTTCGTGCAGCAGCAAGAATTGCTGGAATAGCATTGGCTATCCCTTGAGCAATGATATTCTCTATATCTTGACTATTGAGGAAGTGGTCTTCATTGTTTTGCTCAGATTGGTTAACCTCGTTAACGGGTTCATTACCAGTGTTTTCCATCTGGTAATTAATATATATAGGTGATTAGCACAAGTTAAATAACAACTAAACATACGAAAATAATCACACATAACCATGTCAACACATATAGCCAAAATTGTCGATTTTTCGACTTCCGTTTTTATATATATTATAGAATGCTTCCTTACACACCAGTTATCTTACAAGAGTTTTATTTTTAAGTTATTTCATAGAATTATATATTATTTTGTTATTATACAACCACAACCACACAGTCGCACCATCCCCGTCAGCTGGCACCTCAGAAACGACGCTCCCTCTCGTCGTATTTCCAGGATATCCTCTCCCCTACTTCCCGGAATCTATTCCCTGCGTCCACTAGCTCCTCGCCATAGCGGCTGAGTTCTGCCAAGTTTTCGAAGCTCATAGGTGGGTGTAGTTGAGGCTCCGGGTCGAACTGAGGGAAAAAGGTATTAGGGTTATTTAAGAGGTTCTGAAATTGCCAGTCGGTGGTCCACCACTCTTCTAGTTCTGCTGGTAGAGGTTGGGAGTGGATAATAGGATCTGGGATATCAGGCTCTAGATCAACTGTAAGTTGTGCTTCCGCTGGGTAATTAAAGAGGTTTTCACCGGCAGGTCCGATGAGGTCACTAAGTGCCAGTTTATGATCCAGCTCCTCCCAGGATGGCATTCCCTGGTCTTGCCTGGAACTTTCCCCAATCTCTATTCCTTTGCCTTTATCTTTGGGATCCTCTGTCACATCCCCCGACCCACCCTAGACGGAATCGGGTGCCGCAAACAGCCGAGTGGTACCGGTGATTATTTTGAAAAATATTGCAGCGGAAATTTTATCAGGACCGTGAGTTAGGAAAAATATCAGAGTTTAGAAAACACCGGATTTTATATATTAAATAGATGGGATAAACCCATGTTTTACAATGGTAGCTTTAATAAAAATAAATTTGATTACATAAAACAATATTTCTTAATTTGATTTAATTAATAAAATAAGCCACTTCTTGATGCCTTTCAGTGTCGTATCCATCTCTTAATCCAATATACTGTAATTACCTGAAACGCGTTTTAAAAAGGTTTTGTCAGCGGAAAATACTGAGTGAATCATTCTATTTTGGATAAAACATATTTGTTATAATTCACAGCATTAAGAGTTTTTATATTTGCTTCTTAAAGATTGGAAAAGACTTAATCACTGCAAAGTATAACTAGAAAACATTGTTATAAATTACAGTATTAAGGGAGATTACAATGTTTCTATATCAACCAACTACCCTCGATACTTGTCACTCGACTCGTTTCTGTGACTATGGTCATATCACCCATTGGCTAACTCGTTGTCCAATGGTGAAGATTATCAAGTAATGTATACAAAACCCCACATACCGGCTGTAATATGGTGATTACATAAACTTAATCCATGTAATTATAACTTTTGAAAATAACATGCTTTTGTAATCAAATTTTAATAAAAAGAGAATGACTCGCATTATAAGCATGCAGATTCATACAGGCAAAGTTTAGCCTATTGATTAGCCTTGATATTGCAGATTTATAAAGGCAGAGCTTAGCCTATTAATTATTCTTGTAACCTAGTGCATACGAACTCGGTAAGTAACTAATACAGCATTTATGATAACTCACGAGATTAAAACCTTCACAACGAATGACAAAGTGCAATCACTTAAACATCCATCGGATTCACAACGAATGACAGAGTATTCCCCGAGTTCAGGTGGTACTCAAACATCCTGTCGGAATCACGACTAATGACAAAGGATAGCGCTTAAACATCCTGTCGGATAGTTTCAATCGATCGGACATTGAATCGTAGCAGCGATCGAGTTAATACCCTGTATCGTAGCAGCACCCCGCTATACTAATTAGTGATTTTGAGACTGTTTCTATAATAACTCAACGTACAAATTGAATTTGATCATCGAACGAACGCCAGAAATCAAGTGCCAATGCCTGCTATTTATACACGAAAATTGACAGGCTTACGGACCGTAAGACTAATCCCTTACGGTCCGTAAGGGACACATTTTCACTATAGGTTTGCCACGTGTGGGTGTAGGCTTGCTGAGTCAACGAAATATTAAAATTCAAAACTGATAGCGAGATATATGGATAATCGTTGAGTAGAAAATACCCCCCCTGAGTTTTAGGGGCCCTGATCCTGATTCTGATTGTTCTGAAATTTGTAGGGTTTATGTAAAATTACTTGGGTGTCTCAATTAGGGTTTCTTATTGAATAAAATAATAAAATAAATAAGACTTTTAATGAGGGTTGTTACATTCTCCCCACCTTAATAAAAATCTCGTCCTCGAGATTTGAGTTATGATATTTCTTTTAGACTTATGTCATATTTTAAAGTAGATGACATAGAATTTAAAGTATCAAATTTTGTGAATACGAGTTGTACCATACGTAGGATTCAATGGTTCAACTAAATTAGTTTAAGAAATAGATGACAAACGAATGAGATGAAATGATATAATTTCCAAAGTGACTAGGTTCAAGCCAAAAGATATATGATCAATAGATATTTAGAATGAATGTGAAGAATTTTTAGAATTAATAAAATTCTTTGTCAAAGGAAAGCTTACTTTGATTGGCAACTGGGGAAGACTTAGAATTGATAAGTTCCAGATGAAATGAAAGCATGAAAAATGATTTATCAAAGATTTATGATATGAGAAAATCAAAGTGTTGAGATAAGTGAATTGCAAAGATACATCAAAAGACAATAAAATTAGTGTATCATTGTTTAGAGTTCCAAGTTATTTTAATTGTGAAACAATGTGATAGTATACTATTAGTGACCATATTTTTCATATTATGTCCTAGAGATCGAAATATAATAAGAACAAGTTGTTGTGGCATGATCAACTATTATATTATATTTGTAAAGCAAATGTAATATATATTATTTATGTTCCTGTCTGAACCATATCTTATATATCAAATATAAATACTATGTAATATATATTTTATTTGTTACGCATTTTTACTATATGTAAATGGTCACCGCTTTTAAATAAATATTATTTTAGTATTTTACTATATTATGTAAATTAACTTATATTTACTATGTAATATATATATATTACAAAACACCGCAATGAAGTTATTACATTACAAAATATTTTTATTATTATTATTTTGTAAAAGAAATCACTATTATTTATAACGTTAAATGAAAATTGTAAATAAAGGTGTAAAAATATTTATTGTACAAAAGTATTTGTAAAATATTTTGTAAATATATAACACTTAATGGGTCGATTTTATGTGATTACTTATTTTCATTTTGAAACCATATCACGTTGTGAATGTATTTACAAATGTTGTAAATAAGTGAAAACAGCGACTATTCTTATATAGTACAATGTTCCCCTAACCCAACTTAGTTTGATGACTACCATATTATTCTTATATGGTTATTTTCTTGCCAGAGTGTTATGATATATAGTTACCACAAAACATGTGATAGATAATTATATAATTTTATTCATCCCTCTAATTCTTGTATTGTTTTATGAAAATATGTCTTCTCCTTATAGTACAAATTATATATATAAAAGAAATATTTTTATATAGTTTTAAAATTTGCTAAATAAGTATGATGACTTAATTTATATATATTAACTAGTCATTATCATGGTGGATATTGGTTAGTGCTGCCTTGTTTAAGCATAGGTGGCCAGTCCATGCCTAACTAAGGCTAGGCTATTTAATATCTGCCTTTGACAATAACCCTAGTATTTTAAAATAATACTAACACTATTACTATTTATATTTTCTTACTAATAATAAAAATATTAGTAATAAATAACTAAACATACACTTAAATGAGAGTATAATTTAAACAAAATTTATATATATAAAAATATAAATTCTTCACCTCAATGGTTTAATAAGAATATAGTAATACTATTTTGTAAATTAGGTAATCACTTATGTAAGTTTCCATATATAATTAATTTTATATAATGTTTTTCAATTGAAGATGTTAAAGCAATAATTATCACGAAAGGCTTGATTGATGTTGTAAGAATCATTAAGAGACACACTGAAATATGACAAGAATTTGTGTACGATTTGTGTTAAGATGGCTTTTATAAAATAAATCAACAAAGCAATTTAATATATAATTAAATAAATAATTAAATCCGTATATGATATATATAACCGAGATTAGTGCAAGCTTTAAATTTTGTGAAAATGTTAGTATAAGGTGATCATGATCAAAAAAATAATTCAGTGAAGTCAAAGGTCAAGTAAAACAATTGAAGTGTTTGTTGATACTATTTTGAATATGATAGCTTCAATCCATCATATGGGATCTTGAAATGAATGTGTAATGTGAGCAAGTCAAATAATTTGAACTTGATTTAAACAAAACAAGTTTTAATAAGAAAGTTCGGACATGGTCACAATAGAAACTATGTATGCCAAAGAAAATTAAGGTTTTTTTTTTTTTAATCAGTAGTTTTCCCACTGCTGGGAGGAATCATGCCCAATTATATTTTCCAGAGGTCTTGCCTTAAAATCGTGTGTGATATACTTCAACGTATGTAGATGTATAATTTAAGTTTCATGTGTTTTCTTGTGTACTAGCACAATTTTACTTGCTTCGTACTTGCGTTAATAATTTATGATAATGCTTTGGAAATTCTTTATATTTTTTATGGTGTTTCAACTTAAAGGGTTTCCATTGTACGAGTTACGAGGTAGATGATCAAACGAAATAATGGAAAAGAGATTCCTGATAAAGAAATCTAGACACAGATGCTTGTGCTTTATTTCAAATTGTCAATCCTTATGGTTTTTGGATTTCCTTATAGATATACCTATCTATATAATCACATATTTCACATGCTGAAATAAACATACCATTTATCAGGTCAATGTATTTAACAGATTCATATTTCCAAAAACAAGTCAGATATCAGATCATGATACTATTTAGGGAAATCTTGTCACTTGTTTGACATATTATATACCCCGTCTTATCTGATTCGCGCCGGAGAGGTAATCTCAGTATATCCGGACAAACTGGAGAGTCTTGCTACACCATACCCAGTCTTGCCGGAAAAAAATTTCTATTTCCCATAAATAGTATCTTTTTCAAAAGTGCCTCTTTTATTAGGGCTTTTATTCAGAATCAAGGAAACTTGTATTCCCGTAACATATCTTATTCTAGCCCAAGTAATATCAATAAGCAAGATTTAAGTGTTATTGCTTATTTATCATATCTTGCAATATTCTAATTGCCATTCTTATGGCATACCAAAACTCATCATACTTTATTCCCATAAGTACTTAGCTTATCTTGAAGTTTTATACTAAGGCATCTTTTCTTAAGTTCAAGTCTAAATGCTATCATGTGTGCTACCAGTTAACAACAATCTCCTAACTCTTTTATACAAACTTAGGTATTATTGTCACAACACCTAAAGGCTTAAATCAGTGGCTCTGATACCACCTTCTGTCACGGCCCCCGACCCACCCTGGACGGATTCGGGTGCCGCGAACAACCCAGTGGTACCGGTGATTATTTTGAAAAATATTGCAGCGGAAATTTTATCAGGACCGTGAGTTAGGAAAAATATCAGAGTTTAGAAAACACCGGATTTTATATATTAAATAGATGGGATAAACCCATGTTTTACAATGGTAGCTTTAATAAAAATAAATTTGATTACATAAAACAATATTTCTTAATTTGATTTAATTAATAAAATAAGCCACTTCTTGATGCCTTTCAGTGCCGTATCCATCTCTTAATCCAATCTACTGTAATTACCTGAAACGCGTTTTAAAAAGGTTTTGTCAGCGGAAAATACTGAGTGAATCATTCTATTTTGGATAAAACATATTTGTTATAATTCACAGCATTAAGAGTTTTTATATTTGCTTCTTAAAGATTGGCAAAGACTTAATCACTGCAAAGTATAACTAGAAAACATTGTTATAAATTACAGTATTAAGGGAGATTACAATGTTTCTATATCAACCAACTACCCTCGGTACTTGTCACTCGACTCGTTTCTGTGACTATGGTCATATCACCCATTGGCTAACTCGTTGTCCAATGGTGAAGATTATCAAGTAATGTATACAAAACCCCACATACCGGCTGTAATATGGTGATTACATAAACTTAATCCCTGTAATTATAACTTTTGAAAATAACATGCTTTTGTAATCAAATTTTAATAAAAAGAGAATGACTCACATTATAAGCATGCAGATTCATACAGGCAAAGTTGAGCCTATTGATTAGCCTTGATATTGCAGATTTATACAGGCAGAGCTTAGCCTATTAATTATTCTTGTAACCTAGTGCATACGAACTCGGTAAGTAACTAATACAGCATTTATGATAACTCACGAGATTAAAACCTTCACAACGAATGACAAAGTGCAATCACTTAAACATCCATCGGATTCACAACGAATGACAGAGTATTCCCCGAGTTCAGGTGGTACTCAAACATCCTGTCGGAATCACGACTAATGACAAAGGATAGCGCTTAAACATCCTGTCAGATAGTTTCAATCGATCGGACATTGAATCGTAGCAGCGATCGAGTTAATACCCTGTATCGTAGCAGCACCCCGCTATACTAATTAGTGATTTTGAGACTGTTTCTATAATAACTCAACGTACAAATTGAATTTGATCGTCGAACGAACGCCAGAAATCAAATGCCAATGCCTACTATTTATACACGAAAATTGACAGACTTACGGACCGTAAGACTAATCCCTTATGGTCCGTAAGGGACACATTTTCACTATAGGTTTGCCACGTGTGGGTGTAGGCTTGCTGAGTCAACGAAATATTAAAATTCAAAACTGACAGCGAGATATATGGATAATCGTTGAGTAGAAAATACCCCCCCTGAGTTTTAGGGGCCCTGATCCTGATTCTGATTGTTCTAAAATTTGTAGGGTTTATCTAAAATTTCTTGGGTGTCTCAATTAGGGTTTCTTATTGAATAAAATAATAAAATAAATAGGACTTTTAATGAGGGTTGTTACATCCTCCGTCTTTATAACTTTCCGTGTCGCTGGTTTCTTCCTGCGCACACGCCTCCAGCCCACGAATCTTCTCCTCTTCTTTGGCTTGGGTTTCTCCGGAGGTTGGGCTTGAAATTCCATAGGTTCATCAATGTCGGCACAATAACCGGTAAAGTCTCTGGACACTTCCACATTAACAGAATAGAGATTGAGATTCTGAAGAGCTTTAGACAACTCATTCATGCTGTTTAGCAGATATGAAGAAACACACAAAACTCTAAGTTAAAATTGTGTAACTTGAATTTTCACATAATTACAGAATGGCAATCAGAAAAATTAAGTATTTCTAAATACTTAATTGACTTAAATTAGTGGCTCTGATACCACCTTTTTCTGTCACGGCCCCCGGCCCGGTTTGACCCGTTCCAGGAGCCGCGGGACAGAAACCCCGTGGTATTCATTTAATTTGGCAGCGGAATTATTAACAGGATCGTTTAAAACTTGAAAATACCCGATTATTTTATTTCATAATTAGGGATAAACCCTGTAATTTACAATAAGGGGATTTCACTGGGAAACCCCCTATTTTACAAAAACATGTTTCTTTATTTTTATTAAGCCACTTCTTCAAGCTTTGTAGTGCTACGCGGCACTTTTTCCTTGATCACAGCAGATCACCTGAAACATGTTTTAAAAAGGTTTTATCAGCAGGGAAATACTGGCGAGTCACTCAAGTTGCACAAAACGACACATTGTTATAATGTACAGTATTAAGAGCTATTACAATGTTTATTTATTAACCAATTACCCAACGGTATTTGTCACTCGACCTGTTTCTGTGACTATGGTAATATCACCCATTGGCTAACTCGTTTTCCAATGGTGACAGTTATCAAGTAATGTATACAAAACCCCACATATCGGCTGTAATTGAAGACTACAAAGACTTAATCCCTGTAATTATAACCTTAAAAACATTTTAAGGTTTTGTAAAGCACTTTGATAAAAAGAGAATGACTCACATTACAGATTTAAACGGGCAGAGTTTAGCCTACTGATTAGCCTTGTAACCTAATTTAAATAATAATGCACACGAAAACTAGGTTAGTAACTTTAATCCAACTTTTACGACAACTCACGAGATCAAAACCTTCACAGTGAATGACAAAGTGCGATACTTAAACATCCATCGAATTTACGACGAATGACAAAGCATAACCCGAGTTTAGGCAGCACTTAAACATCCATCGGATTGGTTTCCATCGATTGGACATTAAATCGTAGCAGTGATCGAGTTATTACCCTGTTATCGCGGCAGAATTTCATGATTGTGTGTGTTTTTGGTGTAAACTGATGATATCTCAACGTACAAAACGAATTTTTACGTCGAACCAACGCCAAAATTTAAGTGCCAAACTCCTCTATTTATACTGGAAAAACGGCGCTGTCGCGTGTCACGAGAGGCTCTCGCGTGGCGCGACGGGTCACTTCTAGGATAGGGTAGCCACGTCTGTTAGTAGCCTGTGTGAGTCGATCGTTCGACGAAATTCAATTTAGACAACAAACAGTGAGGATAATACCAATTAGGGAATACCCCCCTGAGTTTTAGGGGGCCCTGATCCTAGTTCTGATTGTTCTGAAAATTTTAGGGGTCATGCAATATTACTTGGGGATCTCAATTAGGGTTTCCTATTGGACAAAATATAATAAGAAATAATAGTTTTGGTGAGAGTTGTTACACCACAACTGCAAATGATAGATGTTTGCTTGGTGTAAAGGCTGTTGAGAACATACCGCATCTAGATTGGTGCTCATATCTACTGGACACTTTGCGTCGTACACGAGTGGGCTGGAAGAACACAAAAATACAGTTCGTGGGACCTGTTGCCTTTCTTACGGTATGTTTTACTACATTTGAAAACATGTTTACAAATGTTTTTGTCTGATAGCATGCGATTTTGTAGAAATAGAGTATTATGATGACTTTGAATATAAAATAAATACACATTTTACGTAAATATCAACTCCTTTTTATATTTATACAGCTTCTATACACGCATAAGTACAACAAGAGGCTTCAACTGTTCGTGAAAGTCGTGGAGATACCGGTTATTCGTTATATCACATCTACGGAGATTGATAAAGTCGAGGAGCGGATTTCGGATAACGGACCTCTGTGGACAGCAAATGAGAGTGAAAATGAAAAAGAACAGGGTCAATCAACGGAGGAGTATACTATACGACCCATTGAAATCACAAAAAGCTACAGAAGAAGGACTGCACGTGCAGTAGAAAACGTAGAAACCGAGGAAGACCCTAACAATAACGATAATATTGATGATATGATGGATTTCAATTTTGACCTCCAGGACATGTCTCAGTTGAACCTTGTGATGGGAGTTGGGACACATGCACAGAAAATGATGGACTATTGCAACACTCCTGTTCCACTCTCACCATCGGTAGTCTACAATTCAGCCCATGAACGAAATCGAGAGGCTTCGAAAATCAACAAAAAGGTAAGCCAAAAAGATATTAATTTCACGTAATCCATTTATTTTGAACATCTAGATTGATAGTATATTAACTCAAAAAATATTACAGAACCTGTTGAAAAAATTGAAAGCCAATGTCAAAAAATACATTGAAATGGTTCAAGTTGTTCAAGGTATGAACAACTTAGTTTCAGAAGCAAAAACCAAGTGTTTTTGGGATCCGGAGATTATGGAGGCCTGTAAGCAGTGGGATGAGACGCTTCGGAATAATCTCATTTGTGTGCCGCCTGATTCGGGAAAAGAGCCTGAAACTGCACCCTCTGATGTTCATCAACAGCCTGAAAATGCAGCTTCTAACGTTCATCATGAAGATACTACAAACGAAGAAAGTAGACAAAATGAAGAAGCTCAACAAGTAATATCCAATGTTTTGGAACAAATGGAATCAGAAGGTAAACATGCGATTTCAAATTAACAAATGCGATTTTATATAAACATCGAATTTCCTATACACATGCGATACCTTAAAAAATACACATGCGATTTCATGCATACACTTGACATTTGATTTCGCATGCAATATCATGTATACCATGCGATTTTGATTCTGATGTAATAAAATTCAATAATTTGTATCTATAGGGGTACTGCAGCCAGATGATGAAGGATTGACAAATAAAGATGATGGAGGGGTGACAGACACCCTTATTGCAAACATTCAAACTGTCAAAACGGGTGTATACGCTTACAAACCACCTATCAAAGGTAAAACACACTTTAAATTAGAACAAAAAAAATATATTTTTTAACTTACTCTGGCCTGCAGAAAGTGGTGAAAACGAATCTGGTATAGAAGAAACAGTGAACCTAGTTGAATCTATACAAAACATTCAAGAAAAAGATCAATAAAAGGAGCCAGAAGTGGAAGCAGTTTCTTTAGGAGAAACTACACAGAAGCACCCTCAACAAATCAATTCAGGTATCGAGGTTGAGAAGGAACCAGAAGTGGTATGCCCTCAGGTGACGGCTGAGGAATTGCAATCCGTTGAGTCGCTTTTGAGCCTGGGACCCAGCCTGGTAGAAAATAAGGGAAAAAACCAAGTAGGGGGAGAAAAAACCAACTCAAGCTCCAAAAAAAGTTGTACCAAAGGGGTTAAATAAACTCCTTTATAAGACAATAGAAGCCGCCAAAATTCGAAATGAGAAAAGATGTGCAGACCTTGGAGAAGCATTTTGTTCCCCTTTCCGCAACAGAGTGGTAAACATGCACGAAACACTCTTGAATCAAGAATTGAATGTGATCCGATACACATTTTCTACATTTGCAGACATAGAGTAAGTAAAACAATTATATCAACTAACAAACATCTATATATATATATATATAAACTCAAAATATTTAATTATTTAATTTTTGCCTGGCAGGGCTGTATTTTACCGATAAAAAACTGGGGTTTACACATTCAAAGGTATCTTTGAAAGCTTCTACAGGGGTCAGTACGTAGCATCAAACGGAATAGATACATTTGTGGATGTTCTCAACCTTGAAGAGAAGAAGAGAGATAGAAAATGATCACGATACAGACTCTTCTTGTTTAGCACAATGATGATATGTTTGTCTAAACATTTTGGCATTTGAGATCAAAACAGAAAATGCATATTCAATGATTTCGCATACTAATTATAGTTAAATTGCATGTAGAAGAGTAGTTAGTTTTCCAGTGAAAACAAAAACAACATTTCGCATACTATTATAATTTCGCATACAGTATATATACAATTCGCATGTGAAAAATTTTCACACATTATTTTGCATGTACTAAATTCGCATGTACAAATACCTTGTAATACATTACTTAACCTTGATTCTAATTACATAACATACAGCCGGATATCATGTACAACGAGGAGACTTACATAGACAACCAACGTCTAAACGTATTTACCTCAAATTTAGAAGACATAATACTGAAATATGAGGTAAAAAAACTTGATTCAGTTGACTTGGTGTTTATTCTGGTACTTCAAGGTGACCACTTCTATGTCTTGTGCTTCCACTTGAAAACCGGCAAAATTAAGCTGATTGACAATTCAGCAGCTGAACAAGAGTTTAAGGATAGATACAAGGGACTTCCAGACACACTGGTAATATATACATGTTATATTTATGTAAAAGCTACTGACACAATGTTGCTATGTTACAGAGAAGGGTATTGGTTTTATACCTACAAAAGGCCTTAAAACCAACACCAGCTATAAAAGCACTTGAAACATCAGTGATAGAAAGAAAAGAGATGGAATGGAGGACGGAGAATAACGGTGTAGACTGTGGAGTGTTTACGATGCGTCATATGGAAACATACAAAGGGGAGAAAACACCATGGGTGACTGGGTTTGTGAAAGAAGATGAAGTAAATAACAGACATAATTTACAACTTCATCTCCTGAGGCATATATATCTAAGTAAGATCATTATATCCGAATACAACCTGGAGCGTCAACAAATAACTAAATAGACAAATGCTTTCGATAAAAGGCCGGACAGAGAAAAGTATTTCAAAGATTTGGACAAAATACTCCCAGATAGGTTGAAGACATTTATTGGAAAGGACAAATAGACTTGTTTGATGTTGAATTTCTGTTGCATATTTAGACTTGTTAGATTACACTAATGTTTTTAATTTCGCATGTTTTATGTATAAAATCGCATGTTTTATATCGAATTTGTTATAAAATGCAAAATATGGAAAAATAAAACATGCGAAATCAAAATCCCATGCCATAACATAACATGCGAATTATATGGAACATAAAACACTTTCATGTTTTATTAAATAAAGCACTAAAATGAACAAGTTCATTCAAAAGATGAAAGGAACTTCATTTTCATCTCCATCGAACATCTTAAGATCGTTATTGCATCCGCCAACTCTTTCAACTGCTTCTCATCCCTCTCATCCAGATCAACCATGAACATAACAACAATTTCTTGAAGACTACTCACTTGCATCTGAGATAGCAAGTTCACAATTTCTTGTCCTCTCTTCATGTTTTCTGTTACACGAGAAATGTTGGTTTCCAGCATCTTTTAACATGATTGATCCTTTTGAATTTGATCCTGAATCTTTTTTCTCAAAGACTGTTTGATACTTGATTCAGGAGAGGATGTTGGGAGGTCTGCCATTTTTTAATAAGATAAGATATAAGTGGTTTGAAATAGTGATAAAAAGATAAACTTTATAATAAAAGAAAAAGGCACTGTAAAATTATTGATATCAATTATTGAACTGAATGATTTGATTTGAATTATTGAACTGAATTATAAAACACACTGTGCGAAATTACATATAATTACTTTTAAAGCGTGCGAAATATTGAGCTCAACATGTTAAATACTTTTTAGTATGCGAAATGACCAACATAAACATGCGAAATTACATATTAAAAATTTATTGTGTGCGAAATGTCCAACTTAAACATATGAAATTATTCATATGATCTAATCTTTAATAACTGCTATATGTTAAAAACAACACATGCGATAAGTTGAAATCACCAAATAAACCCAGAAACATCTTATCTTCAATCTCGTTACAATCTAATAACATGAAAACACCTTCAAACTCAAATAAAACCCATACCTCAATCGTAACCCTATGATGAAAAACCCAAAATAAAAATCCTAAATGACAAATCCAGCATTTTCGGTATCGCCAATGTGTGTTCGGTATAGGAATCAATAAAAAAAACCTACAAATCGAATTGATACGAACAATAATTAGATAGAAGGTTTTGAAACGAACTCGTAATCTGCTTCCTTGTTGACGAAATTCCCTAATTAGCCCTCAGATGATTGAACAGAATGTCTGATATACCCTTATCTAATTAAATTGAATCAGGGACACGTGTATGGCTGTGGGGATTGCGTACGTAATGTACGATTAGGTGATTTGTATCCTACACTTCCTCTCTCTCTCTCTCTCTCTATATATATATATATATATATGGTCAGGATTTAGAGAAAATGGTGGAAAGTGTGAGAACGGAGAGAACGCTTATGGATCGTCAGATCAAAACAATCCATGGACTAGATTGCGCGGTGGCGTTTTCGTAAATAACATCAATTTTTATTATGTGGGACGTTCTTCATTAAGGGTAAAAGGGTCTTTTACCGCTCAAATTCAAAACGCCATCAAATGATAACACACCATTCAAAAAAAAAACGCCATTAAAAACAAAACGCCAAAAATTACTGAAAAAACGCGTTGGATATTACAGGATGAGGAAACAACACAGTAACTGAATTTCAGTTATTAACATTCATTAGAAGACATTCCCTCCTAATTACGCGTCAAAAACATCATTATATAAACGATGTAGAAACATCGCTTCCATAATCACTTCAATCTATCCATTTCTACAAAAACATCTTTAACCAAAAAGGCCAATTTAACCAAAACGCCATAAATGCCAACAATCGTTTGGTGGAGATACACTCTTGCAATCAGGCGATTCGTCCTGCGTTTTGACAACTGAATGAGGGTGTATGTTAGGACCATCAACGCAATTTTGAAGATGGAAGAAGAGGTACAAAGGGGTATCCTATCCCTTGGCATCGCTCTGGACAACGAATGACATAAAACACATATGCTTATGAAAGCATTAACAAGGAAATTTGCACCAATCAAAGCAGATGTAAAGCCGGACCCTGTCATGACATCATGGCGTTTTGATGATGACACAGACATGGTGACCCTTATATACAACAACGGAGAGCAGGAAGTCTACTGGCTTGAAAACATCATGACATAGCATGGGCTTGGTTTCATGGAAGAATTGCATAACGCCACTTGTGTGAACACAGAAAAGAACTCGAAATTGAAGTTAATGCAAAACATGTTCAAGTGGAGGCTTCAGAATCTTCAGGAACAAGAAGCCGATGAAGGAGATGGTGATGACATGGATGAAGATCCAGATGAGGACTCCGATAAAGAAGATGACGCAAGTGATGGATAATTATCGGATAAAGTACCTTCTGACGAAGGGTTTTAATATTTTTTCTTTTTTTCTTCTGTGTAATCTTTTTTTTTAAGAATATTAAATGATATATTTCTCTATTTATTTGCAAAACGCCAAAAAAAATATTAAAAAAGTTATTGCTTACAAAACGCCAGAAATAACAAAAAATATTTTTCCTGCTTAATATTTTATTTTCTCCGTTATTGTATTTTGTCATCTTGGTCTGCATAACGCCATTTAAAAAAACGCCAAACTTAGAAGATGAGACGTCTATCACCTATAAAACTGATAAAGCTGATCAAAACAGTAAATACAAAACACAGTAACTGAAAAGACGGTTACTTTATTACTATCATTTATTACAACAAAAAAGTCGAGCCAAAAAACTACTATAAGAGAAGGATCTATATACAATGAATTGATCACACCCAGAAAAACAAACGTCATATCCTCTAGAAATCACTCAATTTAAAACGCTAAAAATGTTAGTTAAAATAACCACAGATGGCAAAGCTTTCACTGAATGGATTCTTCTTCTAAGGGGGTTATCTTAATAATATTTTGCTGAATGAGATGGACAAATATTCAAGAAAAAGAGACTGATGACAATGATATGTCATCATGTGATCTTTGTTCTTGATGACTATATGCATGGAAGAAAGGGATCAACACAAGAGTAAAATGTTATTTTGGACTCCATTATTATAAATAGCATTAAGCAAGAGTTGATCTTCAATGACATGCCAGCAAACAAGAATATCACACCAAAACACAGGATGCCACTTTGCAGCTTCGTCTGAAAAAGGTTCAAAACGCCAAAACAAATTCAAGAAGAAAGAGGCTGATGACAGTGAAGATTCAGAAGAGAAATTAGATTACCATTTTTATTTTTTTATATTCATTTTATATTGTTTTGTTATCAAGTTATATGTTGTTTTGTTATCTAATTCTCTACAAATAAAATACATTATTATATAAACGCCAAAAACTACAAACACCAAAATGCTAGTAGTATGAAACTGTGAGAACGGGTGCTGGTAAAGCACCTAGTCAGATGTATTAAACGCCAAAAAATTCACTAAACGCCAAGAAAAACATTTGGTTTTACTGTAATCTTATGAAAATATTAATGACTCATAGTGAATTATTATACAAAACGCAAAAAAATTGACCAGAAAACGCTATAATGCCAAAAAATTATCTATGTGACACAAAAACAATTAAATCAACTCCAAAAATTTAATAAATACAATTAACGCCAAAAAAATATTAAACGCCAGAAAATAATAAAAAACAACCAATCAAAACCAACCCAAAATCCACCAACTAATAAAAGCCGCCACCTCATACCCCACAATCCCTTTACGTCGGTGAAAATAACCCGCCCTCTCCCCCACGCCGCCCTCCATGCTAGCCTTGGGCTGGTGTGCTCAGCGTGAAGAGGTTTCCATGCCTCTAAACCACACCCAATCCGTATGGTCTAATAATTTAGTAGTTCTCTCTCACAAACACAATTCCTATTTTGTGATTCTTTTTCCCATTTACTAAATATCAATATAGTTTTTTAACAAATTAAACTACCTGTCGATACATCTAATGTTAAACTTTATTTACATGTTAAGAGTTATGTAATGCTTAATATTATCTTAATTGATATATATATATGAGTAAACTGCTATTTTGGTTCCTGTGGGTTGGCCAGTTTTGTCACTTTAGTCCAAATCTCAAACTTTTTACATCTGGGTCCCTGTGGTTTCACTTTTGTTGTCATTTTAGTCCAAAATTCAAATTACCCCTTATTTGACTGTTTAAGGCTGCCTATTTTGTCTTTATCCTGGGGCAAAATGGTCATTTATATTTTATAAATAAATACAGATATGCAAAGCTCAAACCATCCATATCTCTCTCTCTCTCTCCCAGATATGCAGATATGCAAAGCCCAAACCAAACCATCCATCTCTCTCATATCTCTAACCTAAGTCAGTCACACCCACAAACCACCATCAATCTCCTCTATAATCACCGCAACATCATCAACAACCATCATCATCACCCCCGTCAGTCACCCCACCACCGTCACCGTCAACAACCACAACCGTCACTGTACCCATTAAATGCCACCACCGTCGCCACTTGTAAACCCTAAACCTACAACCACCGATCTGAAAGAACGGTAGAGACAGATGGTGCATATCTGAGATGGTGGCAGGGGTTGTTTGTTTGTTGGATTTTGCAGCTGTTGTGGTTAATCAGAGCGTCGGTGGTGGTTGCGGACGTTTCACCGCAAAGCTTCACCGAAGGGTGATTGTGTGATTTTAGGGTTTATCATGAAAAGGGGGAAAATATATAGTGGTGGTTAGGTCGGCGATAGTGGAGATGGGGTGGTGTGGTGGTCGCCGGATACGATGTTGTGGGGGTGGTGGTGGTGGTCATCTGCATTTAGTGGAGATGGGGGTGGCGGACTGGTTGAGAGGTTTGTATTTGTTCAGGATATAAATGATGGCGGCAGGTGGTGGTGCTGGTGCTGGTGCGAGAGGGTGGTGGCAGGTGGTGGTGGGGGTGGGGGTGGTGGTGGGGGTGGTGGTGCGAGAGGGGTGTGGCAAGATGCAGTAGAGAAAGAGAATAGAGAGAGTCAGAGGTGTGTTTTGATCTAGGTTTGATCTGGGTTTTGCTTGTTTTGATCTGGGTTTTGCTTTTGATCTGGGTTTTGCTTGTATCTGGGTTTTGCTGGTATCTGGGTTTTGCTTTGATCTAGGTTTGTTTTTATCTGGGTTTGTTTCAAGAAACAAGATGCAGCAAGATCGGGTGGTGTTATAGAGAGAGAGAAGATAGAGAGTCAGAGGTGTGTTTAGAGAGAGAGAGAGAGAGAAGTGTTTTGAGGTTGTTTTTTTATTTGTTATAATAGCTCATAAAATGACCAATTTGCCCCTGAACAAGAAGACAAAATAGGCAGCCTTAAACAGTCAAATAAGGGGCAATTTGAATTTTAGACTAAAATGGCAACAAAAGTGAAACCACAGGGACCCAAATGTAAAAAGTTTGAGATTTGGACTAAAGTGGCAAAACTGGCCAAACCACAGAGACCAAAATGGCAGTTTACTCTATATATATATATAGGGGATGATTATCTTGAGAACGCTAAATATTGCGAGAACCGTAAGAACGAATGAAAAAACCAATCAAAACCAATTTTTTTTAATACAAACCTCATTGTAATTAAGATACAACATCAAAACAAGAATTTATAATATCAAATAATTTATTTCTTCTTTCAAAATCACTCGTTTTAGATTTTTTACACATGTGCAAATATAACAGATTTACACATGTGTAAATTTTCTTTATTTACGAATTCACGTAAATTTAAACGTGTAAATTAAATTTCTAACATTTTATTCGAATAATAATGATACGTGTAGAAAAAAAATTGAATTTGAATTGTTTTTGACCAAGTTCTCATGGTTTTTTCATTTGTTCTCACAGTCCAGCGGCGTTAAGGGGTGTTTTTTTAGGAAAAACGCCCAAAAACCCCATTACAGGGGGTCTATTTTTTTTTTTTTTTAAGAATCAACTTTCATTGAAAACCAAAGAACAAATATTCCAAGATGGAATAAGAAGCACAAAAACGAACGTAAATAATTACATGCCAAAAACCAAAGGTCTATAGTAGTAATAATAATATATCGAGACGTATATGGCAAAGAAAAATGATGGTGGGCGTGACAACAACATGCCATCATTACTCACGCACATACAGCATTAATGTACTATCCTTTCCCAACCAATACGACGTCGTTCCGCTAGTAAACCTTCGTTGATTCAACAAAAATGTAGAAATCATATGCCAGCTGGCACAGTTCAACTGATCCCCAAAAATGTAGTATAAATAGCAGACGCTAGTGCTCTTCGTTGTCCAGTCAATTCAATCAATCGTCAACAATTCTGACCGATCACCGACCGGAAAACACCTCCGACGACCGTCATCAATGGCTACAAAAGTGTATATCGTGTATGTTATACATAATTTATCTCTATTTCATTCATGATGCTGATAGTTGTTTTATACTTGATTTTACGCAATTTGAGTTTATTGATTATGAATTGTTGACTGTTGAACGATCTGTTAGGTTTTGTGGATGAGTTTGTGCGATCTAGATCGCTTGATTAGGTTTATAAGTTGAAATGTGTAGATTCGGAGTGTTTTTGATTGATCAACTTATAAACCTAATCAACCGATCTAGATCAAATTTGTAGATTCGGAGTGTTTTAGATTGATGAACTGGTGATATGTGTTTAGGTGTGGAATTAGTGATAGAAAGTTGAACTTAATGTGCATTTTTAGCATAACGATTGTTAAACCTTTCGAATTGTTCTCCTGTAAACACTGTATATGATTAAGATGTCAAAACATGTAAGATGATATGTATTTAGGTGTAAAATTAGTGATAGAAAGTTGAATTAAACGAGCATTTTCAATGGATTGATTCGTAGACCTTTCGAATTGCTATCCTGTTAAAAGTTTATATCATTAAGATGTATATTAATTAGGATCGTTTGGTAAACCGTTCCAATTGCTCTCCTGTTAAAAATGTAAATGATTAAGATGTTAAATCACATTGGATAATATGTGTTTCGGTGTTAAATTACTGATAGAAAGTAGAATTAGGCGTGCATTTTCAACGGATTGACTGGTAAACTGTAAACCTTTACAATTGCTCTCCTGTTAAAACTGTATATGCTTAAGATTCATGATCAGCAGTGTGGATACAGGTCTACTCTATATTTTTTCATATGTTGTAACGACATGATGTCGATGGATATAATAACTATAAAAAGAGTAAATTACGATTTTGGCCCCTGTGGTTATATCACTTTTACCCTTTTAGCCCAAAAAGGAATTTTTTAACATATGAGCCCCAACGTCTTTTTTTCTAACCCTTTTGGCCCCTAACGTCTTTTTTTTCTAACCCTTTTGGCCCCTAACATTTAATGGATGGGGTTAGTGTTAGGGGCCAAAAGGGTTAGAAAAAAAGACGTTGGGGGCTTAAATGTTAAAAAAATCTTTTTTGAGCTAAAAGGGTAAAAGTGATATAACCACAGGGGCCAAAATCGTAATTTACTCCTATAAAAATAATCAAATTTAGTCCAGGAAATAAGAATTGGAAAAGTGACAAGTCAGGTTATGATGTTGGGGAAGAAACATTGATTTGAGAAAGATGTGTTATTACTTGTTGGTCCTTTGTTTTTAATAGGAAGTGACCTGGTGCAGGAAATTTAAGATGTGAAAAGATTTAGGTAAATGATTAAGACACCACATAAGGCGTTTGATCATAGAATATGTTGTTGCTAGTGTAGAATATAGATGATGTCCTACCATTTGAAACTCATGTGTCAGGACCTTAAAGGTCACCTGACATCTGTCATGGAATTCCACATTCAAGTTCTGACAGAACTTATTAATATGGTAGGTGGAGAATGTATTTATTCTTTTTGTTGCTTGCTTGTGATCATCTTTGTGCAAATTTGTATATATCGCTATTATCTCATTAGTCATTACCAAGTCTCCAGAAGTCATGTTTTCTTCATAAAAAGTTGCAAAGGTCCTTTGAGGTCAATAAGTATTACATTCAGTTATGCTTGTTGCATTGTGGAGCCCTTTTAAAAGGAACGGTGATCTGAAGATAATGTGCTTGTTGCCTTTTATAAAAACAACTTTATTGCACTGAAAAATAGTTAGATAAACTGTTAGGATAAGCAATCCCAAACATCCTCAAAACAAACTGTTGTATTATTAAAAGGCACTAGGCGGATAAGGAGTTCTAATATGCAATCCCAAACACCTCCTTTGGAAAAGGAACACAACACTGAAGTTGTAACTCTTGTGTGTTTGAACAGTAATAATCTTGATCATGGTCTCTTCTTTAGGTATTACAATTTATATAGTATATGATACAATCGCACAACTCCCTCACGTCGTCTCTATTATCAAGAAGTGGAGTAGTGTAATCTGGACCTAAATATGATTGTTTTGTGAAGTCTTATAGATGCTTATGCTATCAGTTGTCCTGCAACATCACCTATTATTTATTTATTTTTTATTTTTTTCCATTTTTTCATTTTGATGACCAACTCTTGGTATATTTATATCAGACCAACAATTGCATAAATTTTCTATGGTGCCTGTATAGTCCTTTAGAATTGAGATTTGTCTTTTTTTCTTATTAAAGAAATTAATTACATAAATTTACTGACAGTTAATTCTTATGGCAGGTACTACTCAATGTATGGACATGTAGAGAAGTTAGCAGAAGAAATAAAAAAAGGAGCTGCATCTGTTGAAGGAGTTGAAGCTAAATTATGGCAGGTAGATAATTAAATGATTATCTGATTATTGTTTGTAAGTGAGACAAAACGGGCCGGGTCAAATAACTTTGATTATTTCGAACACATGCAGGTCGCAGAGACATTGAATGAAGAAGTGCTTGGGAAAATGAGTGCACCACTAAAGAGCGACGTACCAGTAATCACAGCAAACGAACTTTCTGAAGCAGATGGATTTGTTTTCGGGTTTCCAACAAGATTCGGTATGATGTCGGCCCAATTCAAAGCCTTTTTCGATTCCACCGGTGGCCTTTGGAGAACCCAACAGCTCGCTGGCAAGCCAGCTGGCATCTTCTATAGCACCGGATCTCAAGGTGGTGGTCAAGAAACTACTGCGTAAGTAAAGTACCCATTTATGTTACCCTACTAGGGGTGCAAACGAGCTGAGCTGAGCTCGAGCTTGGCTCGGTTCGAGCTTTGTTTTCAAAGCTCAAGCTCGGCTCGTTGGTAGTTTCTCAAGCTCGGGCTCGGCTCGTTTATTATCTATTAGTTAATGTATTAAATAAATATAATATAAAATAATAGACATGTTTAGGCTTGTGAGCTCGATAAGTGAAGCTCAGGCTCGTTTACTAAACAAGCTTATTTTTAGGTTCGGGCTTGGCTCGTAAACAAGTTTAAATAAGCCCGGCTCGTTTACTAGACAACTTTAAATAAGGGGTAAATGTTATTAAATATTAATAAAAACTAGTATTACACTAAGGCTCGATAAGGCTCGACGAGCCTGATGAGCTTCACATGTCAGGCTCAAGCTCGGTCTCGGTAAATAAACGAGCTTTATTTTAGGCTCAAGTTTGGCTCGGGCTCGATAAGGCTCGGCTCGTTTCGAGCTTTTTATCGAGCCGATCGGCTCGTTTTGAGCTTTTTATCGAGCCGATCTCGAGCAGCTCGCGAGCCGCTCGGCTCGTTTGCACCCCTATACCCTACAAATAAACTAGATAAACCCCCTTATTATTAATATGATTTTCCAATATATGTATATATTTTGTGACACGTATGTGCGTACAGTTTGACGGCCATAACTCAACTGGTTCACCATGGAATGATATTCGTGCCAATCGGATACACATTTGGAGCGGGCATGTTTGAAATGGAGAAAGTGAAAGGTGGAAGTCCTTATGGTGCAGGAACTTACGCTGGGGATGGTTCTAGACAACCATCCGAGCTGGAGCTACAACAGGCGTTTCACCAGGGGAAACACATCGCTACCATTGCTAAGAAACTCAAGGGAGCTGCATAATAGTTTCATATCTTTACATGTGATTGGAAAAGGGTGATTGTTTTTATAACAAACACACATTTATATGTTGTTTTAAGGTTGTTTCTCGTAATTGTCATTCATAAAAACCAATAATATGATTTGTTATACAACATTTGTCCAAAAGAATCCGTTTGAGGATCCGTTGATCTTTAGCGTCTAAACTCGTCCATCCTGAGGATCCGTTGATCTTTCTAAATTTTCTTGGGTTTCTTTGCTTAAAGTGAATACATGGAGTGCTAATAATTATAAGTGCAGTTTGCAAGTTGAATGAATAGTTTAAGTGAAACTGAAACTTGAGAAAATTGATTTTACAATCAAATCATCGAAATATCAAGTATGATTTTCTACGTTGAATGGAAATTGGAAAAATGTTTTCAGCTTTTTTTTGGTCAAAATTAGATTGCAATGTTGGGTATATGATTTGATACACACAATCCATATGGATTATTATTGATACATATATCTTCAACTTTTATTTTCTTAAGCTTAATTTATCATTTTAGTTTTTATACACAATTTTCTAAAAATTTTAAGGCTGAGATTTAGGGGGTGTTTGAGATTGCTAATTTTAGTGACTTATTAGTTTATTAACTTTTTAAAAAGTTAAAAAGTGTTTGGCATAAATTATTATGTGAGGGAAAAAGTCAATAAGTCACTCCGTTACTTATTAACTTTTCCAAAAAGTCATGAGTTGTTTTGAAAAGCTAAGTCAAACATGGCCTTAACAAAATATTTTAAAAACAAGTTGAAAATGGGTTAAAAGAGCACCGTAAGCTTGCGGTAATGGCATTGTAACCCATATGGATGTATATACCGTCAACTTTTATGTCCTACACCTTTTAAGTTTGGTTTATAATATCAACTATTAGGGTGGTCAGGGTGCCCCCGTGAAACCCCCCAACAGGGGTGTGATGAATGTGAAACACCATCACAAGTGGATGTTTCACGACAGTGAAGAGGAAGACAACGATGTATATCATGGTAGTGAAACTTGATTCAAGGGTTATGATTGGGTGTGGGTTAAGAGCTGGTGTCATGGGTGTTACAAGTGTGATAGTGAAAATGTGATAAAATGGGGTGTCAAATGTTGAATGAGTATGATATGTGATAGAGTGAAAGGTGTCTTTCCACACTTTCAGTAAATAATTATTTATTTTTAATTTCTGATATTTTTTAATCATCATCAAATCTATACATGTTATGTTTGAGACATAACAATAAAAGGTAAAATAAGTTGGTAATATTAGCAGAACATATTTTTATATAAATAAATTGTATTTAATTGTATTTGTATCATCAAATCGATCTTTGTTTTCTTCTAGTGCAATCGAGCAATGGGTGATAAGCATGACAAAGTTTTCATCTTCATCTTCTAAACAACATGTTCTACATCTTGTTTACGCTATTACAAATGTCCGGAAGAAGGTGTTCTACATCTTGTTTACGCTGTTACAAATATCCGGAAGAAGGTTCGAGTTCTTGATGGTTCCAAGGTTTCGTATTCATCTTTATTTCCCACACGTGGTTATGATGTTATGGACCACATCAATGGCAACGAACCACCATCCAAGGACGATCCAACGTATGATTAGAGGATGAAAACTGATGCTAATGTATTGATGTGTATCTACAAAACACGGTCAGATAATTTGCTTCATCGGGTTCTTGAAACGGAAATCAACAGTTACGGAGGGTTTGAACTAGGCTTGTCAATGGATTGGATATTGATCCATATCCATTCCAATCCGATCCATTTAAATCACTTATTGGATCATAAAAAATATCCACAATCCATTAACTAATCCAATGGATCAATCCATTTATCCAATTAATTATATGGATCGATCCATGATCCATCCGATCAATCCACTACTAATTAAAAAAAAAGTAGAAAAAGGAAAATTTCTTCCAAAGCCTTCCAAAAAAGTAAAAAATAAATAAAATAAAAAAATTGTAAAAATATAAAAAAGCAAAAAAACTTATAAAAAAATCAAAAATAAAAAAAAATCAAAAATCAAAAAAATTCTAAAAATTAAAAAAAAAACCATAAATTTTTTTTTTTCTAAAAAACAAAAAGTTCATAAAAATAAAAAAAACTAAAAAATTATAAAAATTCAAAAAAATCCATAAAAATAAAATAAAGTTTTAAACAATCAAAAAAATCTTTAAAATCAAAAAAATAAAAAAAAAATCTAAAAAATAAAGAATGTAAAAAATTCATAAAATATCAAAAAATTTCTAAAAACTCACAAAATTCTAAAAAAATATAAAAATAAAAAAATCTAAAAAACAGAAAAATATATAAAAAAATCTAACAATTCATGAAATATTTTAAGATTTTTTTTATTTAAGAGATTTTTTATAATTTTGTGTTTTTTATGATAATTTTTTATTTTTTAGAAATTTTTTATCTTTAAATTTTTACATTTTTTTACTTTTTTCAGAACTTTTTGATTTTTTTAAAATTTTTTTAGAGTTAATTACATAGTTAGTCCCTGTGGTTTGCACAAAATAACAAACTTAGGTACTAATAGTTTAAAATCACCTTCTAGGGTATTAACTTTTCATTTTGTAACGTTTGGAGGTATTAACTTCTAAGGTAATAACATAGGTAGTCCCTGTGGTTTGCACAAAATAACATACTTAGGTACTAACAAAATGTGATTTTAAGCCTACAAATAAGCTTAATACCCTCAAACGTTACAAAATGAAAAGTTAATACCCTAGAATGTTATCAGAAACTATTAGTACCTAAGTTTGTTATTTTGTGCAAACCACAGGGACTAACTATGTAATTAACTCTTTTTTTTGATTTTTTTGATTTTTTTGATTTTTTGATTTTTTTCATATTTTTTTTATTTTTTAAAATTTATGATTTTTTACATATTTTATTTTTTATAATTTTTTTTGATATTATAGAATTTTTTTATTTCTTTGATTTTTCAGATTTTTTTTGTTTTTTTAGAATTTTTTAGATTTTTGAAGGTTTTTGAATTTTTTTAGATTTTTTTTATTTTTTTAAATTGTTTTGATTTTTTCTATTTTTATGATTTTTTTAATCTTTTGATTTTTTGTGATTTTTTTTAATTTTTTAGAGTTTTTTAATTATATTTGTTGGTATGGATCGATCCGAAAAGTGATCCGTCTATTTAAAATTATTTGGATATGGATAGGATCACGATCCATTATGTTGGATCGGATCACGATCCATTTAAGTTGGATCATTAATGGATCGGATCATGATCCATTCCATATCCATCCGTTGAAATGCCTAGTTTGAACATGATTAAACATATTTTCTTAAATAATAAGGGTTCAACCCTTGAAGACTATTGTCAATAACTCATGGAGTACTCAGGTCAGTTAAATATGGTCTTGTGAATGAACAACGTCTTGTACTTCAGCTTGTTCGTGGGTTACCCGTTGAATATGATGCCATTGGGATGATCATCAATCAAAGTCTCCAATGGGAGGCGGTACGTATATGTTCGACATTAAGCGACAATGCCAAAGTGCATGTGATTTTCTGCTCCCTAAGAATCTCTATCAGTTCTTGTTCAACATTGCCTTTGCCTCAACCAAATCACTCCAATTCTCTCCATGACAACAACCCAAGGAAGCATTGTGGAGGTCAATCCAATCATGGGCCAAGCCAAAACCTTTGAGGGCAAAATTAAAAGTACAATCGTGGCTCATGGCCACATTCTGCCGGTCCACCAGGCATAACCAAACATAATCCACACAATAATAAGCCTTTCTTATATAATATATCATAATCAAGTCCTCGGGTTAGTGGGGACCAACCGATCGAACTTTTGGACGTTTTGAAAATTAAGTCGTTATGTCGATGCAGTTACTAATTCATGATCTAGCATGTAAAGAATGAAAACTTAATTCTAAAATGGAAATAACTGGGATTTTTCAGAAATTGGATGCAGTTACTAATTCATGATCAGGCATGTATAGAATGAAAACTTTATTCTCGATTGTACGAGAATTTTTATGAAAGCCTTTCATTTGATTCTCTTCGATGGAAGTTTGATTTTCCCAGAATGTATCCTAATTTTTGGCCTAATTCTTCTTCTGGTGATCGAGTAAACCTTTGATAAAAAAAGATCACATTTGTTCTATAGCAGATCTTTTACTAGAGCAATTTGGATTGGCCTTGCTTCGTTTAGAAAATATGGGCAGAGGAAACATATATGCAACACTTAAGCATTTTCAATTCAACCTTGTAAATGAAGTTCTCTAGTCAATGGAATTAAGTACTTTATTTTCAAAATCACTTACATGTTTTAACCATACACCATCATACAATTCCTTTCATATATGAACTAGGATTAGAATTCTACATACTCAATATAGGCACACATAATTGTCCACATATATAACTTACCAAATAATTGTTCAAAATATAATAACTTACCTAATAGGTCACCTACAAACAAAATAAAGAATTAGGAAAATAAAACAAACAGACTTACACACACACACACACACATATATATATATATATATATATATATATAATTTGATTCTATAAATGACAACGTTAACATATGTATGTATGGTGTGATTTAAGATCCATACATGTCAACACAATTGTTATCGAAAGAATTATGGTGAGTCTTACTACATTAGAATATGTTTGATTACAGTCAATTCCTTTTGTGCTGGTTGTAGCATATTACTACAAGTTGAGCTTTGTATCTTTTAATATTCCTTTTGTCACGTCCCAACTAATGGCGGAAACATCGAGGCGAGATAAGAATATGTTTTATTACAGTCAATCCCTAAGAAGTTTCTTGTGATAGCACCTCAAACGTTTCCTGCAAAATGTATAAAATATCTGTCAACACATAAATATGTCGGTGAGCATACTAGTTTTGTTACATAGCATAGATAAGAATAAATCTCAAATCCACATGTTTATAGCATACTACATTATGTATCATACTAGCATGCAAAAGCTAAAAATCACTCCAAAGTTTGGCACTAGCATATCCTTATCATCGAAGCAAATAAGGCTGAATAGAATAACTTAACAATAACCCACAAAACAGGGTGGTCTGCTACTCCTATAGCGTTGTACATGTTTAGGGAGGCTTCCAAGGTTTATGGTAGATAGCTAAGCATAAGAATATTCTAGCATGTATCCATAATTAATGACAAATAAGCATGTTTAAGGATTGAGTTTTTTTGTATAAGTTTGCTTGTATGTGTGTGTATGTGTATTTAGTACGAATGCATATTGCAACCCAAATAGTGTTTAAAATGTAAAATGGGTATGTATAAACTCATGATTTTGCAAAGAAAATCCACAATATGCGATCGAGCGGGTTTGAGGAATGAAACACCAAAGTCACCGTAAAATGGTAATAAAGGTGTACGAGTTTAAGGATTGGAGGATGGAAAATAATTAGAAATTACGAGTATGAAAGTACATTAAACATATCCCGCCTAGACACTTATTTGGACACTATTATTAGTGTTTGTTTTTCATGAGTGTTAATTGATGATTTAGATGGTCATAAATACAAGGAAGAATGCATAAAAAACTACCTATTTTGCTAAGTAACCAAGTGAGGAATGGTGGAAGTTTTAGTTGTAGAACCATGGTCCGCAACATCACCATTTGTACCATAACACAAGTCTTCCAACATTGCTTGTTTGGAGACTTGGTTTGGTTTCACTCACATAGTTGGTTGTAGTTTACTTAGAGACATAGAAAGATATAAAATGGAGGCATTTGAACCTCAAAGTTTCTTGAAATAACCTTAACACAAGCGCTTCAACATGGAACCTTGTTGGTGACTTGGTTTGGTGTGAAGAAGTTTCAAAAACAAAGTAAAGAAAACACGTATATAAAGTTTAAGAAAAATACCAACTTGGTCCTTAAAATGGTGGTTTACCATCCTCATTTACCTTGATAAACAAGTGGTATAACTCTTAGAGGCTTTCCAAGTATGGGGAAGAAAAACACAAGTAAGAAATAAACAAGAAAGAAGCAAAAACTCAGTGTTTTGGTCTTTGAATTCACTACCCAAAGTTGGAGAAATGGATGATTTGAGAGAGCTTGAGAGAGTTTTTGAAGTGGCGAAAGTGTTTAGGAGGTGTTAGGGGTTAGTATTTATAAGTAGGATTAGGGTTTGTGGTATTAAATGAGTTGGTTGAGGGTTAGAAGGAGGGAAATGTTCAAAAAACGTTGTTATTCGTGAATCTGCTGTCAGATACACCCCTTGCGAATCGCAAGAGTAGGGTTACGGTCCGCAAGGACCTCGACAAAGATTCAAAAATTTAGTTTTAGTCCCTGAAATTGTTTTGTTTGTTATTATATGCTAAAAACTCATAGTTAAGCCTATTTTTGGGTATTTAAGTGTATGCAAGCATGGTAAATAATAAAAACACTTATGAAATAACATTCCAAAGAAAGTAGAATCTCGATGTGTTGCTCGGTTTTGAATTAGAATGCGTATTCGTGAGTGTTTTTTTGCATTATACAAGAAATAATTAGGCAAGAATAATACAAAAGAGAATTTCAATTATGATCAAGTCTCGAAACTACAAGGAATTGAAGAGAGAGTACGAATTACATTAAAATGGAAGATAAAGAAATAGAACGATACACCTTTATATATACACTTTTCTTGGGAATCCACTTACTCCTAATAGATTTCATCATTTGGTAAGCTTAAGCAATTTCGAGACATGTCTCAGTATTAAAGAGTTAATCTTGTTGCATCTTATTCATATTGTATCATTAAAGTATACTCATCTTCAATCTCATATCGGTCGAGAGGATTACTTTCACAACTATTTTGTCGCAACTAGGTTCCCTTGAAATGTATTATTGGTTTGTTAATAGCTCCCACCTAGATTGGAATTATGCATATTTGTATTTAGTTGAGGAATCATGTTTCAATAAACATATCTCTTTCCCTCAAATGTTGTAATTATGTGGTCTCAAATAAATATAGATGTTAACATGTATCACTTTGATTTGGGAACTCAAACGACATAACATATTAATATTTATAATATTTAAGAGTATATGATAAAAAACCCAATTCTTTCCCTTGGATCTTGTTAGCAGTAATTCCAAACTCATCACAAGTCGGTGGTGGAAGAGCGAAAAAGGAATCCAAGTGATAAGTTGGTGAACCTAAGGGACTAGGTTTGACAAGTTGGTTAAATTAACTTTCATGATTATATTATAATGAGTTATGATGATGTCTTGGCTAGCAAGTTAGGGTTTTCTTTAGTTGTTTTTTGTTGACCAAGTTAGGTTTCAATTATAAATACATAGGTAAGTCTTAGAGTTATGTATGAGAGTCATTATTTCAAATTTTGTGTTATTTTTCTATGTATAATATATGTGAGAGTTATTCACAAATATCAGGTGTGTTTATTATGATTTTTAGGACTTTAATTGGTATCAGAGCTTGGTGTCGGCAATTTTGAGAGTCGTTTTCTTTTATGGGAAGCAACCATTTTAAACTTTGGGGCTGTAACAGTCGTAAAAGATTTCTTGGTGATTTAGTAGCTAAAGAAGCCAGTGATTAATAAGTCGTTTGAGAAGCCGAAAGATCGATCAAAGTTTCTGTCACCATTGTTAGTTTTGATTTCAACCTGGAAATCAACCCCGAGTAGAGATTTCGAAGGACTGTATCCCAAACAGGCAACACCAATATATGTATATCGAGTTATGGTGCACCGTTAGATGGACAAAGATGATAAGATTGAACTTGAAGACATACCTACTTTTTTGGGGTCAGAAATTAGGGGTGATTGTTGGTAGTAATTCCCGACTCCTCGCTAGTCAGTGGTGGGAAAGGGTGACAATGGAATCCAAGTCACAACTAGATGATTGTTAGGATTTCTTTAGTTGCTTTATTGTTGACAAGTTGGGGTTTAGCTATAAATTCATAGTCAAGTCTTAGGGTTATGTTTGTACATCACTGTATTCAATTTTTGAGGTTTTTTCTTTTTTCTGAATGTAATATACGTGAGAGTTATTTACAAATATCATTTGTGTTTATACCGATTCTTAGGAGTTAGACCTAGTTTTCCATATATAGGCCTGTAAACGAACCGAACGTTCATGAACTTGTTCGGCTGTGAGTTCGTTTATGTTCGTTTATTTAACAAACGAACGAACACGAACAAAAAAAAAATTGTTCATTTAATTAAATGAACGAACATGAACACACCTTGTATTCGTTCATTTATGTTCATGAACATTCTTTTATGTTCGTTCATTTATGTTCGTGAACGTTCGTTTATTTACGTTCGTTTAAATTTTAATAAATACATAAATAGTTATATTTATATAAATATTAGGTTTTCTAACTAGTTATATAAATATAACTAATTAGTATATCTATGAACCCTTATTTAGATGTGTTTTCGGATGAAATGTAATATATTAGACTTGTTTTTTCAATCATGTTAATTTATGTTTATTCAAATATGTTCAGTTAATTTTTTTTATGTTCGTTTGTGTTCGTTTGTGTTCGTTTATGTTCGTGAACTGTTCGTTTAGGCTTTAAACGAACGAACATAAACGAACACGAACATGCCCGATTTCTTAATGAACGAACACGAACAAAAAAATGTGTTCGATTATATGTTCGTGTTCGTGTTCGGTTAAAGTTAAATGAACGAACACGAACATGCCTATGTTCGTGTTCGTTCGGTTCGTTTACAGGCCTATCCATATATATGTGAGGAATTCTGCACATGGAAGTATCAAGTGGAAATGGTAATTTCATCCAAGAGAAAAGAAAGAACATGTACACGTTTTCACATGCAAGTCATATGATATTCTCCCCGTGTTTTTTTAATGTCCGTAACTTTTTGATACGTCATATTTTTTTTTCAAGAATTATACCATAAAATCGAGTGTCTTTTCATCTTTAATATGAGTTCCATATTGAAACAAAAATTGAAAATCCAGTTGCGTAAAACACAATGGACATAACTTGAAACATAATGAGTATCAAACTAAAACGCAATAGAAAGTAGACTAAAAACACAATTGACAACAGATAAAAAACATAATGAACAATAGACTAAAAACACAATGGACAACGTACTAAAAACATAATGATCAAAAGACTAAAAACACAATAGACATCAGAATAAAACACCATGGACAACGAAACAAAAACACAAGGAACAACATACTAAAACACCTATAACACATTGTTTTGAAAACCCACCCAGTTGAAAAACACAATAATCAGAACAAATAACACAATGTATAGAAAACTCAAATATAACACCATCTTCATTGTGTTATAGGTTTTGATAGTAAAACCACAATGGACAGAACCCAAAATAACATTGTGTTATAGGTTATGATAATAACACAATGTATGAAAACTGATGTGCGCAAAATGCAACATATAAATTACATCAAATGTGGCATAAAACTAACCACTTTTTAGTACTAATGTTGGAAAAAGTGTGTTTTTGTCTTCCTTTTGTATTTTCAGGATTAAATGAGCTCAAATGAACAAAAGAAGCAAAAAGGCAGCTAAATCTAACATAAATACAAGAAAAGGAATAAACGTGGCATGCCCGATTGTAAGGACCTTCAAAAATATCCCAAATCGACCCGTAAGTGAAAACCCGGACCCCAGAAACCCTAATGTGCGTGAAAAACCAAGAAAATCAGATTTTTGGTTCTCACACGGGCCGCGTAAGCCATAAGAAACATTTACGCGGGCGCGTCAAACTTCTGTTGACCGGATAAGCGTTTGGGGCCACGTGTCATCCACCTGGCAAACCTACTCGTGACACATCAAGCCTACACATAGACTAGGAGCCCTCGCGGGCCGCGTAAGGATCAAGAAAGGGTTTACGCGGGCCGCGTAAACCCCAAAAATCAGCTATAAATAGAGTTGGCCATGAGCAGTTCACTGGTGTCGAAAGTTTTAATCAAAAACGAAGTTCTACTGCTCGAAAATCATATTTACAATAGCAAGGCGCTGCTACGATACAGGGTATTAACTCGATCGCTGCTACGATTCAATGTCCGATCGATTGAAATTATCCGATGTATGTTTAAGTGATGCCCACATTAGGGCTATACTTTGTCATTCGTCCTGAATTCGATGGATGTTTAAGTATTGCACTTTGTCATTCGTCGTGAGGGTTTTAATCTCATGAGTTATCGTAAATGCTGTATTAGTTACTGACCTAGTTCGTATGCATTGTCATTTAATTTAGGTTACAAGGCTAATCAGTAGGCTAAACTCTGCCCGTTTAAGTCTGCAATGTGAGTCATTCTCTTTTTACTAAATTGCTTTCAAAATCATGTTTGTTTTCAAAGTTATAATTACAGGGATTAAGTCTTTGTAGTCTTCAATTACAGCCGGTATGTGGGGTTTTGTATACATTACTTGATAACCGTCACCATTGGACAACGGGTTAGCCAATGGGTGATATGACCATAGTCACAGAAACGAGTCGAGTGACAAATACCGTTGGGTAATTGGTTGATATAAACATTGTAATCGCTCTTAATACTGTATATTATAACAATGTGTCGTTTTATGCAAAATGAATGATTCACCAGTATTTCCCCGCTGACAAAATATTTTTAAAACATGTTTCAGGTGATCTGCTGTGATCCAGGAAAAGTGTTGTGTAGCACTACACGCTTGAAGAAGTGGCTCGATTAAATAAAGAAACATGTTTTTTGTAAAATAGGGATTTCCCAGTGAAATTCCCTTATTGTAAATTACGGGGTCTATCCTTAATTATGAAATAAAGTAATTGGGCATTTTCAAGTTTTAAACGATCCTGTTAATAATTCCGCTGCCACATTAAATAAATACCACGGGATTTCTGTCCCGCGGCTCCTGGACCGGGTCAAACCGGGCCGGGGGCCGTGACAGAAAAAGGTGGTATCAGAGCCCCTGATTTAAGCTAATTAAGTATTTAGAAATACTTAATTTTACTGATTGCCATTCTGTGATTCTGTGAAAATTTAATTTACAAAATTTTAACTAAGCATTTTGTGTGCATTTTTGCATATATGCTAAAAACAGCATGAATGAGTTGTCTGAAGCTCTTCAGAATCTCAATCTCTATTCTGTGAATGTGGAAGTTTCCAGAGACTTTACCGGCTATTGTGCCGACATTGATGAACCTATGGAATTCCAAGCTCAACCTCCGGAGAAACCAAAGCCAAAGAAAAGAAGAAGATTTGTAGGCTGGAGGCGTGTGCGCAGGAAGAAACCAGCAACTAAGAAAGTTGCGAAGACGAAGTACCCAATGGATAAAGGGAAAGGAATAGAGACTGGGGAAAGTTCTAGGCAAGCCGAGGAATTGCCATTGCAGGAGGAGCTGGATCGCATACTAGCAAGTTGTGATATTCTTAAGCCTGTCAATGAAAACCTCTTCACTTATCCTGCTGAAACCCAACTTCCAGTAAATTTGGAACCGGCCATCCCAGATCCCCTTGTCAATACCCGACCTTTTGGAGAAATGGAAGAATGGTGGACCAATAATTGGCAGTTCCAGAATCTCTTGAATAACCCTTATACCTTTTTCCCTCAGTTTGACCCAGAGCCTGCACCAAACCCACCGATGAGCAATGAGAACTTGGCTTAACTCCGCCATTTTGGCGAGGAGCTGGTGGACGCAGGGAATCAGATCCGGGAGGTGGGAGAACAGATCTCCTGGAAGTACGACGAGAGGGAACGTCATTTCTGAGATGCCAGCAGATTGGGGATGGTGTGGTTGTGATTGTATAATAACAAAATAATAATAATAGTAGTAAAAATATAATCCTGTAAAATAACCTAAAAATAAAACTTTTGTAAGATAACGGTGTGTACGGAAGCATAATATAATATATAGAAACGGAAGTCGAAAAAATCGACAATTTTGGCTATACATGTGTTGTGGTTTTTGTGCGATTGATTCTGCATTTAGTTGTTATTTATTTGATGCTAATAACTTATATATATTAATTACCAGATGGAACACGCTGATAACGAACCAGTTAATGAGATTAACCAATCTGAGCAAAATAATGAGGATCACTTCCTCAATAGGCAAGATATCGAGAATATCGTTGCCCAAGGAATAGCCAATGCTATTCCAGCAATCCTTGCTGCTGTCCGAAATCCTGTGGAACCTCAACAAATTATTCCTAGTAAACGTACTCATGAGGACAACTTCAGTAATAGCGTAAACGGAGGCGGCAACCATACTAATAATAATAATGATATACTGCAAGCCTCAATTCTCAAAAGAATGAAAGCTGCAACGCCTGGTTGCACTTACAAGGAGTTCCTTGCCTGTAAACCTGTTGAGTTCACAGACAATGAAGGGGCGACTACGGCGCTGCGTTGGTTGGAGAAAACTGAGGCAGTAATCAAAATAAGTAAATGTGCCGAGGAGGACAAAGTCATGTATGCTTCTCACCTTTTCAAGGAAGAAGCCTTAGAATGGTGGAACACGGTGCTACAAGCTAAGGGAAGCGACATGGCCTATGCCATGAGTTGGGAGGAGTTTAAGCGTCTGATGGAAAGAAAATTCTGCCCTAAATATGAAAAAGAGCAGATGGCGAACAAATTCGTGAGCCACCGGATGGTGGATGTTGACTGCCGAGGGTATACTTTGAAATTTTTCGAATATGCCAGAATTGTGCCTACTCTGGCTTCGCCAGAACCGGTACTTATTTCTCGCTACATTTGGGGTTTAATTAGCGAGAATCGTGACATTGTCAAAGCTGCGAGACCCCGCACGATCGATGATGCGGTGGAACTAGCCAACACTTTGACTGACGGACTGGTGCGCACGCGAGAAGAAAATAGGAAGAAGGAATTGGCTCAGAAAATTACCCAAGGTTTTCGTGTGGGTAATAATAATAGCAATTTCAAGAAAAGAGGAACTGGGCAATCTTCTACTCTGCCGTTCTGCAGGAACTGTAGAAAGAAACATTTTGGAAAATGTAATGAAACCTGCAACTTCTGCAAAGTTGTAGGACATCGTGAAGAAGATTGCAGAAAGAAAACAAGGGTCTGCTATAACTGTGGAGAAGTTGGGCATTTCAAACCAGAATGCCCTAAATTGGTCAAACCAGCAGACAACAAAGCCAAACCGGCAGACGGAGCTACCAAGAAGAATGCAAGAGCATTTCAACTAACCACGCAGGAAGCCGAATTGATTCCTGACGTAATAGCTGGTACGTTCCTAGTTCACAACATTTATGCGAAAGTATTATTTGACTCTGGTGCAAACCAAAGTTTTATAAATACTTCATTCTGCCAAGCTCTTAAGCTACCCTTAACAAAACTTAGGCAAGTTTTTAAAGTAGAAACGGCAGACGGGAATTCTGTTAACATAGATACGGTTTTGCAGAAAGCAAATATAGAACTTTCAGGTTATAAATTTTCTGCAAACTTATTACCCATGAATTTAGCTGGATTCGATGTCGTGTTAGGAATGGATTGGTTTGTAGCCAACCATGCTCGAATCCTTTGTGATAAGAACTCCATAGAAATTCGTGCACCCACCGGAAAAGTAATCATGGTTACAGGAGATAAGCCGCGAAAACCACTGAAATTCATTTCAGTAATGAAGTTGGCCAGTCAAGAAATGGTGTATATGATTTCGGTAATCATAAGCACTAAAGGTAAGGAACTTAAGGAAATTCCTGTAGTCTCAGAATACCCAGATGTATTCCCAGAAGAATGACCAGCATTACCACCAGATAGGGAGGTAGAATTTAGAATTCACTTGATTCCTGGAACTACACCCGTAGCAAAGGCACCCTATCGATTAGCACCCACTGAAATGTTAGAACTGAAAAAGCAATTAGACGAATTGCTAAGTAAAGGGTTCATACAACCTAGTTCATCCCCTTGGGGAGCACCAGTGTTGTTCGTAAAGAAAAAGGATGGTTCGATGAGAATGTGTATCGATTATAGAGAACTGAATAAGGTTACAATTAAGAATCGATACCCATTACCTAGGATTGATGATCTCTTTGATCAACTCCAGGGAGCTATATATTTTTCTAAGATTGATTTACGCTCTGGATATCATCAATTGAAAGTACAAGAAGAAGACATACCTAAAACTGCTTTCAGGACTAGGTATGGTCATTACGAGTTTACAGTCATGCCTTTTGGGTTAACAAATGCTCCTACAACATTTATGGACATGATGAATAGGATCTGTAAACCGTACTTGGATAAATTCGTAATTGTCTTCATCAACGATATACTTATTTATTCCAAAAGTCAGGACGAGCATTGTCAACACCTGCATGCACTCTTAACTTTGTTAAGAAAGGAAAAGCTTTACGCCAAATTCTCGAAATGCGAATTTTGGCTACAGGAGGTGCAATTTTTAGGACACATGGTGAATCACGATGGTATTCACGTAGATCCCTCCAAAATAGAAGCGATCACCAAATGGAAGGTCCCGCAATCAGCTACGGAAATTAGAAGTTTTCTAGGATTAGCCGGATACTATAGACGATTTATTAAGGATTTTTCTAAGATAGCTATGCCATTAACTAAGCTAACCTGTAAAGCCGTTAAGTTTGAATGTGGACCTAGACAGGAAGAAGCTTTTAGGATTTTAAAACAAAGGTTAACAAACACCCCAATCCTTACCTTGCCAGAAGGAACAGAAGATTTTGAAGTTTGCTGCCATGCTTCTAAGCTAGGATTAGGATGTGTACTAATGCAACGCAAGAAGGTAAATGTGTATGCCTCAAGGCAATTGAAAAAGCACTAGGAAAACTATACAACTCATGACTTAGAGTTAGGAGCCATAATTTTTGCCCTTAAGATTTAGAGACACTATCTGTATGGAAGTAAGTTTACTGTCTATACAGATCATAAAAGCTTAAGATACATATTTGGGCAAAAAGAATTAAACATGAGGCAAAGAAGATGGATGGAGATTCTAAGAGACTACGACTGTGATATTCAATATCACGAAGGAAAAGCAAACGTAGTTGCAGATGCCTTAAGTCGTAAGTATCATGAAAAGCAAAAGCGGGTTCGTGCTCTTAGATTAAATCTACAATTAGATTTAATGGAACAACTAAAGAATATTCAGGAAACAACAATCAAGGATGATGTTGAAGGAATGAAAGGACGAATAAATAAATTAGAGCAAGGAAGTGATGGAATTTGGAAATTCCACAAGAAAATGATTTGGGTACCTAAGCAAGGAGAATTAAGAAATAAGATTTTAGAGGAAGCTCATAAATCTAGGTATACCATGCATCCTGGAAACAATAAAATGTACCAAGATTTAAGGAATAATTTCTGGTGGATAGGAATGAAAAAGGACATAGCTAGATATGTTTCTAAGTGTCTTACTTGTTCACAAGTTAAAGCAGAACACCAGAAACCCTCAGGTCTACTACAACAATTAGAAATGCCTGTATGGAAATGGGAACTTATAACTATGGACTTTGTTACCAAGTTGCCCAAAACCAGAAAAGGTAATGACGCGATTGGGGTAATTGTGGATCGATTAACCAAATCAGCTCATTTTCTAACCATGAAAGAAACCTTTAGCATGGAAAGGTTAGCCAAATTGTACGTAGACGAGGTAGTATCCTTACATGGAGTCCCACTCTCCATTGTATCGGATAGGGATAGTCGTTTCACTTCCCATTTCTGGATAAGTTTCCAAGAAGCAATGGGAACCCGACTAAATTTAAGCACTGCATACCATCCTCAAACAGATGGACAAAGTGAAAGGATGATTCAAACCCTGGAAGATATGCTTAGGGCATGTGTGATAGATTTTGGTGGAAACTGGGATGATCACCTACCCTTAATTGAATTTTCCTATAACAATAGTTATCATGCAAGTATTGAAGCTGCCCCATTCAAAGCACTATATGGACGAAAATGTAGAACTCCAGTTTGTTGGGCAGAAATAGGAGAAAGTCAATTATCAGGTCCTGAGATTATACAAGAAACTACCGACAAGATCACTAAAATCAAGGAAAGGCTGAAAACGGCTCGAGATCGCCAGAAGAGTTATGCCGATAATCGACGTAAGCCGCTGGAATTCCAAGTCAGAGATAAGGTACTCTTGATAGTTTCTCCTTGGAAAGGAGTAGTTCGGTTCGGAAAGAAAGGAAAGATAAGTCCAAGGTACGTAGGACCCTTCCCAGTAATCAAACGAATAGGGCCAGTCGCCTATCGCTTACAACTACCAGAGGAGTTAGCCAGAGTACATGATGTATTTCATGTATCCAATCTCAAGAAATGTCTATCTGACGAATCACTGGTAGTACCTCTTCAAGACATAGAGGTGAATGAGAAATTAAAGTTCGTAGAGAAACCACTGCAAATAGAAGACAGAAAGATCAAGTTTCTCAAGCACAAGAGACTAGTGTTGGTCAAAGTCAAGTGGGAGTAAAAAAGAGGACCCGAATACACTTGGGAGCTGGAATCGGAAATGAAGCGAAAGTAGGACTTATTCCAGTAAATCTCGAGGACGAGATACTAAATAAGGTGGGGAGGATGTAAGGACCTTCAAAAATATCCCAAATCGACCCGTAAGTGAAAACCTGGACCCCGGAAACCCTAATGTGCATGAAAAACCAAGAAAATCAGATTTTTGGTTCTCACGCGGGCCGCGTAAGCCATAAGAAACATTTACGCGGGCGCGTCAAACTTCTGTTGACCGGATAAGCGTTTGGGGCCACGTGTCATCCACCTGGCAAACCTACTCGTGACACATCAAGCCTACACGTAGACTAGGAGCCCTCGCGGACCGCGTAAGGATCAAGAAAGGGTTTACGCGGGCCGCGTAAACCCCGAAAATCAGCTACAAATAGAGTTGGCCATGAGCAGTTCACTGGTGTCGAAAGTTTTAATCAAAAACGAAGTTCTACTGCTCGAAAATCATATTTACAATAGCAAGGCGCTGCTACGATACAGGGTATTAACTCGATCGCTGCTACGATTCAATGTCCGATCGATTGAAATTATCCGATGGATGTTTAAGTGCTGCCCACATTAGGGCTATACTTTGTCATTCGTCGTGAATTCGATGGATGTTTAAGTATTGCACTTTGTCATTCGTTGTGAGGGTTTTAATCTCGTGAGTTATCGTAAATGATGTATTAGTTACTGACCTAGTTCGTATGCATTGTCATTTAATTTAGGTTACAAGGCTAATCAGTAGGCTAAACTATGCCCGTTTAAGTCTGCAATGTGAGTCATTCTCTTTTTACTAAATTGCTTTCAAAATCATGTTTGTTTTCAAAGTTATAATTACAGGGATTAAGTCTTTGTAGTCTTCAATTACAGCCGGTATGTGGGGTTTTGTATACATTACTTGATAACCGTCACCATTGGACAACGGGTTAGCCAATGGGTGATATGACCATAGTCACAGAAACGAGTCGAGTAACAAATACCATTGGGTAATTGGTTGATATAAACATTGTAATCGCTCTTAATACTGTATATTATAACAATGTGTCGTTTTATGCAAAATGAATGATTCACCAGTATTTCCCCGCTGACAAAATATTTTTAAAACATGTTTCAGATGATCTGCTGTGATCCAGGAAAAGTGCCGTGTAGCATTACACGCTTGAAGAAGTGGCTCGATTAAATAAAGAAACATGTTTTTGTAAAATAGGGATTTCCCAGTGAAATTCCCTTATTGTAAATTACGGGGTCTATCCCTAATTATGAAATAAAGTAATCGGGCATTTTCAAGTTTTAAACGATCCTGTTAATAATTCCGCTGCCACATTAAATAAATACCACGGGATTTCTGTCCCGCGACTCCTGGACCGGGTCAAACCTGGCCGGGGGCCGTGACACCGACCCCTCGACAACATCCTCCCAAGCAAAAACAAGAGAACAGAAGGCTGAACACGCCTCGTGCTCATTGAGCACGAGGGCGTGCCCAAGTGTCTGCAGAAAAGACAAAGTTGTAGAAGCTTCTATCACCCACCAGGGGGCGTGTCCAGCGGACACGGGGCCGTGGTCAACTCTAAGACTCGCAGAATCTAGGAAAATATTGATAGTACAGATACGCTTCTGCACACGGGGTCGTGCCCAGCGGACACGGGGGCGTGGTCAACTAATGCAGACAAACTGCATTTAATGAAGAAAGAGAAGACGGGTGGACACGGGGCCGTGTCCGGGCTTCTGTGCAGACTATAAATAGGGGTGTTTGGCTCATTTGCAAACCATCTCTTGACAAACCACCTCTCTCCCACTTCACCCACACTCCACCACCACCACAACACCATCATCCACCACCATCATCCATCATAGAGTGTGTAGTAGTCTCGGGATCCAAGATTGATCGTAAGAGTTCTTGACAATCAAAGGCCATGTTTGCCTAAGTCTCTTACATCACTTGGTGAAGACAAACATTTAGTGTAACACTTTTTATTTTTAATCTTTTCGCACTTTTTGTTTGGTTATGTATTAATGACTTTAATAACTAGTTTCTTATGTTGAAGATGAAACTTCCTTATCATTTGTCCGTGGTGTCTTGGCGTTATTTTACTGTCTATATAAAATAAAAGATTTACACCATTCATATCTCCACGGTCTATATGGAGATATGTTGGCTACCTAGTCGGGGGTTAAGGGAATGGTTTGGTAAGCGTCTTGCCTTGTTCAGTGTATAGATCCTGCAAGGACCTGGGTCAAGCTTAGTAGGACCTCCTTCAATACCCACTGGTATTGGATGGCGGGGGTCCGAATTTCTTGATCCCCTCATATGTAAACTACTATTAATATATTAACCCGGCTACTTAGGACTGTATCCCTGCTGACTCAGACTACTTAGCCGAGGGTAACGTCACCTTCAAAAGAGGGGCCTACCACATTATGCATTAATAACTTAATTAATTATCTTTCAATAATCCAACCCTTTAGGATTGTATCATTGCTGACTCAAACTACTGGGTTGAGGGTAACATCACCTTCAAAAGAGGGGCCTACTACAATAACTAAGATAATCTCTTAAAAAGTGCAAAAGTGCGGAAATAATCAAAGGTTACACTAAAGGCGAGTCGGATCCAAGTTATTCATCTTGTCTATCTGTTTTTATTTTATTTTTATTTTTATTTTCAGCATTTTTAGTTTTTTTTTCCTAGTTTAAAACCCTTTTCTAACTTTTGATTTGATTAGACGTTGAGGATAAACCGGTATTAAAAGCTCTTGTGTCCTTGTACGACCTCGATATCTTACCAACACTATACTACGCTCACGATGGGTGCACTTGCCCATATGTGTGTTTAGTTTTAGTAGAATAATGTGTTTTATAAATTTAAAACTTGACCAAAGTGTTAAAAAGGGCTAAAAATATACATTAAAAACTATACACACTTACGCACATCAAAAACCACAGTAATTTTAATACTCTTTATGATATGTAATATACGTATCTGATCTTTGGGTACCACTAATTCACAACACCTTTTTTAAATGAAAGTGAAAAAAATAATGAATCCCGTCACAGGTGGTGATTACAGACAATCATGTTCGCTATCAAACCATGAAATATTTATGGCTATGGTGGTATCAAAGATGAATCAATATGTGATCAAGTACTTACCAATAGACCACAGGTGGTGATTACAGACAATCATGTTCGCTATCAAACCATGAAATATTTATGGCTATGGTGGTATCAAAGATGAATCAATATGTGATCAAGTACTTACCAATAGTGGAACAAAAAACGTTACATCGTCAGATATAACACCATAAAAATTATGAGAATCAAAAAAAATTATTCACAACCTAAGATAATGAATAATCCCTATTGCCATTGGATGGAGTAAGAGATTATCACTAACCATTAATCATTAAAAAGGTAAAATTGTCATTTTATGCGAATTTAATAAATAGTCTAACACTTGTTAGAGGTAAGAGTAAACTTCCATTTTGCTCTCTGTGATTTGGTCATTTTAATGGTTTTGCCTCAATCCTTTAAAAAGAGAAGTTTACTTCATGATCTATGAAACCCTTCATGATTTCACTCCCCGCCTGTAACTCCATCCAAATTGTTTATTAACTGAAAGGGTATTTTGGTAAATTCAAATATAAAACTAAGGGTATTTTAGTAAAACTACAAATAAAAGATAATATTATATATAATAAAAACTCTAAAAAGTAACAAAACTATCATCTCTTCTCTCTCTCTCTACCCTCTGTGCACTCTCTCTTCTCTTTCAACCCTACCCAGCCACCATCAGCCCTATCATCACCGTCGGCAACCGCCCACCACCATCAGACACCACTTTGAAATCAGAACAACCACCTATCTTCTCTCTCTATACCCTCTCTCTTCAACCCCAACAACCACCGCCATCACCACCAATCGCCACCACCTCACCACCATCTGAATCGAAATCAGAAGCCCAAGTTTTAAAACCCTTTGTCACAATCTTATCTTCTGGACCTCACCTCTCCTGACTCCCACCCTAAACTCCCCTTGATTTAATTAAGGTCGTCTGATTTTCCTAGAACTCGACTTTGATTACATCATCGCTACTTGATTCGTTGTTTGGGGTCTTGATTTGCGGCTGGATTACATCACCCTTCACGATTAATCACCATAAACCCACCATCGCTGCAATCTGCAGCTTCACATAGCTAGATCCAAACTTGAAGATGTTGTCGGAGACACAAAGACGTAAAGATGGTGGTGGTTGTAGGAGACAAAGAAACACATATATGGTGGTGGTCACGGAGACGATGTCTAACCAACGCACTCGAATCAGATCTGGGTAAAGAAGGTTGACTTAGAGAAAGAGAGAGAGAGAGAGAGAGAGAGAAGATAATCGACTTAGAGAGGGGGGTACGGTGGAGATGGACAGATGGTACAAGTCTGATTATGTTGATGGCGGTGGTATGGCGGCGATTGCAGTGGTATCGATGGTGGGTTTTGGACATGTTTGGATGACCAGCAATTTGTAGTGGAAGGGGGTGGTGGTGCTCGGAAGGTGGTGGTAGAGAGAGACAAAGAGAAAATTGGTGGTGGTATGTCTCTCTCTGGGGATCTACCGACAGCCTATTTACATCCCCAAGACTAAAAACCTCATCATGAGTGGATGATTGTTGGGGTTAGATAAGGGATGCATTTGGAGATTGAAGAGGTGGGATTAGTGGTTTTAGAGAGGATTAGGGTTAGGGTTTCAGTTAGTGAAGATGGAGTTGCAGGTGGGTTTGGAGGAGACGATGATGTGTTGTTCATCATCGCTGTCGTTTACTCATTTGTTGGAGATTTGGGTCTTTGGGGTAGTAGTATATTTAAATACAAATTAAATACAAATTACCAAAATGCCCTTACTTTTATCTTAAAATTACCAAAATGTCCTTTAAGTTAACATAAATTATGGATAGAGTTAAGTCCGTGGAGCAAAATGGCGACAAAACCAAAACATCAGGGAGTAAAATGACTATTTTTAAAGGTTTGGGGTAAAACCGTTAAAACGACCAAACCACAGGGAGCAAAACGGAAGTTTACTCTAGAGGTAAACTGTTGCTATGTCAACTCTCCTCTCTAAGTCATCTCTTGTCCAGAAAACATAAGAGGTGGTCACCTCTCTTGAGTAGTGGTAAACTATTTTTTTTTCTTTTTTTATAAACTATTAATTAATAAATAAAACATATTTTTAACAAAATAAAAGTACAATAAATTAAAAAAAAAACATTATATTAAATTAAAAAACATGCCAAACCCACAAATCTTGAGAGGCCACCGCTTCGAGCATAACTGTCGGGTATTGGTGAACTCCTCTCATATATTGGCCCCGAAACTCTGTCGGACTCATTCTCCAAACGAAATAGGTGCAATCAAGGCTACCGACCATACCAGGAAGGTGATGTTTCTCCTCATGAGCTTAGTAAAAGCGCCATGCCGTGGCTTGTTGGTCTACGTAAGAACTTGGGGGCGTATATTTTATATACCGTTTCGCAGAAATAGCCTAGACACTCGCGAGAAGTCCTTTCGGCCATATGTAAATACTCGTTGTTCTCGTCTGGAGGGTTACCGGTTGCAAATTATTTAATAACTGATGTAACTTTTTGCAACGGTGTAAAACCCTTCTTCATTCTCGCGTCCACACCCTCTTCAAACCACGGATTATTCGTTTCCACGTCACTCACAATTTTTAGAAACAAACGTTTTGACATACGGAACCTATGACGAAAATGGTCATCGTTGTATTTCGGGCCATCGACAAAATAATCCGCCATAAGGGTTTCGTGGCCACTCTCATGATCACGACGAACATATCGTTTCTTGCTAGATGTGCCCGTGTCTTGTAGTTCGGCTTGCTCGATGAGATTTTGGAAAAAAAATTATGCTACTATCGGTTGATCAGCTAACTCGTCGTCACTGCTATCGGATGGAAAAAAACAATGGTATTCCATCCGCCATTTTAAATAAATAGGGGTAGAGATTAGTTTTGGAGAAAAAAGAAAATGTGTTGGTGAGAATTTGTTATAAATTGGGTTGGGTTTATACAGTGTAAAGATATGTAAACAATTAATTTTATTTTATTTTATAAAAACGCTATAAAGCCGTTGCATTTAACTCCTCCAACGGTCACAAAATGGTTCAACGGTCACATTTTGGGTGCAGTGAGTAGTCACCGATTTTCACCTCACCACTCGGTGACTCAAACATTGGCGGCGGTGTTCCTCGCCTAGCTAACTGGTTGGATCCGAGTTGAAATTCGGATGGAGGTTTCAACAAAACCGATAAAGATTTCGCTAAAATGCATGTATGATGACAAGTAGCTAGGGAAGGCAAGAGAAGTCATAATTTAATGTATGAAAACAAGCAAGTATGGTAATGATGGGGAAGTATTTGGGTGGGAAGGAGTATTATTAAAGGGAAATGAGAGGAGCTAGTGTTGTCGCTATCGCCTCTTCAAATAAACAATATAAACATAGACTAGTCTCTTTTTGTTTTCTTTAACTTCCCCTTTTTTCCTTCTTTCTTTAGTCACTCTTACATCATTCATACACATTCAAGCTTACATTCTAAGAAATTGAGTTTCCACAATATGTATGTAAATGATACATAACCAACAAATATATTAAATTTCAATTCATGAGTTATATAAACAACATTTGAAAGATGCATGTCAGGTTACTTTATTATAGGATACAAATATGAGAATTCAACCATTTGATTTTGTAAATTTAAATGTACCCATGCAAGGTCATACATGATGAAATACTTTTAAATTGCATCATATATTTGAACTTAATTAACCCTGAAGCATAAACTTCTAAACCCAAGTTCGCAAGTAGAATGGCCATATATGAAATTTTTGTGTCTAAAGACAATTTTGATACCTTATGATAATCAAAGTAGTTATTTGTGTGGTTACCCGGAAAATTCCTTTCTAAGATAAAGTGTTTGTTAACTTGTATACTCAAAATTAGACCGATTTTGTGTCAAAAGACAATTTTGATACCATGATAATCAAAGTAGTTATTTATGTGGTTGCCCGGAAAATTCCCTTTCAAAATAAAGTGTTTGTTAACTTGTATGTTCAAAATTAGATCGGTATATTTTATCAGCAAATTGGCACGATTGTTACTTTCATAATATAATCCTTAAACTTTTCCTTACTTTTTAAAGACTTAGGGTAACATAAGGCTTGAAAGTTCATTCTTAATTATTTACTGTATTTCCCGAGTATAAAAAATGTTGTCTAAGATTTTTCCAGTAGGAGATATACATGTTCACCAAACTAGGATTGTCATATGTTGTGCACATAATATGACTGTACTATATTATCCATCAAAGAGAAGCAAGGAATATCTATGTAGCCAAGTGCCTACTACTTGATGACGTTATCATTTATTTTTCACAATAGGGAAAGTCACACAAATATATAAAAAGATAAACGTAATTTAATTAATCAAGTATATTATTTATTAATTAATAAAATATTGATAACATAGGTACCTATCCTTTTATTCATTGGAGCTACTTATTTTTTGATTTTCCTGTCTTTATTTTCTACTTAATTTTTAATTAAAGTTTTTATCTTTTATTTAATTATGAATAATTATTATTAATTAAATTTAATTATTATATCATTATCTAAATAAAACATTAATATCTATTCATATTTAGGTTTATCTATATTTATATCTATCTATATCTATGTATCACAATCTAATCTTCTAAATTCAAATAAAGGATTTAATTCTAAAAAAAATTATTTATATTTTTTGAACTTTTTTAACAATTAAGTAATACATAAATATCTTTTCAAAAAAAAGTAATACATAAATATCACTTATTTTTATCCACAATAATAAAATAAATTAATAAATTATTCCAAATAATTAATTAAATAATTAAAAAGGTTTAATTAGTTACAAATCATTAAATAGGTTTGTGTAGTACTCGAAAGTTAATTTACATATTTATAACATTTACCCATAAATATTAACGTATCAATATAACACAACGAGCAATAGATATATTTAATTGAAATATGTTATTAATTGTGATACAGTACAATGGATTCGTCATATATTACAACTAAAAAAGTTAATTTTTTTAATAATTAATTAAAGAAATGTACCTTTTTTAATAATTAACTAATTTACGGTTCCAAATAATATTAATCCATGATTCCATGTAATACACGGGTTTGTAATACACATATAATAATTAATTAAAAAACTTTATAATTCATATTTTTCGATTTTTGATATTCAACCTTTGTGATATACGAGCTTCCAAGGAGTGTTACGTACCACTCACCTTGATATTAGTAACAACATAATAATCTACTTATTTATTTATCAATTTTTATAATAAGTATAAGCAACAAATTAATGATATTATATTTATTTATTCAACTTGTGTAATAAATAGGGTTTTAATACTAGTATATATATATTAAAACAATCATATGAAATTGAATAATTACTAGTTAAATTTCAGCCTGCCCGTTGCGGCGGGGACCCAATGACTGCAAAACGCGTGTCAGTAACGGCAAGCAGATACCGAATATCAAAATATAAATAAAAATGTCGTGAAAAGGATAGTCAATCCGTCCTAAAAAAACCGATTTTAAATAACCTAATATATAATAATAGGAGCCACACGTCCTACACGTTGGAAATTCAGTTGTTTTCAATTCAGTTATTACGGTGTTAACACGTTAAAATATGGATGGGCTCGGTACCGGTAACGGCACCGAAAGCACCGATCCGGAAAATCATCGAAATTAGGTACCGACACCGAAAATGCTTGGTACAATACGGTATGGTATTTGAAGGTAAAAATCAATAAATATAGGTATGGTGCTAGACCGGTGTCGAACCGAAAGTAACGATTCTGAAAACGCCAAAAGGTGGGTACCAAATTGGTACCAAAGATGATTTGATATAGTAAATTTGGTACCGATACGATACCGGTTTGATTACAGTATTTGATACGATTTTTTCATCAATAATCTAAATATCCAAGTTAATTTTACATACTACAATTTATTCATTACGTAAAAAGACAAAAAATAAAGTAAAATAAGTTGTTGTGTATATAAAAACTCATTCAAACGAAATACAGTTTACTTACTGTGTGTATGAAAAGTAATCTAAACTGTGCAATTACTTGCATTGCTACGTTGCTACAGGATTTGATGAGCTCGGTACCAACCGGTACCGAAATACCGTTACCAAAATTCCCAAAAGTGGGTACCGGTACCGAATATACCTGGTACGGTACGGCTTGATACGGTCGGTACTGGTATGACACCGGTATTTGAGGGTAAACCCGATGAATACCGATGCCGAACGGATACCAAAAATACACTCAGTTTGATAAATTTGATACCGGTACCGGTACCCGATACCATTCACTTCTCTTCTTAATATGGTTACTCAAAATTTAATATAAGGATAATTACATATTTCAAAAGTCATATAATTATATTTCGTAATTTAACTAATGTTTTTTTATGAAAAAATTTAAAGGGTATTTTAGGGGTGCTACTATACACAACCCCCCTATTACTTTCTACACCCCCCTTCCTCTCACATACTTACAGGTGGGGCCTGCGTGGAACCGACCGTTTTCCTCTCACAAGGGGGGGTGTAGAAAGTAATAGGGGGGTGCGTATAGAATTAGCCTATTTTAGATGTTCATAGACCATTAGATAAATGAAAAAGCACAAAGCATGGGCCCTATACTCCTTCACCTACACCCTTCCATTTCCTTTTTAGGAATCTTAAACATATAAAATAAAAAAGAAATACTAAGACAAAAAATACCACACTTCCACTAACTCATTTATTCCTAACATTATATTCTGTTAGTTTTCTTTTTAATTTCAAAATCATATCATAATCACCTACTATTACTCAATCAATAAGCTTAAGAAGTTTGAAGAAACCATATTTAATACAACAAACATCCACACCCAAACCTTTAATACAAGTTGTCTTACTTATAATGATGATAATCATCTAAGCAAAAAGATTTGTTAAGACCACCAATTAGACTTAAAAGTAAACCGATGACTACCAATAACTTTAATCCTTTTGAGCCATATAAATATCCTATAAACAACTTACTAACTTTTAATCCATGTAAATACTCTGTAACTAAAAATACAAGTATTACTGGTCTGTAATTGATAATTGTAAGCTAATTAACAGATAATAAGTGTAACTGATAATTGTAAGCTAATTAACATAACTATATTCATGTACACACTAAATATTGTTTTCTACGTCTTCTAGGATGTTCATCATGATCATTTGATCAAGCACACTAGCTAGCCACAAGTATTAATAATCATCAATGGAAATTGTTATGGACACAAAAGTGCGGCTAAAAAAATTATGGATCATCATAAAACCTATTGTTAACTTTTATGTAACCTAGGATGCTACTCGAAGGCACAAATCAAGGATGATCATGAAAAAGAATTACAATTAATTAATTAATATACAAATCTGATTAAGTATGCATGGTATAATTAGAACCTGTTCTAATTATGTGATCATCTGTTCACTTCATGCTTTATAGCGCATCATCTGTGGCAAGCTGTTAGCGTCTGGTGCAAAATTCAGCCGATCTACGCCTTTTCTCTAGACGACTTAATGAAAATCCATAAACACGTGGCAGGAAATGAAACAAAGAGAAAGGCTATTTACTCCATTATTCTAGTAGCATGTTGGAGTTTATGGAGAGCGAGGAACAACTATATATTTTCAAACTTGCAGATCAAGATTGAAAACATCATGGCAGAAGTGAAGTCAGTGTCATTTTGCTGGATAAAGTATAGATCAAAAAGGCTGGACTTAGATTGGATAAAATGGAAAAAATTTATGTTGTAATATGCTTGTCTCTGCTGTCTTTGTTGTTGCTCCCAGGTCCTTCCCCTGCTAGCTTCTTGCTAGTAGGTGTGAGTGGGCCTGTGTTTTAATGAAATTTGCTGTTCGAAAAAAAAAAAAAAAAATTAGAACCTGTTCTCACATATTCCTACACAAAACTTTAGTTAAATAATCATTATTAATGCTACAATTATTACAAATATACCCGGTTTTTATGTACAAAGATGGACACCTTTAACTCATAAAGAACAATATTGGCCAAAACTGCATCATTTTGCGTGTAGCTGGCCAAGCATTTTAAAGATTCATATCTTTTTTTTCACTTTCTCTTCAGAGTTCTACTAGATATCTATTATTTATTGCCTAGAATTAATTCCTTTGATGATCACTATCGGCCCCATGAACAAATTCTTTTTAGTTTTCACACCTATCTGAAAGTTCCTCCAAAAGATGGTGTCCAGAAATCAACTGGAGTTTCGTTTGTCACCGGAAATGTGCTTGATATCGGTACCAAACATAGTCCTCGACTTCTTAGATCTTGTCGCGATCCATCCGATGGTTTATCCGAAATCTGCATCAACCCCATGTCACAAGTTTGATTATTTAATCATTACAAAAACAAACTAGAACATATATAATATGATTAAGTTTATATGCACCTGTTTTTGTTGTTGCATGATTGCAGCATTGTTCATGTATGGAGTGCTTAAAACCTGAGAAAATAATTAAGATACATAGGTTTATTAGTAAGAAGCATTTATTGTTTTTTCATTAAATTTTAACTAGTGAAACTTACATTAACTTGTTCATGGAGAAATTTGATGTATACGATAGCCTCGGACAACACGGATGCTGTATCGGTCTGGAAAAACCGGAAAAGGTTATTAGTATTATCAACAAATGATAACAAGACTTTAGTTTCAAGATTAATGATCAAAAAGAAGAATTTAAGGATGATGAGGAAAAATATAAAGATATAGATATAGATATTGATCATGCATACTTTTCCGAAAGGGGAAGCTAATTGTTGGAGTGCAGTGATTCTGTCCCCCATCTTCACCTGATCCATCCAAATTAACACAAAAGGTTTCAACTTTAATTGTGTTTTCAAGATCCATAAAGAGTAAAAACAAGATTAATATATGGACCTTTAAAGGCGGCATTGGTGGGTTCTCATTTCTTGGTCTTTTGGTTGATGATGACTTGGTATTGCTCTTTTTCACCATTTCAGATATGGGATTCTTGTTATATATGCAAACAATCCACAAATGTAACATAAAATATAAGGCTTTTGGTGTAATACAAATTGTGGGTATTAATATTGTTTGTGAATCTTGATGATCATTAACCTAGCTATACCTTTGGTTTATCTTCAATGGTTGATGAAGCTGATTGCATTTGCAATGGAAAAAAGTTTGATGCCGACGCATTCCAAAATCGCGCGTTGTTGGAAAAGTGCAGTTGTGTGGCAACATTCCCCTGCACTTTTGATGGTGAAGAATTCGTTGAGAATTCTTGTTGTGGTGGCGGGAGAGCGTACTCTTCTCCCCCGCCACCACCAGATACAGTCATGCCACCGTAACTGGGTGGATAGGAATAACTTATTCCTTGGTTTTGATCATAACTAGAATCTTGTTGTACACTTGTGTTGCTATCCGAACCAAATAGACTTTGTATCAGTGTAGAATTACTTCCATAAGAATGATCATCCATAGGTTGGAAGCCTGGATTTAATCGGTTTTCATCGTTGTATCGTGCATGCTCATCAAGTTGCGCTCCTCTAACGTTTACTTGCTTGAATTCAGAAGGTGATCCAGAATAGATTTTATGTGATTTCCATGGGTTTTCTTGAAAACGGCTTGTGTTTGAGCTCAAACCATGATCTTCTTGAATTAGGGGTTGGTAACCACTTTGGTGATGATCATTTCTTTGATCTCCATGGCTATTTTATACCAAAAATTATATAACTTTTTTAGCCACCAAAAGAATCAAAATATACAAAATTAGGGTTTTGTAAAGAAAACAAGAATATGTACTTACTATAAAGCTTGATTCCAGTCCAACGAATGAGATATTGGTTGTGATGAAAGACCTAGTTCCATCATCTGTAAGTTGGGGCTGCTTTCCAACAACCCACCATCTCCGCCACGACCGCCACTGCAGGTGGCGGTTGTGGTGGTGCTATCAGTGGTTTCTTGGAAAAGATTCATGGAGGTGACAGAAACTGAATTATTCAAACAAGGTCTTGTTCTTGAATCCCACCAGCTATCAGCCATCTTTTGAATTGGATCAAATTGTTTTCTTGATCTTCAAGATACCTTCAGATTTCTTTGTTGCAAATAAAAATAGTTGTAAAATGGAATTAAGTGGTATGGTTTGTCTTAGTATTTATATGAAACTTTAAACTGGAATTTGGAGTGTAGGTAGGGCAAGCAAAGAAAGGCCAAATTAGTTGACTTTTTATTGTCTAAATAGAAATTATTATTATCTTCTTAGAATACAAAGCAAAGAAAAGACTAAATTCTTTGGAAATAAATATAACCAAATTTATAATACTTTACTATTTTTCTCCTAACTAAATTTATCACTTTAGCCCTTGAATTTACAGCTAATATCATTAACAAACTAAAGTATATGCTTTGTTAAACAAATATATTGCAATGTGAAGTTTATTCTTAACTAAAAACAGGGTGATCGAGTCATAGACTTTCTAATGCATGGTTTTGGGATACATGCTATGTTCAACATTAAGCATCCTATGCACATCCAATATAATATTTATATTGAAATAATCACAAACTGTACATAATTATTTTCAAACATTGAGTCAATTAGGAACTGGAGAGGCGGATATCTAATCCTTTGAAGCTAGACGATTTATCTAACTTTTCATCTTCATCAGAGCCGGCCCTGAAGGAGGGCGGGGAGGACAACCGAACAGGGCCCGTGATTTCGTAGGGCCCGTAATTTTAAAAAAAATTCAGATATTATATATGTAATTTTTTTTTTAATAGGGTATAACCAAAAAAATATTAACATAGGCCCACTTAAAAAAATCATATTGTTTAAACTATTTAGCCCATTAGGTTAGTGAGCCCAATACCCAAATATAGGACTTCATGATATAGGACTTAGGGGGGTAGGGGTGGGATAACCCACACCCAATTCCATCACTCACAGCATCCAATCAGGTTCTGCCATGTCATCAACCATTATTTCCATCACTCACAACCTTTTTTAGTGGAAATGGTCATCACTCACAACCTTTTTATTTATTACATCAATGTACAACTCCTCAGCACTAGAGTACAACTCCTCAATACACAAAGTTCCAAAAAATGGTCAAAAAGGGTGGGCAACAGTTGGACTTTTGAAGTTTACAACGCGTCAAGTAGTTCACGCGTTACAAAATTTTGTGGGTGAAACTTTGGGTGGCGGCGGTGTTCCACAAAGTTTCACTTGTGAAACTATGCCATCACGCTACCACCCCGGGTCCTCTTATAGAGGTATGCGCAAGTGCGCAACCATCTTGCACACACTTAAAACTTAATGTCACATAGTTATCTTATAGGCTGCTTATACCGGTGGATCAGTGTGTGCATGCATTTTTGGAATATTTAGAAGCATAGGGATTATCTCATACATATGCCCAATGCCCCCTACACTTGTATTAGATTCTTCTAAAAGTCTGGTGTCATGGTGGCAAGCATGTGCCAACTCACATCTATCATGTCATTGGTTTGCTTGATAAGGATTCTTGTTGGAAAGCAGTTTCATGAATGTCCTACTTGAGAACAATTCTATAGTTGAGTTTCCACTCAAGGAAATTAGTCTCTAGTGATGTACTGATCTTGTCCTTCTCAAGGAAGAATTGCAAAGACAGTGTCAGTGTTTTTATAATGGTGGTGTTGGTTTTCAATTAGACTGGTGGGGCGTGGGTTGTGGCGTTGAAGGGGGTTTAACGCCGGCTACACCACCCCGGCTCGGCGTTGGGCTTGGCGTTCACTTGGCGTGGATATTCTACCTGGTGTGACCTTGTTTTTTTTTTGAAGTTAGTGATTATGTGAAAATTGTATAAGTAGTTGAGGGATAACATTATTGCGTTGGAAAAGTTTATGGGCTTGTTTGTGAGTTTTGTTGGTTTGTTAGATGGCTATACACGTTCATAAACATTTGTAGGTTTTATCAATGTAGATGCTCTTAGGGATAACATTTCCCTTTTTTAAAACCATATATTTCGTATATCATTTTTAAAATAATTATTTTTTTCTTTTTTTTATAACATATATTAATTTATAGATTAATTTGATACTTCTTTAATAATTTACGTTTATAACTTTTTTCTAAAAACTTTAGTACGTAGTTGTGCTTGATTCTTCCCCGGCATTCTGTTGTAAGTTTTGTTAAAAACGAAGTTGTACTCTAAATAAAGTATTTATTTGGTATCTGTTGACGAAGAACGATGAATTGTAACTTTATTTTTATAATAATATATAGTTTTTGGTTTTTCTTTTATTTAAAAAATTGTAATAGTTTAATATTATATTTACTTTTAATAACATATTTTTAATTTTTTTCCCTTTTTTAAAACCATATATTTCCTATACCATTTTTTTAATAATTTTTTTTCTTTTTCAGAACATGAATTAATTTATCGATAAATTTGATATTTGTTTGATAATTTACGTTTATAACATTTAGAACATGTATTAATTTATCGATAAATTTGATATTTCTTTAATAATTTACGTTTATAATTTTTTTCTAAAAACTTAAGTACGTAGTTGTGCTTGATTTTTTCCCCTGATATTTTGTTAAAAGTTTTGTTAAAAACGAAGTTGTACTCTAAATAAAGTATTTATTTGGTATCATAAAACGATACAATGATAAACTAAACCGTTTGGCTTTCTAAACAACATGCTTTATTTTCAAATTATGTTTGTTTTACATTATCATTTGCTATGTTTCGCCGCAACGCGCGAGCTAAAAAATCTAGTGTAATTTAATCTCTATATATAATCACTCTCTCTAAATATCTTATAATATAATGAGGTGCTTTCTTATTTTATTTATATAGTTGTTTTACCAAATTAAATGTCACTTAATCTCTGTATATAATATAAATATTATTATAATATAATGAGTTGCTTTCTTATTCTTTTAGTATATAAAGCTCACTAGTGTCATCCATATACACTTGTATTCAATTTTATTACAGTACAACTTAGTTTCTATGTATTAACAAATAATTAAATTGTATGAAATTTATCTTCTTTTGTTAATTCATTTTATATTCATTTAAAACTATATAATATATTTTCTAGGTTGCACTTTATGTATTTCATAAATAATATTAGTTCAGGCATGTATTATATGGGGCACTCTTGAGTAAGACAAAAGGTTCCAACTCATTTAAACACTACTTCTCCCCTATCGTTTTCTGTATATGTTAATACTTTATAGGTTTAGCATTTTGGTTTATGTTCAATCCGCCTATATTACCGAATTTTTTGTTTGTGCTTCTCATCTTTAGTAGATATATATCATTTAATAATGTCTAAATATAGCTAGTATGTATTGTCATCGTGCACCTTAACCAAAAAAAAACAGAAAACAAAAATATCAATCAATAGCTAATAATAACATGAGCATTAAAAAAAGACAACACACTCAATGATTTGGGTGGTTCATCTCTTCAAAGTCTAATTTGCAAAAAGAAAAAAAAAGAAAAAGAAAACCTACCAATTAAGTAAGATTTTTAATAAAGATCCGTTTGGTATGAAGTAATAAAATAAACAAGAGAATGGAATATACAATGGAATGAAATAGATCATTCCATTCCTTTGTGATGTTTGATTACCATATGCGAATAGAATGAATCGTTATTATGTACAATTTTATAGGGAAAAAAGGAGAGTAATGAAATAAAATTAATTAAAACGACAAAAATATAATTGTCTAATAATAATAAAAATAAAAAAATATTAATAGTAAAAGAATTAATAATAATAATAATAATAATTGTAGATTTCTTTCCATTCCTTAAGGAATGAAACAAAACACTCTCTTACCAAGAAATGAAAATTCTTATATATGAAAGGAATCACATTCTTATGTAATGATCCATTCCATTACAACATGATAACAAAACATGTTTTTTTTTTAATTCCATTGAAATGATCTATTCCATTCCGACTTCCATTCCCTCATACCAAACAATACCTAAGTGTTTTCCTTTTACACCACTAGATTTATAATATATATATATAGTGGAGAGTTCAAATAAGAAGAATTTTTTTGTAAGAAGAAGTTTTAACCAATAAGAATGCTTCATTTTACTTCATTTAATATTTGCATTTAATTTTAATATAAGGGTATATTGGTAAACTTACATAGATCATTAATTTGTATTCTTCTCTTTTAATAACTAACTAAATTAAATTGGTAACTCTTTTTCAAAATATATATTTTTTTTCAAATTAAAAAAAAACAACTTAATTTAAAGTGTAGAATAAATTAAAAGGTGTGTAGGATAAATTACGAGTTGTGTAGGATATATATTTCGAGGTGTGTATGATAAATTTCAATGTGTGTAGGATAAAATTCTATAATGTGTAAGGTATATGTAGGAAAATTTTGATATGTGTAGGTTTTGTAGATTATATGTAGGATAATTAATGATTAGTTAACCAATTAATTAAAGAGAGAAAAATAAATGAGATGAGTTATAAATGAATTAGTATTTTACCAATATGCCCTTTATTCTTTTTCTTTTTTCAATAATTTTCTTCTCATTTGATCCTCCCCCTATATATATATATATATATATATATATATATAGGAACAGGATCAGGAGAGAACCCCTGAAAGTGTGAGAACGGTGAGAACGATTCTCAGCCACAAGATCTTAGTGGTTTGTGGCTGAGATTGATGCGGTGACATTTTGGTAAATAATAGAGGCCTTGGACCCACCAGGAGGGGTAAAATAGGAAGATCCAAACAAAGGTGCACATGCTAATTACATGTCATTTTCCTCTATCATATTTAAACGACAATAACTTTTTTATACGTGATTATTTTTCGAAAAAAAATTACATAGAGAGTGTAGGAGTTGCCTACAAAGCCTACTTTTCCCACAAAGTGTAGGAAGTGTTCTCCTTGTGACATGTGGCATATATGTAGTTTTTAATAAAGGGCATAAAGGTAATTGACTAATTAAATTATTTATGAAAGTTTTATCTGTTAAACAAAAAAAAAAAGAGATTTTTAAGGAAACAAGATATTCCATATCAATTTAAAATTCGACAGTTATTTAAATTACGAAGATCGGTTCCTGATGCATCTTTTATTCGTTTTTTTTTTTTTTTTTTTGTTACTTTCAATTGAACTTAAGAATAAAAAAATGGTGATGTATAATGCAATCGTTGATTGTATTTTACCAATTAAAGGTTCATCACAACGTGTTATAGCTTTTGTTTTGCATGTGAACGAATCAATTACAAAACAATTTCTTGGCGATTTTTTTTACCAATTACAATCCTTCGATGTGTTTAATAGTTACAGGTTAATCAGTTTAATATCTTTTTAGAAAGGATATGCATTTGTAATTGTTGATGTGTTTTTAGTAAGGAGATGTATTTGTAATTTCTTAACGATGTGTTTTACTAGTTACAGGTTAATTCACGATGTGTTATATCAATTATGATTCACGGGTGGCATGTCTTTTGTGTTTTCTTCACGTTGTGTTGTATAATTTTTGGGTTTCTGCACGATGTGTTATATTGTATAACACACCATACAGATAAATGACGTGTTATATTGTATGATTCACGATGTGTTTTTTTACGTTTCTTCACGATGTGTTATGGTGTGACACTCATTTCCTTATTTAAAACAAGCTAAATGACACATTTACCATAATTAATTAAATCATCTTATTTTTAAAAAACACATATTACCAAAATGTCAACAAGATGATCTCAACCATCAAACACACTCATCCAATGGTCAAGATCACTTCCTACACTTTATAGAAAAAAACACTTTGTAGAGGAACCTCACCCCCCCCCCCATCTTTCTATCTCTATCTATATATATATATATATATATATATATATATAAGTGTATTGTACAAAATGATTTAACATACGCTACATACGCGATGTGAAATCGCATGTTATAAAATAGCATGGATGAAATCGCATGTGATATTTTTGATGAAATCGCATGTTGGTTTTTGTAACAATTTCGCATGTGGTAATTTTGATGAAATCGCATGTTAAAAAGCCAACATGCGATTTCAATGTGGGATGAAGATCTGACGGCTGAGATGATCGTGTACGTAATGTAGGATAAGGGCTCTTGTACGTTAACCTAACTATATATATATATAGGGTTGAGTTCATTTCAGAACTCTAAATAACTACAGCACTTTCAGAACTCCTAATAAACAATCATTTTATATATAAGTTTTTGTATTTAGGATCTGTTTATCATCTATTATATGTATTTCTATGATTACATACATGTTAAAAGTAGTTTACATATGTTTAATTGCCAAAATTATATATATGTGTCATAACTAATTATATATATGTAAAAAAACTAGTTTACATATGTGTAATTATATAATTACATATAAAAAATGATAATATTACTCTTAACATGTATGTAATCGTAAAAATACACATAATAAATGATAAAATTATCCTAAACATAAAAATATATAAATAAAAAATTTGTTTATTAGGAGTTCTGCGAGTTCTGTAAATATTTATGGTTCTGAAATGATCCTGGCCCTATATATATAGGATAAGGGCCAGGATAAGGGCTCTTGTACGTTAACCTAACTATATATATATATATATATATATATATAATTAGGTTCAAACGTGAACAAATTTCCAAGAGTGAACCGCGTGAACTGATCTGAACCATTGATTCCATATACATTTAACAAGGGTAAGATTGTAACTTTATATAAATATTGAATTTAAATTGTTGTCTTATTAATTTCAAAATCCTAACATATTTAAATCATCATTAGTTACCAAAATTTTCGACATCTACAAAACAATTACTTATTTTAAATATGTTAGGATAATCTTAACTTATTTTAATATTGTCATTTTTTTGGTCATAGTAGCAAGATTCGAATTATAGTTTTAGTCTTTTTTTTTTGTTGTTGAACTAGAGTTTTCAGTCATCTTTTTTATTGTGTATAACTCTTAGCTCCGTAGTACACATGTGTACTGCTGTGTTCTATACATTCCAAAACGATAGTACACATGTGTATAATACATGGTATAGTACACATGTGACCCGTAACATTGGTGTCTTAGCTCCGTAGTACACATGTGTACTGCTGTGTTCTACTGTTCTATACATTCCAACACGATAGTACACATGTGTATAATACATGGTATATTTACGGAATTTACTCTCTTATTATTGGAAATAATTTTCTTTCCTAGTTTTAAATAAGCAAAATAATATAATTACACTTCTACCCTTTTAATTTTAATAAAACAATAAAATCTAACCTATTAATTACAATCATGCCACCCCTTTAAATAATCAAGATCATATTAATCAGCGGTCAAGATTTGTTCACGCAGTTCACTCTTGAGAGGTTGTTCACGCTGGAACCTTACCCTATATATATATATATATATATATATATATATATATATATATATATATATAGAGAGAGAGAGAGAGGTGGGGTTCAAGAGTGAACAATAGTCTTTGTGTGAACCAAGTGAACAAATCTTGGTCATTTATTTAGATGATCTATAGTTTTATATCAATGGCAATATTGTAATTATAATGTATGTAACTTCCCTATAAATAAAAACTAGAAGGGTATATTAGTCATACAATTTATTCTATCTGCTAAAAAAGGGTGAATACATCAAACCCTATATACATTCGACGAACAAACCGAGGAAGAAGAAATCGATTATGTGCATTATTAATAGATCTATAGCCTATTTATAGAACTGAACAAACTCATGTACACAGATGTACCGTTCATTGTAAACAGGTGTACAGTTTCTTGTTGTCACGGCCCCCGACCCGGTTTGACCCGTTTCAGGAGCCGCGGGACAGAAATCCTGCGGTATTTAATTAATTGAGTTTGACAGCGGAAGTTTTCATCAGGATCTTTTAAAATGTAAATATTTCCCGATTATTTTATTTCACAACGCGGGATAAAACCCGGTAATTTACAATAGTTTGATTTCACAAAGAAATCTTTTATTTTTACAAAACGTGTTTCTTTATTTTATACTGAGCCACTTCCTTGAGCTTGTAGTGCTATATGGCACTTTTCCTGATTCATACCAGGTCACCTGAAACATGTTTGAAAAAGGTTTTGTCAGCGGGAAATACTGAGTGAATCATTCTATTTTGCATAATGATGCATAGTTATCAATTACAGCATAAGAGCGATTACAATGGCTTCTATCTTATTTTTATCTGGCCTTCTGTCACTATGGTGACATGTCACAATGGTGACGATGGTCATACCACTATTTAGATCAATGAACCTAAATAGTGATGATTATCCCTGTAGGTCAATGAACCTAACAGTGATTATCCCGAGTAGGTCAATGAACCTAACTGGGAGAAAATTAGTAATGTGCACAATACCCCACTAACCAGTGATTCAAGATATCCACGACTTAGTCCCTGTAATTATAACTTTTGAAAATAATTTGAGGTATTGTAAAATAGTTGATAAAAAGAGAATGACTCACAAACTGTGAGAAAAGGAGAATGACTCACAAACTGTGAGAAAAGGAGAATGACTCACATTGCAAATTTATACGGGCAGAGTTTAGCCTACTGATTTAGCCTTTTATCCTAAATTTAATAACAGGCACACAATTCGAGGTTAGTAATCAATCCAGCATTTACGATAACTCACGAGATCAACCCTCACAACGAATGACAAAGTGCTATGCTTAAACATCTGTCGAATTAACGACTAATGACAAAGCATCACCCTAATGTGGGCAGCACTTAAACATCCATTGAGTACATTGATCGATCGGACAATGAATCATAATAGCGATTGTGCTAATACCCTGATTGTGGCATCGATTATTGATCCGTGTGTGTTAATTGGAGTATTTCTACGATATCTCAGCGTAGAATTGGAATTCTAACGTCGTTTCAACTCCCAGAATCAAGTCCCAAGCTCCTGTATTTATAGGTGAATTTTGTCCCTTAGGCGGCCCGCGTGAGTTTTAAGCTAACCTTAGGCGGCCCGCGTAAGAACTATTTTCGTGCATAGGGTTGCCACGTGCGGGACTAGCTCAGCTGAGTCGACGATTTTCGAAAATTCCTTGCTGCCAACGTTTTAAGTGGATAATCGTCAATAGGGTTTAACCCCCCCTGAGTTTTAGGGGCCCTAATCCTGATTCTGAAAATTATGAAAATTTTAGGGTTTGTTCAGAATCACTTGGGTGTCTCAATTAGGGTTTCCTATTGGTCAAATTAATTTAATAATTATGACTTTTGATGAGAGTTGTTACACTTGTAAAATAGGTGTTAACTTCATTGTACATAAGTGTACAGACTGTTTATAGAACTGCACTAACATTTGTACACATATGTACAGTTCCTTGTAAAACAGGTGCAAAGTTCACTGTGCATAGGTGTACAGTTTCCTGTATATATGAGTACAATTTCAAGTGAAAAAGAAAGAATGAATAAGAAACTGTGTTGCGATCAAGGAAAGGGAAAACTGCGATTAATTTCTGGATGGATTACAATTGGAATCTTGTTATAATTTAAAAGATATATCAGATTCGCAAAAAAAAATAGGAATTGTAACTGATTTGGATTAATGAAAAATAAGGAATTAATATTAATTTAAATGTAAAATTACAATCCTATCCTTTTCAACTAAAAAAATAAATGAATGGCTAGGATTAGTTCATTAAGTTCACAAACAAAGGGGTTGTTCATTAATGAACCTAACCCTATATGCACACATTTTTTGTGTAATAATTTTAGAATACAAGTTTTAACCCCTCATCAGCTCATTTTTCAAGTAGACAAGATTAAAGACCGAAATTTATAACATTTTATAACACCCCAAAATTTATTAACTATATTTATATATGAACCTAGTTAGGATGCAATTGAAGAATCTTAACTTAAAAGATATGTTCTAGCCATTTAAAAATAAACAATCAAACAAGATGGGCCAATCTGTGAAAAGTTGGAAAGACAAGCATTAAAAAAACAAACTTAAAACACAAATACACACACATCAATGTGTGTGTGTCGACTGGAACCAGAGAAAGAAAGGGGGAAACCCTTTCCATCACAAGGTAAGTCATAATTCTTGATTTGGTTGATTATGATGTGATGAGATTGTATAAAATTGGTAAATTCCTTAAGTATCTAAGTGGTATAGTGTAAATTGATGAAGAAACCAAGATTTGAAGCAATTATGAGTGTTAATTTGAATGAAATTGAGGTGTTAATATGTTTTGATAAAAGTCTCCATAAATCATGAAATGGGTTTTATAGGTGTGATACTAAAATAGGAGATAAATTGTGATGTTATAAGTCCATTAGGGTGTGGGATGATGAATATGTTAACATTAGTAGTTGTGATGATTTAAGTAATTGGAAAATTTTGATGTATAGGGAAATACGGTGTGAAATAACATGAAAAACAATAAGTTCTCAATAACCATGAATGTTGCACGCCAAGTGCTCGATGAAATGCATTAGACAATGATTATTTGAATTAATGACAATTCTTAGTGATATCCATGTTTAGAATATGATAAATAGCTGTATGTGATAAAATGGATTCATGAGAACTAAAGAACGAATGTGTTATGTGTAGGCGTGAAGGAAGAAGGTCCGAGTAGTAAGAAGTTTCAAGGCCAACAAGACCGAGGTACGTTACTTGTACGATTAAAGTTTTATTTGTAGTAATGCTTATTGTTATATCTTGTGGAAATCGTAATACTTGAAGAATGGTAATGTGATTGCCCCGTTACTAACGACAAATTAGAATGTTATGTTGAAAGAATGGTCGTAAGTTGATCCGTTATGAATGGGTCAAACGGACTAGAATGAGAATGTAAAAAGAATTGTCGTAAGTTGGCCCGTTATGAGCGGGTCAAACGGACTAGATGGAGAATGTAAAAAGAATGGTTGTATGTTGATATGTTATGAACGGGTCAAACGAACTAGAATGAGAATGTAAAGAGAATGATTGTATGTTGACCCATTATGAACGGGTCAAACAAATTAATGTTGATATTAGTCTAGAAAGAGCTATGAATAAGAATGAGACTGTATTATGATTATCATGTTTGAAGGAAGTTAGTTGAATGTGTTGTATGCAATAGATAATAATTGTTGTTGTTGTGTTTTAGGTAAAGCTCCAGTTTAGGTGATTTGTGACGCTTGGATCAAACACACATGCACTTCTCGCCCTCAATACGCTTCCGAACTAAATTATGAAAACGGATCAAACATTTTGTTTATTATGTAGTTAAAGTGTTGTTGTTAAATTAACCCCAAGACATGTGTTCCATAACTTTTTGTAAATGTTGAATGGTTTGTAACTAGTTAAAAACGGTTAACTTTGTATGTATAACCAAGTTTTCTTTAATAATGTGTAAAAGTTCAAATTTGGTCGTGATTTTCGTGGTTTAACTTTTGGTTTTGACTGCTTGAAAGAACTGGCGTTTCAGATTTGACTAGAAAATGGCTAGAATTTGTCCGGAACAACCAATTTTAGACCGATTAGGACAGCCTAGGGTTGCAACCTGTCGTTGCCCGTTTAGCAATTAACTGACCGACTTGAGGAAAATTACTATGTGAACCTCCGACTAGCGACTAATCGGAAGCTAGTCGGGATTTTCACAACCATACTTTTATGAATCGTGTAATGATCACTTCTAGAGTGACAAAAATGAATATACATATTCGTTATTAAAAAGGATAGTCATGAGTGAACGTGCATTCCACACTCCTAACTCGTACAAATCTATCCTTTTATTTCTGTTAGTTCTTAGTAAATCTCGACTAACCAAGTTATCTTAATAATAATAAAATCATCAACATTTATATAATTAAATATTAGTTTTAAGTGTAGTATATTATTCTAAGGGTGCACGGGGCACATGCGGTGACCCCATGCGGTGACTTCAGTTGCCGTGCGGGTACACCGCCACCATCCAAACTTTACCGCGCGGGGAGTGGGAAGCTCGGTGTGTGCTCACCGATTGAGAGAGAGGAGAGAGAGAGAGAGGGGGTGATTGGTTGTTAATGTGGGTCCACCATTTTTCCACCAATCATATTTTTTTCTTTTTTTTTATAAAAAAATAATTGTGTGAGTGGAGTGATGCCAACGTTTGAGTGCAAAATGGTAACTTAAGAGGGGAGTTGACGTGGCACGTGCTGATTTTGTGTGTGTAAGAGAGGTCACTCCCCCCTTAGAGGAGTGCTCCCCACACCCTAAGGTCAGTAAGGGTTCCCACCGAGGAAGACACCACACCCGCCGCCACGTCACCTACCCGACGACCATCAGCCCGAACCAACGGTGGAATCCGTTCGGATACCACTCACACACCACTAACATCTCTCTGTTTCTCTCCCTACATCACATACACACACAATCCCATACCCCTACCCGATACACCAACGACGATGTTACGAACACCCATCACGTCACCCATGGTGCCCTGACGCTTAATAGAATTAAAAATTCACACAAAATAAGGAAGTAAAAGAAAAAGAAAGAATTTATTATTTTGAGTGGAAGAGGACGGCGGCAGGCGTTAGTTGTGGTGGGGTGTCGGCGGGGGCGGAGAAGTAGATGATTGGTGCTCCGGTTCGTTTTGACTTTTATTGTCAAATTTATTTTATTATTGAGTTTGTTTTTACTTTAGTTTTTGTCCTCCGTATTTGACAAAATTAAGAGTCAACGAATGGGCTCCGCTTCGTCATGTGCGCGTGCAAAATAATACCTTTTATTTACCCACTAGTAGTCAAGTCTTGAAAATAATTTGCACAAGTAATATCAAAGTTGGCGACGTATCTTACACCTTTCTTTACTGCCCATGAATTAATTTTCCGAATAACTAAATAAGTATACTTTAACAATGATATATTTTCTAACTACAATTTTTTTTAATAATAGAACCTAGAAAGGAGCTATGATAACATTGTATACTTAATTTAGTGTAATGGTTTTATTTCTTTTAACTATCATATCATAAAGTGTATGTAATGCTTGAACTTCGACTTATTTTTTTTCCACCTTTAGTGTATAAATGATTTCACAAATTTTCACTACCCACTACTCGTTATAATTTTTTTTGAACAGCCAACAGAATAAATCTCGAGCACTCTCGGTGCACCAACTGGACCAAACGGAGTACTCCGAGAGTAACCCGAGTCCACCACCAATTCCGGGGAACCAGATAACTCACTCGCTCGTAGGCACGATGTAACACCCCGAAAACGGGTTTGGTAATCAAACCACGTTAATATTTAAAAGACGGGTAAAGTACCGTTAGTGGTAAAATTAACCCGAAAAATATTAGGATTTATATAACTAAACCTAATATTTAATAAAAATGGAAAAGAATGCTTTTGAGAAAATAAAGTTTATAGAAGCCCGAGTTAACGGGACTTAAAATAAACTTAGTCATGAATTCCCCGAGCCCACTAATTTAACTAGGAATGTTTAACCTAGTTAATAAGTGAGAATAATTGTTAGAAATTAAATGGGTTGTGGCCTACTTAACAAACTAACCAAATATGAGGGGCCATAGCGGATAAACATGAAAGTTTATAAAAAAGGGGGGGTTTTAAACAAAAACACACATATGTGTGTGTTCTGTTCGTCGACCTCAGGAGGTTCCATGGAGCCAAAATCCTAATCGTAGCAAATCATCAAATTGAAGGCTCAAACGGAGTCCAAATTCATAACTGAGCGTGAATTAATGATCACCCAAGCTAGTGGATCATCAGGTATGTCAAATTTTGATGATTTGTGAAGTTGTGAAATTTGGATAATCATCATAATCGCGAATTATGAAAGAATTATTTATCGCTATGATTGAATTAGTGATGTATATGTGCTTAGGAATCAAACCCTAAGTGAAAATTTTGCATATGATGCTATAATTTGAGTGATTTGATGATTTACCACACTAGGATAAGTGGGTATTAATCATATGATGAATTTGATGATATAACTATGATTAGAATCATCATAGCTGATAGGAATCAGGAAATACTTGAACAAATTATGTGTTTGAGTATATAATCATACTTACTAGGATATGAGTTTAGTATGATATGATAAAATTGATGATATGTTCATGATTAAATGATGTTTAAGATCATCAATTATTAATTCGGTAACTTATGGTTACAAGAACTTGTTAAATAAGTGATTAAAATGGTAACATAGGAGTGATGCTTACCGAATAATTGGCTAAGTTTTAAAACAAGTAGTTAAGCTACTTAGTGAAATCAGTTATGTCAAGAGGCCGTTGACTTTATAAAGTCAAACTGACCCATGATATGATCGAATGATGATTTCGACATAAAGATCGTAGGATGGAATAGTCGTGAATGATTATGACTAATCTAACCATCTTACAAATTTCAATCATCAGTTTGACGCTTAACAAGCTAGGTGGAAGCTTGGGAATGAAGCGGGTCAAACGAATCAGGAATGGAAGGAAAAGCAGAATTTGGATGCTATGTAAGTATAGCTTACACTCTTTGTATTAAATACCTATTGGTTTTATAGGTTACTAATAGTATAGAGTCTTGTTTGAATTATGATGTTCCGACACGACATGTGCGGTTGGGAACAAAAGACAATGATAATGAACCATGTCTAATGGTTAAAAAGAGCTAATATGGTTATTTAGTCATGAAATGACTAAAAGATAACGAGTTTTGAATGATTACCTTATAAGGTAAACCAATACAAATAATAAGGGTAAAACGGTAATTCGGCCACTCATTGACGATACCGTTAGTTTTGAAAGATACTTTATGACATAAGATATAAAGGGGTTAAAATAATCAAGAAATGGGTTTTAAGTAAATTGACCGTACGGTGTAAACCGGTGCGAGTCATGTAGACGAGATGATAATAAATCCATCTCGCCAAGGTATACAGTCATTTAGACCAAACGGGTCAAAGGGTGAAATTTTCACCCTTTGACAACATCGGCTAATGGTTTGACGAGTTGTATGATTATAGGAATAAATAGCGATTGGATATTTACATCGCTATTACTTAGCGGTTATTAATGCAAGGTATTGAAACGGGTCAACATATTGATCCGAATCAGGTATGTATAATGATTCAGCTCATCGTTTAGAACTTGAAGTTCTATAAGAGTTAAACAAGGTCAAAATGAATATTCGGTTATCTTTTAGGTAAACCGAATAATTTGAGTTATAAACATGGTGTTTTAGAAACATAATGGTTTCTAAACAAAATCATAGTTAAAAGGGTCGAATTTTAGGTCAAACAAGTATTTAAAAGTCCTTCGTCGTAAAAGAAGGACTAAAATTGACCAAAACGCCCTTGTAAGCTAAATTGAGCTAACGACCCTAAAAGGTTGTTTGGAAATGAGTTTTACAAGCAAATAGATACTTAGAATAAGTATAAAAATCGAAAGAAGTAATTCTTTGGTCAAATAACCCTATATGAGTCTTTGCCGTAAAATGATAATCCGAGGAGTAAAACTCGGAATAAATATATCTCCACATTAAATCCTCCACACATATAGTTGTGGTGGAAGATAATTTGATAAATATTGTGGAAATAAGATGCTAGAAATAAACGAGTATGAATTATGCGGAAAAGTGCTTAAATACCCTTAACAGGTCAAAATAAGCATTTAAGTACAAAATGGTTTAAGAATATACATAAACTCGTGAATTGAACCTAATATGATAGGAAACATTGAAATTTTAAGGTTCATGTGAAATTGGGATCAAACAAACATGTTTGTTTGATAAAATCACGAACGGGTCAACATTTGGTAAAAAGGGTAATAAGCCAAAGACTTAAAAGTCTGAAATTTTGTTAATCCAGATGTTGGATTTTAACTCTATAAGATGGAGAATTAAATTACGGTCACGTAGGAAAAAGAATCGTGTAAAACGGATCAAAAACGAGAGAGTTATGCTCGTTTCCGTAAAATTGGGTTATGTTGGGAATATGCAGTAACAGCTGCAAACATTCTGGACAAATTAGGGCGTCGCGCCGCGCGACGGGGGAGGCTTTAGGCCGCCGCGCGACGCCACGGGGTGTCAGATACACGAAATTTTGTTATTTAAGCGTTTATGCCTTGCGAACCCATTGAAATGCGTTTTAAGCTACGTACGAATAATCTAACTCATGTTTTTATGAGTTGTAGGTAAAATTCTTGTACCGGAGGACGATCAAGCTCAGCGATAAACCGAACACATAAAGAACAAAGCTTCCGCGAATAGTTTCGTAGCCACGTTTTAAATGAGGAATTAAATTACAAAATGTTGAAATGTTTTAACAAGCTCGCATTTTTAAGTGTATGTTTAATCTTAAATACACTATAATAATCGAAATTTATTTGATAATTGTATAAAATGGACTAAGGGTCTTACAAGTTGGTATCAGAGCCCCGGTTTAAGAGATTCAAGTATGGTGGGAAAACTATGCTTGGACTTAAACCTTATGCTCTTGATAGAGATTGGTGTTCGGTTCGAGACTTGATCGCAAAATCCGGTAAGTTATTCAATACATTAACGGTCTAGCATATAAAGTGCTGAAAACAACACATAGGGTTATCGTGTAAAACACGTTACCCCAAAGAAGGCGATAAAAGACCGATATAGTTAAATGGATTACGTGTGTTAACACGTGTCGTATAAAGCCTTGTATGATAATACGGGTGCTTGTTAATGTTAACGTTACTAACAATTTTAGACATTTTAAATTAAAGGATCCATGCATCTGAAGATGACGAGAGTCTAAGGATCTATCGATACGATGAAGATATGGTCTGAAGTATGACAAGTAAGTCATATATGTTAAGGACATGAATCAAGAAATGATCTCGAACGAGAGATCGAACAAGAAAGTTATCAAAGCGAGTATCTACAAGGTACACGTCTTAAACTTATAGTATAACTAGAAATATGCAACAAACATATAGTGAATGACCGTTGCATATAGAATATGAAACTTGGAAAACCTGGATAGGTTATCTATCCAGGATAACAATTCCAAGAGAAATTTAGTAGAAATATACATTATTCACAATCGTGAATAATGAGACAATAACTGAAATTAGTTTAAATATAAACTTGGACGAAAGTAATCATCCAAGTAAGTATTCTCAATAAAGATCCAAATTGAGAAACGTAATGATCACATCGATGAATGTGATTGTATAAATGGTTATAAAAAGGAACATTGAAAATGTTCAGGGATAAAACGGGTAAAACTGGTAATTGTTAATTGGCAATTAAATAAAGTTTTATCAAATAAAATAAATCAAAAGGTTACTTACATGGGACGTGATGTGGTAATTATAATAAGGTTATGTGTACCATGTGTTGATCGCTTACTCTGGCCAAGTAAGTAGTGAACACATGATACCATGAGCTTATTATAATGAGCGCAGTTATGTCCGGTGTGGTAAGGTCGAGACAAATGAAAAGTTAAAATAACCCTGGGGTCAAGAAATTTTATGGGCATACTCGTATAAATGGTTTTCGAGGGAACCATAAAAACGAAGTATGGCACACATAGAAATACATGACCCAAGGGAACTCGTGAAATAAGTCATAGTGGACGAAAGAGCCATGGTTGACAAAAAGGGCATGTAAAACCAAAAGATAAATGACCCGCGAGGTCATAAAAAACAAAGGTATTGCCCGTACAATAAGACGATCGAAGTCATTTACTTTGGTCGTAGTAAAGAAAGGATGATGATGATAATTATCATTCAGAAATTTTAAGACCATTAAGCATGGTTACATAAGGAATAAATGTTTGGTTAAATAAAGCGATGGATTTCGCTAAAGATAACCAAACAAGTCAAAACAAAGTTTTGATGCATATCTAAAGGGATTGCATTAATAATGACTTCGGTAAAAAAAAATCACCTGGTTGATGGGTAGGAAAATAAACACATGCGTAAACCGAGAGACGGGAACGCGGATTTAAAGTCAAAGGACTCGGATTCTGAGTTATGACTAAGGACTATAAAATTTCGTAAATAGAAATTTTGAATAAATATGTTCAACTATTTTGAGGTTGAACAGGGTATATACAAAATAAAGTTTGATTGTTTATAAGTGATGGATTTCACATTAACAAGTCAAACGAGTTAAATACAATGTATTGACCGATGGCATAAGAAAATGATTTTTAGATATGGACTATAGTCACACTTAACGGATTTCAAATGTGAAAACAAATGATTTCCAAACATAAAAATAATGACCTACAGGATCATCAGAACCTTTGAGTTATAAACAGTTTAAAGGTCTACAGGGCCAGAATGACCCTAGGGGTCATAAATCAAAGGAAATGAATTATAAAAGACCTTGCCTTGACAAGGTAAAAGCCTAAAGAAATAGCCCACGAGGCTAAGTGATATTACTTACGGGTTACTTAGACAAAACGAGGAAACCAGTTGAGAATCCTCTGTATAAGAATAAATTCTTAATTGTCAATATCCTAGTATGGTTAATTGACAAAAGTTAAAGAAAATATGCTAAACTAAAACTTCAGTTTTAGTAAGAAATAACGTTTTTATAAACATAAATTCTGATATGAATTTAAATGGTAAGTATTAAAGATATAGGTCTTGACACTGACAGGTGCAAGACAATATCTTCTAAAAGAAATATTTTCTATAAAGAAAGATTGATATAAAATTAAACATGACGTGACACGATCACGGTCAAGAAATGTAATGTGAAATGTAACCACATTGTAACCCGAGTGATGGGTATAAAGTAACTGGACTAATAAGTCTAGTTAGTAAGACCGGTTAAGGTCAAGATTCAAATTAAGAAATTGGTTAACCCGCTATTTACTTTGAGAATAGCGTGGAATAAACAAAACCAATAGATTTACATGACCAAGTGGCCAAACTGGCGACTTGATCAAGTAAACAACAAAGGTCCATGAGACCTCAATAACCGAAAAATATTGATCACCTATTTTGAGGGATCATAAGGCTATAAGTTTACAAATAAAGGAGTTTGTTCGCTAAAAGCGAAAGATTTCACTAAAGACCTTTAAACGGATCCAAATAACGAATTCCTAAGGAATTCGATAGTATGAAAGCGATAGATTTCGCTAAGTTAACTGAACTAATGGAAATAACGAGATTTCGTTATTTTGAGTTGTATTATTTCGTATGAAATACTTATATGCCTTGTAACAAAAAATATATTACCATACTTTTCTGGTAATACTAACAATTGGATAAAGTATGAGTAATGCTTAAAAGATTACTCATGTCAATGCATTGAGTTTAAAACTCAATGAGGTAAGTACGAAAGGTTTCGAGGACGAAACCTCTTTAAGGGGGATAGACTTGTAACACCCCGAAAAGGGGTTTGGTAATCAAACCACGTTAATATTTAAAAGACGGGTAAAGTACCATTAGTGGTAAAATTAACCCAGAAAATATTAGGATTTATATAACTAAACCTAATATTTAATAAAAATGGAAAAGAATGCTTTTGAGAAAATGAAGTTTATAGAAGCCCGAGTTAACGGGACTTAAAATAAACTTAGTCATGAATTCCACGAGCCCACTAATTTAACTAGGAATGTTTAACCTAGTTAATAAGTGAGAATAATTGTTAGAAATTAAGTGGGTTGTGGCCTACTTAACAAACTAACCAAATATGAGGGGCCATAGTGGATAAACATGAAAGTTTATAAAAAAGGGTTTTAAACAAAAACACACATATGTGTGTGTTCTGTTCGTCGACCTCATGAGGTTCCATGGATCCAAAACCCTAATCTTAGCAAATCATCAAATTGAAGGCTCAAACGGAGTCCAAATTCACAATTGAGCGTGAATTAATTATCACCCAAGCTAGGGAATCATCAGGTATGTCAAATTTTGATGATTTGTGAAGTTGTGAAATTTGGATAATCATCATAATCGTGAATTATGAATGAATTATTGAAGCTATGATTGAATTGGTGATGTATATGTGCTTAGGAATCAAACCCTAAGTGAAAATTTTGCATATGATGCTATAATTTGAATGATTTGATGATTTACCACACTAGGATAAGTGGGTATTAATCATATGATGAATTTGATGATATAACTATGATTAGAATCATCATAGCTGATAGGAATCAGGAAATACTTGAACAAATTATGTGTTTGAGTATATAATCATACTTACTAGGATATGAGTTTAGTATGATATGATAAAATTGATGATATGTTCATGATTAAATGATGTTTAAGATCATCAATTATTAATTCGGTAACTTATGGTTACAAGAACTTGTTAAATAAGTGATTAAAACGGTAACATAGGAGTGATGCTTACCGAATAATTGGCTAAGTTTTTAAACAAGTAGTTAAGCTACTTAGTGAAATCAATTATGTCAAGAGGCAGTTGACTTTATAAAGTCAAACTGACCCATGATATGATCGAATGATAATTTCGACATAAAGATCGTAGGATGGAATAGTCGTGAATGATTATGACTAATCTAACCATCTTACAAATTTCAATCATCAGTTTGAAGCTTAACAAGCTAGGTGGAAGCTTGAGAATGAAGCGGGTCAAACAAATCAGGAATGAAGGAAAAGCATAATTTGGATGCTATGTAAGTACAGCTTACACTCTTTGTATTAAATACCTATTGGTTTTATAGGTTAGTAATAGTATAAAGTCTTGTTTGAATTATGATGTTCCGACACGACATGTGCGGTTCGGAACAAAAGACAATTATAATGAACCATGTCTAATGGTTAAAAAGAGCTAATATGGTTATTTAGTCATGAAATGACTAAAAGATAATGAGTTTTGAATGATTACCTTATAAGGTAAACCAATACAAATAATAAGGGTAAAACGGTAATTCAGCCACTCATTGACGATAACCGTTAGTTTTGAAAGGTACTTTATGACATAAGATATAAAGGGGTTAAAATAATCAAGAAATGGGTTATAAGTAAATTGACCGTACGGTGTAAACCGGTGTGAGTCATGTAGACGAGATGATAATAAATCCATCTCGCCAAGGTATACGGTCATTTAGACCAAACGGGTCAATAGGTGAAATTTTCACCCTTTGACAATATCGGCTAATGGTTTGTCGAGTTGTATGATTATAGGAATAAATAGCGATTGGATATTTACATCGCTATTACTTAGCGGTTATTAATGCAAGGTATTGAAACGGGTCAATATATTGATCCGAATCAGGTATGTATAATGATTCAGCTCATCGTTTAGAACTTGAAGTTCTATAAGAGTTAAACAAGGTCAAAATGAATATTCGGTTATCTTTTAGGTAAACCGAATAATTTGAGTTATAAACATGGTGTTTTAGAAACATGTAACACCTCGTAAAATCACGACCAATATAATGAAGACACGTGTCATGAGCTCTAAACGTGTAGTGGATGGAATACGAGGGACTAAAGTTAACAAAGAAAGAAAGTATGTGTGTAAAAAGATTCAAAGTGTCAAAATTCAATAATTATACCTTTCAATAACCCTACACGATGTTTATACCCTTAAACGAATGAATTATGAATCATACGAAGCCATTTGTGGAAGTAAGTGAAAGATTACAAAACGCAAGGGTTAAAAGTGTCAACATGTTTAATTTATACCTCTGAGTAACCTTTTAACGAACCCGAAGATTTGTAACGATTAATTATGCTCACTAGAATAAGTGATAAAAATTTCACAAGGTTTCGATCTCGTATGAGAAAGATACATGAACATTCGTAAGTAAGGGGCTAAAAGCGTCAACGTTGAAATTTAAGACTTTTCGGGTGATCGTAAAACTAACCGGAGACTTAACAAAGTTGGTTTATAATTTGGAGTCCTTAAAAGTCAAGTTGGAGGGTTAAAAGTGCAATAAATCATGTTAAAACAACTATTAGAAGGACCAGGGACCAAATGTGCAATTTCTGAAACCTTTTTGACCGGATCTGGGCCTCATACCGGCCGCTTAAGACTCCTCTTGGAGCTTACGCGGGCCGCCTAAAAGTGCCAGCATCAGTTTTCTTGGACAGATGCCTGTATCAGCCTGTCCACCGCCTTTGAGAGCTTGTTTTCGAAATCCAGAGGCTGAGCAAGTGGTATTTCATGCATAGGGACATCTGTAATGATCAGGAATCATCCCACATACTTGTTTGGCATGATCTTGTTCAATTAAAGTCTCTATATAAGAACACTTGTTGCAACATTTTTGGCATTCACTTGAAATCATTCATAACTCTTATTCTGGAGCTCTCTGGACCTCAAGCAAGATTCATTAAGCTTCTAAATCGTGCTAAGTACTTCAGTCAGCTTCCTTAACCTTTCTAAATTCAGTTTTATTAGCTTAATGGCCTAAAGTCAAACCCGTCATAATTAAGGTTTGACTTAGTGATTAATCGCTAATGGTCCAGTCAATTCTCGAATTAAAAGTACCTATGAGTTGGTAATTATCTGGGTAATAATCCCTTAAAAGGGCACCCTCTGATTCCCATTCTAACTAGGTCAATTGTCGGGTCAAACTTGACTATAAAAAGTCAACAGAAAGCTAACTTTCAAATTAACACATAATTAACAATGTAGAAGCCATGGAACCTATTTTATCACTTGTATAACTTGGTAATTAATGTAAGAACATGTCTAAGCATGTTCAACCCGATAATTTTCAGTTTAAGCTCGGTTCGAAACCAAAAGTCGCAAAATTAGACTTTTGCTTTGACTTTCAGTTCTGACCCAATATAGCATATTTTAGAAATGCCTTAGAGCTCTATTAGGACCAGGTTATAGGTTAGTGTAACCCTCTGAGGTTATACAACTTGGTTCCTTAGTTATCCGATTCATTTGCATGTTTCCGTTATATGCCTAAATGCTGACCATTATGCCCTTTTGACCTTAAAACGAGATTTTTGAAAATGTGAGAGGACAGAAACCTTTATTACTGATTTATAAACTTGTCCTAAAAATTTGACATCAGTTTGAGGTCTAGATTAGGAGTTAGGCTCAATATCGTAATTAAGAAGCTTTTCATTAATTAAACGGCGTAACTAGCATAAAGCCTATCTAAACCCAAATTTTGACACCAAACTTTTTACCCACTGGTATAATATAACATTTTGGGATTTTTGAAGATTTTTATTTATTTTTAAGCTGAGCATAACATAGGGTTCTTGCTATAATTCGGTAATTGTCGGTTATACCCTTTTCTTGAATAAAAAGAGTTTTACATAATATTTTGACACCAAACTTTTTGCTACTGATTTTATATAACAAATAAAACATTTTGAACTTTATAAACTGATCAAAAACTTAGATTTCCTATTTAAGCACGAAAATCCCTTAAAACTGACTTTTACGCGTTTTAAGCGCATAGTATGGATTAAAACTAATTTCGGCATATAAAACTTAATACCTACTGATGTTTTAAGTAAATTTTTATAATAAAATAGTAAGAAAAAGTTTTGAACTCAGAAATCTAATTTTGACCTTTAAAGCATATGTGAAATTACCAAAATGCCCCTACGGTGCATAGTTTGGTTATAAAAGATAATTTTCGCATATATGAAATACCCTACTGTTATGACTTACAAAAATAAATATTTTTACTGGTTATATCAGACCTGAAACTCAGATTAATATTTAAACTCTTTTATAAGCTTTAAAATGACCAAAATACCCCTACGGGGCATAATTTTAGTTTAAATCCATTTTGGGCATAATGGAAGGTATCCTACTGATATCACAACATATTTAGGGCATATTAACTTAGGAAACCTGTTCATGACTCATTTGGTTACCCGTTATGTCACACCCCGATATTTCCACATATTACTGGTGGGCCCGGTGGGTAGTATCGTGACGTAGTTGATATCATCATAGTCAATACACACAATATAATAGCACAGCGGAAGTCTGGGTAAATAAACTATTACAAATCATACTGTCTGAGTGTTCGAGTTTATGAATGTACAGACTGGAATGTAATAAGATCCACAGGCGGATCATAAATAAATACAAAGAAACAAAAATAACAGACTGCATGCATCTTATGGATTTGCAAGATCCTTTATTGATACCCTATAGCTCCAGCCTATTTCGAGAGGTACCTGTCAATCAGTCTTTAAGAAAATACGTCAGTTTACACTGGTAAATACAATTAACTGACTCATTTTGAAAATATTTATGAAAATTGATTTAAGTGCACATGGCACAAATCATTTATAACTTGGGACAATTATTTAAAGATAATCTTGTATACCGATTTATATGTTTGTCATACAATTGGGGCCGGTTGTAATCCGGTCGTGATTAACCGACTCACCACTTATAGAACCCATAAAGGAGTTATCCCCAACATGTGGGTTTATATATATTATTTAGCATTTGCATCTGTCAGGTGTATGCCTACACCCCGTGCATAAGTCGTGGCCATTTTCAAACGAAATGAGCCAAGGATATCCAGGACACGGTCGTATTAACCCCCAATGTTTATGTTATCAAACAAGACAGATTAAAACGGGTTATGTAAATTAATTAATCACAATCCGATTAAATTATTTCATACCCGACCAAGTGGTATTATTATAATACCATATCCCAAGCCCGTATAGGAAAATAAGTTAAAAGTATTTACCTGATGCTAGCAGTATAATCTTAAAGCTTTTCAAAGGCACCTTCTACCGGAAGCTATTTAATCTGTATATAAGGTTTATTAACCTATTAGGATGCTAACGGGTCTTTAATTAAGTCAAGGACTTAGACCGGCTAGCTAGAAAGAAACCTTACGGTTCTAAACGCTAGATTAAGCGGAGACCGGAACAGAATGAGGTTTAGACCCGACAAGCTTGGATACTTGTACAATATGGGTAAACTAAACACATTCTGGAAATTGAGAACTTAATGATAAGGTTTGACCCGTTTCGACTATATTATGTAAACTAGTCACATAAGCCGATCCGAACGCGTAAATGCGTAACGGGTAACCAAATAAATTATATACAGGTCTTAATCATTATTATGCTTAAAATATGTTAATACTTCAGTAAAATATTAACATATATGCCTAAAATTTTATTTAAACCAAAATAAGTCTCATAAGGGCATTTTGGTAATTTTAATGCCCATAAAAGAGTTTAATTATGCAACTGAGTTTCAGACCTGATTAAATCAGTAAAAATATGTATTTTTATAAATTATAACAGTAGGATAGTTTATATATGTAAAAATTATCTTATATATCCAAACTATGTCCCGTAGGGGCATTTTGGTAATTTTACATATGCTTTAAAGGTCAAAAATAGACTTCTGAGTTTTGAAACTTTAACTTACTGTATAATTATATAAATTAACTTAAAACATCAGTGGGTAATGAGTTTTATATGTCCAATATAGTTTTGACCCATACTATGTACTAAAAACGCTTAAAAGGCGGTTTAAAGGGTTATTCGGGTTAAAATAGTAAATCTGAGTTTTTGATCAGTTTACAAAGTTCAAAATACTTTATTTACTATATAAAATCAGTAGCAAAAGGTTTGGCACTAAAAAGTTATGTAAAACTCATTTGATGCATGAAAAGGGTAAAACCGGCATTTACCGAAATTAAGCTATAATCCTATGTTATGCTCAATCTAAAAATAATTAAAAATCTTTAATATTCCCAAAATATTATTTTACATCAATAGGTATGAAGTTTGGTGTCAAAAATCGGGTTTAGATAGGCTTCATACTAATTACGTCATTTAAATACTAAAAAGTCCCTTAATTACGTTATTGAGCATAACTCCCATTTTAGACCTCCAATTGGTGTCAAATTTTTAGGACATGTCTAAATATCAGTAGCAAAGGTTTTAATCCAATCACATTGTTAAAAATCTCAGTTGTAAGTAAAAAGGGCGTTTATGGCATTATTAAGCATAATTACGATCAAGTGCATATAATTCAAACCATTAGGTACTATGTAATATAACTCCAGGGGGTTATACTACTAATTAATGTGGTCCTAATGGAAGCTTAAAACATGGGTGAATTAAGCTTAAACGGGTCAGAACTGAAAGTCAAAGCAAAAGTCAAGCTTTTGTGACTTTTGGTTAATAATTGACCTTAGACTATTAATTGTCGGGTTAGGACTGATAAAACATGTTTTAATATTAATTACCAAGTTATTAAAATGTTAAAATATAATTTAGAACCTCTGGTTTATTAATTTTAATCATATTCAAACATTTTGCCCAGTTTGACTTTTTGTCAAACTACTTTGACCCGACAATTGACCAGTCAAACGAGATAATTAGGAGGTGCCCTTTTAAGGGTTAATCACCTACACTAATGTGGTCTTATAACCACTTTCAATTTGATCAGTGGTTAAGCCATATGTAATTAAAACGAAAGTCAAACTAATTTTACGCTAAGTTTGACTTTAGAGTAATTAAGCTAAATTAGACAACTAAACAAGTAATTAGAAGCTTACTTAAGGTCCTAGCAAACTTTTCTACACTTGGTGATCCTCTTCTACTGATGGAAGCTCCAGAGCAAGTCCCACAAGTGAAATGTTGCAAATGTGTTTCAAAACACAAGAACTAAGGCTCTTTATATAGCAATGTCCAAGGTTCTTGATCACTTCCAGGTGTAATAGGAGGCTCCAAGATCGACCCAAGTGTCCTAGCTACTCATTTAAACCGACTTACAGCTCCCTAGGTCGATATCTTTGAGGTTAAGGCGGTGGAACTGGCAAAACCCGCACCTGGCATCATTATTCTGATCTGGGCACGCTGACGCGGGCCGCGTAAGATTTAAGGATATCTTACGCGGGCCGCATGGACAGGTAAAACCGGGAAAAGTGTTTGAAAGCTGGCAGTTTCAGTCCCTGCTCGTTTTAACCCCCTTTTAACATAATTTTTGGCAATAGAGACCCTTGTAATTATTTTCTTGGGGCCCAAGGATGTATAAACAAACTCCGTTAGGCTCGGGTTCGTTAAATATCACTATGAAAGCAAGTTTCGTCATGTTTACACTTTTGGCCCAAAGTCTTGAAATCACGCTTAACGATTTCGAAACCACATGAAATTTATACCACTTATTCTTAAGAGTATATTTGAATATTTCGAAGCCTCGATTTCGTTAAAAGGTCACTCAGAGGTCAGAATTGACATGTTGACACGTTTAACCCTTGTAATATAATAATCTCCCGATTATTTTCATAAACGGCTTCTCATATCCAATCAATCACTCATTCAAGAATATATTTGTCGTGTAAGGTCATTTAGAGGCACAAGTTTGGCATGTTGACACTTTCAGTCCCTGTGGTTTCATAGTTTCGTTATTCGACAACTTTGGCCTTTCAAACGAAATCTTTCGCACCTTTGGAGTTTATGACACGTGTCTATATATAATTGGACACGTTTTTCCGTGGTGTTACATCCTCACCCCCTTAAAAGAAATCTCGACCCCGAGATTTACTGAAATAAGTAAGGGTATTTCTGCTTCATAGTGTACTCGACTTCCCACGTATACTCGGGACCTCTACGGGCTTCCCATTTGACCTTTACTATAGGTACTTGCTTTCTTCGGAGCCTTTTAACCTGTCGATCCTCGATCGATATAGGTTTTTCAACAAATCTCAAACTTTCTCCAATTTGCACATCCTGATGAGACATTGTTAGAGATTCATCGGCTAGACATTTCTTGAGATTACAAATGTGAAACACATTATGAATCCCACTTAGCTCCTCAGGCAAGTTCAGCTTATAAGCTACACTACCGATACGTTCGATAATCTCGAATGGTCCAATATACCTAGGGCTCAATTTACCCTTCTTACCAAAACGCATCACACCTTTCCAGGGTGATACTTTCAGTAGAACTTTATCGCCTATTTCAAATTTTAGAGACCTTCGTTTCCCATTAGCATAGCTTTTCTGCCTATCCCTGGCAGCTTTTAAGCGATCTCGAATCTGGACAATCTTGTCCGTTGTTTCAAGGACTATCTCAGGTCCTGATAACTGAGCTTCTCCTACTTCTGCCCAACAGACAGGCGTTCTGCATTTCCTACCATATAATGCCTCAAAAGGTGCAGCCTAAATGCTGGTATGGTAGCTATTATTATAGGAGAACTCGATTAAAGGAAGATGATCATCCCAACTACCTCCTAAATCAATGACACATGCTCGCAGCATGTCTTCCAATGTTTGAATTGTACGCTCACTTTGTCCATCCGTCTAAGGATGGTAGGCGGTACTAAAGTTCAAACGTGTGCCTAAAGATTGTTGGAAACTTTTCCAAAAATGAGAGGTGTATCTAGTATCTCTATCCGAGATAATAGCCACCGGTACTCCATGTAGAGCCACAATCCGGTCTACATACAACTGGGCTAATTTATCGGAGCTATGAGTCTCTTTAATGGGTAAGAAGTGTGCCGACTTAGTCAGTCTATCCACAATAACCCATATTGTGTCATTTCCATGCTTCGTCTTAGGTAACTTGGTTATGAAGTCCATAGTTACCATTTCCCATTTCCATGTGGGGAGTTCTGGTTGTTGAAGCAGACCTGATGGCTTTTGATGTTCAGCTTTAATCTGAGCACAGGTCAGACACTTAGCTACATAGGTGGCAATAGATTTCTTCAGACCAATCCACCAGTAGTTAGCTTTCAAATCATGATACATTTTGTCACCTCCCGGGTGAACTGAGTATTTGGAGTTGTGGGCTTCCTGGCGGATTACCTTTCGAAGTCCTCCATGAATAGGAACCCAAATCCTTCCGTTCATTCTGAGAATTTCATCCTTCCCAGGTGTTAACTGATCGAAAATTGTACCTAAATTTTCATTTGGAAGGTTATCTTCCAATGCAGCATCCTTCTGTGCAGCTAATATTCTTTCATTCAAACTATTCCTCAACTCAATGCTCTTGGCATTTATCCTAATTGGTTTAACTCTTTCCTTTCGGCTTAAAGCATCTGCGACCACATTCGCTTTACCAGGATGGTAGCGAATCTCGCAATCATAGTCGTTTAAGGTTTCCATCCAACGACGTTGTCTCATATTGAGCTCTTTTTGATTGAACAAATGTTGGAGACTTTTGTGATCAGAAAATATCACACATTTGGTTCCATATAAGTAATGTCTCCATAACTTTAGTGCAAATACCACTGCACCCAACTCCAAATCGTGGGTGGTGTAATTTTTCTCGTGCACTTTTAATTGTCGTGATGCATAGGCGATCACCTTGCCTCTTTGCATAAGCACACAACCCATACCGGTGTGTGAAGCATCACAGTAAACAACAAACTCTTCAATTCCATCAGGTAAGGTTAATACTGGAGCATTGCTCAACCTTTGCTTAAGAATCTCGAAGGATTCTTGTTGTTTTGGACCCCAATCAAACTTAACTTTCTTACGGGTCAAGGAAGTTAATGGAGCGGCTATCCTTGAGAAGTTTTCAATGAATCTCCTATAATAACCCGCTAAACCCAGAAAGCTACGGATTTCGGTTGGAGTCTTGGGCGTATCCCAATTCATAACAGCTTCTACTTTGGCAGGATCTACCTGGATGCCTTGCTCACTAACAACATGTCCAAGGAATTGGACTTGGCGAAGCCAAAACTCGCACTTGGAGAATTTAGCATACAACTTCTCTTGTCGCAGTAACCCTAAAATGCACCGAAGATGCTTCTCATGATCATCCTGATTACGAGAGTAGATAAGTATATCATCTATGAAGACGATGACAAACTTGTCTAAGTATGGTTTGCAGACTCTATTCATGAGGTCCATGAATGCTGCTGGAGCGTTAGTAAGTCCAAAGGGCATCACTAAGAATTCGTAATGTCCATACCTCGTCCTGAATGCCGTCTTAGATACATCTTCAGTTCTAACCTTAAGTTGATGATACCCGGATCTCAAATCAATTTTCAAAAAGAAGCTCGCTCCTTGGAGCTGATCAAATAAATCATCGATCCTGGGTAAAGGATAACAATTCTTAATCGTTACCTTGTTTAGCTCACGGTAATCAATGCATAGGCGCATTGATCCGTCCTTCTTTTTCACAAAAAATATTGGAGCTCCCCAAGGGGAAGAACTAGGTTGTATGAAACCTTTCTCCAATAGTTCATCTAATTGAGTTCTGAGCTCTTTCATTTCTGTAGGTGCTAGGCGATAAGGAGCTCGTGCTATAGGTGCTGATCCTGGTATAATGTCTATCCTGAACTCTACTTGCCTCTCAGGAGGTAATCCAGGTAATTCGTCAGGAAAGACATCAGGATATTCAGAGATAATCGGAATGTCTTCAATTTTAGGCTTAGGTTCTTTCACAGTCACTTGCGCCATGTAAATGACACGTCCATTTTTCATACACTGCGCTAACTTGAGAATAGACATATTGCTAGGCAATCCATATTGCGTATCTCCCTGAATGGTGACTGATTCACCAGAAGGGGTTTTGATAATGACTAGCTTTTTATCACAGGCAATTTGGGCTTGGTTATGCGACAACCAATCCATGCCTAAAAGTATATCAAACCCAGCCAATTTCATTGGCAAGAGAGATAGCGGGATAGAATGATTCTTAATGGATATAGAACATCCATTAAGAAGAGTGGAAACTGTTTCTAAGGTACCATCAGTAAGTTCTACCTCGTATTTTATGTCTAGAGTCATAATAGGCAGATTCAATGACTTACAGAACTTATGGTCTACAAAAGACTTATCAGCACCGGAATCAAATAAGACTCTAGCATAATTATTATTTACGAGGAAGGTACCTGTTATGACATTCTCGTCATTTACTGCTTCCTTTGCTTGCAACTGGAAAACTCTTGCATTGTTTTTCTTTGCCTCTTCGGACTTCTTCGCATTCTTGGGGCAATTGGTTTTGATGTGCCCCTTTTCATTGCAATCGTAGCAGGTTGCATCCTTTATATTTCGGCACTCAACAGACTTGTGCCCTTTCTTTTTGCAGATCCCACAAGGTTTAGCTTGTGGATCTTGATTGCATTTCCCGAAATGCCTTTTATTACAAGTCTTACACCTGGGCTTGTCACTCGACTGCCCCTTTCTGGAACTAGAGTTCCCTTTGCTCTTTTTGTTCGACTGAGGAGACTTGTCATCCTCTCGTTTCCTCTTCCCTTCATCGTTTGCCCTCTTCGCTCTACTCCTCACAACATCCAAAGTGAGAGATAAGGACAGATCCACATCGGACCTATAAGTGGCTGGCTTTGAGGCTTTAACATTCCCCTTTACTTCAGGGGCCAAGCCACCAATGAAACGCGCAATGCGTTTAGGTTCAGGAGTAACTAAGTATGGTACCAATCTTGACATAGAGTTGAAACTAGTCACATAGGATCTACAATCCAGATCCTTCATTACTAAGGTGAGGAAATCTGATTCAATCCTCTCAACCTCGTGTTGAGGGCAGTAGGTATCCTTTACAAGATCTACAAACTTCTCCCATGAAAGATTATACAAGTGAACCTTCCCAGTAGATTGCACTAAGGCTTTCCACCATGTGAGGGTATCACCTTTGAAAGATTGTGATACAAACATAACCACATCCTCCTTAGCACATCCGCTAATGTCTATTACGGTTTCCATCTCATCTAACCATTTCATACAATCAATCGCTCCTTTTTCTCCGGTAAAGTCCCTAGGCTTATAGGAGACAAAATACTTGTAGGTACAACCCTTGGCGTACCTAGAAGTTGGCTTGAGGACTAACTGCTTCTTGGGTTCATTACCCTGGTTAGATGAGTGCTGAGACTCACTTTTCTTATTAGTGTGGGGTTGAGATTGGGATTTCGAATGAGTTTGAGACCTAACAATACTAGGCTCTTTAAACTTAGCATCTACCGCTTGAGAAACTGCTGCGGTGATCATTGCCTGCAGATCGGCACCAGTGATATTAATTCTGGTGTTGTTGCCTTCTGTAGGATGACTGTTTGCTTCGTCCGAACCAGCCATTTCTGAATACTATATCAAACATAGATGATATATTTAATTTACATATTAGATCATCATATTGATGAGTAGATGGTCATAGTATTATTAAACCATATAACCCATTAAAATAATAATCACAGAGATATCCATATTATACAAAGCTCGTCTTAACGGACGTTTAAATAGCTTAGAAAAGCTTGTCACATGGACGATTTACTATAACCAACGATCCTCTAGATCAATGATCATTTAAGGGTCGAACAAAGTTCATCGCCTTTTTGACAAGTAGTTCATAAATAGAACTTTCATTGTCTTCATTACACCTTTGCTTATGTGCATACATCTCTAATGGACGTGTGGTGTATACATCCTATAGATGTTTATTAGCCATGATTCGTATCGATCATATAGGCTAAAAATAATGGCTTGGAAAAATCCAAGTATATTAAGAAGATTGTGTGATTTTTCGTACCGCACAATTCAAGATTGTTAACATGTTTTCAGATGTTAACAGAGAGTCATATCTTAAAAAGGTTATACCATCATAGCCATTGAATACTTTGGCTAGGTTATACCTCTAAGAGTTTTTCTTAGGCAGATTAAACAAAATTCAAAATGAAGTAGTATAATATAACAAATTATATATTTGAAGACAAAATAATTGCATTAAAATCGTGAAACGATTACAACGTCGCCCGAAAAGGGACTTAGAGAAAATAACACAACTAACTGCCCACGCAGGGGCTGATGAAAATACTGAAAAACACTACCCACGCAGGGGCATACTGAAAAAAACACTGCCCACGCAGGGGCATACTGAAACAGAAATAAGCCCGCGCAGGGACTTGATACATGAAAACAAAATAAACGTCCACGCAGGGACTTTATTACATAACAAACAAAAACAACACAACCCAACATCACCCTATTTCTTCTTGCCTTTGAGAAGGTTCATAAGGCCCTTAACAAAACCATTGTGCTTTTTCTTATTTTCATGAGCCTTATGTTCAACCCTCTCTAACCTCTCTAGAATCTCTTGGGTTTGCTGCTGCTGGTACGGAGGAGGTTGTTGGTATGGCAGGTATTGAGAATCCTGCGACGGGTATCCAGTGGGATAACCCGGAGGGTATGAAGAAGGGTAAAGATGATGGTATTGGGCAGCTGTGAGATACGGGTCATGAGCTCCATAATCAGACGGATAACCAGATGGGTTATACCCGGATGATCCAGGGTATGTTGGGATAGGGTTGTCAAAACCCAACGGTGGCTGAAGTGGTGCGTGTGAAACCGGTGGAAGGTTAGCTTCCGTCACCGTGCGTGATGATTCTCCCAACTGAGGATCTTCTCGGATAGGAGGATACGAACTCGAGCCACGAGGAGATGCAAACTGTGGTCCCCCACGTACCGACATCCTAGCATTTCTCCCTCGCCTTGGCGGTGCGGGAGGTTGTTGAGGTGGATCCTCAACTGGCAAGGGTGGTGGGGTGACAGCTCGAAGCTGTGGCTCATCCAAGGGTGGCTGGGCTGGGGAGCTATGGTATGAAGGTGTGAAAAACCAGTCATACTGACCCATCCTCTCCTGGAACGAGTCGGGCCCATTGTACGGTGATCCCACAAATGGAGATCCGCTAGAGATACTAATCCGGTGGCTAGGTGTTCCTGTTTGCAGATCCGGGTCTGGGTCGTCATCCATCTCCATTTCCTGAGAAAAGTGATCCTCAGGTCCCAAAGGGTTGTAGCCCAAGAAGTCATTAACATAAGCGTTGGGATTGAATTGTGAAGGTGAGTAAGTGGAATCTGATAGGTGAAAAGGTTGAGATTGGTAAGAATGGTATGATTGGTTGGATTGATGAGTTCCCAACGAAAGGGGAGAATGATGAGGTTCGTTCGGAATGGGCATCCCAAAATAAGGAGGGTCTGATGGTGATGACCCCAGCGAGACAGAATGTCTTGCTGGTTCAGGGTTATGGCTCCAATTATCCTTGGAGTCAGAGCCGGTAAGCGAGTCAGATGGTGTACGCCTGTGGGAGGGACCAGAGCTGCTAGAAGGTCTTCCCCGCATGGGTCCTTTGCCTCGTCCTCTTAGTCTCGGTGGCATTTTCCAGTCAAAACAAGTAAATATAATAAAACAATAAAAGGAAGGTTAAGAGTAAAATCCTAGGTCATTTGCCTAGACTCGAGAGTTTAAGGAATGTGCTTATTGTGTCATTGAGATTAAACACAAAAGGCTAGTGTTTAATTCACTCAATGTTGGCTCTGATACCAATCTGTCGCACCCCGATATTTCCACATATTACCGGTGGGCCCGGCGGGGAGTATCGTGACGTAGTTGATATCATCATAGTCAATACACACAATATAATAGCACAACGGAAGTCTGGGTAAATAAACTATTACAAACCATACTGTCTGAGTGTTCGAGTTTATGAATGTACAGACTGGAATGTAATAAGATCCACAGGCGGATCATAAATAAATACAAAGAAACAAAAATAACAGACTGCATGCATCTTATGGATTTGCAAGATCCTTTATTGATACCCTATAGCTCCAGCCTATTTCGAGAGGTACCTGTCAATCAGTCTTTAAGAAAATACGTCAGTTTACACTGGTAAATACAATTAACTGACTCATTTTGAAAATATTTATGAAAATTGATTTAAGTGCACATGGCACAAATCATTTATAACTTGGGACAATTATTTAAAGACAATCTTGTATACCGATTTATATGTTTGTCATACAATTGGGGCCGGTTGTAAGCCGGTCGTGATTAACCGACTCACCACTTATAGAACCCATAAAGGAGTTATCCCCAACATGTGGGTTTATATATATTATTTAGCATTTGCATCTGTCAGGTGTATGCCTACACCCCGTGCATAAGTCGTGGCCATTTTCAAACGAAATGAGCCGAGGATATCCAGGACACGGTCGTATTAACCCCCAATGTTTATGTTATCAAACAAGACAGATTAAAACGGGTTATGTAAATTAATTAATCACAATCCGATTAAATTATTTCATACCCGACCAAGTGGTATTATTATAATACCATATCCCAAGCCCGTATAGGAAAATAAGTTAAAAGTATTTACCTGATGCTAGCAGTATAATCTTAAAGCTTTTCAAAGGCACCTTCTACCGGAAGCTATTTAATCTGTATATAAGGTTTATTAACCTATTAGGATGCTAACGGGTCTTTAATTAAGTCAAGGACTTAGACCGGCTAGCTAGAAAGAAACCTTACGGTTCTAAACGCTAGATTAAGCGGAGACCGGAACAGAATGAGGTTTAGACCCGACAAGCTTGGATACTTGTACAATATGGGTAAACTAAACACATTCTGGAAATTGAGAACTTAATGATAAGGTTTGACCCGTTTCGACTATATTATGTAAACTAGTCACATAAGCCGATCCGAACGCGTAAATGCGTAACGGGTAACCAAATAAATTATATACAGGTCTTAATCATTATTATGCTTAAAATATGTTAATACTTCAGTAAAATATTAACATATATGCCCAAAATTTTATTTAAACCAAAATAAGTCTCATAAGGGCATTTTGGTAATTTTAATGCCCATAAAAGAGTTTAATTATGCAACTGAGTTTCAGACCTGATTAAATCAGTAAAAATATGTATTTTTATAAATTATAACAGTAGGATAGTTTATATATGTAAAAATTATCTTATATATCCAAACTATGTCCCGTAGGGGCATTTTGGTAATTTTACATATGCTTTAAAGGTCAAAAATAGACTTCTGAGTTTTGAAACTTTAACTTACTGTATAATTATATAAATTAACTTAAAACATCAGTGGGTAATGAGTTTTATATGTCCAATATAGTTTTGACCCATACTATGTACTAAAAACGCTTAAAAGGCGGTTTAAAGGGTTATTCGGGTTTAAATAGTAAATCTGAGTTTTTGATCAGTTTACAAAGTTCAAAATACTTTATTTACTATATAAAATCAGTAGCAAAAGGTTTGGCACTAAAAATTTATGTAAAACTCATTTGATGCATGAAAAGGGTAAAACCGGCATTTACCGAAATTAAGCTATAATCCTATGTTATGCTCAATCTAAAAATAATTAAAAATCTTTAATATTCCCAAAATATTATTTTACATCAATAGGTATGAAGTTTGGTGTCAAAAATCGGGTTTAGATAGGCTTCATACTAATTACGTCATTTAAATACTAAAAAGTCCCTTAATTACGTTATTGAGCATAACTCCCATTTTAGACCTCCAATTGGTGTCAAATTTTTAGGACATGTCTAAATATCAGTAGCAAAGGTTTTAATCCAATCACATTGTTAAAAATCTCAGTTGTAAGTAAAAAGGGCGTTTATGGCATTATTAAACATAATTACGATCAAGTGCATATAATTCAAACCATTAGGTACTATGTAATATAACTCCAGGGGGTTATACTACTAAGTAATGTGGTCCTAATGGAAGCTTAAAACATGGGTGAATTAAGATTAAACGAGTCAGAACTGAAAGTCAAAGCAAAAGTCAAGCTTTTGTGACTTTCGGTTAATAATTGACCTTAGACTATTAATTGTCGGGTTAGGACTGATAAAACATGTTTTAATATTAATTACCAAGTTATTAAAATGTTAAAATATAATTTAGAACCTCTGGTTTATTAATTTTAATCATATTTAAACATTCTGCCCAGTTTGACTTTTTGTCAAACTACTTTGACCCGACAATTGACCAGTCAAACGAGATAATTAGGAGGTGCCCTTTTAAGGGTTAATCACCTACACTAATGTGGTCTTATAACCACTTTCAATTTGATCAGTGGTTAAGCCATATGTAATTAAAACGAAAGTCAAACTAATTTTACGCTAAGTTTGACTTTAGAGTAATTAAGCTAAATTAGACAACTAAACAAGTAATTAGAAGCTTACTTAAGGTCCTAGCAAACTTTTCTACACTTGGTGATCCTCTTCTACTGATGGAAGCTCCAGAGCAAGTCCCACAAGTGAAATGTTGCAAATGTGTTTCAAAACACAAGAACTAAGGCTCTTTATATAGCAATGTCCAAGGTTCTTGATCACTTCCAGGTGTAATAGGAGGCTCCAAGATCGACCCAAGTGTCCTAGCTACTCATTTAAACCGACTTACAGCTCCCTAGGTCGATATCTTTGAGGTTAAGGCGGTGGAACTGGCAAAACCCGCACCTGGCATCATTATTCTGATCTGGGCACGCTGACGCGGGCCGCGAAAGATTTAAGGATATCTTACGCGGGCCGCATGGACAGGTAAAACCGGGAAAAGTGTTTGAAAGCTGGCAGTTTCAGTCCCTGCTCGTTTTAACCCCTTTTTAACATAATTTTTGGCAATGGAGACCCTTGTAATTATTTTCTTGGGGCCCAAGGATGTATAAACAAACTCCGTTAGGCTCGGGTTCGTTAAATATCACTATGAAAGCAAGTTTCGTCATGTTTACACTTTTGGCCCAAAGTCTTGAAATCACGCTTAACGATTTCGAAACCACATGAAATTTATACCACTTATTCTTAAGAGTATATTTGAATATTTCGAAGCCTCGGTTTCGTTAAAAGGTCACTCAGAGGTCAGAATTGACATGTTGACACGTTTAACCCTTGTAATATAATAATCTCCCGATTATTTTCATAAACGGCTTCTCATATCCAATCAATCACTCATTCAAGAATATATTTTTCGTGTAAGGTCATTCAGAGGCACAAGTTTGGCATGTTGACACTTTCAGTCCCTGTGGTTTCATAGTTTCGTTATTCGACAACTTTGGCCTTTCAAACGAAATCTTTCGCACCTTTGGAGTTTATGACACGTGTCTATATATAATTGGACACGTTTTTCCGTGGTGTTACACGTTATGCATTTTTCACGTTCGGAACGGTTTATGTAACTAGTTTGCATAAATTAGCCGAAACGGGTCAGACCTTATCATTTTTATCTCAAAATCCAGAATGTGTTTAGTTTACCCATATTATACAAGTATACAAACTTGTCGGGTCTAAACCACATTCTAATCCGGTCTTCGCTTAATCGTGCGTTTTGAACCGTATATCTTCTTTTAAAACTAACCGGTCTAAGTTTAGGCTTAATTAAGACCCGTTAGGAATCTAATAGGTTATTAAACCTTCGTTCCAGATTAGGAGACCAGTAAAAGATACTTGCACTCGCTAATTGAGATTTATACTTGCTCAGGTAAATACTTTTAACTTATTTTCCCTTATACGGGCTTGGGGTACGGTATATAAAATACCGCTTGGTCGGGCATTGAATTTTTAATCATATAAAGGTTAATTTATTGAGATGACCCGTTTAAACTGTTATGTTTGCTTAAAGCCTTTGGGGGGTTAATGACCATGTCCCGGATATCCTTTGCATCATTTATTGAAATGGCCACGACCTAAGCACGGGGTGTAAGCATACACCTGCCAGTGCATATATATAAAAAGGTATAACCGTCGGTTCGAGAATAACTCGCCGCGGGATTATATCATGTGGTTTGTTTATTAATCTTTAACCCGGTATTCAGCCCGGGCTACTGAACGTATAACGAACATGTAATTCTTTTACAAGTTTATATATAAATAATTATCCCAAGTTATAAAAGATTATTTTATGCCTTGTGCATTTAAATCAATTTTCTTAAACATTTTCAAAATGAGTCGGTTAATTGTATTTACCAGTTTAAACTGACGTATTTTCCAAAAAGGCTAAGTGCAGGTACTAAACGGAATAGGTTGGCTACTCCTAGCATCAATAAAGAGTCTTGCAAGCTTAGATGTTATAAATCTGCTGAACAACGTTTCTTTTAACTTTGATCCGCCTGTGGATCATTTACAACCGTTTTGTAATAAATGATATTACTTTCATTCGTTTTGTAATGATTTTATCTTTCGACTTCCGCTGTGTATATAAACTGTTATAAATTGTCTATGATGATATCAACTACGTCACGATACTCCCCACCGGGCCCACGGGTAATATGTGGAAATATCGGGGTGTGACAGGTTGGTATCAGAGCCAACGTTGAGTGAATTAAACACTAGCCTTTTGTGTTTAATCTCAATGACATAGTTTGCACATTCCTCGACTTTCGAGTCTAGACAAGGAACTTAGGATTAATTCTGACTTATTTTGTTTTGTCCTTTAGTGTTTCTTTTGTTGTTTCTGTTGTTTGTTTTGACAGGACCTACAAAAAAAATGCCGCCAAGAATCCGGGGAAGAGGCAAGGGGCCATTCATCGCCCCCAACGATCACGAGGCCGGGTCTTCACACCGGGGAACTCCATCAGTCACTGTAAGCAAAAGTCCTCAAGAAGACTGGATGACCCATTTAGAACCCGCGAGGCATTCAGTCTCGCTGAGCTCCTCACCTTCCTACCTCAACTCTTTCGGGCCTCAATCGGAGAACGAGCCTCACAACTCACATCACTCTTTTATACCCCTTCAAAGCCCCAACTCACACCATTCCTTCAATGACCCAACACCCTACTTTCAAAGCCGGTTCAACCCGGCAAACCAAATTGATGAGCCAATGGGTTATAACCCGTTGGGACCGGAGGACCATTTCTCCATGGACATGGAAGAGGATCCGGAACCTGACCAGCCGCCAACCGGAACACCTACTCACCCCATCGAGATTTCGAAAGGGTCGGCATATCATGGATCACCTTATCGTGGTCCAGACAGTTATCAGGCAAGGTTTGCCCAATACAACTAGGTGTTTACTCCTAGTTACCACTCATCACAGCAGCAGCAGCAGTAGGATCCCTCAGAGGATTCGCGTTTTGTAGCGGTTACTCCACCGCCACCACCACCAATGCAGCAACCGCCTCCGGAGCCACCGAGGCTTAGGAGATCAACCGCACGGATGTCTGTGCGAGGGGGAGTCCGTATCAGCACCCCTCAGCATTCAAGTGGCAGTCATTACCCGCCACTATACGAAGACCCACAAATGGGTGGGCCTTCGAACCCTGTTTCTGAGGTGGAGTCTGCGCCAGTCGCACCGCCACCGGTGGGTTATGATAACCCAATTCCTACATACGCCAGTGTAGCGACATATAACCCTTTCGAGCAGCCAGCCCATACTAACTACAACTACGCCGAAGTTGACCCATACCTTGCGGCAGCGAACTATAATGCTCTTCATCCCGAGGGGCCCTTTGGAGTCCCATATCAGGCTGGGTACCCACCCTAAGGGTATCAATACCCGCCACCTCCTCAACCTCCGCAGCATCAGCAGCCCCCGCAGCCGCCACTGTTATCGCCACCGCAGCAGCAGGAGATTCTACAAAGGTTGAGCCAGGTGGAACGGGAGGTTCGGGAGGAGCGTAGGAACCACCGGGGATTTCTCAAGGGTTTAGCAAGCTTAATCAAAGGGAAGAGCAAAAAGGATCATTGAGATTCTTTGTTTATTGTTTGTTTTGTATTTTTTTTAATTTTCAATCAAGTCACTGCGTGGACATCTATTTTTGTATTCAGTCCCTGCGAGGACATGTAGTTTCAGTTTAGCCCCTGCGTGGGCAAGTTATTTATGTTAAAGTCCCGTTTAGGGCAAATATGTACTCTTTTTAATTAGTGTGGAATGTTGAATTTTCAATTTTTGTCATTATATGCATAAATAAAATATATGAAATAAATAAATCAAAAATCTCATTCCTTTTAAAATAATATGCCTATTAAATATTGAATAAGAATCTTAAAAGGTATAACCTAGCCGCATATCATTAAGACCTGGCCATAATGGTAAAACCTGTTTAAAAGGATTCAAACCCTTGTTAACATCTGAAAACATGTTAACACTCCTGGCAGATATGATTCGTTAAAATCACACATGTCATCCTTATATTGGATTCTTCCGATTCCTTCCTTATTATTTAAACATCCATTTGTGATGTAGGGCCTACGAGCCAAAATCATTGTCATATAAGACAAAAGACAGATTGTAGTCTACGACTCCCTGTCAATAAAAGGTAATGAACTACGTTCAAACCTTAATGCCTCGATTCTTAAAAATCATGGTTTATAATTTAAACTGTCCTTGTGACTAGGCCTTATGTGCCATTAATAATACCCTTATTACTTTATAATTAGGATAAATTATAATGAAAATCCTAAGCAAATATGTTTAATAAATTAACCAAATATGGTTTATAATTACATGGTTAATGAATTGCCATAAAAGACAATTCCATAATGGACTTTCGAATAAATCTTGTCAATATTTTATGTAGCAATCAAGCTACATGGCTGGGTCAGACGAAGTCAACAGTCACCCAAGGGAGAATTATGGCACTTCCAGAGTTAATGTAGCAGGCGCGAAATTGCAGGCATTAATAGATAATGTCGTTACGCGAGCTCTTGAAAGGCAGTTTAATGAGTCAAATGGTACTCGAAGCAAGACCTCGTCTGTACCCCATTCTAAACCTAAGACTCACTCTGAGGCTTATAGTAAGCCACCTCCTAAACATAATGGATCAAGGAGGGATGATGATCATCACTCCTCAAATCAGCATAGTGTTCCGTCGAAGAAGATTGAGCTCAACCACGTGGTAAGTCCTGTACATATAAGTATTTCGTGTCCTGCAAGCCTAGAGACTTCACAGGGGAGAAAGGAGCCATCGATTATATGACTTGGCTCGATGAAATGGACACTGTGGTTGATATCAGTGGTTGCGCTGATAGGGACGTTGTGAAGTTTGTATCTCTGTCATTTAAAGGAGAAGCGCTAGCTTGGTGGAGGTCTCTGATCCAAGCTACTGGAAAAGTCCATTTGTATGGTATGTCTTGGGAGCAGTTCGTTACTCTCATCAAAGAAGAATACTGCCCTCAACATGAGGTTGAGAAGATCGAGACCGACTTCCTGACATTAGTTATGAAGAATTTAGATTGTCAGGCGTACCTTAGGAGTTTTAATACCATGTCTCGATTAGTTCCATATTTGGTGACACCGGAACCAAAACGGATAGCCCGTTTCATTGGGGGTTTAGCCCCGGAGATCAAAGCCAGTGTGAAGGCATCTCGACCGAATACCTTTAGATCTGTAGCCGATCTGGCACTATCGCTTACCCTCGATGCGGTCAGGCAGAGATCGCTGAGAAATTATGATATTGTGAAGAGGAAATGTGAGGATGAAAGCTCACACCGATCAGACAAGAAACACAAAGGGAACTCTGATCACAAGAAGAGTTCCAGGTTTAGAAAAGATGATCAGCAGTCGGGTGAAAAGCCCAAGTGTAAGGTGTGTAAGAAACGTCATCTGGGAAGGTGCAGGTACGAGTCGAAGTCCCAATCACAGCCCAGGGCTTGTGGGATTTGTAAGTCAAGTGAGCACAAGACGATAGAGTGCAAGAAGATAAAGGATGCAACGTGCCACAACTGTAATGAAAAGGGGCACATCAAGTCCAACTGCCCAAAGTATGCCAAGAAACCCGAGGAAGGGAAAAAGACCAATGCTAGGGTCTTTCAGATGAATGCACGGGAAGCAGTGCAAGATGATAACGTGATAACATGTACCTTCCTTATTAATGATGTTTATGCAAGGGTGTTATTTGATTAGGGTGCGGATAAGTCATATGTAGATGGTAAGTTTTGTAAGTTGTTGAATTTACCTGTTAAAACCCTAAGCATGAAATATGAAGTAGAGTTGGCCGATGGTACCTTAGAAACTGCCTCAACTGTGCTAGATGGATGTTTTATATCCATTAGGAACCACTCCTTTCCGTTATCCTTGCTTCCTTTGAAATTAGCTGGTTTCGACAAAATGATAGGCATGGATTGGTTATCTCATAACCAATCCCAGATAGTTTGTGACAAGAAACAAGTGGTGATCAAGACTCCGTATGGTGAGCCACTTACCATACAAGGAGATACTCAGTATGGGTTGCCTAAAAAAGTGTCTGTGCTTAAGGCATCAATGTGTATGAAGAAAGGTGTGTCATTTATATGGCACAAGTGACTATTAATGAGCCAAAACCCAAGATTGAAGACATCCCTATCATTTCTGAATACCCTGATCTATTCCCTGAAGAGCTACCTGGTTTACCACCAGATAGGCAAGTGGAGTTTAGAATTGACATTATACCTGGAGCAGCACCTATTGCGAGAACACCTTACCGGTTAGCCCCAACTGAGATGAAGGAGTTGAGAACTCAGTTGGATGATTTGTTGGCAAAAGGATTTATTAGACCTAGCTCATCTCCCTGGGGAGCACCAATTCTGTTTGTAAAGAAGAAAGATGGATCGGTGCGTCTATGCATCGATTATCGTGAGCTTAACAAGGTCACTATCAAGAACATATATCCATTGCCCAGGATCGACGATCTGTTCGATCAATTGCAAGGGGCAAGCTACTTCTCCAAGATTGATTTAAGGTCAGGTTACCATTAACTGAAGGTTAGAGATGAAGATGTGCACAAGACTGCATTTATAACTCGCTATGGTCACTACGAGTTCTTGGTGATGCCTTTTGGGCTCACTAATGCACCAGCAGCGTTCATGGATCTCATGAATCGCGTTTGCAAACCCTACTTGGACAAATTTGTCATTGTTTTCATTGATGACATCCTTATTTATTCAAAGAATCAAGCTGACCATGAGAAGCACCTTCGTTGTATTCTTAAACTCCTTCAGCATGAGAAGCTCTACACCAAGTTTTCAAAGTGTGAATTTTGGCTTCGTGAAGTCCAATTCCTTGGACATATGGTTAGTGAGCATGGTATCCAGGTGGATCCCGCTAAGATTGAGGCTATCATGAATTGGCAAGAGCTGAAGATGCCACAGAGATTCGCAGCTTCTTAGGTCTGGCAGGATACTACAGGCGTTTTATTGAAAATTTCTCAAGGATTGCTGCACCCCTAACTTCGTTGACTAGGAAGAATATTAAGTTTGATTGGGGTCCTAAGCAACAAGAATCCTTCGATATTCTTAAACAGAAGTTAAGCAATGCTCATGTGTTGACATTTCCTGAAGGGATTGAAGAATTTGTGGTTTACTGCGACCAGTGTTGTAAAAGTCGCTAGGCGGTCCCTAGTCGGCCGACTGGGGAGTTGGGAGTAATCGGAGTACTCGGGGAGTACGCGGACATGGTAAATATAAAGAAAATTAATTGTTATATATTATTTATGTGTTAAAATAAGCATAATTCATGTCAACTGGGTATAATTTAAAATGAAACATGTTTAAAGTTCAAATATTCTGAATACAAGTCCGACTAGTCTGAGTACAAGGCCGAGTAGTCCGAGTACAAGGCCGAGTAGTCCGAGTACAAGGCCGAGTAGGCCGATTTTGACCGAGTTTGACCGATTAAAAGTCAATAAACCACGTTGACCGCCTAGACCGACTAGGCCGACTAGGCCGACTAGGCTCCGACTAGGCCGACTAGGCGCCGACTAGGACCGAGTACTCCCGAGGCCGACTAGTTGAGACCGCCTAGGAGGAAGTCGCCAAGGTGGAGGTCCGAGGACCGAGTACTCGCCGAGTACTCGGCCGAGGAATCCGACTTTTGCAACACTGACTGCGACGCATCGCACACTGGCATGGGATGTGTGCAAATGCAGAAAGGTAAAGTTATTGCATATGCTTCCCGACAACTAAAAGTGCACAAAAAGAATTATACCACCCACGACTTGGAGTTGGGTGCCGTTGTGTTTGCACTAAAACTTTGGAGGCATTATCTATATGGTACCAAGTGTGTGATCTATCCTGATCATAAAAGCCTTCAACACTTGTTCAACCAGAAGGATCTGAACATGAGGCAGCGACGATGGATGGAGACACTGAATGATTATGATTGTGAAATCTGATACCATCCAGGTAAGGCGAATGTGGTCGCCAATGCTTTGAGCAGAAAGGAAAGGGTTAAGCCCCATAAGAATCAATGCCAAGAGCATTGAATTAAAGAACAGTTTGAATGAAAGATTGTTAGCCGCTCAAAAGGAAGCTATATTATAAGCTAACTATCCTAATGAAAAGTTGGGAGTATCTGTTGAGCAGTTATCTTATGGCAAGGATGGAATCCTAAGATTAAATGGACGAATATGGGTTCCAATCTATGGAGGACTACGGGATGTTATACTCCAAGAAGCCCACAGTTCTAAGCATTTCGTTCATCCTGGAAGTGACAAGATGTACCAGGATTTGAAGGCAAATTATTGGTGGATAGGCTTGAAGAAGTCTATAGCTACTTAGGTAGCCAAATGTTTGACGTGCGCGCAAGTTAAAGCTGAACACCAGAAGCCGTCAGGTCTGCTACAACAGCCTGAACTTCCCACCTGGAAGTGGGAAATGGTGACTATGGATTTTATCACCAAGTTACTGAAGACAAAGCGAGGAAATGATACTATTTGGGTGATAGTGGATAGACTGACTAAGTCAACCCACTTCCTACCTATTAAGGAAATACACAGCTCAGATAAGTTAGCTCAGCTGTACGTGGATGAGATTGTATCTCTCCACGGAGTGCCAGTGTCTATCATATCTGATAGAGATACAAGGTATACATCGTATTTCTGGAAAAGTTTTCAACAATCCCTAGGCACTCGATTGAACTTCAGCACAGCATATCATCCTCAGACGGATGGTCAAAGTGAACGTACTATACAGACACTCGAGGATATGCTACGAGCTTGTGTTATTGACCTAGGAGGAAGTTGGGATGATCATCTTCCATTGATTGAATTCTCATACAACAATAGCTATCATTCCAGTATTCAAGCTGCACCTTTTGAAGCTCTGTATGGAAGAAAGTGCAGAACGCCCGTTTGTTGGGCAGAAGTTGGAGATGTCCAACTAACAGGACCTGATATAGTCCTGGAGATGACATATAAGATTGTACAGATACGAGATCGTCTCAAAGCTGCCAGGGATAGGCAGAAAAGCTACGCAGATAAAAGGCGTAAACCTCTAAAATTCGAGGTTGGTAACAAAGTGTTACTGAAGGTATCACCCTGGAAAGGGTAATGCGATTTGGCAAGAAAGGCAAGCTAAGCCCAAGATATATAGGACCATTCGAGATCATCAAATGTGTCGGAACAGTGGCTTATAAGTTAAACCTGCCTGAAGAGCTCAGTGGTATTCATAATGTATTCCACATCTGCAATCTAAAGAAATGTCTAGCTGATGAATCACTAGTCATACCACATACGGATGTTCACATAGATGAGAGCCTGAAGTTTGTTGAGAAACCTTTGTCGATCGAGGATCGACATGTTAAGAAGCTTCGAAGGAAGCAGGTACCAATTGTAAAGGTTAAATGGGATGCCCGTAGAGGTCCCGAGTACACGTGGGAGGTAGAGTCCACAATGAAAGAGAAATACCCTCATTTATTTAAGTAAATCTCGAGGTCGAGATTTCTTTTGAGGGGGTGAGGATGTAACACCTCGTAAAATCACGACCAATATAATGAAGACACGTGTCATGAGCTCTAAACGTGTAATGGATGGAATACGAGGGACTAAAGTTGATAAACAAAGAAAGTATGTGTGTAAAAAGATTCAAAGTGTCAACATTCGATAATTATACCTTTTAATAACCCGACACGATGTTTATACCCTTAAACGAATGAATTATGAATCGTACGAAGCCATTTGTGGAAGTAAGTGAAAGATTACAAAACGCAAGGGTTAAAAGTGTCAACATGTTTAATTTATACCTCTGAGTGACCTTTTAACGAACCCGAAGCTTTGTAACGATTAATTATGCTCACTAGAATAAGAGATAAAAATTTCACAAGGTTTCGATTTCGTATGAGAAAGATACGCGAACATTCCTAAGTAAAGGGTTAAAAGCGTCAACGTTGAAATTTAATACTTTTCGGGTGATCGTAAAACTAACCGGGGACTTAACAAAGTTGGTTTATAATTTGGAGTCCTTAAAAGTCAAGTTGGAGGGTTAAAAGTGCAATAAATCATGTTAAAACAACTATTAGAAGGACCAGGGACCAAATGTGCAATTTCTGAAACCTTTTTGACCGGATCTGGGCCTCATACCGGCCACGTAAGACTCCTCTTGGAGCTTACGCGGGCCGCCTAAAAGTGCCAGCATCAGTTTTCTTGGACAGATGCCTGTATCAGCCTGTCCACCGCCTTTGAGAGCTTGTTTTCGAAATCTAGAGGCTGAGCAAGTGGTATTTCATGCATAGGGACATCTGTAATGATCAGGAATCATCCCATAGACTTGTTTGGCATGATCTTGTTCAATTAAAGTCTCTATATAAGAACACTTGTTGCAACATTTTTGGCATTCACTTGAAATCATTCATAACTCTTATTCTGGACCTCAAGCAAGATTCATTAAGCTTCTAAATCGTGCTAAGTACTTCAGTAAGCTTCCTTAACCTTTCTAAATTCAGTTTTATTAGCTTAATGGCCTAAAGTCAAACCCGTAGTAATTAAGGTTTGACTTAGTGATTAATCACTAATGGTCCAGTCAATTCTCGAATTAAAAGTACCTATGAGTTGGTAATTATGTGGGTAATAAACCCTTAAAAGGGCACCATCTGATTCCCACTCTAACTAAGTCAATTGTCGGGTCAAACTTGATTATAAAAAGTCAACAGAAAGCTAATTTTCAAATAAACACATAATTAACAATGTAGAAGCCATGGAACCTATTTTATCACTTGTATAACTTGGTAATTAATGTAAGAACATGTCTAAGCATGTTCAACCCGACAATTTTCAGTTTAAGCTCGGTTCGGAACCAAAAGTCGCAAAATTAGACTTTTGCTTTGACTTTCAGTTCTGACCCAATGTAGCATATTTTAGAAATGCCTTAGAGCTCTATTAGGACCAGGTTATAGGTTAGTGTAACCCTATGAGGTTATACAACTTGGTTCCTTAGTTATCCGAGTCATTTGCATGTTTCCGTTATATGCCTAAATGTTGACCATTATGCCCTTTTGACCTTAAAACGAGATTTTTGAAAATGTGAGAGGACAAAAACCTTTATTACTAATTTATAAACTTGTCCTAAAAATTTGATATCAGTTTGAGGTCTAGATTAGGAGTTATGCTCAATATCGTAATTAAGAAGCTTTTTATTAATTAAAAGGCGTAATTAGCATAAAGCCTAACTAAACCCAAATTTTGACACCAAACTTTTTACCCACTGATGTAATATAATATTTTGGGATTTTTGAAGATTTTTATTTATTTTTAAGCTGAGCATAACATAGGGTTCTTGGTATAATTCGGTAATTGTCGGTTATACCCTTTTCTTGAATAAAAAGAGTTTTACATAATATTTTGACACCAAACTTTTTGCTACTGATTTTATATAATAAATAAAACATTTTGAACTTTATAAACTGATCAAAAACTCAGATTTCCTATTTAAGCCCGAAAATCGCTTAAAACTGACTTTTACGCGTTTTAAGCGCATAGTATGGATTAAAACTAATTTAGGCAAATAAAACTTAATACCTACTGATGTTTTAAGTAAATTTTTATTATTAAACAGTAAGCAAAAGTTTTGAACTCGGAATTCTAATTTTGATCATTAAAGCTTATGTGAAATTACCAAAATGCCCATACGGTACATAGTTTGGTTATAAAAGATAAATTTCACATATATGCAATACCCTACTGTTATGACTTATAAAAATAAATATTTTTACTGATTATATCAGACCTGAAACTCAGATTAATATTTAAACTCTTTTATAAGCTTTAAAATGACCAAAATACCCCTACGGGGCATAATTTGAGTTTAAATCCATTTTGGGCATAATGCAAGGTATCCTACTGATGTCACAACATATTTAGGGCATATTAACTTAGGAAACCTGTTCATGACTCATTTGGTTACCCGTTATGCATTTTTCGCGTTCGGAACGGTTTATGTAACTAGTTTGCATAAATTAGCCGAAACGGGCCAGACCTTATAATTTTTATCTCAAAATCCAGAATGTGTTTAGTTTATCCATATTATACAAGTATACAAACTTGTCGGGTCTAAACCACATTCGAATCCGGTCTTCGCTTAATCGTGCGTTTTGAACCGTATATATTCTTTTAAAACTAACCGGTATAAGTTTAGGCTTAATTAAGACCCGTAAGGAATCTAATAGGTTATTAAACCTTTGTTCCAGATTAGGAGACCAGTAAAAGATACTTGCACTCGCTAATTGACATCTATACTTGCTCAGGTAAGTACTTTTAACTTATTTTCCCTTATACGGGCTTGGGGTACGGTATATAAAATACCACTTGGTCGGGCATTGAATTTTTAATCATATAAAGGTTAATTTATTGGGATGACCCGTTTAAACTGTTATGTTTGCTTAAAGCCTTTGGGGGGTTAATGACCATGTCCCGGATATCCTTGGCATCATTTTTTGAAATGGCCACGACCTAAGCACGGGGTGTAGGCATACACCTGCCAGTGCATATATATAAAAAGGTATAACCGTCGGTTCGAGAATAACTCACCGCGGGATTATATCATGTGGTGTGTATATTAATCTTTAACCCGGTATTCAGCCTAGGCTACTGAACGTATAACAAACATGTAATTCTTTTACAAGTTTATATATAAATAATTATCCCAAGTTATAAAAGATTATTTTGTGCCTTGTGCATTCAAATCAATTTTCTTAAACATTTTCAAAATGAGTTGGTTAATTGTATTTACCAGTGTAAACTGACATATTTTCCAAAAAGGCTAAGTGCAGGTACTAAACGGAATAGGCTGGCTACTCCTAGCATCAATAAAGAGTCTTGCAAGCTTAGATGTTATAAATCTGCTGAACAACGTTTCTTTTAACTTTGATCTGCCTGTGGATCCTTTACAACTGTTTTGTAATAAATGATATTTCTTTCATTCGGTTTGTAATGATTTTATCTTTCGACTTCCGCTGTGTATATAAACTGTGATAAATTGTATATGATGATATCAACTACGTCACGATACTCCCCACCGGCAATATGTGGAAATATCGAGGTGTGACAAAACATTATGGTTTCTAAACAAAATCATAGTTAAAAGGGTCGAATTTTAGGTCAAACAAGTATTTAAAAGTCATTCGTCGTAAAAGAAGGACTAAAATTGACCAAAACGCCCTTGTAAGCTAAATTGAGCTAACGACCCTAAAAGGTTGTTTGGAAATGAGTTTTACAAGCAAATAGATACTTAGAATAAGTATAAAAAGTGAAAGAAGTAATTCTTTGGTCAAATGACCCTATATGAGTCTTTGCCATAAAGTGATAATCCGAGGAGTAAAACTCGGAATAAATATATCTCCACATTAAATCCTCCACACATATAGTTGTGGTGGAAGATCATTTGATAAATATTGTGGAAATAAGATGCTAGAAATAAACGAGTATGAATTATGCGGAAAAGTGCTTAAATACTCTTAACGGGTCAAAATAAGCATTTAAGTACAAGCGGGTTTGAATATACATAAACTCGTGAATTGAACCTAATATGATAGGAAACATTGAAATTTTAAGGTTCATGTGAAATTGGGATCAAACAAACATGTTTGTTTGATAAAATCACGAACGGGTCAACATTTGGTAAAAAAGGTAATAAGCCGAAGACTTAAAAGTCTAAAATTTTGTTAATCCGGATGTTGGATTTTAACTCCATAAGATGGAGAATTAAATTACGGTCACGTAGGAAAAAGAATCGTATAAAACGGATAAAAAACGAGAGAGTTATGCTCATTTCCGTAAAATTGGGTTATGCTGGGAATATGCAGCAACAACTGCAAACATTCTGGACAAATTAGGGCATCGCGTCGCGAAATTTTGTTATTTAACCGTTTATGCCTTGCGAACCCATTGAAATGTGTTTTAAGCTACGTACGAATAATCTAACTCATGTTTTTATGAGTTGTAGGTAAAATTCTTGTACCGGAGGACGATCAACCTCAGCGATGAACCGAACACATAAAGAACAAAGCTTCCGCGAATAGTTTCGTAGCCACGTTTTAAATGAGGAATTAAATTGCAAAATGTTGAAATGTTTTATTTTGTAAAATGTTTTAACAAACTATGTTTAATCTTAAATACAATATAATAATCGAAATTTATTTGATAATTGTATAAAATGGACTAAGGGTCTTACACACGACGGTGAAATTAACGGTAAAACTCGTTTGGCTCAAGGATCTAGCCCAGATTTCCCCGGGTCTCCTATCATTACCCACCAGTGCCTCACTCTACACCAAGTGGGAGTTGAACTTGCATCTCCCAAGAAAAATGCAAGCCTTCCACCACTTGATCTAAAGATCATTACAAATCTAATAAATAAAAAAAACATAGCAAGTTGATTGGTTGAAGTCAATGGAGGCTTATGAGCATTAGCCGCTCAACTTCCTCTCGCGCTCGTTAGGCAGCTAACGGCGGGGGCTTTCACGCCCCCTTTAATACCCTTAGGAGCGGCAACTAACGCCTATAACGTCCAAAAGCTTTCCACCTCACCAAGGGCGTTAGCCCATCACACCTAGTCTTAGAATTTAAAGTTAAACCATCTAGTCTAATTAATACATGTTTGCTCTATTTTGATACACTATTTTTTCCGGACGTTGTGTCTTGATGTTAAAAAGTTTATTATTTTGTCTTTCAAATAAACCATTGTGTTGCCAACCAAATAGACTGAAGTGCCTTCTGAAAAAGTTTTAAGTGTTTTTTTCCTCTCACGTCTTTTATTCAGTATACGGTCCTTAACTTAAAATTGTATCTGTATCAAAAGTGTCCCTAACCAATACTCATTCGTCGAAATGAAACTTTATAAAACACAAAGATAATTATAAAGGAAAACATTACATTAGACATCTTGATTTACAAGATTCTTGTGTTTTTGTTATGCTTTATGCCAAATAACATTGTCCTCACCAAGCATTCCTTCCTGATACGTGTTGAATTGGGACGTAGATTGGTCTTGTGTACCCATGACGCGGTTGGCCTACATAGGACCGCACGGCTAATGGTGCAAAAAATTGAGCCGATATAAAAAAAATAAATTAAACTACATCAAAACTTCAAAAACATTTCAAGTAAAATATGAATAAAAAACAACATTTTTACAATACAATTGGAAAATTTTAATTTATACAACTCTTGTATACGCACACAATATAGTATGTGAGGTTTAAAAACCTGAGTTTGATTTTTTTTTTTTTATAAACTCGTTCTCAACATGTATTTCGAGTTGATTTGGTGGTATTGCGCGTAGTTGACAAAAACATGTAGAATGAAAAAGTTGACTCATGTAATCGAAAAAAGAGTTTGACAAGTCCATGCACATGAATCTGAAATGCCAATTCAAATTATAAATGTTATACCTTTTTGTAATTTGTAGTTCAAGTGAATGGACACACTCTTGTTGACTTCATTGTTATCTTGATGTAACATCATAACTTTGTGACACACTCCCTCAATTTGTCCTTTTCGTTTTTAATAAATAATAATAATAGTAGTAGAAGAATAACAAAGTCAAGAGGGCATATCCGATGTATATTTTGCAAAGCTTCTCAATTTTTAAATATAAACAAAGTTAAAGATATATAAATAAATATAAATACAGAGAAAAATTACTTATTCAACTAAAACCTAATTTATCTTTTCACCTATTTATTTATTAGATTTATCTATACTATATTATAATGCATGAGGCAAGGGCATTTTAAGATACCTAAAAAATAAGAACTTTTTCCCCTCTTTATTTATAGAAAGGCCCCTAAAATGAGGGTAGTTTGGTATTTTAAACACTATTTATTTTTAGCCCCTAAACTTATTACACTTAAATCCCTAAGGTTTTAACAAAATTATAGATAATTAGTTAGAATTCATCCCTCCATAACAAACTTATAATTTTTTTACTTATTCTTGACATATCTTATAAACTATAATGTTTTAAAAAAATCCAAAGATAGCATGACGACCTACACATTTTTGTCGACGTTTCGGTAGTTGTCTTGTTCAATATCGACGCACGGATTAAAAGGTACAAGTAGATGATGCTTTAGTGTACAAGTGATTAACCTTCTGGGGTAGCCCAGTTGGCCAGCCTCACCCAGGCCTCTACTTGAGGTCACCGGTTCGATTCCCGGCAATGCCCTTATGGGGTGTTGGGGCTCTTCACCGTGGGTAATCATCGCCAGGCAGCTATGGGGCTAAGCTAGCTTGCGGAGTTGCAATACTCCGGCGGATGGGAGGTCCGTGCAACTACCCCCCCCCCCCCCCTAGTGTACAAGTGATTAAAGCTCAACGTACTTGGTCTTTATCACAGAATGTTTAATAGCTAAACCGAACTGAATCATTAAATAACGCCTTAGTGTACATATGATTTTTAGTATGGAGATAATATAATGGTAATTTACCCCAATTCTAAAAGGTACAAGTTTTAACTCATTATGTACAATGTTTTAAAGCACAAATGCTTTCAATTACTGATTTCAAACACCCCTAAAATCTGATGGGCGGGATTTCAAATTTCAAATAACCCTAGATATTTTCAGATCCTGAACAATCTACCGGTTTCTCCACAAAACTGCCCCTCTCTCTACTCCATGGATTCCGCCGCCAGTTATGATACTTCTGCGTCTTTCCTTCATCTTCACCGTCAAAATCAGTTAGTTTCTTTTAAGCCAGGGTCCACGAAGTAGCAATTAGGGCTATCTTCAATAGAGACCGACAGGTAAAGTGTGCGAGATGCCACCATGCTCCACTTCCATTAAGGTAAATTTGTTCCTATTGTTACAACAACAGTTCATGGTTTCTGATTCTTTTGGTTATCTAATCCTCAAATGTCCATCGAATCCTCCCCATTAATTGAGATTTTTGGTGCTTTTAATCCATTTCTAATGACATTTTTTTGTACTTTCAGTGTTTTGCTATTTGATTTAGGGAAAATTGAAGACTTTCGATTCCTAGGGTTTGATTGTAAGAAATTCTGATCAGATTGATAAACGAACAAGGGCACCTCAGATCTGTATATCAATCTGCCGTCAACTCAGATCTAGATCTCATTCCCTTCGTTTCCATATTCAGGTAAAAGAACCTAAATTTTGTAAGTTTCGGTTTGTTGTATAAATCAATTTTTATCAGTTTTTTTAATTAGAGTTTGAGTTTTTGTTTTGTTATGATAATTTGGTTTTTGGAGGCAATAATGATCAACGAAGGATACACTGACCAATAGACAAGGTATGTTTTCAAAATCGTCTCATTCTAATTCTAATTCTATTTTAGTTTCCAAACACAGAGATGAAATCCCGATTTGGTAGTCTATATGAAATCGTTACTTGATGCTTGCGATATTATTTTTTATGATTCGACTTTAGTTTTCGAACTCAGAGATTAAATTGTTGTTTATGTTTTTATTTCGATTTGATGGGCATGCTGCATAAATCTCATAACAATTTGTTTTCTGATTCGGATTTAGGTTGAAACAGTTATTTCTTCCTGTCACATCTCTCCTATTGTTTAATGAAGGTAAAGTTTTTCCTTTATTTTAACCTAATTTTAATGGTTCAACTATTAGTTTTAGTTGGATTAATATTTAGGGTTTGTTTTGAATGTTGAAAATCTCAGAATTTTTAATCAACATTTGAGGTTTAAAAAGATTGACTTTTTTAATAGATTGTTGCAGATTTGATATCACTGGTATTGTATATGGCTGGAATTGGCCATCGTAGTCTGCAAGGAAAGGTTTGTTACTTTAATCACAAAATTTGCTTGGGCCTCTTTTGAAATTGGAAATAATGAACTTGTTATCCGGTTATTGCGACTTGAAGTTGATATAATCCATTAGCCTTTGGCTAAACATATCTTACTTCTGGTCAATAGACTTAGGAGTCGAATAAGTAGTTGTCTACTAGCTGTGATTATCAATCCATGAACTCACTATGTTGACATGAACACAACCCGTTATGAAAACCTTGCTGGTTGCATACTTGTATGTGGTATAAAAATCATTGATTACAAATTTTAGAATTTTCATGGACGTACAAAAAGTCTGTTAGACATTTCCTCTGTTTTTGTTTTTGCTAGGAAGTTGTTGTGAGGCAAGACAAGGTTTTTAAAGACATTAAATGTGAGCGTTGTGTTTTCTACTTACATAGAGGACATTCGAGGCTTTGGTTTTCCACAAGAGGTTTGCTTAATATTGACCACACTTTCAAAATACTTACATAAATGCACATTAAGAACTTATGTGTGATTTTTATTTGTTTCTTGCATCGTATACTAACTTTTGGTTCTAAAGGTATGTTTTGTGTTACGCCTTTTGAAACCATTTCAGGGGTCATATCATGACTCTACCCCAGAGAGAGCAACAGATTCTGCTTCAGCAAACAACGCCGCCAGTCGCTCCTAATGATATACTTGTATGTTGTTCCGGTTTCACTTGAATATATGTGCCAATGAAACTCAATATTTGGCATTTTTGCAAAACTTAATAGTTACATCAAATAAAAATAGCTTGCCATGTATTAATGAAACCCATGAACATCAAGAATAGCTTGCCATGTACTTGCTGCAACAGTTAAGGTTTGTCTCCTCTTTGTCGTGTTTCAAAACTTAATAGTTACAGATTCTTGATTTTGTGTAACTGTATAATTTTTTGTAAACAATTCTAGAGACAAGGGTACTTACTAGCTGCAAACATACAATATGCTGATGCAAGGTGGGAAGTCCAGTAGTACTTCTCTTATGTGATTGTCCATTGCAAGAACTCAATATACTTTATAATATTGATAGGTTGGTACATTATTCATGACTTACCCTTTTACATAAATAATATTATTTTTCTAAGTTGGACTTATTATGTATATTAGCATAGCATTTTAAAAGATTGTGGATATCTTCAATGAAACTTGTGCTGGCATTAATGGTCTGGTCTCTTCATTTGTGAAAATCTTGCAGGTAAACATCAATTATTTAAACTTAAGATCAAGGTGTTATGTAATTTTTTTGTGTTTATTATTTTATTTTTACTTATTACCAATTCAAGAAGAAAAATCCTTGTCTATTTCAAGAGCCAGATAACCACTGCAACCTGTGTTGAAGATCTATTTCAAGAGCAATACAAACCACTCCAACACTTTTTGATGGTAAATCTAATCGATCTTTTTTTTTCCTGTTTTGAATAATTGTTGATGCTTATTGTCTTTTGGACATGCATACCAAGTGTTTGATGAAATGTTTGTTAGATTTTGTCGTTGTTTTCTTGTTTTTTTTTTATTCTGAATCTTCTAATTACATTTATTTTGTTTGATGAAATCTTAATTCGATGTTCGTGCTTTTAAATGGATGTTGCTGATGATTATTTGTGTATCATTAACTTCTATCCCATAATATAATAATATAAATTATGTTGTTCACGCTTGATTCAAAATACCAAGTAATTCAGTCCCTAAATACTTTAAATTAATGTTGACACTATTTTTTTAACTTCAAAATGGTAAATATGTTTATTAAAGGTAATAGAACAATTCTCTCATTACGTACATTATGGAAATAATACCTCATTGATGTTATTACCTGGAAAATTAAAAAAATAAAACAATAAATATATTAAACTTCTGTGTTAGTTTATCAATACCAATTTGAAACGCTTGTCTTGGTCAACATTCGAAGGTATCATGAAAACCTACTTGTTTTTTAATGACTTTTTAGATTTGTTTTTCTTTATTTGTGTGTTACTTTATTGAACTTTTATGCTTACGACTTATTTTTCCTTATTAGTATGTTACTTTATTACATCAATGGTTTCTTGAAGTGACTAGACATGCGGAACGCTTATGACGTATATTATTCACAATTATGCTACAATAAATATTATACAAATAAGAAACTACCAGAAATGAGTGTCACAATGCAAAGTGCCGCCCCCGCCGCATCGCGCGGGCACCCTACTAGTAGTTTATATATGTATCGAGACGCGTTAATGGATATTCTCAGACGAGCAGGGATCTCGGCGAAGAAAGAGACACCGGTTAATTTTCTTACAGACCCATCGGAGGGGAGATCCACCCTACGCCCAGCTGACGTGCTAGTTTTTGGTTGGGAGGGCGAGAAACATGCTTGTGTCGATCTTACAGGTGTATCCCCACTAGCCGGGTTCCGGGAAAATGGGTTTGTGGCGGGGCAAGCGGTACTGAAGGCAGAATCAAAGAAGGTGGAAAAGCACGTGAAAACTTGTGAGGATAATCAGCATGCCTTTGTCCCCCTGGCGTTTGACACGTTCGGCTCCTTGGCGCCGGTGGCAGTTCGGTTCTTGTGTAGAGTTCAGCGTGTTGTCCACAGCAACTTTTCGACCCCTCAGGGGCGAGGCTTTGTTTTTAGTAGAATAGGGTTTTCTATTCAGAAAGGGATGGCGGCGCAGTTTGTTGCTCGTCTACCCGCTATCTTTATGTAATTTGCCCTGATGATCCGAAATATTAATGGAAGTATTTGAAAAAAAAAAAAAAAAAAAAAATTATATATCTCTTTACATAATTATTTAAATTATTTTTAGATGTATGAAGTGGAACACGTAAATACTTGCTTTGTAAAAAAGTCAACACATTTTAGTAGGTTGTAGCCCAAGTTTTGTCAACGTAGAATTATTATTAATTTTGACTAGATTGAAAGAGATGTGAAGCAAATTACGTGGTTGAAATAAGTCTTTTACTTCGAATTTTGACTTTATTAGAAAGTCTTTAACCAAAAGTCTTTTACTACAAAACAAACAACATGTTCTAAATTCATTAGTATTTCACTTTTTCCAAAAAAAAAAAAAAATATATTGTTTTATATATAGATGTTTTTCTGGCGACTAGAGCCGAGGAATAGGGTAAATTAGGGGTGAGCATACAACCGAATTAACCGAACCGTAACCGAAATAACCGAAAAAACCGAACCGAAATAACCGATAACCGAAATAACCGAAGGGTTGGTTATTTATATTTTTAATAACCGATTTTTGCGGTTCGGTTATGGTTATTCTTATTTTCATAACCGCAAATAACCGAACCGAACCGAATAAACATAGCCAAATCCGTAGGACCATAAGTCTTTAAGTTTGTATTTAAATGCTTAACCATGGCCTAATCAATATGTATCTTTGGTGAAGTATTTGAATGTTTTAACTTTTAACCATGACCCAACTTTGATGAAGATTGCACTACAACTTTTTATGTTTTGATTAAAAAGTGTCGAATTTAAAAACCACTTTGTGTTCTTATGTATGTTTCCACATAACACGTGACTACACGTGTTACTTTTGTTTTGGAATTAGTATGCATATGGTAATGAAATATAATTGATTAACCGTATATTTATTGTTTGCGCATTAATTTTGCTCGACCCACACATTTAAAGTCCAACATTAGAAACAATGAAAATAACCGATCTATAACCGAACCGAAACCGCATTAACCGCAATAACCGATTAACCGAAACCGCATTAACCGAAACCGAACGGTTATGATTTTTTGATAACCGCAATGCGCGGTTATGGTTTCGGTTATAGGTAATAACCGAACCGAACCGCACCATGCTCACCCCTAGGGTAAATAGTGAAGAAAGGTATCCCATTTGTCAAACTCCACCCATGGGGCTAAATTCACCATCATCATACTCACTAAAATCTTACTAATAGCACAGTTAAGATAGGATTTGAAGAGGGTAAAATGTAAACAACCATCCCTTTATCTCGTAGAAATAGAGAGGCTGCTTCCAATGAGACTCCCGACTCGAGATGTGACTGAAAGAAGTTAAACGGTAGTCGTAGATGAGACTTAAACTCTCGACTAGGGATGTAAGCGAACCAGAGCTCGACTAAACTCGATTTCAACTCCATTAATTTATGAGAATATGAACTCAACTCCTTTTTTATTTATTAAATATCTTATTATATATATGTATGATTTTTTTATATTATAAATATATTATTTAGTCGTTTTTTTATGATAAGTTTTTCAACAATAATACTTATTATGCATTTATATATTTATCATATAAAGTGATAAACATTATATTTATACAGAAAAAAAAACTCGAATTGTTTAAACTTGCAAGCTTAGTAGAGCTCAACATTCGAAGCATTATCTCGAACTCTTTCACTAAATAAGCTTCTGGCTTAGACTCAAGCTCGTTTAATCTTGACTCATATTTAGTATAGAAGAAACAATCTCAAGTAACTCATACGGCTCAGTTCATTTACATCCTTAATCTCGAACGCTTCAGTATAAGCAACTTATATCTATCTATCTAAGAAAGTAAAGAAACCACTACACCATATACACGTCGTTCTAAAAGTTGGCTTTTAAGTGCTAAAAATGTTGTTTTTTTTTTGAACGGCCAACAAATCAATCCCGAGCGCTTTCGGGGCACCCACTGGAGAGTAACCCGAGTCATCCGCCACCAATTTCGGGGAAAATTCGATAACCCACCCACCTGTACACACAACGGTAAATCACCGGTAAATTACATTTAAAATGTTGTATTTTTAATGTAATAAATAATAATAATCATCAACATCAATTCTGTATATATTGGAAAGTGGATAACAAAGTTTTAGTATTGGGCCCAACCCATGTTTTTAGAAAGCCCAAATGATTTTGCAGATGGGGTTTCTTTCTGTTCATCCTCAACATGCTCATCAGATTTCTGTTATCATCACTTGTTGATTGATTGATTGGTAATTACATGTAAAATCAGTGGATTCTTTGCATCCAATCGATGAATTCGAAAGAAAATTCTGAAGAAATTGACGTTTCTTGTTTAATTTTGACCTTTGAAACTTGTGCAAGTTCTCCGATCACCACCGTCTCCGGCGTGACGTCATCCACCGCCGTGCGAGTTTAAGTTTACGCAAATTAAGTAAGTTATTATAAAGCTCCCACTTACTTTCTAATTTTTAAAAAAATACGATTATTTCATCTGTTACTACTGAAACCCTAAATTTCAATGTTTACATCCGCAATGGAGATTGTGTTACATTGAATGAAGAATTACTCTTTGCTATTTGTAGCCAAATTTTGTGGAAGATGTAGGTGGTGTTTGTTTTTTGCTAGAAGTACTTCAGAACCTCTTATGTCTGCGCCGCGCAGACCACGCGCAGACATAAGGGTCTGCAGCTTGTTTGTTTTTTCAGAAGAGGTTAGGTCTTCAAACCTCTTCCCTACCTCTGCGTCGTGAAGACTTGGCCTGAGGTCTTCAAACCAAGACATCTCCTTCTCAAAACACATCTCCTCCTCAAAAACACAGAACCTCCAACCCTAATCCTACCAGCCACACCTGAACCTCCTCCCCCACCACCTTCACCTCCGGCGCCACCACCTCCCCCACCAGTTCCTCCCACCGCAAAACATCTTCAACCCTAGATTACTCCCACCGCACCAAGCTCCTCCCCCACCTTCAAGTTCCCCGCGGCCCTGCTCCACCTCTGCCGCCGCTCTCTCCACCTCCTCCGCCGCCCCCACCTCCATCTTCCACCGATTACCCACAACCACCTAACCATCGTCGACCTTCACCACTGCTGACCATCAATCACTACACCCATCTCCGATTGCCCCTGTCAAACCTCCGAGTAACAATCATAAGCTTGCACAGTTCTTCTAATTTCGAGTTTAAATCACGATCCGGTATGAAAGCTTGTTTTTTTTCTTGGTATTAAGGTTTTTTCTTTATTATTCTTGCAAGTTTGAATGTTATTTGGTGAAGGTTAATTGGGTATTGAGATTAATTTGTAGAAACAGTGTGTTTTTGAATACAGTGATTGGTCAGGGAATTCAATTTAGATTGAGTTTAGTTCAGATTAGGATGAGAATTTTTGGGGTTTGATTTTGATTTGATTTTGTTAAAGAGGGGTAGTGAAAATAGTGGTAATAGTTTGATTTTTAGTCGAGAAAGTGCAAAACCGGCTTTCTTGGAATCAATAAACTTGTGAGTATATGACGATACATGAAATAAAGTGTTTGGTGTGATTTGCACAAAGACAGATGGTTTTGAGGGGTGAAAATTGAGATAAACTATCTATATATGTAGAAATTAATAGCAAAGAGGCTTTCAGTTTATTTCAGCAGTTTGCTGAAGTAAAAAAACAAACAGTCTTCTTCTTGCAGACTGCAGACATTTGGTCCAGCACTTCTGCTATAGATGTCTGCAGATGTGGTCCGCAGACTGCAGACGTTTTCCCTCAGAAAAAACAAACAGCACCGTAGTGTAGGTGTTGTTTGGCAAAATTTGAATGGTTAAGTGTTGAACCAGTAAGAGGTCTGAACCATTAAGTGCTGAACCAGTAAGAGGTCTGAACCAATAAGAGCTTGTATAATGCTTAACCGTTCAGAGGCAAATGTTTGACCAATTCAGATTAGAGGTCTTAACTATTCAGACTCTGTATAAATCTTAACCATTCAGAGGCAAATGTCTGAACCATTCAGAAATCTGCTCATGAAACAAACAGTCTGAACCATTAAGTGCTGAACCAGTAAGAGGTCTGAACCATTAAGAGCTTGTATAATGCTTAACCGTTCAGAGGCAAATGTCTGACCAATTCAGATTAGAGGTCTTAACCATTCAGACTCTGTATAAATCTTAAGTATTCAGAGGCAAATGTCTGAACCATTCAGAAATCTGCTCATGAAACAAACAGTCTGAACCATTAAGTGCTGAACCAGTAAGAGGAGGTCTAAACCATTAAGAGCGAGGTAAACAACTGCATTTGGGAAAAATTGGCCATGTAATAATCTTAGTTATGACCACAAAGAAATCAAATAAAAATGGTTGAGCACAGATCAAGTAATCGAAATCCATGTTCCTTTTATTTGTTCTAATTTAACACCAACAAATAATTAGCTACCAAGTCCAGCTTATATTATTTAAATTCAGGAGTTTATTAAATCAAGATTTAATATAAGTTTCACTAAAAGTGACCTGAACATGATCATGTTGGTTAATTAGTTGAATGAAGGTTAGCAAATGGGTCAAAAGATTAACAAATGTTTGTGATGGTAACACATTTCATGTAATTGATTGTTGAAAAGTACCATGCTTGATATAAAAAATCAAAATCTAGTTGTTGCTTTGGAAGAGTGTGGGCGCATCTTAATGGTGATCGAGTCTTTTTAACCTTTCTACAAGTTAGTTAGCTAATAAGAATTTTAACTGAACTGGCAAAAACTCTTTAACAGTTTTTACAGAATTGACAATTTTATTTCTGTAGTAATTTTAATGCATGATTGGAAGTTGGCATATCACATATGGATAATTAGATGTGCTGTATGATGTCCTTAAGCGAGCAGGGATCTCGGCAAAAAAGGAAGCACCGGTGAACTTCTTGACCGATCCGTTAGAAGGGAGATCTACCCTACAGCCCGCTGACATTCTTGTTTTTGGATGGGAAGGAGGGAAACACGCGTGTGTCGATTTGACAGGTGTGTCCCCCCTCGTTGGGCTAAGGGACCACGGGTTTGTGGCAGGACAGGCGATAACCAAGGCAGAGGCGGGCAAAGTAGCTAAACACGAAAAAGCTTGCATCGAGAATCAGCACGTGTTCGTCCCGTTTGCTTTCGATACCTTTGGCGCTCTCGCCGCCCCTGACACGGTGCGGTTCCTAAAGCGGGTTCAACAGGTGGTAAGCAGTAACACCGCACATGTTAAGGGACAGAATTTTGTGTTTAGCAGGGTAGGGTTTGCTATTCAGAAGGGGGTAGCGGCACAGCTTGTTGCTCGCCTACCTGCCATTAGTTTATAATCGTATTGAGCTTGTTCAACTTATTGTCTCCTTCAAATATGTGATTTGAAGAATATACATTGAAATGTATGGTACAAAAACTCATTATAAACTTTGTATGTGGCTTGTTAGAGCATTCACATTTAATCCACCATCTCAACCCCTACCTCTAATATTTAAAAAAATCTTCTAAATATTCACTCCATCCAATCCTCTGTTTCATCTCTCTAACCTTATATTCTAAAAAGACTCTACAGTAACTTTTCATGTATGAAAAGCTACTGTAGTCCCCTCATCTTCAACCACTCATAATCACCCGCCAATCTCATATACTTCCGCCCATATCATCTTCTCCCGCCGTCATTAGGGCTTTTGTTCAGAACATTTACAAGAAACTGAAGAAAGCAAACCCTAGGTTGCCCATTCTCATCCGTGAGTGCAGCAGCACCGACCCTCAGCTGTGGGCTGGATACGGTACGTGCGTCATTCCCCTTCGTCATCCCTAATTACATCAATCAGTAATTTATTTGATGTTTTTATTTGTAAGTGTTATTTTGTTGTATTGATGATGATTTTACGGTTGTGAGAGTGCATCAGTAGGATATATAGGTGTAAAAGTATAACAGTCATGGAAGATAACCTAGCAATTAGTTATAATTAGAGAACATAAAGGCTAGTGAACAGAGGTGGATGTATGTTCTAATCAAATCTATATTTTGGGATCTAACAGAAAGCAAGAAGTGAACCTTTGTGGATATAAAGTTATAAACTACCTATCTTTTCGATCTATGCAAGGCTAGCTCCTGTTGTAGTTACTTTCCTTTGGAATCGTGGATATGTGCACCTATAGTAATCAAAACCAGTTAACTAATCCCTACACACAAATATGTATACATAGGTATATGTGTATATGTATGTATATGTATGTGTATACATGCGTGCAGACTGCAGAGTGCAGAGTGCAGACATATTATGTTCATGTGGGCAGAGGTGTATTAACATCAAAGCGCTTCAGTTACCATAGCGATATAGAAATAACGAGTAGATAGAGGTATATTTTTAATAGTCATGTCTCTGCAGAAGGTATAATAGATATTTCTAGAAAGTTGGTTGTCATGATCATAACTCATGTGCAGAACATATTGAAGTTCCTTCGGAAACTGTATATATGAAGCTTCATGACATAGAATCAATATAACAGGATTTGTTTTTTTTTTTTTCGTTTGGTACACCGTACACTTTCTGAGATGTTTATGCCCGTTGGACACCTTTGTTTACATTATTTTTTTAGTATTCGAAGCAAATATCTTGGCTTATATATATTCCTTGTCTGCTGTTCTAACTGGATTCCATTTCCATGTTCTGTAGCCTGGCTGTTCTAGCGAACTTACTGGAGTTGCAACTACTGAAGCCCAGCTTATCCAAATTAAGGTTTGCTATTTCTACCTCAATACTAGTATGTATATGCTATGGTGTCATTACAATGAGATATAAAGTTTCCAACTGTTGACTACCTCACACGTGTGCCTATAAGTAATCATATGCACAACTTTTAGTGCTACTTGAACATTCTCATGATATTAAAATATTAACGTTTTGCTTTATTTCAGGTTGCTGACTGAAAATCCAGTTCAACGTCTTGGTGCCACGGGGTCTGCAGAGGTAAAAATTTCTCCAGTTACATATCCATGTCCGTATCATTTTATTAAAAGTAGTTAGATTATTAGTAATAAATATAACATATGTAATTGTATTTGACAAATTAGTTATTTTTTTAAAAGGTTCATAATATCAGGTAAACATATATCGGGTCAAACCAACTCGACCCGTTTTACTTCGTATCTAAGGTTACTCAGTTTGACCTGTTAACCAAGTCAGTGGTTTTGTTTTGCTGATCAGAACTTGTCTCAGCTGTTGATCCTTTATTATATTTGACCTGGTAACCGGATTCGTCTTCTCCGACGCCGTCGTTGTCTCCGTCGTCGTCGTGGATTCATTTGCCATCTGTTTTATTAGTCGTTGCTTCTTCGTCATCATCATCATCCTCGCCAATTTCTACAAATAGGTCAGTTCTTCATTCATTTTTCATTCGTTTTCCAGATCTCGATCTTCAATCTCTTGTTTTCTCTGCTTGTGTAGCAGATTTGTTGTAGGTCACATTAATACTGTTCTGTATGGATTGTGACAAATTAATTAATTTTTTAATGGTTATTGTGATGTAGGGGTCATCTGTAACCACCTTGGTCAAGAAGGAGAAGAAAACATGCTGTTCAGCCAAAACAAGGGAGAAGTTTATTTTGCGGAGATTTCAGATGTTAATCTGCAGTGATTTCAAATGAGTTAAAAAAGTGGGTAGTTAAGATTGTAAATGAAAGAAAGAGAAAAAATTAATAAAAAAAGAATATAGAGATAAATATAAAGGATAGGATGTGGAGGGTTTTTTAAAATAGGAGGTAAATTTTAAAAAGTAGTGTTTTTTTGTTAAATTATAGGGTTAAAGATAATGGAGTGGATGTGAATGCTCTTATACGTAATCTGATTCAATTTCTAATACTATTCACAGCTTTAAGCTTGACTCAATATGGATCTACTCTGCAATGCTTACTCCACTACTTCAGATGAAGATGAAGAAGTTGAAAAACATGCACTTCCTCCGCTTAAACGGGCAAAACCTGAATTCCCGCACACATCAAGCAGGACTTTGCCTGTTGTTGGCGTAAATCAATCAAAAAATATTCCAACTGAAGCACCGATTGCAGGGAGATACATATCAAAGCGAGAACGTGCACTCATGGCATCTGCTTCTCAAACTTCCCATGTCGGACCCCCTACTTATTCAGCCTGTTCCCCTGGTTCGTTTTTTTTTTCTACTTCTTTTGCAATGGCTTAGCTGTTTGTTTTTTTTCGGTTCCTCATGTTTTTTTGGTGAAATGATAAGAACAAGGTGTCAAGGTTTAAAATATCCCCATGTGACAGGATGAACTTCTCCTTTAGGTTTTGGTCCATTTTGTTTTTCGTTTTTTTAACCATTTAGGTGTAGGTGTGTGCCCAACTGATTCAATATAACACGGATGGTCCCTGTGGTGTACCAAAATTTTGGATTTGGTCCCTAGCTTTCCAAAAGTACACGGATGGTCCCCGTGGTTTGCACTTTGTAACACATTTAGTCCCTAGCCAACAAATCTAAAGGTTTTAACATGTCCAAGTTAGGGACTAAATGCTCTATAAAGTGCAAACCACAGGGACCATCCATGTACTTTTGGAAAAAGCTGGGGACTAAATGTATTACAAAGTGCAAACCACGGGGACCATCTGCGTACTTTTGAAAAGCTAGGAACCAAATCCAAAACTTTGGTAAAATACAGGGACCATCCCTGTACTTTACTTTAATTTAAATGTTAACTTTATGTAGGCCTCTCAGCTTTTCAAATAAACACTTTCAAACTCCCAATAAAAACAATTTCCTTTTCTAATAAAAAGCAAGAATTAGGTCAAATCTCATGATAAAGAGCAACAATTTGGTTAGACTTGAATAATATGAATCACGAGAACTTGGTCAAGTTAATAAGACATGAGAGTTTGATCACATTTCAGGCCGAACGTAGTGGGGCGCCACATAGCGGGGAAAGGCAACATAGCGCCGCCGCACACCACTACGGCCGGCGCTATGGGGTCTGAATTTTGAATCCACGCGAAAATCATCACGCCGTTGCCCAACCTTCTCCACTCACACACATATATATACATACATATATATGTATAAATTGAAGGGGTTATATAACCCCCTTACCACTACACCCTCTTGTGATATAAAGCCCCATAAAGCCCCTCTCTTACGTATTTCGCCACTTGTCGCATAACGCCCCCAAAGGGGCTTTATGACTACACATGGTCTCATGACAAAACATGTTGAAGTCACACTAAATGTATATACAAAACGTAATTACTCTTTTAGTTTTAGAGAACAACATCACTTCTTTATGTTAATACAAGAAAGAAACAGTTAATACTCTTTTTTTGCTGTAAGCCTAGATATGATTGATTAACGCTGAACTGATCTGATTTTATTTAGTACTCGGTTTTCTTAGACAAGAAAGTATTTAGTGATATCGTTCCCAATTTGTTATATCTTTTTAATTTCAGTTCAAGGAAGCATCTCAGATTCCTGCATACGAAAAGACATTTTATTATCATTAAAGAATCGAACAAATGACTATTCAAATTCTGTCCATACATCTGAGAGGATTTCCACAACTCTTACTGGCCATACAAAGGCTGTGAATGCAATACGGTGGTCAAAAACTCATTGTAAGTACTATTTCGATTAACGATTCAAGTTTTGTTATTAATTTGTCCCTCATCCTATGCCTTAATGTTGCATGCAAATATACATTTATTTTCTTTATTTAATTTTTGAGTTAATTACTGTTTTCGTTCTTGTGGTTTGTCAAAAATCACTATTTCAGTCCATTAGTTTAAAAATTGCGATTTCAGTCCCTGTGGTTTCACTTTCGTAACAATTTCAGTCCCTGTGGTTTCACTTTCGTAACCATTTCAATCCATTTATTTTGTAAGTACATGGACTGAAATGGTTACGAGGTGGACTGAAATGGTTACGAAAGTGAAACCACAGGGACTGAAATCGTAGTTTTTAAACTAATGGACCGAAATAGTGATTTTTGACAAACCACATGGACGAAAACAGTAATTAACTCTTAATTTTTTATAGGAAACTGGAAGGTGTTTGCAATCATATATTCATTGATCCTAATAGTGTTATTATTTTTACTTTTTGAGTTAAGTACACAGATGGTCCCTATGGTTTACCAAAATTTTGGATTTGGTCCCTAGCTTTCTAAAAGTACATGGATGGACCCTGGGGTTTGCACTTTGTAACGCATTTAGTCCTCACCCAACAAATTTGAAGGTTTTAGCATGTCCAAGTAAGGGACTAAATGCGTTAAAAGTGCAAACCACAGGGACCATCTATGTACTTTTGGAAAAATTTGGGGACTAAATGTGTTACAAAGTGCAAACCACAGGGGCCATCTGTGTACTTTTGGAAAGCTAGTGACCAAATCCAAAATTTTAGTAAACCACAGGGACCATCCGTGTACTTTACTCACTTTTTTTTGCATCATTACATGTAGAATGTAGCAACTGAATATCAAACTTGAACGTTTTCATTTAATATATAATAAAAAATAATTTGCAGCTCATCTTCTTGCATCTGCTGGTATGGATTCTTCGATTTACATATGGAACGTATGGAATACAGAACAGAAGAAATCACGGGTATTCAATGTTCATACTGCAGCAGTAAAAGATATCCAATGGTCAAATCACGGTCTTTCTTTACTCTCGTGTGGATACGATTGTTCATCAAGATTAATCGACGTTGAAAAAGGGTTAGAAACTCGTGTATTTAAAGAAGATCAAGCCGTCGGAGTCATTAAGTTTCATCCTAACAATTCTAACCTTTTTCTATCTGGTGGGTTAAACGGTCTTATTCGGTTATGGGATATTAGAACCGGGAATGAAGCGAATCGGTATTCTCGTGGGCTTGGCCCGATTCTTGATTTGGAGTTTATGAACAATACACGGGAATTTATTTCTTCTAGTGATGAATCCAAAAGTAACATTAGTGAGAATTCAATCATTGTTTGGGATGTCTCACGACAGGTTCCTCTATCGAACCAGGTATGTTTTGAACCTTTTACTTATAAACCAGTTGTTTGAGTTGTATTTAATCTCTAATGGGTCAATGGAATATAGGGCTGCAAGCGAACCGAACGAACACGAACAAGGCCTTTGTTCGTCTTCATTTGTTAAGGAAATATATGTGTTCACGAACTGTTCACAAACACTTACCGAACGACATTCTCTATTCGTGTTCGTTTGTTAAGGAAATGAATGTGTTCATGTTTGTTTGTTAATTTTAGGTAACGAACGCAAACGAGCGTTCATGTACAGAGATGAACACAAACTAATGTTCATGAACAAAATATATAATACACTGATACTTATTAAATATTTTAGTTGTCAGAATTTTAAAGTATTTAAATAAAATATAAAAGTTAAAAGCACTAACAAACTATCTAACGCAAACGAACATAAACAAACACGTTCCTTGACGTTCACGAACATAAATGAACGAACGCAGCCTCTGTTCATTTAACTAAACAAACGGAATTTCATGTTCGTGTTTGTTCATTTATGGGATTTATTGTGTATGATTGCTGTTGTTTTGTTCGTTCATTTATTATACAAACGAACACAAATGAACTTCCCGCTGAACAGTTCTTGAACTGTTCGCTAGGGGTGTGCACGGTTCGGTTCGGTTATTAGCATTATCCGTAACAGTAACCGAAGTCATTGGTTAATCGGTTCGGTTAATTTGTCGGTTTTCGGTTCGGTTTGGTTAATTTTCGGTTAATAACCAATTCAAACAAGGGCTAATTTTTTTGCTTAGAAATACATGTAATGGAGGTATAAATTCATGAAATATATGTATAAATACATGAAATGGATGTATAAATAAATGAAATGAAGGTATAAATGAATGAATAGATGTTTAAATACATAAAATGGAGGTATAAATAAATGAAATGAAGGTATAAATAAATGAAATAAATGCATAAATAAATGAAACAGAGGTATTATTGCATGAAATGAAAGTATAAAACATGAAATAGAGGTATAAAAGCTAGAAATATATAAAAAAATAAATGATTCGGTTCGGTTCAGTTAATTTCGGTTAACCGATGGTAAAAAAATATATCCGTTAACCGCCTTTTGGTTAATTCGGTTTCGGTTAATTTCGGTTCGGTTTTGTCGGTTTTTGGTTCGGTTTCGGTTAACGGTTCGGTTATTGCACACCCCTACTGTTCGCTGAACCTTCGGTTTGTTTGCAGCCCTATTGGAATAGCTAAAAGGGAACGGGACGAAAGTCACACGAATTATGTTAATAGTATATACAACATTGTAAACCATTTCATTCAATGACTGAGATTATTTTTGTGATAATGTTGGTTTTTGTAATCATAATTGAGATATTAGTTATTAATTAAAAAAAATATTTTACAAAAAAGCTGTTGTGTGTCAAATAGGCAGGGCCCGCTTTTACTGGTACTAAAAATGGCCCAACAAGCCCGATCCACAACCTCTCTACCAAAGACAAACCGAGAACTAAACTCAATTCGTGCTGTTAACTATTCTTCAGATCTACGTGGAAGCGTATACATGCCCGTGTATACGACATCATCCAAACGATCCGTATTTCGTGGCTCAATCAAATGGAAATTACATAGCGATATTTTCGTCCAAACCGCCATTTAGGCTGGATAAATACAAAAGATATGAAAGCCATGGTGTTTCCGGGTTCCCTATCAAGTGCAATTTCAGCCCGGATGGTAAAAAACTCGCCACCGGGTCATCAGACGGATGCATATACTTTTACGACACGAAAACATGCCACCTTATTAAAAAAACCAAAGTGTATGAACAAACATGCGTAGATGTAGCGTTCCATCCCGTCATATCAAACATAATTGCTTCCTGCAGTTGGAATGGAGAAATCTCGGTTTTTGAATGACATGATGGCGACGTTTTTTTTTTCCGACAAATATTTAAATATAATTAAGTAATTAAGGGTGATCTGAATTTGGACTTAGGCGGCTTACATCAATGAAGTGTTGAGATGTTTGTATTTCTAAACTGTGATGCCCTACGGGTATGTTTTGTAACTTAATCGGCTGCATTATTCGTGATTGAAACATGTTTATGTGTTGGTCCTATCTGTAATATTCGACGCTTAAAAAAGCCAAAAACTTTGCCTAATTTTTGGCTGACTATGTTCAATGCTCCAAACACTCCATGACCCATCTCTAGTTTGAATGTGTTTTAGCTAAATTTGTTTGTTTCACACAGGGTTAGGTAAAGAGTCGAAATGTTTTTAAGTCGAAAAATGTCAATTTTAGTAAGGATCAAGAAGGGACGGGTCAGGTTGACTCCCAAACATGTTTTGTCCATTTTTTATAAACGTATTTATAAATAAAATGTTAGTTTGTTTGTGATAAAAACACATCCCAAGTTAGGGCTGTTCATAAACTGTAAGACGTTATAAGCGTTTTTTTCTACATAAAACAATGAACTGTCTCTGTAATTGCATAAATAAACAGAAGATGAATCATGCAGTGTTGATAGGCGGAAAGAGCTCTTCAACGAACGAACTTAGTTAAGTCATCGTTAACCAGGCTTGTGCCCTCAACGATACGAACCGAGCTGACTCTATTTGATCTCAGTTGGATGTTGAACAGTGCAAGCTAGCTTAAATCGTAAACAGTGAACCAATCTGTAAAGATTTCAAAGTGTTAAAAAGAACAAAAGAGGCATGTGTTTTTTTGAAACAGTATTAGTAGTACAAATTTTTATATTTCTGATAGACCCTTTTAAATTTTGCATTTTTTTTACCTTTCATTATCCATATTTTCTCTCTCTGAAAAACAAGTTGGATGGAAAAGAAAGTTGAATGGTGTTTGTTAAAGAGAGTAGACCAAGAGTCCAAGACTAGTTAGTGGTTAAGCGGACCTTGGTTGAATTGGGTCCCTCTTGCCGGGTGCACCCCCAACATGAAAGGATGGGGTAAAAGTTAGCATTTCACCACTCCACTTACAACCCTTTATCAAGTTTCATATCATTTAGAGGATCTTCAACGGAGATGATGTCACAATCCGACCATATGTGAGAGAGAGTAGAGGCGACGGGGGAGAAATGAGGCAAAATTTGTACATTTGTGACCACGGATGGCGCAACCGAAGAGAGAGGAAGAAGAAAGAGCCATGTTTATAGAGAAAGGAAAGAAGTCAGGCAGGCCGACGAGCAGAAAATAAGCATATTCGGTTTATGCTACTTTATAACTATAATTTGTTTGTTGCATCATAGTTATCTTCTTGAATTTATAAAGTGATAACTTAAAAAATGCATTACATAAACTAATTAAACCTAAAACAATCACTAATTAAAATTTGTATGTTTCTAAAATAATAGTTAAAATTTGATATTCTTAGATACAAATGTTGGAGGCGATTGCCATTGACCATGCTACCCCAAAACTTTTGTCAAATCTCAGTTTTAACCATTGTGAAGCCCCTTAAGTTTAGAATATATCATTTTCATCCTCATTAAGTTTTTATGAATTTTATAAAATGTTACTTTGGCCTCTTCAAGGGTATATATAGTCTGATTTTTCCTTAATAACTTTCGTTCGTTTACTTAAAAAAACTATTTTTTTTCTTGCTTATTTTTATTTATGCGTTGGTATAATATTTTCTATCTTAAAAAAACACTATTTTCTCACGTGCTTTTTTATGTACGTGTTAATATAAATTAACGTTTTGTCGTAAACGGTATAAATTAACGTTTTGATGTAAACGACATCAATTCATGTTGACATACTCTTTTTGGAAACGAGTCGTATCAAATATAATATGTTTTCATGCTTGTTTTTATGTACGTTTTTAGTTGGTCTACGTTTGAACATAAATAAAATAAAACACTATTTTTTGATATGCTTATTTTATGTTCATGTTAGCATAAATTCACATTTCGACGTAAACGGTATAAATTCATGTTTTGACGTAATTTTTTTTAAACGAGCCAGGTAAAATATAATACTTTTTTCATGTTTATTTTAATGTACATTTTCAGTTGGTCTACGTTTTGATGTAAAATTCGTTCGGACTCAAGTCGGGTCAAATATAATACGTTTTCATTCGATGATATGAATTTAAGTTATTGTATGTTTTAATGTCGCTTAGTCATGATGCAAAGGTAAGGGTGGTGTAGTGGTTAGGTGAAACCCCACTAAACGAACCAACACGGGTGCAATTCCGTTTCCTTTGTACGGTACAAATTCGATTTACTTTACTTTTTGATCCAACCGCAATGCTTATATAGGTTACACTAAGTTCGATTGGATACGTCGAAACATACATTTACATATAGTTAACGTAGCACATAACGTTTCGACTAGTCCACTCGATCTTTGCAACAGGTCTACGACGTATCGCCCGCGGGTCGTATTACTAGTCTATTTCTTAAAGAAAGGTTAAGGCCAAAAGTATATTAGAAGACACTAATTTTCATCTATAACGTATTAATATTTATGTGTGTAATTAGGAACATTAAACATCATGCAAGTATTAACGAATAGCTAAGTATCTAGTGCAATATAGCATTAGGCTATGCGGTATGGTGATGGTCCTCCCTCGGAGGATGATCCGCCACGTAGGCGCCACGTAGGATGGGTGTGGGGATGGGGCAAAGAGGATGAGGGTAAGGAAACGGGGGATAGACCTAAAATGTATATGTATATGCTGTATGTATGGGTGTGTGAGAGAGGGAGAGGGGCGTCTCCATCGTCCGCAGGTAGCCGAGGAGAACGCCGCAGCTGGGGGGCGAGATGGGAGGAGATGCGGCGATGATGGGGGGCGGTCCAAGGCTACTCCCGACACCTTACAGCCTTAACTTTGAAATCACAAAAGGTCATACATCTTTTTCACTTGTCAAATCATTCTTTTATGATCCATCTTGTCATGTTCTTCTTAATCTTGTTTTCTTATCAACCTTTAATTAAAGGTAATCTCTTCCTGTTGAACCCAATAAATAAGACAATGCGTAATGGGAAGTTTTTTTTTTAAAAAATTGCCCAATCACGCTCAATAACGCCCCTTCCCCACTACACCTGGGCGTTATCTTGCAAAAAATGCTCCTTTGCGTGGTTTGAAAAACGCCGAATGGGGAAAAGGTTGGCCAATCACATTAGAGATTCCATTTGCTTGGCCAATAAGAATTTTAGGTGTTTTTTTTTATTTTATTTTACTACAAAACATATTGCCGCCCTATCCCCACTACACTCATTTTAGAAAACGCTCAATAATACCCCATTGCTGACTGGGCTGCCACATGGCGCAAAACGCCCAATGGTGAATATTTGCCCACTACGCATCTTGTCTAAAACAATGGATCATGACTCTATTTCATCTTTATTTTGCAGCTTAAAATGACCTCACGTTGGCATCTATTAAAGTCTAAATTTATGGTAACTTCTATATAAAATATCACAATTCAAGTTTTCAATCAATAAATAAATAAAACATAAATGGCAACTAGGTATATATTATTTTCCAATCTCTTTAAAATATTGTATCAAGTGCTCATTTATATTGTTACTACATAGTTATAAATGTTACAATTATAAGTATATAAGCCATGAAAATTGGGTATTTTTTTCTTGATCTTCCTTTTTCATGACTTGCCATATATCGTTCAAAAGTATAACAAATGATCCATTTTATTGTGTTTTCAAGACCATGATCAGATGTAAATTATTATACTATTGGTTCTCAAAATTATAACCAAAAAATGCAACATTGTTGGGCTTATTTGAAAAAGCCTAATGATCAGAATATTGAAAAATATTTGTCTCACTATTAAAAAAGAATTCTCTAACAATATCAAGAAAAGTCAATCTTCATAGCTATATATGTATATTTGTGTCACTTATGAATATAGATGTATAAATAATAGGTTTCCAAATATGACTAGATTTATGATCATTTTTCCATTAGTATATTTGAGTATTATTAAGTATTAACAACTTACACACAACATTTGCATCAAATTTACACATGTATTTAGAATTAACATATTTACTCTACACACATGTAAGAGATTTGCCAGGATTTCAATCATCGGTCGTTTGATGATAGACATCCTATACACACACGATACCCTCTAGCTCATATTACCGTTAGTTATGATACTATATGAACAATCGTTACAATCAAATCACCAAGAGCCAAATTGTGAGCCAGGCGTAACCAACATATGGTTATATTAAAAGGTCATGAATTGTCCTTCGTCATATGTAATCAGATGTTTTTGCGGGTTTGCTATGATTTTACATAAAAGCGTTTCGATTTAATGGGAGAAAATGACCATTAAAAACAATCAACAAACAAGACATTTTCAAGTTTCCTATTGACATTATCTCTTACATAGGATACTACCAAGTTATTTGGCAATACATATTCAAACAAAAAATGGGCTGAGGAAAAACATAGTCCATAATATTTGGAGCACTAGTCCGACAAATTATGCAACAAAACTGCAAGTACAATCAGACTATATTTGAGATATTCAAATGGCAAATTATATAAAAACAAAAGCATGAAGTAACTAATTTTCAACTATACTATGAAGGGGAAAATGCAATTAAATCAGGATTGATTTTTTGTTTTATTTTATATGAAAAAAATTATGGATTCATCTCTTTCAGTTATAACCAATTAGCCTTGACTTGGGTAAATTCGATAACTTCATCTGTTAATAAATTTAGAGTGATATTGGTTTGTGTTGAACGAAATTTTTATTCAAATAAGTGAGGAAATCAAAATTAAGAGAGAAAAAAAGTTATGAAGCTAAAAGCTAAATAATGACCTTGTTGCTATACCATATATGAATTCAGACTAAGGGGCTGTTTGGCAACTTCTGAATGGTTAAGTGCTGAACCAGTAAGAGGTCTGAACCTGTTGGTGCATGCGTCTGTCGACTTCGTCTTGTATCGAGTCTTGTCTTAGAATGATAGAACAGGGCACGTATTTCGAGATAATATGTAATTTCGCATGAGAGGCTAATTCCGCTTGAAATGTGTGTTGATGTAATTCCGCACGGAATTAGATTCCGCATGGAATCCTAATTCCGTTTGGAACAGTCTCAAGCGAAATTAGAAGCCCTATAAATATTTGTTCATGCGAAATCATATGTAATAGTTCCGGTCAGAGCAACGAAGTGTTGCCGAAGTGTCGTCTCGCTGTAATTTGTCATCAAATCAATAATACGACAGTTCAAAGTGTGAATCTTGCTGAATTGACCTTAGTACGACTGTTTCCGCCTCTCGTACTGAGTATAAACTCTTCTGATCGACTCGTTCGGGTCTGCAACCGATCCTACAAGTGGTATCAGAGCTCAGGAAGAAGAGTTCTTACCAATTCAGTTGCAATTTCTGATTTCTACACCTTTTTCAAATTAAACTTGTTTTCATGGTCAAAATGTCTTGATTTTCAAACATTATGTGCGCTTTTGTGTATTAACAAATCCTAGAAAGTTTCAGAACTAAAATCGGCCTATATCTTGATCAATTTGACAAATTTCACATCGAGATGATGACGTCAGCCTAATTCCGCACGGAATCAAGGGTTAATTTCGCTTCAGAATATAATTCCGTTTAAAAGTTCAAACGATATCAGCTAATTCCGCACCAAATTTATAATTCCGTTTGAGAGGTTCGCGCGGAATTAGTGATTCCGCTTGAAAGATCTGATCTTGCTTGATAATTCCGCACGGAAGTAGTATTCCGTTTGAAAGTGTACAACTTCAAACGAAATTAGGATAATTTCGTTTCAAAGTTAATTCCGTTTAAAGGGAATTTCGTTTGAGAGGAAGTATTTTCGTTTGGTTTGTGTAATCTCGTTTGAAAGATAATTCTGTTTTGAAACTGTTTGTTTGAGAACTTTGAAAATCAGAATCATGGAAGAGGAATTTTACAACGCATTTGCTACTCCAGTTACCCCGATTACTCTTGCACAGAACACGATGTTAGAAAATGAAACGGGGACTATGCAAAAACCGCCTAAACTCATGAACATTGAGGAATATAAAGGGTGGGAAAGAAGATTTGAAAACTGGGTTCAAGCCAATTATCTAGATGCTTGGGAATGTGTTGAAACGAAATATATTAGACCGACGAATGATGATGAAGAGATGGTTGCAATTAAAGATCTAAGTGCCGAAGATAGAAAGAAATACAAAGATGAGAAAATGATGCTAAGTCTACTACAACAAGTTGTGAAAGAAGATATCTTGGTTTTATTACAACACAATGGAACTTCTTATTCAATCTGGAAAGCATTAAGATCGGAGTTTCATGGAAGCCAAGAGATGGTCAAGAACAAGAAATCACTTTTGAAGAAAGAGTTTGATTTATTTCGTGGGTTGAAAAATGAAAGTACAAAGCAAATCATAGAAAGATATTGCAATTTGCTAGCAAACATGAAGAGATTGAGCATCAACAAAGATAATGAAGAGTTGATTGAAAAATTGGCTGATGCATTGCCATATGAGACTTGGGGCACATATCTTATGATGTTGAGAAACAAGAAAGGATTTAGCAGTCTGACATTGAGCAAATTTATTGAAAAAATTGAGGCTCAGGAGATGGAACAGAGAAAGGTTTTAAGAATGAAAGATTTCGATGGTGAACAAGACATTGGGCTTTATTACAAAGGTGGAGTCAGTGATAAAACCACCAACATGTCACCAAAGATTGAAACTGCTTTCAATGCAAAAAGTTCATCTGGAAGTTCATCCAAAGGATCAAATAGCAACACAAGTTTTTCATCATATCCATCCTTTGATCCGAACATTTCAGCAATTAAGAATGGCAAGAAGTTACAATGTAACATTGTTTTGAATCTGGAAAATGATCAGGGTTATTCTGAAGAAGTTGCAAAAAGTCATATGTCTTTGTTAGGAACTGTGTTGGAGTCATATGGAAGTTTAGTAGCATGTAGAATTGGGAATCCTATGTTGACAAGAGAGGATTACGATCAGATCGATGCTGAGGAGATGGAATTGATGGACATAAAATGGTGTTTGGCTAGTGTGTTGAGACGAGCTGAGAAATTCAAACAGATCACAGGAAGAGATGACTTCCGTGATGCATTTGTTTCTAATTTGGGATTTGATAAATCTAAAGTTACTTGTTTTCGTTGCAGGGAAAAAGGACACTTCAAGAGGGAGTGCACTAATCGCGAAGCAAGTGGAGCTCAAAATCCGTTCAACAACAATGATTACTATCGGAAATCGATTTATCATCAAGTCGCTCAACAACAACAAGAACCAAAAGTTGCACATGGTAGAAAAGTGATTGAAGAATCATCTAAGGGAGCATGTTTGGGGAGTCAAGAAAATTTCAATTGGGACAAATATATCTCAGTTGATGGTAAAGCATGTTTGATAGACCAAGACGATGAAAAATTACCAGAAGGTTTTAGCTGGGAAAATTTCAATTGGGATGATTACTGTCCGAATAAAGAAATGCTGAAAGCTAAAGCATTTGTTGCTCGTATTGAAGAAGATAGTGATGATGATACTGAGTATTATGCAAGGAGAATGGCAGCTCATTTGAAAATGATGGCAGAAAGTGATAGTGAAGATGAAAAAGCTAAAAAGAAAAAGAAAAAGGTCAAAACACCGGTTAGTAGTGATGATGAAGAAGCTCCAGTGATAAAGAAAAAGATCAAAACACCAGTCAGCAGTGATGATGAAGATGTTCCAGTGATAAGAAAAAAAGTGAAAAATATTCCAGAGTTCAAAGTTGAAGCAGAAACTAATGCTAAAAAGGTTCCTGTGACATGTGAAAACTGTGAAGTAGTGAAGAAGCAGAACAGTACTTTGGTATATAACATGAACAGATTAAAAGAATCTTATGATGTTTTGAACAAAGCCATGAATCAGTACAATCAATCAAGCGAAGAACAAGCAACAACAATGAAGACACTTCAAGGAGCTTTCATGACAAAACAGAGAGTCGTCAATAATTACATTGAGAAGTGTGCTGTGCTTGAACAAAAACTTGAAACCCAAAGAATTGAAACAGAAAGAGTAAACCGTTTGTTAAAAAGTTACTCAAGTACTTCTTATGTCATTGACAGGATTTATCCAACTGTGGAAGGCGTGAAAGCTTTTGAAGAAGACATTCCTGAAGAGAAAAAGGTATCTGAAGAAAAGACTCCTAAAAAGAAGAAAGAAAAGAAGAAGGATACTAAAGTGAATGATTCTGGTAAGAAACAAGGTTTCAGTTACAACAAGTGTCCACCCCCGCTTGAAAATGGATATTCTCCAAGAAATCCAAATTTAGAAAGAGTCGAAAAGACAACAAATTTACAGTGGGAGTCGGAGTCTTCAGTTAACTTGCCAGAAAATATAGATGTCACGTTTACGTCATCTGAAACTGATCATGAGTCCGAGTTAATAAAGAAAGTGGTCGATCAGGTATTGGATAAAGATGAATCCGAGGAGTCAAAGTCGGAGTCTATGTCAGAGTCAAAGTCTGAGTCCAGAACTCCGAGTCAAACCAACAAACAGGGCAAAAGAGTTTACAATAAAGAATTCATGTTATCAAAATCTAATTTGAATGACGAAACATTCAAAATTGCATATACATTGAATGATTCCGACAAATTATATTCTGATGAGGAATTTCCAATAAGAGGTGTTAAACCGGAAATGATTAAAAAGGTTTTCAAATTAACAGAAATTAATATTTCTGAAATAAAAGATGTAAATCTTAATGATAAACCTAAAAAGTACACCTCAAGAGTTCAACAAAGGTTAAACAAGAAAAAGGGTTACAGTTCTGGTTCTGGTTTTCGAAAGAAACCAAACCATAACGGAATTTCAAAAAGAAAGGATTAGGATTTATTCCACCAGAAAATTATAAAAATGAAAAATATGTTCGAGATTTTAAATCAAAAATGATATTTGTTTTAGGTACATCTACTGAAGAGGAAAAAGAAAATTTGTTCAGAAAGCAGTCAAACAAAGAATTCCTTGCGAAGAAGCAAGAAGAGAAGCAGATTGTTGATCAGTTGAAAGAAACGAGAACCTGTTTCCAAAGCAACACTGTTGGTCATATTGCCAAGAATTGTTCCAAGGCAATACAGTCAAAACAGGGAGTTTCTCGTAAATTGAAAGATAAAGAGGTTGTGTTTGAACCACCAATTGAGAGAACTAAACTTTTCAAAAACTCAATTTTTGAGATTGGTGAATGTTCAAACAGGTTTTACAAGAAAAAGGGAAACCTTGACAATCAAAAATGGGTTGTTAAGAAATCAGAGGATAATTCTAGCAATGATTCTGATTCGTCAAAATCAGAGGAGCTATTGTCTGGTGATGAATCTGATTCCACAAAATCAGAGGAGCCGAGTGTTGAGTTAAAATTGGAAACATCAGTACCTCCAATGGATGATGTCAATTTTCCACCATTGAGGGCTGAAAATTTTAAACAAAAAGTTGGTAAAATTGAAATTTCAAATCATTTTTTCTCAGAAAAGAAAGAATTTGATGTTGATAAAGCTTTTAACCCTACTGTGCATCATATTTTTGGTAAAATGGTTGACAGGAAAGTCAAAGGGGTGAAGGAATTTTATGAGAAGAAAACGAAGAAGCCAGGTAAGGTTGTTTCGTCCCAGGTTTGTGACTGGGATGGAACATATTATGAATAGTAAAAATCTGGACTTGCCGGAACTCCCAGGTTGGTAAGCGAGGAGTAGGAATCGGCATCTTGAGAATTCAACTTATAAATGGTATTGGTTGGTAAGCCACGTGGTTGAAAAAGAGGTTGTGATTATAAGAAGGATAATCAAGGTCATTAGGTTGAACTTGATTAAACTATTCTTACAAGTGGTATTTTGAGAAACAACGTGATGAACCCCTAACCTACAAATGGTAAAATCAATCAACAAAACTTATTTTCCGGAAAAACCATTTGATTAAAACAAACTTAAGTGTTTTGAAATCACAATGGGAAAATAGTTTGTTGTGAGGGGGAGTTCTGATTGTTTATGCCAAGTGGATGGCGAATTGAAGTGATTCGATATCAGTTGTCAATTTACTTGTATATTTTGTGTTCAAATTTCTTTAAATGTGTTTGCATTTTGGGGGGAGTAAGAATTTCTGAAAATCCAAAAACATTTGAAAATTTGAAAAAGTCAAAAACATGATAAAATTCAAAATGAGTTTTGTTGTATAAAAGAGGAAATGATAGTACATCAGTGGACAATCACAGCATGCTAAAGAATTGGAAAGTCAAAATGTGATAAACGGTCTCACTTATGATGTGCCAGTAGGTTTTTGCACAATTAGTAAATTGTGTCGAGATATAAACCTAAATTTCAAACTTGCTTATATCGTGGGGAACTTCTCTAGGATATATGGGTAACCCCCGAAATCTTGTTTGAAAGGTCCCTCTTTCTGAGATATTAGGTCTTTATGCTCAGTGATATCTGGGGTATTATCCCGGGACTTCTGATTTTGCGGAAGCAATAGCCTAGTCCCCGGAGAATACTTTCTGCTTGCTTGAAATATAGCGCCACCCTCAGCATAAAAATGATGAAACACTGAAAAAATATGTAAATCATGTGTTGTTGTAAAAAACATCCTCTAAAGGGGACACACCAAAAGTCGAGCCGTCATCTCTCTGCTGAACGGAAGTTCTGACCTGAGCTCTCACGGTTTCGCAACTAAACCCTAACAGATATCATCTGTGGTATACTCACCTGTAAGACTGAATATTAGGATCTGGATACGGGAGTATATTCTGAGGTGGGACACGCGATTAAGTTTAAGTGCTTAAAACATTAATCTCGTATCTCGAAACAGTTGAACTTTGTGTGAGAATTTAAATGGGTCAGTATACTGACAATCTAAGTGAATCATTTAGAACTTAAAATGTTTAAAGCTTAACGGTGTTGGTGATTTATTTCATAAACTGATATGATCCTCTTACACAAACTCACAAAAATATTGTCTGTAAATATTTTTGTTTTGCATTTAATTTCTTTTATTCAAAAATCCAAAAATATTTTAGTGTGTTTTAGCATAAATTTTGAAAAATTCAAAAAGATTTTCGACAACTGATGTTGGAGAGCTGATTTTCAAAATTCCAAGTGCTAGACATGATGAACAAAATGGTTTGGGAAAGTGTGTTTTGAAAAGAAAAAAATGATATTTCTGCAAATAGTTCATCAAAGATTAATATTGTAAAATCATTGTTTGAATATCTTATCCTCTAGTGGTCATCAGAAAATTTATTTTTGGGTAGAGATTTGTGCAGGATAAGAGCCAGTTACAGATCTTGAGATAAAAGATTGAGTGCTAGGATTTGGTTCTGAACCTGTAGAAAGAGTGTAAGCCAGCTTTCGATCCTGAACAAAATTTGAGCCAGGTCATGATCTTGAACCTATGGAAGACAGATTACAATCCCAGTTTACTGAGAGGGGGAGTCTGAATGACAAAGAGCAAGGTTCTGATCCTGAGATTGCTGATGCTAATGAACTTAAGGAATCAAGAGATCTGATCAAGAGAAGATAAAGCCAGATTGCGATTCTGGAATTAAAGATTATTTGTTTGAGGAGAGTTTGTTGGTGATGAAAAGAGAAGAGAGAAGATTTGAGGATACTTACAGTGTCAGATACTTCAAAGAGTTCGAGAGGACTGATAAAGACTGAAGATGCAAAGACTCGACACTTAAGACTCGTCAACATTCGAGGGGGAGTCTGTTGGTGCATGCGTCTGTCGACTTCGTCTTGTATCGAGTCTTGTCTTAGAATGATATAACAGGGCACGTATTTCGAGATAATATGTAATTTCGCATGAGAGGCTAATTCCGCTTGAAATGTGTGTTGATGTAATTCCGCACGGAATTAGATTCCGCATGGAATCCTAATTCCGTTTGGAACAGTCTCAAGCGAAATTAGAAGCCCTATAAATATTTGTTCATGCGAAATCATATGTAACAGTTCCGGTCAGAGCAACGAAGTGCTGCCGAAGTGTCGTCTCGCTGTAATTTCTCATCAAATCAATAATACGACAGTTTAAAGTGTGAATCTTGCTGAATTGACCTTAGTACGACTGTTTCCGCCTCTCGTACTGAGTATAAACTCTTCTGATCGACTCGTTCGGGTCTGCAACCGATCCTACAGAACCATTAAGTGCTGAACCAGTAAGATGTCTAAACCATTAAAAGCCAGTATAATGCTTAACCGTTAAGAGGCAAATGTCTGACCATTTCAGATTAGAGGTCATAACCATTCAGACTCAATATAATGCTTAATCATCCAGAGGCAAATGTCTGAACCATTCAAACATCTGCTCACGAAACAAACAGTCTAAACCATTAAGTGTTTAACCGACTAATAAGAGGTCTGAACCATTAAGAGCTAAACAAACAATTCCTAAGACTTTGTTAGGATGTCTTTGATGTAATGGTGCATGCGTGTTTGATCATGCACCATTACCTTCGTCCGAACCTACAAACCGAATCGAACACCTACACAAAATCTGATTTCTACAAAATTAAAATTGGAAACTTAATACATCAAATACATCTAAAAAACATTGATTTCACCAAACATTCTCACTTGAAAGTGGAATCAAGCACACAAAACCCTACAAACCACTTTCTTTTTTTGAAAGGTGTGAATTATTCGTGAATGTCGGGAGGTCTAGTATATGTTGTCTAAACCGGGTTCGCGCTAGAGAGCCCCCTCGCACAATACATCCCTAATTTAAACCCCTCAATGAGAAACCCCTATCACCCAGACTCGAGCTTGAGACCTGTAGGGGAAAACTCACCCGGACTCACCATAGGTGAAACTTAAATACCTATGGCCACCACTAGAGCACTAGTTCCTACAAACCAGTATTATCTGCAAAACCTGTAAAAACACACACAACTAAGAAAACACCTACACGTTAATTAATCACCAAACCAACAATACATAGACACACAAAAATATGTAATATGTTTCCTAAGTACAACTTTCACTATCTTTAATAAAATAAAATTTACCTGTTAATATTTATAAGTTATTAAGAAAAGATTCAATATAATATTATGAAACGTGGATGTGAATAATTCAAAGAGTGGATAAATCATAAATGGACTCCAGTGGCGTGTACTGTTTGTTTGTTTGTTGGTGTTTCTTTTTCTGCTAGTTAAAGCCTTTTTTATCGGCCACAACATATTTTCAACCTTCCTAATTTACAAATATAATAATAATGATATTTTGTTGTGTTTATAAATAAATAATAAGGTAACTTATATGAAAAGCCATATAATGATATTTTGTTGTGTTTATAATGAACATATTGTGGTGTATATGAAAAGCCATGCATACTTGAAGTCATTTTAATGAACATATTATGGTGTATACTTTAAAAACAATTACCTAGTTCCAAATATACTTGACAAGCTAGCGATGGTAAATAAAAACAATGGCGTAATCAGAACGTGATTGGACGGTAGTTCTTTAAGTCTAGAGGTCAATCTCATGTTTTTTTTTTTTCTTAAACAACTCAAAAATTATAATAGTCCATCGAGTTCCAGTGATCACGAGCCAACGGAACCCTTGTTCCACTCATGAATTAAAGTATAAACTATAATTTGTTATATACAAATATATTCTTGATAGTGAATTATAGTATACATAATAAGATATAACATCCTTCTTTTCTCTCATCTCATCCGCTCATCCGTTTTCTATCGGGTACGCTTAAATGGCACTCCAAATTTTTCCTCTAAATCTATTTTCACACCTCATCTTCTTCTATCGTTCTTTTACACACATATATACCCAATGGCGGACCTACATGTAGTTGTGGGGGCGACCACCCCTCTAAAAAATAGTGTAATTTGTAGGCAAATATCCCATTCGCTTCCCTTAAAAGTTAAATTAACACCCCGATCACCCCTAGGAAATAAATCATAGGTTCACCACTGTATATTCCTCTCCCAATTTTCGATGACACCAAGATCATTTCTGATTTTATCACTTGCCATGTTCTTGTAGTTAGAGAAAATAAATAATATGTTTTTTTTTTTTTTGAATAATATATGATTGACCAAAAATAATACATCAATTCAGACCCAAACGTTATTGTTGTTTATGCGGCAAAATGAAGTGGATAGCTTCATTTCAAGAAAAGACATGTTTCCGGATCACTAGAGTACTACCAATGGTACCATCCAAGTGGCATCATCATGGCCCAATTTCAAGTTGAATACCTTTTGATTTACCTTTTGATTTTGGTGCTTCTCTTTACGAGTGTATACTAAATACATATTCGGTTATCTTATATTATAATATGCTACATTAAACATTTTTATATGAATCTAGAATATATTAAAGCCGTTCTAGTACCGAGCATTATATTATTTTTCACAAGTTTAAAAAATCTATGGGATAGGTGGAACCAAAAAAATTGTCACGGGTTTTTTTATGGGTCGTATTATTGAGACACTTTGAAAAATTAAATCGACACCACCAATACGCATTGTATAGGCCTATACGATGCGTATTAGGTTAAATTCAATTTCCAAGGTCAGTCAAAGACAGACAATGTCCCCCTCATGCGGAATAATACGCATCGTATAGTAGGATTGTTCATGAGCCGAGCCGAGCCGAGCTAGGCCAAGCTCGGGCTTGGCTCGATTATAAACTGAGCCGGCTCGGCTCGGATTTAAAACCGAGCTGCAAATCTAAGCTCGGGCTCGGCTTGGTTTGACTCGAATTCAAAAAGAAAAATTAATACATAGCTCTTAAAGTTCAATAGTCTAAAATATTTTCGATAATTTAAAAGAGCATATCCAAAATGAGTTCAACCTTATACATTACAAGTGAAAATCAAGTTCAACAACATAAAATAAGTTTCAAATTTCAAACGAAATACAATATAAGTTTATTAGCATAGTAATTCACCTTCAAATATGTCATAGATATACAATTACACTCATAAATACATGTAAATAAAAATTAGTTTTTTGTATGTATTATAAAGTATATAAAAATAAAATACATTAAAAGTAAAATAATCCGAGCTAAGCCAAATCGAGCTAAAAAGCGACCCAATCCGAGCCAATTTGGCTCGTTACGAGCCAAGCCGAGCTAGGCTCACTTTCTTACCGAGCCGAGTCGGCTCGGCTCAGTTTCAAACCGAGTCATATCAAGCGAGCTTTTTCCGAGCTAAATCCTAGCAAGCTTCGAGCGAGCTCTGAGCCATGAGCTTTTTGGACAGCCCTATCGTATAGGCCTATACAATGCGTATTACTCCTAGGTTGTCCTTCAAAGCTGATCGGTTACCTACTCATTGGAGTTTGAGTAATGAATGTATGGATATTTCTTCTATTTTATGTCTAACTAGTAATATGACTCGCGGGCGATGCGCCGCGGGCCCGTTGCAAACATCGAATGGATTGGTGCAGACGTTATGTAATGCGTGGTGTTTCAACATATCCGATCTAACTAAATGTAACCTATAAGCATTGCGGTTGGATCAAAAAGTAAAGTAAATGGAATCTGTATTGTATAAAAGAAACGGAATCGAACCGGATTGATTCGTTTAGTGGGGTTCCATCTAACCACTACATTGCCCTTACATTTGCATCAAAACTTAGCGGCGTCAAAATTTGCAGTTATTCGTACGTCAAAACGTAGACCAGCTGAAAACACACATAAAAATAAGCATCAAAACGTATTGCATTTGATCCGATTCGTTTCTATTTTTTTTTACCTCGAAACATGAATTTATGTTGTTTGCGTTGAAACGTGAATTTATACGGACATGTACATAAAAATAAGCATATGAGTAAATAGCATTTTTTTAACTTACGTTAAAACATAGACCAACTGAAAACGTACATAAAAATAAGCATGGAAACGTATTATATTTGACCGATTCATTTTTAAAACTTTAGGTCGAAACGTGAATTTACATCGCTTACGTCGTATTGTGAAAATGGCATTTGATAGTCTTTTTAACATTACCTTATTTACCAATTACTTAAACTATAAGATATGTATCTTAAATATTTTTTTTGTATGTAATAAAATATTTTACGTAATATTAAGAAAAAAAATCCTATCAAAAAAAAAATCCTATCAAATTATTTGTCTTAATCAAAGTTTGAATTATCTGTTCGTACTACAAGTGAATTTCTATTTTTGTATTTTCTTCCGGTCATTATTACTTTTGAATGGTAACCTTGCATATAGAGAAGTGTAAAGAAACTCAAGTGATGAAAGTATCAAACCAAGAAAAATGAGGGATGTAGTATGGAAAAAGGCACCGACTTTACAATTTAAGATAGATATATAAATATGCTCAACTCATGCAGAAACGAGGGATCATTTGTTTAGGGAATTTAATGTGGCTACTACAAAAAAAAAGTTTGAGTTGAAGCTATTTTGGTACGATTTTATGGGTTCTTTGGGGTTTTCATCATGGAAATGAGACTCGAGATAGTATTTTTTATTATGTTGTTTCTTTTCCATTTCATTGGTTTGTCAATATAAAACAAAAGTCAAACTTTAGTTGGGTTAGCTGATTGCAAAACCCACATTTATTTTTGTTATGTTGATGTTTGATTCCTTTAGCTCCTTGCTAATCCTTTTAATATAATATTTCTTTGGTAAATTAGATTTAAATAATCTCAGCTTTCTCAATTTGGTCGATAATAATCCCAACTCAATTATTGGCTGATAATAATCCGAACTGATCCACTTTTGGATGATAATAGTCTGCCGTTAAAAATAGCTTAACGGAGTTAAGCTTTTTTTTCCAAATTACAAACAAATGTTTTATGAATTTTGATTAAAACGAGGATACGAGTCGATTTATGTAAAACTTACCTCGAAACGATGCTTCAAACGGCTTGATTTTTGTTAATTAGAAGTTTAAACACCCGAATTGAAGCACTGTTTTCATTGTTTAGGGCAGTATTTCGAGGTAAATTTTATATCAATCAACTCGTATACTCGTTCTAATCAAAAGCCCTAAAACATCAGTTTGTAATTCGAAAAAAAAAAAAAACTTAACTTCGTTAAGCTATATTTAACGTAGACTAGTATCGGCCAAAAGTGGACCGGTTTGGATTATTATAGCCAACAACTGAGTTAGAATTATTATCGGAAAAAAAAATTTGGCTATTTCTTTTGTTCATAAAAAAAGATAACCTAAGAAATGAGACTCGATATATGGTGGTTCATTGGATATTAACAAATCTAGCTTACCCTTTGATGCGGGCCCAAGTGTGGATGAGCGGGCCATTTTGTATTTGGAGGCCCAAGATTGCGTAACAAAAGGGGCTTCACTAAAATGGCTCTAACTTGGGCTACGGGGGTCCGTTTTGGGCGTGCGACCAGGCGAAACGAACGTGAGAACAAGCTCCATCTTGCTGCAAACCGCCTATTCGTCCGGGCCAAAAAACGCTTATTTCCATTAGTTATTTGCATTTTTATGTTTTTTTAAGTATTTTGGGCATTTTGTTTTTGGGCGTGTGTTTGGTCCGTTATCTTTTTTAGGCCCATTTCGAATTTCTATTCTTATTTATATGTCCCTCTAGTAACTTGAACAATCAGAATTTGTAAGACCCTAACACGTTTAACCTAAAAACGACGCAGCGGAAATACGAGTCTTAAAATTTCTTTCTTTATAACTGTTCTAACATACTTGAAAACCGATTTAAAAGACTTTTGTAAATAAGTACATCATTCATCCTTAGTTAATGTAACATTTATAACATATGAATACAACCCACGTGACCACTTCTCCGTACAATCCATGATTTTCAACTCGATCCTCGTCCACTTGTCCCTCATGATGGTAATAATGATCCGAATAACCTGCCGTCACCATATATAACTAACACATTAGTAAATGGTGACATCATACATAATTAATGAATATATAAACAATAGTAGCATTATATCTGTGTATTCTACTCCATTAAGATGTTCTTCCGAATTCGTTCTTTACACCGGGCCTCCAATCGTTGAGAGCCCAACACTTACATACCTGCACTTTCATTTCATTCTCATAGATAACTCAGTTAGTATCATCAATACTCGTATATATTAAAAACCATACATACCTTCATACGAATCTCACTCATTCGGAAACATTTGGTTTATTAACACGCATGCGTCTTATCTAACCCAACTCCTTAAAAGATAATAATCATACATAATACATGCATACATAAAAACATATATATACATACACACATACATATCCACATACGTACATAGGTTCATACATACCTACCTACATACATATAAACATACATACTCATAAAACGTAAGTTAAATTAATCATACGTAGCTTAAAACGCATTTAAACGAGTTCCCAAGACAAAACGAGACCAATAAACAACTTTGGCCAGATTATGCACCCATCGCGTCGCGCGACGGCCACATGGTAACAATCGGCGCCACTAGGCGCTGATTTCAGCGCACCACAGAAGGAAAATAACAATTGGCGCACTAGGCGCTGTTTTTGGCGCACTGGGCGCTGAATCCCAGGTCTGACTCGCGAATTTCATATTTTTCGCCTAAACGTTCATAACTTGCTCAATTTTGATCCGATTTACACGATTCTTTTTCCTACGTGACCGTAATTTGATCCTCCATCACATGGGGTAAAAATCTCATATTTGGACTACCAAAATTTGGGACTTTTAGCCTTCGGCTTATTGCCCTTTTTACCAAGTTTTGACCCGTTCATGCATTTATCAACATAACTTGTTGGTTTGACCTTAACTTCATATGAACTTAATAATTTCAAGGTCATCTATCATAAAAGATTCATTCCCGGATACCTAACACCTTTTTCCACCCATTTTCGCTCAAAAGCTTGTTTTGACCCGTTAAGGGTATTTGCGCATTAAATGGTCTATGACTTACAAAACCATACTCCCCACTTTCATACTTGACCAAAACATTACACTAATCAAATAGCTTGTTTCTAGACTACTTTTAAGATCGTTTGCCCAATATACCCATCAAGGGCGTTTTAGTCAACTTTAATCCCATCATCTACGACGAAAGACTTCAACACATATTTGACCTCAAACATCATGTTTAATTAATTAAAACACTATATTACTTAAACAAACTAAGAAGTGATTACGGAAATCACTTACCTTATGCATCCGCATTCCTATCCGCTTCCTTGCCTTCTCTTGACCCGTTAGCCTTTCATGCTTGAGTCTGCCTCGATATGATTCCTATACTTTCATATCACCAACATCGCATTCTCGTTAGCTTACATCATTGTACATGTTAAAGATCATATCAATTGCATGTTTCACATTTGACTTTCATTAGTCAATTATAACAAGCATAAGACATATACCCACTTTCACATACTTTCAAACTCATATAATTCAACATGTCATTCCATGTAACGCGTATTGATGTAACATGTACCATACGACTTTCTAATATCCTATCTTTACAAAAACAAGTTAATTTATGCTTCCTATGTGTAGTTGACTTTCAGAAGTCAACGGTTTATCATATGAACTTCCGACTTATCCACATATATCCGTAACATCATTTATGTTATATTAATGACACTATATACATTTCTTATTCACGATGCAAATATGCTTACAATCATATGATCACCTAGTGATATTAAACACAACGTACAAGTCCTTAATGCATAGTCTTGACCAAGACATACATTCAACCTGAATTCTTGTATAAGTTCCATCTAAAGCACATTCTTCAAGTTAGTATACTACTAATTACATCATTACCTCATCTCATTCATAAATATCAAGCCATTTCATACAATCTCACATCTTAACTTCACTTAGACATTTCATCATACACTTGGTGTGCGTACACCATTTAGTGCACATTGTACAACTAATTAAAGCACATTCTTCCTAGTTCATCCATAGATTAGCATAATCTTTCACAAATCCTTATCATAACCAAGCATCATATGTTTTATATGAAATTATCTATCTAACTACTTTCTATAACACAATTCTAACATCAACATTACACAATTCATCATAAATCTTCACTAAACTACATCTTTCTACAAATTCTAAGTGGGTTTTATCCCAACTCACCAATATAATCAAAATTTAGCATATTACAACTTCCACACATTGATATTAACTAACATTCATGTTCAATTTCATAATACATTCACGGATTACACATAACCCACTTCATCAAACATCACCAAAACATTAAATTCGACTTACTTGGTGTCAAGAACGTTTGAGTGATCATAAATCTTAGTTCATGCATCCAATTAACCCTCAAATCCCTTTCTAATTTGATGATTTCATGTGGGTTAGGGTTTACACCCCTTCCCCTTTTCTCCTGCTCGATCACACGCACAACTAGTGTGTGTGTGTGTGTGTGGTTTTTGTTTTAATAAATTAAACTTCCAAGTTTGGCACTCTAAGTCCCTCAAATTTAACTTACCATCATAAATGCTACAAATTTCATTTCCTAACTTATTTATTAGGCATTTAACTAAGTTCAATAACTTAGTTATTGTATCTCATTTTATTAAACATGGCAACATGCTAACGAATTTAATAATTCGAATTTTGGGGTGTTACAGAATTGAATTTTGAAACTACTGAATTTTCACTTCAAATTCCGTGCCCTTTGGGTTGAACTTTGGGGTTGGGAAAAGACCTACACGGGTATTCGCAGAATCAACGTGTTTGTTCTTTGTTATCGCTTCACGCACTACATCACCCTTGCCACTTGCTTTTCATTAAAAAAAAAAAAAACCTATTCGTTTTTATCTTCACTCTAAAATGGTAAAGATAACCACAATTTCTTTCTATTGAGGTAGAACTCACATATGTTTCTCTTTTGTTACCAGTTGGAAGAATCTGTTGATCAGTTCTGTTTAAACATTATGGAAAACATGAATAACATACCTGTTACAGCAGACAGGCCAGCAGAGAATCCAGTCAGAGATGCAGCCATTGAGTTCGACATGTTTGTCAGGATGATCTGGTTCCTCCTTAGGGTGTAAAGTTATGATGGTGATGAATCGAAACAAGGGAGGTTTCGGTTAGGGAGAGAGAGCCGAGAATGATGTTATGAGGGTTGTGAAATTGTATAACTTGTGTAACCCTTAAACTCTCTAATAATCTCCTTATATATACACTCAAGAGGAAACCTAATTAGTTAATAAGGGTAATATGTTCCATCAACAATTACCAACTAATTAGTAATAGGTTATTAATATATTTTGATCTATATAATATAAATGATTATAATGGCTACAAGATTAAATATTATAACAATAATATATTTAATCTCACATTCTCCCACTTAGCCGAGTAATCATTTATCATGAGTATTAGATGAGCCTGGCCAGGAGTTAACACTCATTTTAGCCTTAAACCAAGAACTATAGCAGAGAAATACAGTCGTTGAATAATCATTCGACTCAGGACCCCCATTAGTCATACTATAGCCTCAATTTAAAACCTAATAGTTATGATCAAAATATGCCTAAGCCCTTTAGCGTCTGATTTGTATTTATATTTGTCTATATGTCATTACACCGGCAGAACATATGTTAGAGACATACAAAATCAAACTGAGGAAACTTTATTAATTAAAACATAAGCTAGTACAATATGCCATTAAATAAGGTCTTTAGTAAGTCCCATATTCGATACATGTTCTTCGAAACTTTAGGTGGGAGACCTTTAGTCATCGGATCCGCAAGCATATCTTTAGTACTAATATACTCAATACAAAGATTATTTTCCTCAACTCTTTCACGTACGAACAAATATTTTGTATTGAGATATAAACCAGCTCCAGTCGAACTGTTACTGTTCGAGAAACTAACGGCAGCTGAGTTATCACAGTAAAGTTTCAATGGTCTAGAAATGGAATTAACGATTTTGAGTCCAGTGATCAGATTTCTAAGCAACATTCCATGACAGGTTGCGTTGTAAACAGCAATGTATTCTGCCATCATTGTGGAAGTTGTAGTTAACTGTTGTTTATGACTCTTCCATGAGATAGGTCCGCCTGCTAACATAAAGATGTAGCCCGAAGTGGATTTCTTGTCATCTTTGCATTTGGCAAAGTCAGAATCAGAATAACCTACCACTTCTAAGTGATCACTTCTTCTGTAAGTCAGTTTATAGTCTTTCGTCCCTTGCAGATATCTAAGGACCTTCTTAGTTGCTTTCCAGTGATCTAGGCCAGGATTAGTCTGATAACGGCCTAGCATTCCAGCAATATAAGCGATATTTGGGCGAGTACAGACTTGAGCATGCATCAGGCTCCCGACTACTGACGCGTAAGGTATCTGGCTCATTTGCTCCTTTTCAACCTCTGTTGTCGGACACTGGAATGAACCGAAAACATCTCCCTTAACTACTGGAGCGACTGAGGGTTTGCACTGTTGCATGTTGTAACGTGTAAGGACACGATCTATGTAAGTCTTTTGAGACAATCCTAAGATCCCTTTGTGTCTATCTCGGTGAATTTCGATGCCAATGACGTAAAAAGCATCTCCGAGATCCTTCATGTCGAAGTTATGCGAGAGTAATCGCTTCGACTCATGCAACATGTCTAAACTATTACTTGCCAATAGAATATCGTCTACGTAAAGAACAAGTATAGTAAAGTTACTCCCACTCATCTTGAGGTAGGTGCATTGATCCACTTGATTCTTCATAAAACCTTGTCTCTTCATGACTTCATCAAACTTGAGGTACCATTGACGTGATGCTTGTTTTAACCCATAAATGGATTTCTTCAACTTACAGACTAGATGCTCCTGACCTTCAGGTTTAAAGCCTTCAGGTTGTTTCATGTAAACATCTTCGTCTAAGTCTCCGTTAAGGAAAGCAGTTTTGACATCCATCTGATGCAACTCCAAATCAAAATGAGCTACTAGGGCCATAACGATCCTTAATGAATCTTTACGAGAGACAGGTGAAAACGTCTCTTGATAATCAATTCCCTCTTTCTGAGTGTAGCCTTTTGCAACCAATCTCGCTTTGTAGCGTTCAACATTCCCATTCGGATCCAGTTTTGTTTTGAACACCCATTTACAACCTACAGGTTTAACACCGTTGGGTAATTCGACCAAATCCCAAACGTTATTTTTCTTCATGGATTCAAGCTCATCAATCATTGCTTTGTTCCATTCAGAAGACTGATCACTGCTAATGGCTTCATTATAAGATGTAGGATCATTGAGCTTTCCAGCATCCATTTCAGTCAGGTAGGTAACATAATCATCCCAATTAGTAGGCCTTCTTTGCCTAGATGACCTCCTGAGTTGATTATCGGGTTCAGCGTTGTCTTGGTTTTGAGCGTTTGATGTGCCTTCGTTATGAGGTATAATGGGTTCTGATTGTGGAGATGGAGTTTGTGCAGTATCTTCAGGTGCAGTTGTTGCATTGGGTACAAGAGGAGTAAACAGAGTAATGGTAAGCGACGAGTCCCCCCCCCCCCGCGTCTTGTACTTCTTGCAATTCTTCGTAAGGGTTGGTACTGCTCCCACTGACCTTGAAATCCTCCAGGAACACAGCACGCTTGGTTTCAACAATACGGGTGACATGGGAAGGACAATAGAAACGATAACCCTTTGAATGATCAGGATACCCGATAAAGAAACAGGTAACTGTTTTAGGGTCAAGTTTCCTTAGGAAAGGATTATAGAGTTTTGCTTCAGCAATGCAGCCCCATACTTTCATATATTTAAGACTCGGTTTCCTTCCTGTCCAAAGTTCATAAGGAGTTTTAGGGACAGACTTAGAAGGAACTCTATCAGTCCAGAGGAATAATGGTAAATTAGTGTTGGCTAACATACTGCGCACCATGTTCATAAGGGTACGATTTCTTCTTTCAGCGACACCGTTCTGCTGAGGTGTACCAGGCATGGTGTATTGGTTCACAATCCCCTGGCCCTTACAAAACTCATAAAATGGACTAGGAGCTTGACCCACATTAGTATGTCTTCCATAATATTCACCGCCTCTATCTGATCTCACAACTTTAATCTGACGATCTAATTGCTTTTCAACTTCACCTTTATAATCTTTAAAAGTTGTAAGAGATTCAGACTTTTCCTTAATAAGATACAAGTACATGTAACGAGAATAATCATCAATGAAAGTGATAAATGAAGTATGTCCTGTTATGCCAGCGATTTGGTAAGAACCACTAATGTCAGTGTGAATGAGTTCTAATAAATTAGAGCTCCTAGTGGCACCTTTCTTATTCGCTGATCTCGTTTTGCCTTTAAGACATTTGACACATGTTCCAAAATCAGTGAAATCGAGAGGAGGTAAGACTTCATCCTTTACGAGACGATTTAATCGTTCTCTTGAGATGTGGCCTAAACGTTGATGCCACAACATGGATGAAGTCTCTAAGTCTCGAATCTGTTTCATCTTTGTGAGTGATTCATTAATATTATATGACAACAAAGATTTGGAAAAATCATCATCTAGTTCTAATCTATAGAGACCACCATCCAGAATGCCAGTACCATAAACAACGGAATCATAGAGAATAGAGAGTTTGCGATGACCATGGGAAACAACAAAACCGTCCATGTCTAACTTTGGTCCTGATACAAGGTTCCGAGTTACCTCAGGAACATATAAGGTATCATAAAGTTTAATACATAAACCAGTTTTCAAAAATAATTGTAATGTTCCTATGGCCTTCACTTCTAATTCCCGATCATCCCCAACTTTAAGTGTTCTTTGGTTTCTTCCCAGCTTCCGGATTGAAAGGAATCCCTGAGTAGAGTTAGTTACATGAACCATAGAACCAGAATCAAACCACCAAGAATTAGCAGGAACATTGAAATTAAAGGACTCAAGTATCATGAAAAAATCGTTACCTTTCTTAGCCAGCCACTCCTTGAAGTCAGGGCATTCCTTTTGCTTATGTCCTGTTTTCTTACAGAACTTGTAATAGGGTTTGCCTAAGGAGCTCTTAGAGCTGGAAGGTGTACTTGTATTAGGATTTGGCTTTTGAACTTTTGAAGCATCCTTCCTTTGATGATTGTTCTTCCTCTTCTTAGAGTTGGAGGTGGTGAAGTTAGCAACATCAGTAGTGTGATCCATCTTCATACGCTCTTCCTCCTGTACGCACATAGCGACCAGCTCACTCATCGTCCATTTGTCCTTCTGAGTGTTGTAATTGATCTTGAATGCTTCATAGGACGAAGGAAGCGAAGTAATGGTGAAGTGAACAAGAAAACCATCACTGATTTCCATCTCTAGCCCTTTCAGCTTATTGGCCATGTCATGCATCATCATGATGTGTTCGCGAATGCCGCTCGTCCCATCATACTTAGTCGTCACCAGCTTGAGGATAAGAGTGCTAGCGTATGCTTTTGATGTTCCTTTAAACTGAGCCTCCACAGAAGCCAGGTAGGTTTTAGTATCCTCAGAATCAGGAATAGCGCCTCTAATAGCATTGTGAATGGACTGCTTCATGAACATGAGAGACATGCGGTTACACCTAGTCCATTTTTCATGAACTATCTGCTCAGCAGCAGTACTTTGAGTGGTAAGGTCCGCTGGCTTATTCTCTCTAAGAGCATAATCGAAGTCTAGCAATCCTAGTGTAAGCATGAGGGCATCCTTCCATTCAGCAAAGTTATCACCAGTCAAAGGTGGAATCCCGCAATTGGGTGCTGATAGTGGAAATAAGATGAGCAAGTTATGATACTAAGAAAGAAGTCCTAATGTGATCTAAGGGCATGTTATACTAAGGCAGGCATAAATAATGACCATTTTAATTATGAAGTTGTGATATTGTCTATTACTAACATCAAAATAATAGACTTAGTTAAAATTCTACTTAAACGAAGACAAATCAGCTTTGGCCAGAAGTGTAATCATTTAAGTATGTGTGCAAAGTAATCGTGACAAATCAGCTTTGGCCAGAAATGAGACAATCACTTTAGTTATGCACTTGTCAAGCATGCTAAATATAAATGAATTAAATCAGCTTTGGCCAGAATTAAGACATTTCACGTTTGTAATGCATACTCAGCATAGCTTTTATAATACTTGAACAATAAATAGATGTATTAAATCAGCTTTTGCCAGAAATGATACATCAGAAGCTCATTCAAGTTAAGCTATTTTGGTTTTGTAAAAATTATCTGATTCTGATTAGTTAATTAAGTGTTAACAAAACCAAGTATTTAATAGCAAACCACCTGTTAGCGCGGAGCCCCGAGCTGAAATTTAGTTCACATCAAACAGCCTAAAATAATGAGGTTTCGAGTGAGGTCTCGAGTCAGGTCTCGACTGAGTTATGAGATCTCAAGTCAGTTATGAGGTCTCGAGTCGCAACCTTGGTCTCGAGTTCTAGCCTTATGGTCTCGAGTCGCAACCTTGTTCTCGAGTTGTGAAGATTATGGTCTCGAGTCGCAACCGTATGGTCTCAAGTCGAGACCTTTGTCTCGAGTAGTTGTCTTATGGGAGCCCTTATGATTTTTGAGTCGAGACCTTGTGATCTCGAGTCGAGATCTGGTGATCTCGATTCGTAACCTGATGGTCTCGAATCGCAATCTGATGGTCTCGAGTCCACTGTTAATAGCTGTCATTGTGATAATAACTGAAAACTCGAAATTTGAGGGATTGTGGGATAGTGTTTCCTGTTTTATTGCTGATCTAAACTTATCAAAAGATTTTGAAAATAATAACTGAAAATCTATTAACAGTTTTCGAAGTTTTAAAAGATAAAATTCAGATCAAAATCAGTAAAAACACCCACTAATACAAATTATATTCCAAAACTTAAGGAATTTTCGAGTTTCCCTTAGAACGAATGATGAACCCTAGAAAATTAAAACATAATTCTGGGATCCGAAACCTTAAATTTAAGACTTTTATTAACAAATTTCGGATATTAATTTACCCATTATGGTTTCGGGTGACTTGATTAAGCACCCCTTTCTTAAAAAACACTGATTTCGGCACAAGTAAAACCGAAAACAGCCGTGATTTATATGGCTGATAAAAAATTCTGTTTTCCAGATTTTGATCCCAGAATAATGGATACGAAAACAGAACTGATTTATCAACATATGCTCTGATACCACATGTTGATCAGTTCTGTTTAAACATTATGGAAAACATGGGTTAAGAAAAAATAAAACTAAAAATACTTTTTTTTTGGTATATGATTCAGGTAAACGGGTATATAGCTTCGAGTAATCGAATCAAGTATCACCTAATATCATACCCACGAAATTGCCGATTTCAATTCTATACCCGAATGCTCATCTTGGTCGAATATTTCGAGTATTCCCATGTGGCTTAGGTTTTTAGCCATCCTTGCCCATTATGCTATGTAGTAATCACCTCTTTACTCTTCACTAATAGTGATCACCACTAACAGGGCCAACCCTGACAATTTATTTACCCTGTTCGAGCTCGAAAAAACGTGCTCTTAGGCCTTAACGAAATTGTGTATTGGGGTCGCTAAAGGTCTAAACCTAATGCCAATGGGCTAATAACTAATCTAAACCATAAAAATAGTTTTGTAAGTGGGCCTATGTTGGTGTTTGTATGTGTATACTCTATTAATTTATTTATTTTTACATATACATATCGGAGTTTTTAAAAAAATAACGTGTCCTTCGAAACACCGGGCCCTGGCCGGTGGTCCTCCCCGCCCACCTTTAGGGCCGGCCATGACCACTAACATGTTACATACATACATTTGATCATAATAAGTGTAATGTGAATCAGATTATCCCAAACATCCAACCTTAAAAGTTACCTAATACTCTATTTTTTCAAACTCTCATATAATCATTAAACAAGATATTAATATCCCGTAATATGTATAAGGTCCTTCTATTTTCACACCCCTATTTCCTTATTTTCACATCCCTATGTGTATACAGACCGTATAACTTTATACGGCCCGTATAGATTGTTGTTGCACAGAAATAGATGCAATGGAATGTTTTTTTTTGTTTTGCATGTATACGGGCCGTATAACATTATACGGGCCGTATACAATTGTATACGAGCAATATAATGTTATACGACCAAATGTATACGAGCCGTATAACATTATACGACCATTATATACGACCACCCTAAAAGCTTATCTCACATGGTGTATACGGGCAGTATAAGGTTATACGGCCCGTAAAGAATAAAATAAACTGACAAAGACTGCTTTGTCAGTTCATTTTATTCTATACGTGCCGTATAACCTTATATGGCCCGTATACACCATGTGAAAATATGCTTTTACCATGTGTGATTATTAGGACCCTATGTATATCTAACTAGGGTGTTACACCCGCGCTTCACGGCGGGGCAACCCGATTTTTGATACGATACAAAAGTATGTCGACACATATCTTACATCAAGTGGGAAACTCGATTAGAAGAGTATTTACAAAGTAAAAAGGTTGTCAGTGTGAATACTAATCAACTTAAGTTTATAGTCACACGAAAAAAAATAAAGACGTAAAAGTTGATTAAAAGTATTTAGAAAGTTAGGAGGTTGTAAGAGTCAATGCTGAAAATTAAAGGTTATAAGTAAAAAAACAAAACTACAAAAAAGAAAGAAAAAAATGTGCAAGGGGTAAAAGCGTAAACTTTAAACGTTGACGAAAATTGTAAATTACAAAAGAACTTGTTATTTAAGAAACAACAAACAAAGCATAAGGGCCGAAAACGTACATTACAAGAGATGGAAAAAAGTAAAACAACATTGAACCAATAAAAATCAATGCAAGGGGTACAAACGTAAAGTTAAAAAGTTGATGAAAACTATAAATTGCAAAAGAAGTTGGTATTTAAGAAACAACACACAAAGTATAAAGGCCGAAAACGTAAATTACGAAAAAAAAAATTTCAAATGTTGGAAAGAAAAAAAAAATACCCCACCACCGACATAGCCTTTTTATAGTATAGTAATAAGTTATTATATATAGTATTTTTTTTTTTAAAGTATTATATATAGATAATTAGTTCTTGGAGAATATAATGGGACATTCATTCGTCACATTCCCTGAAATCCTGACCACCATAAGGCCATAATCACAGGAAGATTAGGTAGCCTCCTGGCCGTTGGATCAGTTTGAGAGTCAACGCACTCGTGGGGCATGGACACGTGTCAGATAGATGTGTGGAGATGGTGTCATGTTGAGGGACCCCGAGATCTCTCCCAATCAGCAGTAACCTTCCACCATGTTTCATAAAGAGATGATATGATCTTGCGAAGCAGTTGAGGTAAATCTCACGGATCATGTTTGTTCAAAGTTTTTTGTTGTAATTTGATTGGTGTGTTTGAATTTTGAAACCCTAATTCCCAATTTTGGGACTTTTGTATGGTAATCTCGTCAATGGGTGAGAGAGCGAGGGAGCTAGGGCGCCGCCAGGGCGACGATTGGGGATATGATAATCACCGGAGGCACGAAAACTCGCACTATGACGGCAACTGGGGTCATCAGGACTACCGTGGTTTCGGCGAAAGATACGCGGAGGAAGAAGAATGGCACACGGCGAGGTACAAAGGGAGACGACTCATTAAGGACGATGGAAGGAAACACGATACCGGTCAAAGCATCCGCAACAGAGAAACAGCCTTCTTTATCGGCAACCTACCGGTAAACTGCTCCAGTTTTCTTCTCTGGGAGGTTTTCGGTATCTATGGTTCTATGACGGATGCTTACGTACCTAAGAAAAAGGATAAGTTTGGGAACACCTTCGGTTTCATTCGGTTTGAAGGTGTTAGGGATATTGCCTCTCTTCAATACGAGTTGGGTGCGGTAAAAATTGACAGATGCAAAGTCTTTGTGAGTCTGGCAAGGTTTGGGAAGGAGCTGGAGAAGCATAGTAAGCAAAAGCGTATAGCACCAACGTTAAATGCGCCGTCAAGGAAAACTCAGTCAGTTTGGAAGAAAGAAGAGGGAAAGGCGGTCGATGACAAAAACAGATACAACAACGTGAAAAGGAATCCCCATGTTCCTGCTGTCCAGCAACAACGTGCACCGCCGGCTGCACACGGAGACGATGTGGTGCACACACTCCTACAAGATGCATCTGTCCCAGTCCAATCGCTGGAGTTGCACCTGAAAGAAGGTATGGCTTCTCGCTGCTGGAGAACCAGATCACTCATCGGTCGTATCAGGAACCCTTTTGACCTGAAACACCTGGGTGAACAACTGGACTCGGTTGAGCTGACCGGCTTTACCTTGCAATACCTGGGTGGCCTCAGGGCTCTACTCAATTTCCCCAACCCGGAACTAGCAATGGAGCTTCTGAACAACAAAGAAGGCATCTGGTCGATCTGGTTTTCTGATCTTAAACCATGGGAGGGGCAACACCTGCCCTTCGAACGCCTGGCATGGATTTCGATCAGAGGCGTCCCTTTACAGCTTTGGGACCGGGACACCTTCAATCAGCTTGCTGGGTTAAAAGGGAAGGTCGTAACTCAATCTACGGCATCTCCAGAGGACTTTGATCTCTCGGTGGATTATGTGTGTGTCCTCACGGATAGTATTGGTAGAATCAACTGCAAAGTCAACATAACATGGGATGGGTTTCACTATCCTGTTTGGTTATCGGAGGAGGAGCCTTATCTTGTCCCAGATTTCAATTTCAAACCGGAAGTGTCATCATCGGAAAAAAGTCCGGTCAAGGTAAATGAAGGGTCGAAGACAAAAGGTCCTGGAGACGTAGAGTCTGCCTCGTGCATGCAAAAGGTTGGCAAGGAATTAAATGCTGCCTCAGACAAAACGGTTGATTCGCAATCCCGAGTAGATTCTCCTATTACTGTTGCCAGCTCAAAAAAAGGGGACCCACCATCTGATTTAGAAGACTCTTCAGCAGATCCTTTTAACACCCCCCCACCACCTCGTGTTAAGCCCAGTGATCTTTGGGCCGAAAACTCAGCTCTGGGCCTTCACGAACTCTTTGACGAAGTTGTCTGTATACCAGAAACCCCACCATCCAAGACAGCCTCCCTTAGGCCCACCCCATCTCCATCCAACAACACCAATCTTGTATCCCCTGACCCTTTTAACATTAGAGAGCTGTTGTTTGAGGAGGAACAAGCTTTGAAGCATATTGACCTAAATAATCCCCCTTCTTCCCCAAACGGTGTACCAACTCAATCTTCCCCGTCGGTTGGCCGAAAAGGTAACCCGAGAAGATCTAAATTCAAACTCCCGTCTTTGAAGATGAAGGATGCCCTATGGGTCCCTAGAACTAGCGACAGTATCAAACAAAAAGGTAAATCGGGCAATGCTTTGCCTGCTGAAAACATCTTACCTGGTAACAACGATGCGGTAACGGAAGCGGAATTAATCATCGAAGTCAGCGAATGTCTGGGTTTTAATATGGCAGGTATCGCGGACATACTTATACACCAGGTTAATGGTGAACAGGTGACGACCATTCCCAAATGAATTTCCTTTCTGCAAACATTAGGGGGGCGGGTGACTCCTTGAAATCGGAGCACATCAGGAATTTAAATAGAAACAACAATATCAGTTTTATCACACTACAGGAAACGCAATTCTCAGACTCCACAAAACTAAATGTTGACTCTTTTTGGGGAAACACGAAGTTTGAATCAGAATCGGTAAATGCCACTGGCAGATCAGGGGGCCTATTAAATATATGGGACCCGGGGATTTTCGTTCGTAAAGCATCTGTTTCCAATCGGTTCTTTCTAGCGACCATGGGTGAACTTAAATCCGGTGCTTGTGAACTAAACATTGTCAACGTATATGCTCCACAAGACCAAGCTCTAAAAAATAACTTATGGTTGGATCTTAGCGCCTTAATGCAATCCTCGAATGGTTGCTGGATATTTCTGGGCGACTTCAACTGCGTCCGAGAGCCCAGAGAACGTAAGAATTCGAAGTTCAATCAGCAAGCGGCAGATGATTTCAACCGTTTTATCTCAACATCATCCCTATCCGAATACGCCATGATTGGTTGCACGTTCACCCACAGGTCTGATGACGGTAAACGGTTCAGTAAGATTGATAGAGCACTTGTATGCAAATCCTTCCTGTCCAGATGGCCCTCTGCGAAACTCACGGGCCTCCCCAGGTATCGTTCTGACCATCGCCCGTTATTATTAACCTGTTCTGACGATAAATTCGGTATGCCTCCGTTCCGGTTTTTCAACTCATGGCTGAAAGAGGAGGGCTTAGACAAGATTGTCAAGGACTCATACACAGGCATTGTGCCATTCGGTCCACCTGACAAACTACTTGCTGCTCGGTTGAAAGCCATTAAACTATCTATAAAGCCGTGGTGTGCAAAGGTTAAAGCCAGGAATCGGGAGGTACTGTTGGACCTATCAAAAAAGGTGGAGACCCTTGACCTTAAAGCTGAGAGCGCTTCACTAACAGAACAGGAGGCCCAAAGCAGGGACCTGTGGGTCAAACAAATCGGGGAAATTGAAGGTCACAATTTAGAAGATCTCAAGCAACGTGCGAAAGTGAAATGGATCGAAGACGGGGATGAAAATTCAACTTTTTTTCATGGGATTGTCAAAGGGCACCAGAAATATAACAGGATAAATGGTCTACTATTCGAGGGTCTTTGGGTCTCACAGCCCGATGAGCTGAAGTCTAACATAAAGTCATACTTCGAAAGCCTTTTCACGGAGGAGGATTTTGACAGGCCAAAATTTTCAAACAACGGTTTCAAAACACTCTCTTTGTCACAAGCCTCGACACTGGTTAAAAGATTCTCCAGAGAAGAGATTAAAGAAGCCGTTTGGGAATGCGGTGGTGACAAAGCACCGGGCCCCGACGGCTTATCTTTCGGTTTCATCAAACACTATTGGGAGATCTTTGAGACCGACTTCACTATCCTCCTAGACTACTTCTACATTCATGGAAAGCTAAACCGAGGCTGCAACTCGAGCTTCATAACTCTTGTGCCTAAATCCGATAACCCTCAGCAGATAACGGACTTTCGGCCCATTAGTCTAATTGGGTGCATCTCAAAAGTGGTCTCTAAAATACTCGCTAACCGGCTGAAAAAAGTTATTGGTGACTTGGTTAGTGACACTCAAACTGCCTATATTGAAGGCAGGAGCATACTAGAAGGACCACTTATAATCAATGAATTGGTATCGTGGGGGAAGAAATGTAAGAGGAAGATGCTCCTCTTCAAGGTTGATTTTGAAAAGGCCTTCGACTCTTTAAGTTGGTCGTTCCTAGAATCCGCTCTTACACAAATGGGGTTTCCCGCGCTTTGGAGGAAATGGGTCAAGGGGATATTATCATCTACCAGAACATCCATTTTAGTCAATGGGTCACCTACAACAGAATTCAACGTTCAAAGAGGGGTTCGACAAGGTGATCCCTTCTCCCCGCTATTGTTCATCATTGCCATGGAAGCTCTACATGTGGCCTCGACTAGTGCATCGATGATGGGGATTTTCAAAGGCATAAAAACTCCAAACGACGGCCCGATGATCTCACACCTTTTATACGCGGATGATGTCTTGTTCGTAGGCGAGTGGTCGAAGCCAAATTTTAATAACCTCGCAAGAATCTTGAAATGCTTTCACTTATCATCCGGCCTCAAAGTTAATTTCAACAAAAGTCAACTCTATGGGGTAGGTGTAGAAAATACTGAAATTGAAAACATGGCGTCAATTTTACACTGCACAACGGGCTCGTTTCCTTTTAAGTATCTCGGACTACCGGTCGGTGCAAACATGGGGCTCGTGAGAAATTGGAAACCGGTGGTCGAAAGATTTGAAAACAAGCTCACTATATGGAAGGCACGAACTTTATCCTTCGGAGGTAGGGTAACTCTCATTGAAGCGGTTCTAGGTAATCTCCCTACATACTTCTTCTCGCTTTTCAACGCTCCGTCACAAATAATCAATCAGTTGGAACGTATTCGGCGAAAATTCTTATGGGGTGGGAGTCTGGAAAAAAACAAAATATGTTGGGCTCCTTGGTTCAAAGTGGTTGCTCCAAAAGATGAGGGTGGGTTAGGAATCGGCAGCCTTGATTCTATCAACAAAGCCCTCATGGTCAAATGGCGCGTTAGGTACAAAAATGAATACTCGATGCTTTGGGCTAGGGTAATCACGGCAATTCATAGTGGTACTAGATGTAAGTCAAGTATCCCCTTGAAAAGTACGTATGGCGGTGTATGGAAATCGATCATTAATATGGGTAGGGCAACACGAATACCTGCTGTGAACATCAAAGATAAATTGTCGCCAAAGTTGGGTGTGGGTGACAAGGTACTCTTTTGGTTGGACATTTGGGTGGGCAACAGAGCACTGTGTGAATCCTTTCCAAACCTCTTTGCATTGGAGTCTGGTAAAAGATGCTTGATACAAGAGAGATATAGATTGATGAATGGAACTGTGGAATGGTTCTGGGGTAGCTCGAGCCCGCTTTCCAGCATAGACCATCACATGGAGTGGGCTACTTGCACCACCATGCTACAATCTGTTAGGCTTGGTCCTGGACCTGATCGTTGGCTATGGAAGACAGGCACATCACATGATGCTTTCACTGTGCGGCAATTAAGAGCTGAGTTGGATCACATCAACAGCATTCCAGAAACAAAAGTCCTCACGTGGCTACATTGGATACCGAAAAAGGTAAACTGTTTCTTATGGCGTGTTGTTCTTGACAGAATCCCCACCAAGGACGCGCTCATGACTAGGCAAATTGCACTCCCTTCTGCTTCCTGCGTTTTATGCAACCACACGCTCGAAACATCGAACCACCTTTTAGTTACTTGCGAGTTTGCCCAGCATATATGGACTGTGATATTCATGTGGCTGAATATACCGATGCCCCGTTACACTCTAAGTGTGGTGGAACTATACGAGTACATCTCCTCTCATAAGACAAACAGAAACCTAAAAAGGGCATTATGGACAATCCTAGCTGCAACATGCTGGGGCATTTGGCGTATGAGAAACGAGGTCATCTTCAAACATAAACCCCCACATCTGTCGAAACTGGTCAGTGACATCAAGGCACTCTCGTTTCTCTGGGTGAAATCTCGAGCTGGGCTGCTGGATCTATCATGGGAGAAATGGAGAGGTTTTAAGTTTACGGATTTTCCATTGTAAAATGATCTCTATTTGTTGTGCTTTGTATTTTGGTTTCCTTTTTCTCTGTTTTGTACCCCTGAGCTCCTTGCTTAGGCCCTTTTTATGATAATCGCCTTTCTTCAAAAAAAAAAAAGTTATAGGCTACAAGCATTCTTGAATTCTGGGTCACTGACGTGTGACGCTAGCTACTCCTACTTTCGGTGGACTTGGATTATTATGTGCTTGCTTTGTCTTATTATCTTACTTTTTTTTAATTATATTGTTAATTATTGAGTTAATTGTCATTTTAGTTCATAAGATTTAGTTCAAGATGTCATTTTAGTTCAAATAGTTTTTTTTTTTTCTCTGGGTCCCTGACTGTTGTGTACTGATAACCTGGAGTAGTTTACAACATAATTTATAAACCTCACAATAATTTAATGCCAAAAATACCCCTGATTATAACTTGTTTTTTAGACTAAGTTAGATAATGTGATCAAAATGGCAAGAAAAAGGAAAACTCAGGGACCCAAAGGAGAAAAAAACTACTTAGACTAAAATGACAATTTGGATAAAAGCTCAGGGACTAAAATGGTAATTTACTCTTAATTATTAAAACAAATCGTCATTAACGTTATCCCAAACATCCACCATTACACGTGTATCTTGTTTGTAATTAATAAATTGGTTCATTTTGTTGGATTTTATATATTTCAATTTATTAACAACAAATTTCATTAAGAAGCCAACTACCAAGACGCTAGAAGACAAGAAGAGCTATAACAAGATTACAAATTATCAGAAACTAGTTATTTTTTGCCCGCGCGTTGCGGCGGGACCCAATGACTACAAAAGGCGTGTCAGCAACGGCAAAAAGATACCGAATATCAAAACATAAATAAAATGACGTGGTAAGGTTAATTACTCCGTCATAAAAAACGATTTTAAATAACCTAATATATAATAATAGGATCCACGCGTCCTACACGTTGGAAATTCGGTTGTTTTCAGTTCAGTTATTACGGTGCTAACACGTTAAAATATGGATGAGCTCGGTACCGGTAACGGCAGCGAAAGTACCGATCCGGAAAATCATCGAAATTAGGTACCGGCACCGAAAATGCTCGGTACAATACGATATGGTATTTGAAGGTAAAAATCAATAAATACAAGTATGGTGCTAGACCGGTGTCAAACCGAAAGTAACGATTCTGAAAACGCCAAAAGGTGGGTACCAAATTGGTACCGAAAATGATTTGGTATAGTAAATTTGGTACCGATACGATACCGATTCGTTTACAGGATTTGATTTGATACGATTTGCTCATCAATATTCTAAATATCCAAGTTAATTTTACATGTTACAATTCATTCATTACAGAAAAAGACAAAAAAGAAAGCAAATACGTTGTTGTGTATATAAAACCTCATTCAAACGAAATACAGTTTACTTACTGTGTGTATGAAAAGTAATCTAAACGGTGCAATTACTTGCATTGCTGCGTTGCTACAGGATTTGATGAGCTCGGTACCAACCGGTACCGAAAATACCGTTACCGAAATCCTCAAAAGTGGGTACCGGTACCGAATATACCTAGTATGGTACGGTTCGGTACCGGTCGGTACTGGTACGGTACCGGTATTTGAGGGTAAAAACCGGTGAATACATGTGCAGAACCGGTACCGAAAATACATTGATTTGGTAAATTTGAGACCGGTACCTATACCCGATACCATTTGCTGATATCTTAATGATGTATTGCATTCTAATTTTAATTTAAAAAATAAATTATAAAGCACTGTTTCCGTTACCGAAATCCCCAAAAGTGGGTACCGGTACCGAATATACCTAGTATGGTACGGTTCGGTGCCGGTTGGTACTGGTACGGCACTGGTATTTGAGGGTAAAAACCGGTGAATAACTATGCAGAACCGGTACCGAAAATACACCGATTTAGTAAATTTGAAACCGATACATATAGCCGATACCATTTGCTAATCTCTTAATGATGTATTCCATTCTAAATTTAATAATTTAAAAAATAAATTATAAAGCACTGTTCATTTACTTTCTTTTTTATCATATATAGATATAGATTGTATCAATATTTTCAAACAATACTTTTTATGAGGATCTGTTTTTTTATCGAAAGATAACCCAGGGATTTCGCATCGTCTATAATCTTAGAAACAAGAAGCATCTTGTTTGAGAAGATTATCTCGTTATACCAACAAGCCATCATAAATTCGCTTGAATAGCTTTTTTTTTAACCTGGCTCAAAGTTATGAACGTTTAGAAGATCCCTTACCATAAAAATAAATATTTGGTGAATACCACACCAGGTTGAAATAAATTGCCAAACCAAGGTGGTGATGTAACAGAAGATTTTTTTTTTTTTTGAAATGTGTGAATTATTTGCGAATGTATGGAGGTCTAGCATATGTTGTCTTAACCGGGTCCGCGCTAGAGAGCCGCCTCACACAATAGATCCTCAATTTAAACCTCTTAATGAGAAACCCCTATCACCAAGACTCGAACTTGAGACCTTGAGGGGAAAACTCACCCGGACCCACCATAAATGGAACTTAAAACGACAAGCAACCAATTGAACTTGAACATTTTGCTTGGAAAGGGCAACAAGGGTTGAGAGTCGACCCATCTCCGCTTCCACATAAAAATAGTTAGTTACCTTTTTGGAAAATATTTACCTTGTTTGTTTTTACTAATAAAAGCAAACTGAATATATCTTTATAAAAATATATCTTTATAATGACTATTATTATAATGAACGACAAAACATATTTATATTAATCAAAATAGAATCTAGCAAGAAGTTAAAGCCCAAGGTACAATATACTCTATGAGACCATGTGTAGTGGTTAAACAAAATAATGCCCCCACCATAGGGCATTATTCGACACGTGGCAGTCCAGTCAGTATGGAGCGTTATTGCAAAAGTGGCGTAGTGGGAATAATGCCAAATAATGCCCCTTCCAATCATTAAACAAAAAAAAAAAAAAAAAAGCAAACAGTTGCTCATTGGCTAGTCAAACCTTGGACCACTTCCATTGGCCACATTCAAATTCCATTTGACCCACTTCAGCGTTTTATTTAAAACGCCTACATGCAATTTTTTCAAAAATAATGCCAAATAACGCCTGCCGTAATGGGGGGGGGGGGGCGTTTCGGGGCGTTTTTTTTTTGAATTTTTTTTTAAAATACCGCTCCACTACGGGTGGTCTGAGGAAGATGCATAATGACATAATATATAATGATCGGGTGAAGAATAAACAAAAAGTTATATACACACATTTTTATTTATATTGGCGTAATTAATACATTACTACTAATTTTAAGTAAAAAATTATGAGAAATACATAAACACTTTTTTTTTGGAACTGTATACTTCATTAACACAAAACCGACCCAAAACAGTCCGGCACAAAACAAAACACGAAACTACATATACATAAGCACTTATTGTGCAGGCTATACATAGTGGAAGACATAAAGAGAGGGGGTTAATAAGTTACCGAGTTACATAATTAATGCATGTATTGTAATTAAAACAATAGTAACAAGTGATTATACGATTTTTGTTTTAACAATACTAGACTTGAGTCTGGATTTAACGTTGTTATTGGTGTAATTATATATGTTTTAGTATTTAGTTTTCAGTTTCAGTTTCTTAATTGTCTTTTTTTAATTGAAATTTGATAAGGACATCACTTTCATATGGCGTCAAATTTGTGGTTAGTAAGTTACAAACTTTATAAATTATCAGTCAACTTAAAGATTTATATTAATATTAAAATAAGTAATAATGGTGCATGTTTGATTGGGATCAATAATTGGTGGAAATGTTTGTTGTTTTAGTAAAAAGTTGTAATTAAGTTCTTCGTTTTTTTAATAGTTTTTTTTTTTTTGTCTGAATTTTAAATATCATTTTTAATGATATGGATTCTGGTTTTCACCAAATAAACGTATGATTATTCATTCTTTTGTGATGGATGGTTTTAACATGAAAGAAAAAAAAAGATCTCGAGTTAAACTAGGGCCACATGACCGAGTATAAACTCCGATAATCAATGCAGTCATTAAAAGGAAGTAATTATGTATCAATAAATTATTGAGGTTTGCGTCGTCGCATACTTCAAATACTTATTTATTACACATGTAGAAATGAGAAGTTCTTGACCACGGATGTGGCTAAAAACCATGCCACGGAAGGTGCACCAACCACGCCCTATGGTTGTCAATGAGTAGTGGGTGCGATCATCTCCTTATAAAAAACGTTTTCAAATGCATGTATATTCTACTAAATATAATATAATATTATCGTATGGGTTATTTTTCTTTACAATGTATAAGGGTATCCATATGTTAAGTGTATTAGGGGATCTTCAATGACATGGTCACTTTTCGACCATGATTTTTTTTTTCTTCAGAAAACACAACGTTATGTATTCATATGGTTGATTCTCTTCATCCGAAAGCACAACAAACTAAGGCGATATCAATAGATAATTTTATGTGTGGATGATCGGACACACCAGGTATATATGGGTGGATAATGACTTTTCACTACCAAGTCTTGTGTTAGGCGCGGGACAAGGCTTTGTTGGAAATACCTACATCACCAAGTGTGTTCTCATTTTCACATGTGATATGTGACTTATAAGATCCAATGGTTGTTTGAACTGAAACTCCATCAAACTGTATTAAATGTAGTGAAATCGATTGTTTGGATGCATATGGATGGTTAACGAGAAAACAATTCACCAAAAATATGTTAACATGTTATATTAGTTCAATGTTTTATGAACTAAAATGTAACGCCTAGTTTTATGGGTAGTATATCTGATTTAGTTTATTAAACTTAAATAAATGTGAGCAACGTGTATAATGTGTGAAATAAAAAGTCTGCTACATATGTGTGTATAGGGTAAGGATAGTGTAAAAAGGGCCTAAAGTGTGAGAAGTGTATTATAACACTATATATAATACTATATAACACCATATAAACACCGTATAACAATATGTAACACCATATAATACCATATAACACTATGTAACACTATATAACATTATATAACAAATATAACACTATACATCTATCATAGACATGCTATCAGACAACCTATAGTGTTATATTTGTTATATAATGATATATAGTGTTACATAGTGTTATATGGTGTTACATATTGTTATACGGTGTTTATATGGTGTTATATGGTGTTATATAGTATTATATATAGTGTTATAACACACCTCTCACACTTTGAACACTTTTTACATGATCCTCTACCTGTGTGTATATATGTGAATAATATATGTTTTGTTTTTTTTATTTATTTTGCTAATAAAACTAATATATTAAATGATAATTTTCAGTCAGGCTAACTGATTTATAAATTGGTTAGTATTAAGTGGATTGTTATTATTAACTATTAAGTCAATATTAAAAGGAAGAAAGAATATAGTTTTGAAATTTGGATTTGAGAGAGAGGATTGCGACTGATAACCCTTTCCCCATCTCCACTCATTTGAGTCAGAACGAACGTGCAGAAAGTGTCAGATCGTTTTACGTGATCTAGGTGAGTTAACAAGTTTAACTAGAAAGTGTAATGCCATGTGCGGGATTGTGTGATCATGGATGTGATTAATGGTTGGGTTAACCACTTAAGAATCAGAGTGTTTTTAAACCTAAAGTGTGTGAAGTCTACGACGGTGGCAAAATAGTGTAAAGTCCATAATGGTGGGAAAAAAAAGTGTGAAGTCCATGAGGGTGGCAATAGTGTGAGGGTCTCAAGTTGATAGTGTGTCAACCTTTACTAATTTTAATACTTGTGTGTATTTTACATTGATTTTTCAAGTAATAAGAGTGAGTTATTTAACAATGATGAGTAAGAAATGTGGTGAAGTATGTGATTTGGTAAGTGTCTTTGTGAGGTGTGTGAGCTAAGTATGATGCGTATGCAATATGTTTCGATGTGGATTGTACATTGGAGGGTGGTCATCTAAACTAGACATTTGATAAAATGTGAATTGAAATATTAAATGAAGTTTTGATAAGGTAAAGTTTGTTTTACAAAGTGTTGACTCACTAGTTTCTTTGAGTTGTTTCAATACGTATTTTAGGTGAATAAAGATAAGCAGTGACAAGATATATTCGAGCTATATGGACAAGGAAAGTTGACATCCTAGACTAATGTGTGTGTGTGTCATATTCTTAAAGTGTGAAAATGTAAAACATAAATTATGAAAGATTTAGTGTCTGAAAGTCTTTCTGTTAACCGTAAACAAAGTAACATGTCTGAGTTTTAAGATGTTACATAAAATAACCGGTTAACCAAAACCAATCAACCGATATTTGGTTTCTTTGGTTTCGGTTAATTGATTATCAAGTTCTTATTCAACGCTTAAGAAAATCATGCACTATGTTTAAGTTGATTGATCAAGTGGTTAAACATTTTACTCATGATTAATCATCTTACAAGTACAATTACAACATTTTCAAAGTTCAACAAAAAGTTTCACCTAACACTTTAATGGATACGTTGAAAAATCATCATTTAAAATTTAAATATGTAATTTGGGTAGATCATGACGCCAAAGACTCATAGTTGATGTATTTTTTATGTTTTAAATTAACATTTAAATTATTAATCTATCTTTTTACCTACACAAAAAATCATCTATTTTTATTTTCAGTTAACCGACATCACCAAAATCATGAACCGTAAACAAACAGAAAAGTCTAATTCTATTTTTAGTTTGATTAAACAAACCGTATAGGAGACCCAGGGAAACCTGGGTTGGATCCTTGAGCCAAACAGGTTTTACTGGTAATTTCACCGTCGTGCCTACGGGCGGGTGGGTTACCATGTTTTCCCCGGAATTGGTGGTGGACTCGGGTTACTCTCGGAGTACTCCGTTTGTCCAGTGGGTGCCCCGAGAGTGCTCGGGATTGAGTTTGTTGGCCGTTCAAAAAAAAATTTAGTTTGATTAAACAAGCCGTAAATAATAAATAGGTGGAAACATGATTCATGTTGCCTAAATTTGATACTTTTTTTTTTAACATTTTACGGTATATTTTTTTATTTTAAATATTTATAAACACCTACGGATTAAGTAACCTACATTTTCAATATTTATAAACACCTAAGGATTAAGTAACCTATAAAAAATAGAACAAGTTGGGTCTGGTCAAAACACACATTCTTTGTTTTGTTTCTAGTTTCATAAAATTAATTGCCACTATATCTAAAACATTAATTTACATCGAGATGGTTGGTAAACGGACTATAAGCTGCGCCGCTACCTCTTTTTGAATAGCAAAACTAAGCCTTTTAAAAACTACGTCCATAGATCTCGGGGTCATAAAATTAATATACTAAATTATTCCTATAATAATATCAAGATTTGTTACATTAAAGTATTTAAATTTAAATTGTTAAAGTTTACTATGAACGAAACTATATGAGTTGAAATTATTTCTCTATAGTTTTATATATAAACTTTATATTATCATTAACATATCAAGGTTTCCCGTAACCTTTTCGTTTGGTTAACGTTTACAAGTCTATTTTTCTTCAATAGAAAGAATAGTTGTCTTTTTTTTAATGCCACGTTTAAGATACATCAAAAGTCTTGCTTTTGACCTCTAAAACCCTAATATTTCAAAAAAGTTACTTGTACCACAAGTCGTCTTACCTAATCAACCACTTAGAAAAACATATTAAAAAACCAACTTGAAGAGTGTTCTAACTAAAATATCCAATCATATGTAAACAGTTAAAGGAAAAAGATAGTTTAAAATTAATTATTACATTCAAGATCATATTAAATTAAAACACTATAAAGAAGAACATGTTTATGCATATATGTATTGTAATCTTGGTTATGGGAGTTTTTCAAAGAAAAAATGGTTATGCATATAGTTGTTGTAACCTTGTCTTTGGCGGTTTTTCAAAAAAAAAATTGATTTTTTTTTACTTTTCACCCAAATATATTTCATAAATTACTTTTAACTCAAATCTATTTTTTTTTACTTTTAACCCAAAACTTTTTATCTTTTCCAATCTATCCCCACAACTTTTTTTACTTTCAACTTTGTTCTTTTATAGTTTTCATTTTCCGCAAATTTTTCGCTTTATACTTCGTTCTAAATTTTGTGACTTAACCCATCGCAACGTGTGTCTTTAGTTTAACGTTTCGTTCTAAATTTTACGAGTTAACACGACGCAATGTGCGTGCGGGGGTGAACGTTTTTACATTGTCTATTTTTTCCCGTTTGACATGTTCAACATAACGTGCGGGTCCTAAATCGACTTAGTTATAACTAAAGAATCCACGCCGCATTGCGGCGGGTCGTAATTCTAGTTATTTATTATAAAGAAAAGTAAGATTAAATATCAACATATTATATGAAAACTGCTTTGATTCGCTTTTATGTTACTTTTTAAATAAAAAGCTATTGTGTTTTAATAAGATACTTTATGTATGTAAAGTCTAAGTTAGAATATACAGTTGAAGAAATAAAGCTACAACACTTTAAGTTGTATGTTGTTTTGTTTTGTATGTCTCGTAACTCGTATGTATCTCATAAATTGTACTAACGTAATACTGCTCACACTTATATACAGCACAACATCCATCATCACTTTGGTAGGGTGGTAGAGACTTTGTGTCTCTTGGAAAAGACCATGGTTCAATTCTTGACATAGGGTAAATTTGGTGTAATTTAGATGTATAAATTATGTAACCTTGCCGTTAAAAAAAATATACTACACAACACCAAAATACACATGAGACACAAATTATGATACCATATCCGAGCTCATGATGTTGTGTAAATTTGTCCATGAGGACTTTTATATATTCCTTGTTTCCATTGAAATTGTCTATTTGTCTTCTAGCATAGAGAAGATTGCAAAAATATATATATATATATATATATATATATATATATATATATATATATATATATATATATATATATATATATATATATAGAAGAATGTCAAAATTCAAACCTCTACGAATGAACAAAGTTAGGTGAACCATATACATTCCCCCAACCAAACACAGCATTTTTAACACCAATCACAGAATAGTTCATTAACTTATTAAGCAAGAAGTTTAAGGTATGACTTAATTAAGAGTGTGAATAGCGATGATAAAGAAACTCAAATTTGACTGGAAAACCCAACATGAAACGTTCAGGAACATGTATTCAAATATGAAATCAGATATGAGATTAGTTTTAGACGTTTGCTTTGGTTTGAGAGAAGTACGTAATTAGATGATATCCCACACGTCCATGGTTTTATAGTCTAGTGACATTTTGGGCGGTGAGATAAGACTTTGGGACCACTAGGTCCTGGGTTCGATTCCCACAAGAGGGTTTTTTCCATATTTATTGGGTTTCCTCCTGAATTGGTATATAAGCATTATGCATAGTGGAGATGGATATGATCGGATTGTTCCGCTAGTGACACGATGATACTCCAGTGGTCTTTCAGTGATCCAAATTTGTCGTTCAAAAAAAAATATATCCCACACGATTACTTGAATCATTACCCAAATATATTGAAGTATTAAATATTTTAAAGAGTTAATTTCCCGGATGGTCCCTGTGGTTTCACGTTTTTTCACGTTTAGTCTCCACATTTTGAAAATAGCAGGTATTCTTCCTATGGTTTATTATTTTGTTACTCGGATAGTCCCCTGAGTAGATGCAGTTAGTTTGGAAATAGCAAGTATGCTCTCTATGGTTTGACATTTTGTTACTCGGATAGTCCCCTGAGTAAATGCCAGGGGACTATCCGAGTAACAAAATGACAAACCATAGGGAACATACCTGCTATTTCCAAAAGGTGAGGACTAAACGTGAAACCACAGGGACCATCCGGGCAATTAACTCTATTTTAAAATTATAATAAATAGCATGTTGAAGTTAATTAACAACTTGCAAGTTATTAAAATTATAGAACTATTACGAGTAAGTTTTAACTACAATCATAAATGCATGCCCAATACTCATCAAACCAATGCGTATCAACTAATAAGTCTCCAATATATATGAACAAATATTTATAATCAGGTATATGATGGGATTTATTACCGTAAAATTACCGTCAAGATAATTTAAAAATTGTTACAAAATAGTAATAAGTTCCATAAACAGCCTACTTAATTATAATTTTGTATTTATTTTTATCTATAAAAAGTAACTGTATTGTACGTTATCAACATCTTAACATTATCCATTCCCTCACACAAACTCACATTATTATTATATTTTCGGCTTTTAGCTTCTATTTATGGTGAAATATCGTTAGAACTTAAGTGTCATACTTACCCAAAATAAGTTACATATTTACATTCATGCCATTATCTTTAATGCACAGTTATTTGCACTTTAAATGGATTATACACAACACCTTACCTCCATTTTTCTCCTATATATACACCACCTTCTCCCCTCTCCCTCCCCACAACCACCATTTCTCTCTCTAAACACCACTCTCTCTCTCTCTCTACACCACCACCATGCCGGAAGCACCCGACAACGGTGTCACCGCCACGGACGACTACGCTCTCACCGATAAAAACAAAAAAGCTCTTGAGTTCATTGAGGATGTGACCTCTAGACCTGACCAAGTCCAACAACAAATTTTAACCGAAATTCTCACCCAAAATGCCACCGTTGAATACCTCCATCGCCACGGTCTCTCCGGCCACACCGACCGTGAAACGTTCAAGAAACTTGTTCCGGTTGTCACCTACGAAGATCTCCATAACGATATCACTCGTATCGCCAATGGCGATAAATCCGCCATTCTTTCATCCCATCCCATTTCTGAGTTCTTAACAAGGTACCCTTTTTTTAACATACTCGAGATCAGCTCGTTAAAAGCTCAAATCAGTTCGAGCTTTTAACGAGCTGGACTCGAACCTAAAATAAATGTATTTAATAAATGAGTCTGGCCCTAAGTTTCGCTTACCATGCAGATGTATTTAGACGATAAATTTATTTATTTATTTTAAAATATTAAGTATATATTTAGATAATAGTTATTTTTATATATAAAAGTGTGAATAGAAAAAATAATACAAAATAATTTCTACTAAAACTATAATTATACAACTAGAAGTTGTTATATAAAAATTAATTAATAAATAAATAATAAACGAGATGAGTTGAAGCTTTAAAAGCTACATACAAACAAAGCTCGAGCTTTAGAAACAACACTCGAAACAAGGGCTCGCATGTAGAACGGGCCACGCTCTCGCAAGTAAAACGAGCCAAATTTAGACAAGTTTTGGCTCAGCTTGACTCGTTTACACCCGTGTTATTACGTAAAGTGTTATGACTTGATTTATTTTTGTTAACTTACAGTTCAGGGACATCAGGAGGAGAGAGAAAACTGATGCCCACCATTGATGCAGAGCTAGGAAGAAGATCTTTATTATACAGCCTTTTAATGCCGGTGATGAACCGGTTTGTACCCGGTTTAGATAAAGGCAAAGGGATGTATTTTTTATTCATAAAATCAGAAGCTAAAACCCCTGGTGGGCTTTTGGCCCGGCCCGTTTTAACAAGTTACTACAAAAGCTCTCATTTTAAAGAAAGACCATACGACCCGTATACAAATTACACTAGCCCGAATGAAACCATTCTCTGCCCGGATTCATATCAAAGCATGTACTCACAAATGCTTTGTGGGTTGTACCTTAACAAAGAGGTTCTTCGGGTCGGGGCGGTTTTCGCTTCCGGGTTCATTCGGGCTATTCGGTTTTTAGAAAAGCATTGGAGTCTTTTGAGCCGTGATATCCTGACCGGTAGTTTGAATCCGGTTGTTACCGACCCGTCGGTGAGAGAATCCGTGATGAAGATGTTGAAACCCGACCCGAATCTTGCGGATTTTATCGAGCTCGAGTGCTCGAAGAAATCGTGGCAAGGGATTATTACTAGATTATGGCCAAATACAAAGTATGTTGATGTTATTGTGACTGGGTCAATGGCTCAGTATATACCAACTCTTGATTATTATAGTAATGGGCTCCCTCTTGTGTGCACAATGTATGCATCTTCCGAGTGTTATTTTGGGGTCAATTTGAACCCACTTTGTAGCCCTAGTGAGGTTGCTTACACAATTATACCCACCATGGCTTACTTTGAGTTCCTTCCGGTTCATCGAACCGCCAGCGGTGCGACCATCGAAAGTGAAAAGGGAAATTCGCAACTCGTCGATCTTGCGGACGTTAAACTCGGTCAAGAATATGAGCTTGTGGTCACAACTTATGCTGGTTCGTTTCTGTTAGCCGAGTTTATTTTCTACTATATTTGATATTATTATTATTAGAGTTAAATGTCATTTTAGTCCCTGTGGTTTGGGCTATTTTGCCAGTTTAGTCCAAAGGTTTCTTTTTTAAGCTGTGGGTCCAAAAAGGTTTCACAGTTGTCATTTTAGTCCACTTGGTTAACTTCATCCATTTTTTCTGTTAACGAGAAGGCCAATTTGGTCATTTTTTCTGTTAGCCGAGTTTATTATCTACTATATTGTTATTATTTTTATAGAGTTAATTACTGTTTTCGTCCCTGAGGTTTGTCAAAAATAACGGTTTCAGTCCATTAGTTTAAAAATTGCGATTTCAGTCCATTAGTTTCATTTTCGTAACCATTTCAGTCCTCTTTTCAAACGGCGTTTGTTTTATTCAGTCCATTAGTTTCATTTTCGTAACCATTTCAGTCCACTTTTCAAACGTGCATAAAACAAATGCCGTTTGAAAAGTTGACTGAAATGGTTACGAAAATGAAACTAATTGACTGAAATCGCAATTTTTAAACTAATGGACTGAAACCGTTATTTTTGACAAACCTCAGGGACGAAAACAGTAATTAACTCATTTTTATATATTATTTTATCATTAGTTTGAATATTATGATAGTTATTGGCGTTTTATTATTATTATTATTATTATTATTATTATTATTTATATTGTAGGTCTTTATAGATATAGAGTTGGTGACCTTCTTAAAGTTGTGGGATTCAAGAACAAAGCTCCTCAATTCAGTTTCATTTGTAGAAAGAATGTGGCATTAAGTATCGATTCGGACAAAACCGATGAAGTCGAGCTACATAAAGCAGTCGAGAATGCGGTTAACCACTTGGTCCCGTTTAGTGCGGCCTTGACCGAATACACGTCCTATGCGGACACAACCACTATCCCTGGTCACTATGTGATTTTTTGGGAGGTTAATGAAAATGGTTCGACCCTGATTCCCGCTTCGGTGTTTGAAGATTGTTGTCTTACTATCGAAGAGTCGTTGAATAGCGTTTACAGGCAGGGGCGGGCTTCGGATAAGTCGATAGGAGCGTTGGAGATCAAGGTTGTCGAAAACGGGACGTTTGATAAGTTGATGGATTTTGCAATAAGTTTAGGAGCTTCGATTAATCAGTACAAGACTCTGTGTGAAGTACAAACCGATCGTGGAACTGCTAAATGCGAAGGTGGTGTCGAGCTATTTTAGCCCGAAGAGCCCGAAATGGTTCCCGGGCCACAAGCAGTGGACCGGATAACTGATTCGGGCTTTAGCTAGGTAGGAAACTAAGTTGAAAGAAGAAGTTTGTTTAGATAATTTGAAATCTCTAAATCTTGTGGTGTTTGGTGTTGTTAAGGTGTTTTCTAGTGGGCCGGGTCATGGTGTATGTAAAAAAGCAATTTAAGAATCGAACATCATTTTCGTCTTTAAGTTTTCATGTTTCATTTTTAATTTAACCCCTTCATTCTATTTACCTAGTGTTTAGGCTGGTTGTTGTGGGTTAACTAGGGCTCCGTTAACGGTGCCACTTAGGTCGTTGACGGCCGTTACACCGCGCCCCTCAGTAACCGTGGTAGTGAATGGAGTTTTTGTTAATGCGTTAACTATGTTAATGGGAAGAAAAGGTAATGATAGTGTGACCCATCCCAATCTAAACCAATCACATGTCTTGCTTTAGTTATTATTTTTTTGTTTTTTTTATTTATTGGTATTGGGTGTTTAGTTAATCAACAACACAGTGTTAACGAGTGTTTAGTTAATAGTCAATTTTTTATGTGGCAGTAACGTGACGGTGATCTGACAATGAATTTAGTTAACCCACAACGGCACAACGTGTAGTCTTGAGTTTTCATGTTTTAATTTTAATTTAACCCCTTCATTCTATTTACCTGAATCAAATAAAAATTAAATTTAAAAAAAAATCTTTACATATAGGAAAGTTTATAATCAAAGAGTTTATAATCAAGGAGATTTTAATTTCATATATCCGTTTTAAAATTTTTGATAATTGTATAAGATGTAGTTTATTCAATTAAATTGTATTTCGAATTCATTTTTGGTTAAAAACTATTTATAGTACAACTGTATCAATGTCAAAAGACATTTGATTTAATGAAATTAGGGAATTTCACTCAATTAAGTGGTGTGGGTTTATAGTTTGTGAATTTAGGTGGTGTAGAATTAGAAAATGTGTGTTTCGTCATTCTAAAAGATAAGACTATTGTGTTAGTCTTTTATAAACTTGGTCGCACCTGACGATTCAACAGGTTAATTTTAGAACCCCTCGTCTCACTGGCTCGATTATATCTAATGAATTGTGGACAAATGAATCGAAGGATTTTAGCAGCTGATGGTTTTACATCCCTTAGCTGGCCGTCGGACTTTTTAGACCAGGTCGGTCGACTGAACCAGTGAACCCTTCGATGGGGGGCAAAAACGCAAACACGCAAACACCTTAGGGGAGGGGGAGTGGTTACTAGTGATAGGATTCTATCACTCCCACTATCCAATCAAATCATGTCATGTCAGCACCCAATATTCTATCACTAGTGATATAAATGTAGTGGGGGTGGTATCACTAGTGATGAGATTCCAATGTACAAGTATTAATGCACAATGTACAAGATACACATTTATCACCCAATATCTTCAACGCGTTATATATATAACGAGTTATACTCTATCACTCGTTATGGAAGTGGAGGCGGCGGTGTTCCACGCGTGATACTATTGTATCACGGTAAATAACGTATCCGCCCCGTGTGGCCTTATATGAAACATAAAACGAACTAAACATATAATATCGTAATCTTTGATTCCGTCGTGATTTTAGGAAGTCGTCATAGTGGCGGATCCATGAAATATTTCCAGGGTGTGCGAACGAGGTGTTTAACAAAATTTTCAAGGGGTTCGATCGGGATTTTGCCCTACAAAATACACTAATTTTTATTCAAGGGGTATAATACATGTGTGTATTTTGTCTACTCTAAGTTGGCCTTATATAAACAACAAATGTGTTCACGGCCTTGTAAGATTAAATATATTATAATTTAATATTTAATCTAGTAGCCATTATAATCATTTACATAATATAGATCAAAATATATAACAACCTATTAAATAATTAGTTGGTAATTGTTGATGGACCATATTACCCTTATTAACTAATTAGATTTCCTCCTGAGTGCTTATATAAGGAGACTTATGTAGAGGTTAAAAGGTTACACAGTTACACACTTAGACATAACCTAATAATCATAACAACATCGACCTCTTCTCCATACCGACTCCCTTATCGGTTTCATCATCACCATCATCAGTCAGCACCCTAAGGAGGAACCAGACCACACTGACAAACTGTCACACCTCGAAATATCAGAGCATTGGCGTGACTGGACTGGTATCTTCATTGCACAGCGGAAGCAAATAAGCAAAAACCTCTAGAAAATTGAACGCCCACTAAGTACTCGAATCCCCAATGGTTCTCCTATTCCAACCGTGCCATAACTTTGAAAAGTAACCTGAGAAAGAAACATGCGAAAAATCAACATAAAGTTGAGCGAGTTCATAGTTTGTATGTAAAAGATTTGAAATAAATCTTTTTGAATAACCGGCTTGTGAAATATTATTGAGAAAACGAATTTAAAAATCATTTTCTTGTCAAGTTATATGGAAACTTTGTATTTGCAACGCATTATGTTCGTAAACCATATATTTGTAAACTCCTGTATTTGTAAAGTCTGTATAACCGTCAATGCCCACCCTGACTTTGAGTCCATGCCCGCATAATCCTATGCTTTGAATTTGTATAAAACATGGTATTTAATTTGTATAAATCATGTATTTCTGTAAGTATGTATGTCTCTGGTATGTAGCAATAAGGAAAAAGAGATCACCAATGGGTTGCAAAGCCACTGGTATGTATGAAATGGTGCAGGAAGTACTCAAACCTAGCAAATTTGTACCGGGCCTCCGGCTGGAAGACATAGTCACCTCTATGGGCCGCCCCGGCCTCATGGGTGTGGGCTCGCTAAACCCAAATAGATCTATCACTCATGTCCCTCGGTCCTACGACGAGGATTAATGGCCTTAAGTGTTGTACCCACCACTCACATGATCTAAGTAGTAAACCCTCCTTAAGCTAACCATACCATGTATAAAATGTCTGTAATAGTTGTAACATGTATTTCACCCCAGCCTCTAAGGCTGAACCTCCCCAGCCTCTAACGCCAACTCCCCAGTCTCTCTATATTATCACCAGACGATCCATCCCTAGTCATGAAAATCATTCACATTTCGATAATACGCATTTGTTTTGTAAAAACCGGTATATTTAGTATAATCCATTCGTAATATGATTTAGAAATATGATTTTTCGTTCGCTCAAAAGCTTTGTATGTTCTTGCAAAACGTGCTTTGTCTAAAAATATGCAGTCTTTGTTCATCGAGAACTTTGTGTGTTGACTCGGGCATGACCGAGTTGGCTCGGTGAGTTGATTCGCTTGACCTGTTTACCGCGACTGACCCGAAACCAAATCTGAGTTGACTCGCACCGAGCTGAGTCGACTCGGTGAACCGCACCCGAGTCTGTTCAAAACAAAACCTGCTGCAAATGATAACCACCACTGCCGCCGACACCAGAAATGGAACCAGAAACCACCACCACTATTGTCGGCCGGCGTCAGTCCGTCGCCGACTGCCGTCGCCGGTTGCCTGTTCCGCCGCCAAACCACCATCTTCAGCCGCTACTCCCGTTAACCCCCCCCCCCCCTCCGCCTACCAAAAAACGGTTCAAGTAACCACTTCCGTTAACCACGTTAAAATACCAAAAGAAAAGTCATAAAACAGTGCCGGAAACTCACCGAAATTGTCGTCGGAAAATAAAAAGTCTTGAAAACTTGCGGAATAGTTCCTAATAGCCCGATCTAAACATGCACGGAAAGAAAAACCCAAAACGACTTTGCCGGAAAACGATCGGAACTTCACCGGAGTTGATGTACAGCCCAAACGACTTGGTTTCTTCGAAAATGGACACCACCATTGCCACGGGAAGGCTCGGTTTAGTGGGGTAGGGTGTCTCGTTGAAGAAAAAGTCGCCGGAAATCACCGCCACCTCCGCCGCAGGGGGCGGCTCCGCCGTCGTCGACGGCTGGAACCCCGCCGGTCCGGTGGCCGGGTAACTTCTAGAGAGAGAGAGTTGAGATCATTTGGGTGTGTTTGGCTGAAGATGTTAGAAAAAATGAAGGTGTTAGGCTAAAATTTGGTATTTATATGTGGAGTTTGGTTAGTGGGCTTTGGGCTTGGGCCCAAGGCCCACAAGCCCAATCTTGCGTTTAAAGTGCCCCGCTCGTTCCTACGAACCCAATTTTGTAACCCGAATTTCTCGTAATTCATAAATTGAAATTTCAAGTTTATAAATATGTAAAGTAGTATCAATAATCTTTGTTTGTCGCGTTTGATCATCAGTCGCGTTAAAAATTTGCGTAGAGTGCATCGATTGTCGTATTAATGCGTTTTTCCATTCGGTTTCAACTACGATAGTTAAAATTTGATTACGGAGCTAAATTTAGCGTAAAATGTAAGTTCTGAAGGTGACAGACATCTCTGTCACTCACGTTTCGTTGCCGATGCGTTTCCTACCATCGTGTTTTTAGTTCACGTTTGCATTTGTGTCGCACGGAAGCCCAATAAATTCACAAAATTAATTTCATAGACATAAAATATTCGTGTAACATTCATACTTGTTGGTGTTGTCAGTATTTTGTACGGCATCAGTTCGTTGTCGCTTAATATTCACCAGATCTTTCTGTAAACCACCGTTCACGCCCTGTAAAGCCGGTTAGCCGTTTCTAGGCACTCCAAAGGCCTAGTTAAGTTAATTTGCGTCTTAAAGACTATTTATTGTCGCGTTAATCATCTGTTAATCACGTAATTAAGAGCCGTAAATCACCGGTTGTCACACAAACATGTCGAACTCCATGGCTTCTTCCATCACTGGATTCTCTACTGCATTGTCTGCTATGACAAATATGTTTTCATGTTTTCCCTTACGTTTAAACAGAACCGATCAACAGGCCTGACTGGGTGTACCAACCTGGTACTTGGTAACTCCAACTGGTCAGTCCGAGAACTGTTTGATTATGGGTCGGCCGGTTACGGAGGCTAGATTATTTTGGGCAAGTTTGGCCCGTTTTGTTTTATTTAGCCAGATTATTATTTTTTGGTGAATAACAAACCCCACTCTCTATTACAAGTGTCAAATATATGTTTTTGTACTTGTAATTCCTCATCAAGAATGGCGAGAGGCAGAAAGCAACAAAAATCCTGATTGCAACTCGTGGTTTTAGGTTTCACGTTGAAATCAATCCATGTACACCCCTATGTTCACGTGTTCGTTTAATTTTTGCAGATTGATCGTTTGTGTGTGTTGTTGCTTCTGCGCATATACCCTAACACGAAGCAGTTGACAGTCGGGTTGGTAGCACAATTTAATGGATCGGACCGGTGTTTCTTTTTCAAGTTAAGTGGATAAGATCCATTAGTATCTAAATTTAAAAAAAAAGTTGTGGAGGTTGTAGGATTGATATCCATCATGATTCATGACCACTTGGATACAAGTTTAAAGCTTTAACAAGTTTGTGTACGTTATTATACAACTAAATATTCTTTAGTCTCTTTTTTTAGAGTTAATTGTCATTTATGTCACTTAGGTTTGTCCAATTATGACAGTTCAGGTCAAATTTCAAATTTGTACTATTTTCGTCCCTGACATTCATGAAACATGCTAGTTCCGTCCAAAAAAACATGACTTAACCGTCATTTTCGTCCCTTTGGTTTGTCCAATTATTCAATTCAACCTTTGTATTTTTTGGACATAAGTGGCACGTTTCAAGCAGGGACGAAAATAGTACAAATTTAACATGAACTGGCATAATTGGACAAACCAAAGGGATAAAAATGATAGTAACTCTTTTTTTAAGTTTCTTTTTGTTTTTTTTTTTTCGCTCTTAGAATAACATATTTCTTTGTTTTTAAATATAACTAACACACAAAATAGTGGCACTAAATCTCTATTTTAATTAGAGTAAATTAAAAAAATCGTCACTTATGTTAATACCAGATTGCCAAACTATATCCTTTATCTTCAAAAGTACAAAAAAACGTGCTCGATGTTTGCAAACTATTACAATTTATGTCATTTAGCCATAACTCAGTTGGTTTTCATGGTTAAATATTTCTAAGTGAACCGATAGAAAACAGATTTGATAGTTGTTCGAATTATGAAAATATCTATAAAAAATCATTAGTTTTGTAGTAAACTAGTTGATGCCCCGCTCGCGTTGTGGGGCGATGGCCGAATAATTCTCAATCAATTAAAAAAGACTACTATAATTTTGCTAGAAAAAAAACAAAAACGATGATAAGACCGTAATTTTGGGCTCATGGCAAAATTTGATTTTTTCAGGACTAATGAGCCAGTCTTAGGGAGCTCCTTGACACGAAAAAAAAAATTAAATTGAGTAAACTAATTAAAACAAAAAACCTTTATAGTTTTGCTAAAAAAACTAAAACGATAGGAAGAACGTAATTTTTAACGATAGGAAGAACGTAATTTTTAACTGAGGGCGAATCATAATTTTAATTCAGGGATAAAATCGTAAATTAAATGGACCAACGGGGGAGTGCCAGGCAGCTGACGGCATGACTGTAATTTTACACTGGGGGCAAAATTGTAATTTCACCAGCAAAACAAACAAAAACGATGGACAAAATGTAAAATTAAGTTGAGGGCAAAATCGTAACTTGACTGTGAAAAAAACTAACGGCAAAACTATAAATTTATACGGGCCAAAATCGTGATTTTGAACCGATGGCAAAATTGGAATTTTTAGCTTGCAGCAAAAGCATAAATTTATTTTTAAGTGGGGGTAAAAACATAATTTTGAACTGATGGCAAAATCGTAATTTTAAGGGGAAAAAACTAATGGCAAAACTGTAAATTGAACGTGGCAAAATCGTAATTTTGAACCGGGGGCAAAATTGAAATATTTAACTGGGAGAAAAAGCATAAATTTATTTTTAAGTGGGGCCAAAAGAATAATTTTGAACTGATGGCAAAATCATAATTTTAAAGCAGGATAAAATCGTAAATTTGTTGGGCCAATAGGGGGAGTGTCAAGCAGCTGCCTAGCACTATTCCCTTTGCCGCCCATTTAGCCCGCATCCACTGTTGCACCTCATGCGGTTTGTAGATATTGAATGAATTTGCTAGTTCGAATAAAAGGAAACATGACATTTAAAAGTCAAAGTCAAGAAAAGAAGGGTATGCATAAAGTCAAGAGTAGCCTGCTTACAATCACAAAAGGCAAAGTCAACTCTTGCTCCCACCTCACAAAGTGTGGAATTACTTTAAGCAATAATCCTAAGATAATTTAATTTTAAAAAATATGTCTAATGTCATCCTTAACGAAGTTATAGGGTTATCCTATGATTATCTTTTCATTGTTGCTTAATCTCATCTTTGCATTGACATAAAAGCATGATCAAAGATAAGCCGGACCTAAGTCATGACTAACCTTGAGTTTGAATCGTTTGTCTTAAATAATCGAGCTCACATCTAACTTTTTTTTTTTATTTCTAATTTTAAAGCTTGATATCAACTCATACTCCGTTTTTTAATGTATTTAGTTACTTTTGTGTATATTTATAGCTATACATGCAAATTGATTATCTATTTGTAACATAACTATTATATTTACACAAGTAATACAACCATTTAAACATGCGAGCCTAATAAACTCGATGTATGAAATACGGGCTCAAAGTTGTGTTTGAGCTCGGGTTGATTTCAACTTTTAACAAAATGATCATGTGTAACTACGAAACAACTTGACTTGTTACATTATTACGCCAAAAAAGTGATGGACCAAAGAGGATGTGAATGGGGAAAGATCCCCACTTACTTTGGCCATAATTACTTGTATCTCTAATTTTATTAGTAAGATTTAAAATGTTATGATTTTCTACATTTATATGTACTTTTTTACTCGAATTGTTTTAACCTAACTTAGGGTGTAGGGAGTGGTTAGACACTTGAAAGTGATAAACTTCAAAATCAACTAATGAGAGTGTGTCATGTCATTCAATGAAAAGTGTTTAAATTATTCTTAAAAGTGTTGGCAATGGTTAGACACTTCATGGATTGGTAAACTATTTAAAAAAAAGTGTGATTGGTTGAGAAGAATTGGACCCCACCACACACCTTCCCCCCCCCCCCCCCCCCCTTCCTTCACCTTCACCGATTCGGTGAAGGTTCACCAATTTCACCCCCAAATTCGGTAAACGTTGTCCTTGGCATTGGGTCACCGATCGGCAAACGGCGGTGAACAAGAAGTTTACCGCTCCACTCCGTATTAGGGGTGTTCAGAATTCGTTTCGAATTCGAAAAATTCGAAATTCGATTAAATTCGATTCGATTATCAGGAATTCGTTTCGATTATAAGAATTCGAATTCGATTCAATTCGAGTCAAGTAAATCGAATACGAATCGAATACGAATTTATAATTTCAAATTCGATTCGATTCGAAATAAAAATAAAAATTATACATTTTATTTATTATTTTATATATAATACATATATAACTTTTATTGGGTTATACAATAAATTATTTTTAAAATTTATTCCAAGTATTAAAATTACCCATTACCAAACCCACTACATGGCCCGTAACTAAAACCTAAGTAGCAAATTTATCAGTAGATTTCTAACCCTAAAAATATTAACTTGTAGTGGTTATTCCCGAATTCTCGTTTTGAATGTTAGACATATGGTACTTTGTTTGGAATGTTTTATGGCTGCTTTAAAACTTATGTTTCATTTTAATAGTTATTTACATGTTTTAAAAAAAACTGAATCAAATCGAATTTATTCGAATTCGATTCGAATTAGAATTTTTAATCGAATACGAATCGAATACGAATTGGGTTTTTTATTCGAATCGAATTGGGTAGATTTTAATCGAATACGAATCGAATTCGAATTCAAGGAAAAATAAAAATTATTCGAATAATTCGAAAATTCGATATTCGATTCGATGAACACCCCTACTCCGTATTCCCTTATATGTTAGGCATTTATTAATAAAATATTTTATGTATACGATTGCTTGTACGTTTCAACTAGTCCTGCTTAGTATATAAACCGTATTTGTTTTAGATGAAAGGTTAATTTATCCTTATTTATTTTCTTGATGTGATATATTGTAAAGTTTGAAATCGAAAGCACTAATGTCAAATGTCACGTTCGAACATATACTTTATAGTAAAAGTAGTTCATGGCAAATGGCATGCTCCTACGTACAATTCAAGTGCACCCTTCAATCATTTCAAACTGAATATTAATATCACCCACTTAACATCTAATCATCCCCAAAAAAATTCGTTATAACAATAACGTTAATACACATTGAGTGGTTCCTTTGTTCTTCCAAGTATTTACATTTTATATTTTTATTTTGACTTCATGTATGGAGTTAAATGTGCCATTTACTTAAACGCTAACACGGGCGGCGGTTTAATGATTAATCAACGAGTTACTTGACATGACACGTTTAACATAATTGATGACGATCACCTCTTCTTATTAGACAAAGAAAAATAGAACATTGTACATTTATTCTCTTGCAAGGCCGGCCCTGAGAATTCATGTACCCTATTCGAGCTCGAAAAAACGTGCCCTTAGGCCTTAACGAAATTGGGTATTGTGCTCACTAAAGGTCTAAGCCTAATTCCTAGGGTTGTAAACGAACCGAACGAACACGAACGAGGCCTTGTTCATGTTCGTTCGTTAAGGAAATAAACGTGTTCACGAACGGTTCATGAACACTTACCGAGTGAGATTTTATGTTCGTGTTCGTTCATTAAGGAAATGAGCGTGTTCACGAACGGTTCACGAACACAAGCGAACACAAATAAATTTGGCGAACGCGATGAAGGATAAAGGTGGATGGCCCAAAGAGTAACCTGAATCCCTTATTGTGGAACGGAGGTAAATCATATTCGTCGATGTAAATAATGAGAAAAGAAAGGGAAATGGTGCATAAACAAGGTGAAAGAGGGTTTCCTAGTTTAATTGTTAAGGTAATGATATAAATAAACGTTTAATAGTATAAAAAGTACAGATAAAATATATGAAAGTATAAAAATGTTTAATTAAAACACGAACATACGAACATAAACGAACGCAAATAAACGAATGTTCACGAAAACCTTACCGAACGTTCACGAACACAATTGAACGAATGAGACCTTTGTTCATGTTCGTTCATTTAACTAATCAAACGGAATTTCTTGTTCGTGTTCATTCGTTTATTAAACGAACGAACATAAACGAACTTCCCGCCGAACGGTTCACGAACTGTTCGTTGAACGTTCGGTTCGTTTACAGCCCTACTAATTCCAATTGGCTAATAACTAATCTAAACCATAAAAATAGTTTTGTAAGTGGGCCTATGTTGGTGTTTGTATGGGTATACCCTATTAATTTATTTATTTTACATATACATATCGAAGTTTTTAAAAAAATAATGTGCCCTTCGAAATATCGGGCTCTGGCCGGTGGTCCTCCCCGCCCACCTTCAGGGCCGGCCATGTTCTCTTGTTTTCTCGGATCTCTCTCTTGATGTAAAATGCGTTAAAAGTAGGGGTGGCAATAAAAACCCATTTGAGTATTTTCGGTTATTTTGGGTCCTTTTAAAATAAGAGACAGGTCACATTGGGCTATGAAATAAGTTGGGATGAGTTAGGATGGGTAAAAAATTATCCATCTAAGTTTTAACACAAGTCAGGATTGGTAAAAAATTATCCATCTAAGTATAAATGGGAGGCCTGTGGAGCAGAACACAACAAACATCCAAAGAAGAAATCGATATGGCTCTTTCCAAAGCTAAGCAAATCGTTTCTGATAATCCCGTTGTCGTCTTCAAGTTTATCTTCTTCTGATTTTGATTTAGAATTTCAATTCAGTTACATAATGTTGTTTTGTTTATTTAAGTGATTTTTACATATTTCCCCCTCCTAAGCAGCTTTATTACATATTTCCCCAACCCATAAATTTAATTACATATTTCTCCTTCCTAAAGAAGCCTTATTATATATTTCTCCAATCTCTAAATTTAATTACATATTTCACCTTCCTAAACCCCATATATTACATATTTATCCATTTCATTAAAAATACTCTTATAGAATTACTATTTTACCCCTAATGAGTTATTTAAATAAATAACTACAATATATTTCCTAGCTTCACCTTTGAAGCCAGATATTTTCCACCAGCTTATATTAATAGTAACTATTTATTTATTTAACAGTAAAAAAGTTATGGGCTGTTTGGTAGCCTCTGAATGGTCATTAAGAGGCTACCTCTTAATGGAACCATTAAGAATTTTACCAATGAGAAGGTAGAAGAATGTGACATGTGATGATTTACCATTCAAAGGTTACCTCTTAACCATTCAGACTTGAGGTTACCTCTTATTCATTCAGAGGTTTTAAACCATTAAGAGTTAGCATCTGAATGGTCATTAAGAGGCTACCAAACAGCCCCTTAGCTTTTTTCGTTTTATTTTATTTTATTTAATTGGCATGTTTATCCATTTGTTATATATTTTATCGGTTCATTATTTTTTAATAAGAGTTTGTTTTTCATTTGAATATTATCCTTTTGTTATTTATTTTATAGGTTCATTATTTTTAATAAGAGGTTGATTTTCATTTGAATATTTTAATAATATTTTTATTGTATAGATTCTTTTCTAGTTTTTATCAACAAAATAAAGAAAAAATTTATCAAATTCATAAAGTATCGATAAAGCAATGTTAATCATTCATGTGTATACATCGACTATTAGAGAAAAAATTGGCCCACATACGATTAGATTAAGAGTAAACATGTATTTTTTTTAGAAATCTTAAATAAGAAACCTAAATATTATACAAAATAACAAAAATATTATTAAGATTGTTATAACAATAAGTAGTGATATTGTAGTTATTTATTTAATAAACTCATTAGGGGTAAAATAGTAATTCTATAAGAGTATTTTTAATGAAATGGATAAATATGTAATATATGAGGTTTAGGAAGGTGAAATATGTAATTAAATTTAGAGATTGGGGAAATATGTAATAAAAATTTAGAGATTGGGGAAATATGTAATAAGGCTTCTTTAGAAATGGGAAATATGTAATTAAATTTATGGGTTGTGGAAATATGTAATAAAGCTGTTTAGGAGGGGGAAATATGTAAAAATCCCTTTATTTAATAGAACTTTACATTGAATTCTTAAACCTAATCGCTTAATTTTGCTGTTGAATCTCATGTTTTGCAGAAATGATGTTCTAAATGTGGTTAAATAAAAACTACTAAAATTAACCTAATCTAGACACTCTAAGCTTTAAATTTATAAACTTAGACTCGATCTAAAACTAAACCACGCAACCAGCAAGTGTACCGATCAATGCAGTATAGCTACAGTAAGTTCGAGTATCGAACCCACGAGACTCTCTAATTACGCTAATTAGACTCTATCTAGACCTAGACTGACACAGACTCTAACTGTTTAATTGGTTGGGGGGGGGGGGGGTTACGGAAAATCTAAGGAGATCTATTTAAACTAATTAACAAACTAAAACTAGACTAATACGAAATACGGCAAAGGCTTTTCTTATATGATGAACGAGACCACCTAGACTAGAATCCTGGGATTGATTGTAAGAGATTACCGATTAAGTTAACTGCATGAATTATGGAACCGGGATCGTATAATACTAAACCTATTAAGACACCAACTAAGCCCCTCAACCCTTCTCGAGGTGAAACTTATGGCGCTACCTAGGCCGTTAATCCTACCGGTTATTAGACGTCTTTCCAGTTGTCTAATTATTGTGTAAGTACCATAATATTGACCTACTATTTTCCAATTATAGATCTAGGGTAGTTTGAATCTATTAAACTTGACTTGATAGACTAATAAACCGACGGGGAAACCAATTCACGACCTTTTCCAAGGACTGTCTAAAGCAATTCGTCGGGTAAGACCTAACAATAGCCCCTCACTTTCCAGGTATTAGGACTAGCAGAACACTAAAACCTAGCAAATTACTAACAATTACTTCTAGAGGTTCCGATTCTCCCTAAAGAGCTAAGATTTCTTACGTGATATAGACACTCACCAAAATCCTAAACTCTAGTATGACTCTATGTTGTGATATAGACCGTCACTAAGAATCATACGAAGCAAATGACAATAATAAACCAAGTTAAAGTACGCATGTGCATCAAATCAATAAAACAAATTATTTACTAAACACAATCAACCTATAATATTCATGCAAATAACAAAAACGGTAAATACTTCATATCAATCCATTCATCAAAGTCTAGGTGACATAAAAGTTTAGCCAACAATCATGGTTTTAAAAACAAATAAACAAGGTCTCAAAACTGAGTTCATTGAATTAAAATAAGAAAAACTAGAAAACAAGAAGAACCGGAGAGTTAGAACCCGTTTAATCCTTGATTTCTAATAATTTTTTAACCTTGGAAGCTTGCAAACTAAGACCTATCAATAGCCCCTCGCTTTTTTGATGGGAAACTATCGTTTAGTGTCTAGTTACTATGTCGTTTGAGTCAAAAAGTCGAAAAATAAAAAAAAATTAAAAAACCCAAAAAAAATTGAAAATTTCAGAAAAAAGTCCTTTGAAATAAGAAGTTTGCAAAATTATTACGGAAAATGATAGAAAAGATGAGTTTTTATTCGGGTTCAAATAATAATAAGAGATTAAAATAAATCGAGCTTGTGTCTAGTTAGGGATGTGTGAATAGGCCTGGGTTTGGTTTTAGGTCCATTTGAGTTAATATTACCTTAATTGTCGATCTACTAGTGGGTTTTCGCCTGAGAAATATGGGAAATTGAAACTACCAATAAGAGTATAAGGGACACCGTTATAAGTTAAAACCGTTAGAATTTGTGATCATGAAAAAAAAAATAGTGAAAAAAAATAAAAAAATAGAAAAAAAATGAGCTAGAAACTGAATGAAAGTAGCGCAGTCCTATGTAATCTTGGTTGGGGATAATGACTTTACAACCGGAATACCTCTAGGATGTGTGAAATCGAACTTGCAAAGAAAAGTAAAAAGTACCGAAGCCTATGTAATCCGAGTTGGGGATAGCGACTCTACAGCCGGACTACCTCTGGGTTAGGTGAAGCAACGTCTACGCTCATTGAAAGAAAAAAAAAAGGAAAAAAATGAAAAAAAAAATTGATTTTATATTCTCTTGGTTTTGATATAAGACGGTTGGGAATTGGTCCAGTGATCGTTCCTTTTGTTCTATAAGCTTGAGGCGAGATTAGGTGGATCGTAGCTTGTAGCGTGAGGCCCTAGGTAGATTAATCCATTCATCAAAGTCTAGGTGGTATAAAAGTTTAGCCAACAATCAATGGTTTTAAAAACAAATAAACAAGGTCTCAAAACTGAGTTCATTGAATTAAAATAAGAAAAACTAGAAAACAAGAAGAACCGGAGAGTTAGAACCCGTTTAATCCTTGATCTCTAATAATACTTGAACCTTGGAAGCTTGCAAAATAATCTCCCTCAATTCGTCCCTGATGTCCTCCTCTCGTACGCCTGTTCGTGCGGCTCCTGATGGTTCCCCTGTGCGTCTGATATTTGTATGACAGCCCCCCGAAAACAATAAGAAGCCTCCCATTAAATCCCTTCTGCCGTCCCTTATATTTTCGAAAACTCGAAAACATTAACAATGATTGGCCTCCTTTTTGTTCAATAGGACCCCTAAGTGGGCCTTCCAATATTTCGTCCAACATAATGTTGTGGGTGCTTGTTGATGTCTTTTTTCGTTTTAGTCAACAAGCCCAAAAAAAACCACTAAATCAAAATGCTGTTGGCCCTTTAATTCTTGACATGTAATGGGCCTATTTTGCGTCTCCAGCACGCCCAAAACAAAATAAATGGAGACGTTGACATTCTTTGAAATTAATAGATCATCAAAAGGCAAAATTGCCATTTCACTTATATTTTGAATTCAGCCCATCATGATCTAATTTCCTTCATTCACTTGACCTTTTCTTTTTATTCTTTTCTGTTCACAACACAACAGCACTCATAATTTCCTTGTGTAGATTTGCCACTCATATTTAACCATCATAGAATTTAACCATATATTGTGATGGCTAGTATGATCTATGGTTATAAAATAGATATAGTGGGCTCGGCCCAATCACAGAAAATGCGGCAATTTTACTTCGGTTACTGGCACCTCACTCTGCCCAACTGCCTGGTTATTTCCATATTACTCGTTTTTTCTTCATTTGCACTAGGACCTGGCTCAACACAAAGCAATATAATATAACATTAAAACTAAATAAAAAACAAATAAAACCTATACAATAATTATACAATCTACACGGAACAAATATGTGTATTTTACCCCACATCAAATATCCCCACACTTAACCATTTTTCGTCCTCGAAAAAGAATTATGCATACGGAATCATAGATGGATAAATACTCGGGTCAAAAACTTATTTATATTTTATTAAAACCAAAGCCTGCTTAGCCGCGATTGCGAATATATTTGTCACTTTAAACCCAAATCCGATCTTAAGCCCTTATCATGCAAATTTAGTTTAAGTGCGGTGAATCTACCTAGGGTCTCACGCTAGAAGCTACAGTCCACCTAATCCTGCCTCAAGCTTATAGAACAAAAGGAACGATCACTGGACCAATTCCCAACCGTTTTATATTAAAACCAAGAGAATTTAAAATCATTTTTTTTCATTTTTTTTCCTTTTTTTTTCTTTCAATGAGCGTAGACGTTGCTTCACCTAACCCAGAGGCAGTCCGGCTGTAGAGTCGCTATCCCCAACTCGGATTACATAGGCTTGGGTACTTTTTTCTTTTCTTTGCAAGTTCGATTTTACACGTCCTAGAGGTATTCCGGTTGTAAAGTCACTATCCCCAACCAATATTACATAGGACTGCGCTACTTTCCTTCAGTTTCAGCTCAATTTTTTTCTATTTTTTTCTTATTTTTTTATTTTTTTTCACTATTTTTTTTCATGATCACAAATTCTAACGGTTTTAAATTATAACGGTGTCCCTTATACTCTTATTGGCAGTTTCAATTTCCCATATCTCCCAGGCGAAAACTCACTAGTAGACCGACAATTAAGGTAATATTAACTCAAAGGGACCTAAAACCAAACCCGGGCCTATTCACACATCCCTAACTAGACACAAGCTCGATTTATTTTAATCTCTTATTATCATTATTTGAACCCGAATAAAAACTCATCTTTTCTATCATTTTCCGTAATAATTTTGCAAACTTCTTATTTCAAAGAACATTTTTCTGAATTTTTCAATTTTTTTTGGATTTTTTAAATTTTTTTAACTTTTTTTTATTTTCGACTTTTTGACTCAAACGACACACTAACTAGACACTAAACGATAGTTTCCCATCAAAAAAGCGAGGGGCTATTGATAGGTCTTAGTTTGTAAGCTTCCAAGGTTAGAAAATTATTAGAGATCAAGGATTAAACGGGTTCTTGTTGATCAGTTATGTTTAGACATAATGGAAAACATGAAAACATACCTTTGATTGCATCAGTACAGGCCAGCATAGAATCCAGATGGAGACTCAGCAATAGTGTTTGACATGATTGTCAGCTTGATCTGGTTCCTCCTTAGGGTGCAATCTAATGATGGTGATGAAGAAACCGAATAGGGTGTTCGGTTGAGGAAAGAGAGGTCGATTGATGTTATGAACTAATAAGGTTGTTTAATTGTCTAACCTTGAAACCTCTACATTAGTCTCCTTATATATGCACCCAAGAGGAAACCCTAATTAGTTAATAAGGGTAATTAGGCTCATCAACAATTACCAACTAATTATTTAATAGGTTGTTATATATTTTGATCTATATAATGTAAATGATTATAATGGCTACTAGATTAAATATAAAATAATATATATTTAATCTTACATTCTCCCACTTAGCCGAGTAATCATTTACTATGAGTATTAGATAAGCCTGATCAGGAGTTAACAGTCATTTTAGCCTTAAAGAAGTACTATAGCAGAGAAATACAGCCGTTGAATCATTATGCGACTCATGATCCCCATTAGTCATATGTAACACCTCGAAAATTTCGGGTCCAATAATAAAACGACACGTGTCATGTAAGACAAAACGCGTTGTAAACCCGAATTTAATAAAGATGTTTCGGTAGGATTTAATGTGGCGTCATGTTAAATTGTTACCTCTGAACGACCTCAAGTATAAATCCCAAGACCCAATATAATATTACACATCTATGCTTCCCTAAAATCAGTGAATTATTGTCATTGATAGAATACGAAAAGCATGATAGGATATCACGAAGAAATGAATGATAAACCTTTGTTTTCGGGACTTTAATTTGAATTCAAGGAAACAACTTCAATTGGTAGGGTATGTAATAGTTCAAAGCATAATTGGAGGTCCCTTATTGTCAAAAAGAATGCCCCAAAGTCAGAATTAAGGTTGCCCTTTCGAACCTTCAACAAACAACAACAAATCAGCTACTGAGGAGAAGTAGCGCACCGCTACAACATACATGTAACGGTGCGCTACCAGTTACCCAGCACCAGAAAACAGGCTGTTGCCTGTTGTGCGCGTTTCTGACCCATTTAACCGGTATTTCTCACTTATAAAAGACCCCTAGACATCCCTAGGCACTAGCAACAAGTGTTGGAAGGTTGTGGTTGATCATAGACTTTGTTGTCAACAAGTTATGGTGTTGGGAACTAGTATAAAAGGCCATTAGTTGCAACACAACTCCTCACAACTTCTCCTGCACTCTTGGATTGATTCTGGAGCTCAAGCTTGCTTCCTAGTGATCATATCTCGTGCATAGGACTTCAGTAAGTGTTCTAATCTTTCTCTAATTGCTTTTAGCTTAGTTAATTAGCTAAAAGTCAAACCGTCGTAATTACGGTTTGACTTCGAGATTAGCCAATAATGGCTCAGTCATATCTCGAATTGAAAGTAGTTATAAGTTGGTATTTATGTGGGTAATAAAACCCCAAAAGGGTTTCCCCTGATCACCACTCTAACTAGTTCAAATGTCGGGTCAAACATGTTCTTAAAAAGTCAACAGGATGCTTAAAATGTCATTTATGCATGATTAGCTATCTAGAACATATATAACCTGTTTGATTATTGTTATAACTTAGTAATTAGTTTAAGAACATGTCCAAACCTGTTCAACCCGACTATTTCCTGTTTAGACCCGGTTCGGAACCGAAAGTCACATAGTTTGACTTTCACTTTGACTTTCAGTTCTGACCCGTTTAGGCATATTTTAGAAATGCCTTAGAGCTTTAATTGGACTAGGTTACATGTTAGAACAACCCTCTGTGATTATGCACCTCGGTTCGTTAGTTATCCAATTAATATGCAAGTTTCCGTTAATTACTCATATGTTGACCGATATGCCCTTATTACCTTAAAACGTGATTTATGAAAATGTAAAAGTGTAGAAACCTTAAATATTGATATATATACTTGTATGCAAAATTTGACATCAGTTTGACTTGTAAATTAAGAGTTATGCTCATTAGCGTAATTACGGTGCTTTATGTTAATAAAATGGCGTAATTAGCGTATAGCCTAATTAAACATACTTTTTGGTATCAAACGAATTAACCACTGATGTAATATATTATTTTGGGAATTTTAAAGATTTTTAATTAATTTTAGGCTGAGCATAACTCATAGTCGTAGGCTTAATTCGGTAATTGTCGGTTTTGCCCTTACGGGCCATAAAATGAGTTTTACACATCTAAATGACTCCAAACATTTTTCTACTGATTAGTTATGATAAATAAATTATTTTAAGCCTTCTGGAAATATAAAAATGTCAGATTTAAGTATCGAACCCGGTAATGGCCTTTAATCGCCTTAATTAGCGTTTTTAACGCATAATATGTTTTCAAATCATATTGGACATACCCGGGTTGATACCTACTGATATAAGAGGCAAATTATCATATTTTAACAGTAATCAAAGGTTGATAAACTCAGACTTCAGTTTTGAGCTTTTCGGCTTATGTGAAATTACCAAAATACCCCTACGGGGCCTAGTTTGGTTAAAAATGATAAGTTTCACATACGTGCTTTAGCCTACTGTTAAAACTCATCAAATTGAGTGTGTTTGCTGTTTACATCAGACCTGTAACTCAGTTAGACATATAAACTCTTTTACAAACTTTAAAATGACCAAACTACCCCTACGGGGCATAGTTTGTGTTTAAATTAGTTTCGGGCATAACGAAAGACAACTTACTGATGTCACAACATATTTGAGACATAATTAACTTAGGAAACCTGTATATAGCTCTCATGACTACCCGTCACGCTTATTACGCGTACGGTTCGGTTTATGTAACAAGTTTACATAAACTAGCCGAAACGGGTCAAACCTTAACGGTTTTATCTCAAAATCCAGAATGTGAATAATAAACCCATATTAAACAAGTCTCCAAACTTGTCGGGTCTGAATCACATTCTATCCGGTCTTCGCTTAATCGTGCGTACGAACCGTATCTTGAAACTAGCCGGTCTAAGCTTAAGCTTAATAAAAGACCCGTTAGAATTCTAATAGGTTATATTAAACCTTCGTTCCAGATTAGGAGAAACAGTAAAAGCTACGTGCATTCTGCTATTTGTGATTTATACTTGCATCAGGTAAATACTTTTAACTTATTTTCCCTATACGGGCTTGGGTTACGGTACATAGCGTACCGCTTGATCGAGCATCAAATCTCCACGCTTAGTGGGTAGTTGAATAATTTGACCGGCTCGTTTAAACAGTCTTGTTTACTTTACAGCCTTTGGGGGGTTAATGACCATGTCCCGGATATCCCTGGCATCATCTTACGAGATGGCCACGACCTGAGCACGGGGTGTAGGCGTACTCCCGTGTATAACTCACTTAAAGTGGTGTGTCTATTGATCTTTAACCCGGATTTGATTCGGGCTACTGAACGCATAAGTAACATGTAATTCGTTCACAAGATTATAATATTAAATAATTCTCCCAAGTTAAATAAAATGATTTATGCCACGTGCATCCAAACCAATTTTCAATCATTTTCCAAAATGAGTCAGTTGAATGTATTTACCAGTGTAAACTGACGTATTTTCCCAAAAAGACTGAATGCAGGTACTAAACGAAATTTGGCTGGATTGTCTCCTAAGCATCAATAAAAGTCTCGCAAGCTTAGGATGCCAGAAGTCTGTTGAACCATAAATGTTATCTTATTTCGATCCCTACTGTGGATAAACATCCGGATATTGTGACTTTGATTACAATAAATAAATTCGGTTGTATCTTATTTTAAATTTGCTTCTGTTGTGCATTATTATATTGTGTTGTTTGACTATTACGTTGCCAACCACGTCACGATACTCCCCCACCGGGCCCACCGGTGACACGTGGAAATTGGGGTGTGACAGGTTGGTATCAGAGCCAACACTGAGTGAATTAAACACTAGCCTTTTGTGTTTAATCTCAGTTACACAATTGCACATATCTAAACTTTTAAGTCTAGACTTATAACCTAGGACAAATTCCACCTTTTCGGTATTTGTTTTGTCCTTTAAATTTTATATTTTTGTTATTGTTATCTTATGCTTCATTGACAGGAATAACAAAGATGCCTCCTAGATTCTTCCGAACACGAGGACGTGGAAAGGGGCCAGTTACCGCCCCAAACGATCATGAAGCTGGATCTTCACGAAGGCGAGCTCCATCAAACACCGAAAGTGACGACCCTCGGGAGAACCGAAGAAACCAGTTCGAGCCGGCCAGGCGGTCGGTTTCGCATAGTTCGACACCGCCCGTTCTTAACCCCTACGAACCAAACAATCCGCAACCCTCATACATACCGCTGCAGAGATCGTTGTCTCATCATTCTTTTGGAGACCCCACACCTATCTTCCGAGGCCAGTTCAACCCGGTAGGCTACGTGCCAGAACCAGTGGGTTTTAACCCACTAGGACCAGATGACCATTTCTCTGGCGACAACGCTGATGACATGGACGAGGACACGGACCCCGTCATGCCGGCGAGTGGTACTCCGAACCACCCCATCGAAATTTCTGATGGATCGTCCTTTCACGGATCACCCTATGGTGGTCCAGACAGTTTCCAAGCCCTGTTCGATCAACACCAGTGGTATTATACACCATCACACCACTCGTCGTCTCATGGGCAGTATCAGCAGCAGCAGTCTCAGCAGCAGCAGGAGCCACAGCCACAGCCGCATCATCAAGATTCATCAGAGGATCACCGGTTTGTGGAAGTTACGCCACCACCTCCACCGCCACCAGTTCAACCGCCACCTCCTCAACCGCCAAGGCGTAGGAGAACCGGTGCCCGCATGTCGGTGCGACCAGGGGACTTTCATTTCAGTTCCCCATGACAGTCAAGTGCAAGCCACTACCCGCCTCATCAGGAGGACCCACAAATGGGTGGGCCTTCGCAGCCAGCTTTTCAACAGCCACCGCCCATGGGTTTTGATAACCTAATACCAGCGTACACGGGTCCAAGTACATACAACCCGTTCGAGCCACCAGCTTACAACAACTACGGATACGCTGAGGCAGATCCTTATATGGTAGCGGCAAATTATAACGCCCTCAATGCCCAAGGACCCTACGGAGATCCATGGGGGGTAAGCTACCCGAATCAGGGGTACCCAATACCTCCCAGGCCTATCATTAGAACGCAGTCGCAGCCGCCATGATTTTCTCCCCCAGAACGGGAGGAAATTCTACATAGATTGGATCAGGTTGAGCGGGAAGCTCGCCGCGACCGCCAAGAGAAGCAGAGCTTCTTCCAGGGATTAGTGGGATTGATCAAGGGAAAGAACAAGAAGGATTATTAAATCCTCCTAGCTGTTGTTGAGCCCCTGCGTGGGCATATTTGGTTGTTAAGCCCCTACGTGGGTGTGTATGTTTGTTTGTTTGTGTTGACCCCTGCGTGGGTCTATCTTTCCATAAACCCCTACGAGGGTATGTTGTATGTTTAGTCCCTGCGTGGACTTATGTTTGTTTAGTCCCTACGTGGACAATTGTTGGTGTGTTAGTCCCTGCGAGGACTTGTGTCTTTCTGTAAGACCCCTACGTGGGCATGTCTTCTGTAAGACCCCTGCGTGGGCATGTTTGTATGTTTTAGCTCCTGCGTGGGCAAAATTTCTTGTATGAAAGACCCGTTTAGGGCAATATGTAATATTGTATAACTTAATGGAATGTTGTTTTATAAATTTCATGTTTGCCATTTTGTGCATAAATAAATTATAAATGAAATAAATAAATTAAATTCATTCCTTTTAAATCTGCCTAAGTAATTATTTAATTAAGAATCTTTAAGTGTGAAACCTAGCCTCGTGTCAAATATAAGACCGGGCCGAAATGGTAAGACCTGTTTAAAAGATTCAAATCCCGGTTAACATCTTAAAACATGTTAACACTCCTGGCAGAAGTGATTCGTTAAAAATCACATGTCATTCTTATATGAATAAGGATTCTTTAGAAGATTCCTAATCCAGTTTAATGATCTCTGAATCATGTATTTACATCATCAATTAAGATGATCATATTTAACCATACGTGGTAATATAGCGCCTACGGGCCATGCTCATTTCTATATGAGCCAAAAGACAGTGGTAGCTATGACTCCCTGTCTGATAAGGGTAATGAACTAGGTTCAAACCTTAAAAGCCTTGATTCTCTGAAATCATAGCTTATAATTTAAATTGTCCATGTGACCAAGCCTTATGTGCTAATATATATTGTTATTGTTAATGTTTAGGATAAATTTTAATTGAAATCCTAAATTAATACGATTAATAAGTTAACCAAATATGGTCTCTGTTACCATGGTTAACGAGTTACCCTAAGGGGTAATTCCATAATAAACTTCCAAATAAAATATTGTTCTTGTTTTCTGTAACAGTTCAATACAAATGGCTAACTCTAATGAAGTCAATAGCCATCCAGCAGAGCCGAATGAGAACGCCCAGATTACATTAACGGGTGCCGAGTTAAAAGCAATCATAGACGGCGCTGTTACTCAAGCTTTGGATAGACAGTATGAAGAATACAGTGGTACCCGAAGTAGGACCCACTCTGTATCACATTCAAAGCCAAGGACACATTCGGAGGCTCATAACAAGCCTCCTCCCAAAAAGGATGGACCCAAGAAAGACGGTGATGATCGTCAGTCCACCAACCATCAAAGTGTCCCATCTCAGCAATTAATACTGCATCAAGGGCCCAGTAACAAGGGTTGCTCCTACAAGTACTTCGTGTCTTGCAAGCCCCGGGATTTTACAGGGGAAAAGGGGGCCGTCGATTGTATGACTTGGCTGGACGAGATGGACACGGTGGTAGATATCAGCGGGTGCGCTGAAAGGGATATTGTTAAGTTTGTGTCGCAGTCCTTCAAGGGTGAAGCGTTAGCTTGGTGGAGATCTCTGATGGAGGCCTCCGGGAAGATTCCATTGTATAACATGTCATGGGATCAATTTATTGCCCTGATCAAGGATAATTACTGCCCTCAACATGAGGTGGAAAAGATAGAATCTGACTTTCTATCATTGGTGATGAAGAACCTCGATTGTCAAGCTTACCTGACAAGCTTCAATACGCTGTCCCGGTTGGTTCCCTACCTGGTAACCCCGGAGCCAAAAAGAATCGCTCGCTTTATTGGTGGTTTAGAACCCGAGATAAAGGCCAGTGTAAAAGCTTCTCGGCCAGTTACCTTCAGGTCTGTAACTGACCTTTCCTTATCCCTCACTCTTGATGCGGTCAGACAGAGATCGCTGAGGAATAAGGCGGCCGAGAAGAGGAAGCGTGAAGATGATGGTTCGGGAAGGTCGAATAAGAAACACCGTGGGAACGGTGATAACAAGAAGGGATCTGAATCGAGGAAGGATGGGCACAAGTCTAATGAGAAGCCCAAGTGTAAAATCTGCAAAAAGCAGCACTACGGAAAGTGCAGACTGGAGTCGAGCTCTCAGACTCAGTCAAAATCTTTTGCTTGTGGAATTTGCAAGTCCACGGATCACAAGACCCTGGATTGCAAGAAAATAAAGGATGCAACGTGCTACCATTGCAATGAGAAGGGGCACATCAAGACCAACTGCCCGAAATACAATAAGAAGCCTGAGGAGGCTAAGAAGACTAATGCCAGAGTCTTCAGAATGGACACGAAAGAAGCTGTGTAGGACGATAATGTCATAACAGGTACATTCCTTGTAAATGATGTCTTTGCAAGAGTACTTTTTGATTCAGGCGCAGATAAGTCTTTCGTAGATCATAAGTTTAGTAAATTGTTGAATTTACCTGTCAAAACCCTAAGCGTAAACTATGAGGTAGAGTTAGCAGATGGTACCATAGAAACCGTCTCTACTGTGTTAGATGGATTTGCTATATCCATTAAGAACCATTCTTTTCCTCTATCTCTACTTCCGTTCAAATTGGCTGGTTTTGACATAGTTCTGGGTATGGACTGGTTATCTCATAACCAGGCCCAAATTGTCTGCAACCAGAAACATGTGGTAATAAAGACTCCGTCTGGTGAATCACTTACCATTCGGGGAGATACCCAGTATGGGCTGCCTGAGCAGGTGACTATGCTCAAGGCTTCCAAGTGTTTGAAGAAGGGGTGTGTCATTTACATGGCACAGGTGATTATTGATGAGCCCAAACCGAAGTTAGAAGACATCCCTGTCATCTCTGAATACCCAGAAGTGTTTCCTGAAGATCTACCTGGGTTACCACCAGATAGACAAGTTGAATTTAGGATCGATATCATCCCAGGAGCAGCACCAGTTGCTAGAGCACCATACAGATTGGCACCCACAGAAATGAAGGAGTTGCGGACGCAGCTAGATGAATTGCTGGCTAAGGGTTTCATTCGACCTAGTTCATCTCCTTGGGGAGCGCCAATCCTGTTTGTCAAGAAGAAGGATGGGTCGATGCGTCTGTGCATCGACTATCGCGAGCTTAATAAAGTCACGATCAAGAATAGGTATCCTCTGCCCAGAATCGACGATTTGTTCGATCAACTTCAAGGGGCAAGTTACTTCTCGAAGATTGATTTGAGGTTAGGCTACCATCAGTTGAAGGTAAAAGATGAAGACGTTCACAAGACTGCATTTAGGACTCGTTACGGTCACTACGAGTTCCTAGTGATGCCTTTTGGGCTCACCAATGCACCACCCGCGTTCATGGATCTCATGAATCGCGTCTGCAAGCCTTACTTAGATAAATTTGTTATCGTCTTCATCGATGACATCCTTATTTATTCTAAGAATCAAGCTGACCATGAGAAACACCTTCGTTGTATTCTCAAACTTCTGCATCAGGAGAAGCTCTATGCCAAATTCTCTAAGTGTGAATTTTGGCTACGAGAAGTCCAATTTCTTGGACACGTGGTTAGTGAGCGTGGTATCCAGGTGGATCCCGCTAAAGTTGAAGCTGTTATGAATTGGCAAGAGCCAAAGACGCCTACGGAGATTCGTAGCTTCCTGGGATTGGCAGGATATTACAAGCGTTTCATTGGAAATTTTTCAAGGATTGATGCACCCCTAACCTCCTTAACTAAGAAAAAGGTTAAGTTTGTTTGGGGCCCTAAGCAGCAAGAATCCTTTGATATTCTGAAGCAGAAGTTGAGCAACGCCCCGGTACTGACACTGCCAGATGGAATTGAAGACTTTGTGGTTTATTGTGATGCTTCGCACACTGGCATGGGGTGTGTGCTTATGCAGAAAGGCAAGGTGATTGCCTACGCATCACGACAGTTAAAGGTGCACGAAAAGAATTACACCACCCACGACTTGGAATTGGGTGCCGTTGTGTTCGCACTAAAACTGTGGAGGCACTATCTTTATGGAATCAAGTTTGTGATCTATTCTGATCACAAGAGCCTCCAGCATCTGTTTAATCAGAAGGAATTAAACATGAGGCAACGCCGTTGGATGGAAACCTTGAATGACTATGATTGTGAAATCAAGTACCATCCCGGCAAAGCGAATGTAGTCGCTGACGCCTTGAGCAGAAAGGAAAGGGTTAAGCCCATTCGAATCAATGCCAAGCGCATGGAAATAAAGAACAGTTTGATAGAAAGGGTGTTAGCTGCACAGAAGGAAGCTGTGTTGGAAGCTAACTATCCTAATGAAAAGTTAGGAGTAACTGAGGAGCAGTTAACTCTTAGCAAAGACGGAATTCTACGGTTAAATGGACGAATATGGGTTCCAATTTTTGGAGGACTTCGTGATGTCATCCTCCAAGAAGCCCATAGTTCCAAGTACTCCGTTCATCCTGGAGCTGATAAGATGTACCAGGATTTAATGGCAAATTATTGGTGGATAGGCTTGAAAAAGTCTGTGGCCACTCATGTAGCAAAATGCTTGACATGTGCGCAAGTCAAAGCCGAGCACCAGAAACCGTCAGGTTTGCTACAACAGCCTGAACTTCCTACGTGGAAGTGGGAAATGGTAACTATGGACTTTATTACCAAGTTACCTAAGACAAAGAAAGGCAATGATACAATATGGGTCATAGTTGACAGACTGACTAAGTCAGCTCATTTCTTACCCATCAAGGAGACTTATAGCTCCGATATGTTAGCCCAGTTATATGTTGATAAGATTGTAGCCTTACATGGCATACCTGTAGCTATTATCTCTGATAGAGATACTAGGTACACGTCACATTTTTGGAAGAGCTTCCAGCAATCTTTGGGCACACGTTTGAACTTTAGTACGGCTTACCATCCTCAGACCGACGGTCAGAGCGAGCGTACTATTCAAACGTTGGAAGACATGCTACGTGCATGTGCGATCGATTTGGGAGGTAGCTGGGATAAGAACCTACCCTTGATCGAATTCTCCTACAACAATAGCTACCATACCAGCATAAAGGCTGCGCCTTTTGAGGCATTATACGGTAGAAAGTGTAGATCGCCAGTTTGTTGGGCGGAAGTTGGAGAAGTCCAGTTATCAGGACCAGAGATCGTGTTCGAAACAACGGACAAGATTGTCCAGATTCGTAACAATCTCCAAGCTGCCCGGAATAGGCAGAAGAGTTACGCGGATCCAAGTCGTAAGGATTTTCACTTCGAAGTAGGTGACAAAGTCCTACTTAAAGTGTCACCCTGGAAAGGAGTGATGCGATTTGGTAAGAAAGGCAAACTAAGCCCGAGGTACATAGGACCTTTCGAGGTTATCGAACGTGTCGGGTCAGTTGCCTATAAGTTGAACTTACCTGAAGAGCTCAGTGGAATTCATAATGTGTTCCACATCTGCAATTTAAAGAAGTGTTCCGCTGACGAATCACATGTCATGCCACATACAGATGTGCATATCCCCAACTCGGATTACATAGGCTTGGGTACTTTTTTCTTTTCTTTGCAAGTTCGATTTTACACGTCCTAGAGGTATTCCGGTTGTAAAGTCACTATCCCCAACCAAGATTACATAGGACTGCGCTACTTTCCTTCAGTTTCAGCTCAATTTTTTTCTATTTTTTTCTTATTTTTTTATTTTTTTTCACTATTTTTTTTCATGATCACAAATTCTAACGGTTTTAAATTATAACGGTGTCCCTTATACTCTTATTGGCAGTTTCAATTTCCCATATCTCCCAGGCGAAAACCCACTAGTAGACCGACAATTAAGGTAATATTAACTCAAAGGGACCTAAAACCAAACCCGGGCCTATTCACACATCCCTAACTAGACACAAGCTCGATTTATTTTAATCTCTTATTATCATTATTTGAACCCGAATAAAAACTCATCTTTTCTATCATTTTCCGTAATAATTTTGCAAACTTCTTATTTCAAAGAACATTTTTCTGAATTTTTCAATTTTTTTTGGATTTTTTAAATTTTTTTAACTTTTTTTTATTTTCGACTTTTTGACTCAAACGACACACTAACTAGACACTAAACGATAGTTTCCCATCAAAAAAGCGAGGGGCTATTGATAGGTCTTAGTTTGTAAGCTTCCAAGGTTAGAAAATTATTAGAGATCAAGGATTAAACGGGTTCTTGTTGATCAGTTATGTTTAGACATAATGGAAAACATGAAAACATACCTTTGATTGCATCAGTACAGGCCAGCATAGAATCCAGATGGAGACTCAGCAATAGTGTTTGACATGATTGTCAGCTTGATCTGGTTCCTCCTTAGGGTGCAATCTAATGATGGTGATGAAGAAACCGAATAGGGTGTTCGGTTGAGGAAAGAGAGGTCGATTGATGTTATGAACTAATAAGGTTGTTTAATTGTCTAACCTTGAAACCTCTACATTAGTCTCCTTATATATGCACCCAAGAGGAAACCCTAATTAGTTAATAAGGGTAATTAGGCTCATCAACAATTACCAACTAATTATTTAATAGGTTGTTATATATTTTGATCTATATAATGTAAATGATTATAATGGCTACTAGATTAAATATAAAATAATATATATTTAATCTTACATTCTCCCACTTAGCCGAGTAATCATTTACTATGAGTATTAGATAAGCCTGATCAGGAGTTAACAGTCATTTTAGCCTTAAAGAAGTACTATAGCAGAGAAATACAGCCGTTGAATCATTATGCGACTCATGATCCCCATTAGTCATATGTAACACCTCGAAAATTTCGGGTCCAATAATAAAACGACACGTGTCATGTAAGACAAAACGCGTTGTAAACCCGAATTTAATAAAGATGTTTCGGTAGGATTTAATGTGGCGTCATGTTAAATTGTTACCTCTGAACGACCTCAAGTATAAATCCCAAGACCCAATATAATATTACACATCTATGCTTCCCTAAAATCAGTGAATTATTGTCATTGATAGAATACGAAAAGCATGATAGGATATCACGAAGAAATGAATGATAAACCTTTGTTTTCGGGACTTTAATTTGAATTCAAGGAAACAACTTCAATTGGTAGGGTATGTAATAGTTCAAAGCATAATTGGAGGTCCCTTATTGTCAAAAAGAATGCCCCAAAGTCAGAATTAAGGTTGCCCTTTCGAACCTTCAACAAACAACAACAAATCAGCTACTGAGGAGAAGTAGCGCACCGCTACAACATACATGTAACGGTGCGCTACCAGTTACCCAGCACCAGAAAACAGGCTGTTGTCTGTTGTGCGCGTTTCTGACCCATTTAACCGGTATTTCTCACTTATAAAAGACCCCTAGACATCCCTAGGCACTAGCAACAAGTGTTGGAAGGTTGTGGTTGATCATAGACTTTGTTGTCAACAAGTTATGGTGTTGGGAACTAGTATAAAAGGCCATTAGTTGCAACACAACTCCTCACAACTTCTCCTGCACTCTTGGATTGATTCTGGAGCTCAAGCTTGCTTCCTAGTGATCATATCTCGTGCATAGGACTTCAGTAAGTGTTCTAATCTTTCTCTAATTGCTTTTAGCTTAGTTAATTAGCTAAAAGTCAAACCGTCGTAATTACGGTTTGACTTCGAGATTAGCCAATAATGGCTCAGTCATATCTCGAATTGAAAGTAGTTATAAGTTGGTATTTATGTGGGTAATAAAACCCCAAAAGGGTTTCCCCTGATCACCACTCTAACTAGTTCAAATGTCGGGTCAAACATGTTCTTAAAAAGTCAACAGGATGCTTAAAATGTCATTTATGCATGATTAGCTATCTAGAACATATATAACCTGTTTGATTATTGTTATAACTTAGTAATTAGTTTAAGAACATGTCCAAACCTGTTCAACCCGACTATTTCCTGTTTAGACCCGGTTCGGAACCGAAAGTCACATAGTTTGACTTTCACTTTGACTTTCAGTTCTGACCCGTTTAGGCATATTTTAGAAATGCCTTAGAGCTTTAATTGGACTAGGTTACATGTTAGAACAACCCTCTGTGATTATGCACCTCGGTTCGTTAGTTATCCAATTAATATGCAAGTTTCCGTTAATTACTCATATGTTGACCGATATGCCCTTATTACCTTAAAACGTGATTTATGAAAATGTAAAAGTGTAGAAACCTTAAATATTGATATATATACTTGTATGCAAAATTTGACATCAGTTTGACTTGTAAATTAAGAGTTATGCTCATTAGCGTAATTACGGTGCTTTATGTTAATAAAATGGCGTAATTAGCGTATAGCCTAATTAAACATACTTTTTGGTATCAAACGAATTAACCACTGATGTAATATATTATTTTGGGAATTTTAAAGATTTTTAATTAATTTTAGGCTGAGCATAACTCATAGTCGTAGGCTTAATTCGGTAATTGTCGGTTTTGCCCTTACGGGCCATAAAATGAGTTTTACACATCTAAATGACTCCAAACATTTTTCTACTGATTAGTTATGATAAATAAATTATTTTAAGCCTTCTGGAAATATAAAAATGTCAGATTTAAGTATCAAACCCGGTAATGGCCTTTAATCGCCTTAATTAGCGTTTTTAACGCATAATATGTTTTCAAATCATATTGGACATACCCGGGTTGATACCTACTGATATAAGAGGAAAATTATCATATTTTAACAGTAAGCAAAGGTTGATAAACTCAGACTTCAGTTTTGAGCTTTTCGGCTTATGTGAAATTACCAAAATACCCCTACGGGGCCTAGTTTGGTTAAAAATGATAAGTTTCACATACGTGCTTTAGCCTACTGTTAAAACTCATCAAATTGAGTGTGTTTGTTGTTTACATCAGACCTGTAACTCAGTTAGACATATAAACTCTTTTACAAACTTTAAAATGACCAAACTACCCCTACGGGGCATAGTTTGTGTTTAAATTAGTTTCGGGCATAACGAAAGACAACTTACTGATGTCACAACATATTTGAGACATAATTAACTTAGGAAACCTGTATATAGCTCTCATGACTACCCGTCACGCTTATTACGCGTACGGTTCGGTTTATGTAACAAGTTTACATAAACTAGCCGAAACGGGTCAAACCTTAACGGTTTTATCTCAAAATCCAGAATGTGAATAATAAACCCATATTAAACAAGTCTCCAAACTTGTCGGGTCTGAATCACATTCTATCCGGTCTTCGCTTAATCGTGCGTACGAACCGTATCTTGAAACTAGCCGGGCTAAGCTTAAGCTTAATAAAAGACCCGTTAGAATTCTAATAGGTTATATTAAACCTTCGTTCCAGATTAGGAGAAACAGTAAAAGCTACGTGCATTCTGCTATTTGTGATTTATACTTGCATCAGGTAAATACTTTTAACTTATTTTCCCTATACGGGCTTGGGTTACGGTACATAGCGTACCGCTTGATCGAGCATCAAATCTCCACGCTTAGTGGGTAGTTGAATAATTTGACCGGCTCGTTTAAACAGTCTTGTTTACTTTACAGCCTTTGGGGGGTTAATGACCATGTCCCGGATATCCCTGGCATCATCTTACGAGATGGCCACGACCTGAGCACGGGGTGTAGGCGTACTCCCGTGTATAACTCACTTAAAGTGGTGTGTCTATTGATCTTTAACCCGGATTTGATTCGGGCTACTGAACGCATAAGTAACATGTAATTCGTTCACAATATTATAATATTAAATAATTCTCCCAAGTTAAATAAAATGATTTATGCCACGTGCATCCAAACCAATTTTCAATCATTTTCCAAAATGAGTCAGTTGAATGTATTTACCAGTGTAAACTGACGTATTTTCCCAAAAAGACTGAATGCAGGTACTAAACGAAATTTGGCTGGATTGTCTCCTAAGCATCAATAAAAGTCTCGCAAGCTTAGGATGCCAGAAGTCTGTTGAACCATAAATGTTATCTTATTTCGATCCCTACTGTGGATAAACATCCGGATATTGTGACTTTGATTACAATAAATAAATTCGGTTGTATCTTATTTTAAATTTGCTTCCGCTGTGCATTATTATATTGTGTTGTTTGACTATTACGTTGCCAACCACGTCACGATACTCCCCCACCGGGCCCACCGGTGACACGTGGAAATTGGGGTGTGACACATACTATAGCCTTAATTTAAAACATAATCGTTATGATCAAAATACGCATAAGCCCTTTGTTTGATTTGTAACTTTATTTGTCTATATGTCATTATGCCGGCTTGACATATTCTTAGAGACATACAAAATCAAACTGATGAGGAAAATTAACTAATACTTAGTCATTCATAGTGCGATATGCAATTGCGCATGGCCGTTAATTAATACCAGTCTATGAGCTCTCTTAATAAGACTTATGGGTAATAGTGTCACACCCCGATATTTCCACGTTTGACCGGTGGGCCCGGTGGGGGAGTATCGTGACGTGGTTGGTAACATTATAGTCAAACAACACAATATTAAAATGCACAGCGGAAGCAAAGATAGATATATTTCAACCGAATATAATTGTAATATCAAGTATCACAAACAGTTGAAAATAATCCACAGTTGGATCAAAAATAAATAGGAAACATTGTTCAACAGTTTTTGACGTCCGAGCTTGCGAGACTTATTGTGGACGCTAGGAGAAAGCCAGCCTAGTTCGCTTAGTACCTGCACTTAACCTTTTTGGGAAAATACGTCAGTTTACACTGGTAAATACATTCAACCGACTCATTTTGAAAAGTGTAATAAAATTGATTTGAATGCACGGGGCACAAACTTTTTATAACTTGGGATAATTATTTAAATATATAATCTCGTAAAAGAATTACATGTTCCTTATGCGTTCAGTAGCCCGGATCGTGCCGGGTTAAAGATCAATAGACACACCACATTATTTATTTATGCACTGACGAGTGTACGCCTACACCCCGCGCTTAGGTCGTGGCCATTTCGTAAAATGATGCCAAGGATATCCGGGACATGGTCATTAACCTCCCAAAGGCGTTAAGCAAACAAAACATATTTAAACGAGTCATCTCTGTGACAACTCGAGTTTCCGACTTTCACTTTCGCATTAAATGCACGTTGACTTTGACTGTTTAGTTGTTTGATTTGTTGACTTGTAATATACACATGGTGATATGATGAAACGTGTTGTGTTTGCATGGTTATGTGTTTGGTTTGTTGAAAAACTTAAACTGTTAACACATGAATGAACTCGACGAAACAAAAGTTGATTCGCCAAGAACAACTCGACGAAACAAAAGTCTGTTTCGACAACCTACTCGACGAAATGGATGTGTTTCGCCGAGCCCAGTTTCGCCAAGGCCCAGTACGGTAAATTGTGTATATTAACGTGAACAGACTTCAGTTTTATACGTTTGACAAAAATAAGAAACCCTAGAGCTCTCCCTTTGTGTGACGGCAGCTTTGTGTTATCTCAGGCTCCCTTTAGCGATCAAACCATTATCTTTGGGCATCTTCGGTTAGTTTCATTCTCGCAAATATATTTAGTTGGTTGTTTAATCATGCATGCTTTATGAATAAATGTTGCTGTGTGTCGATATGATCCTAGGAAATTGTTGCAAGTTGTATTAATTCTGGACACAATGATTGTGAACATTGATTTCTCTATGAGGTTGCACATGATCTCTGAAATTGCACATGATTGCATAAATTGGCCATAATTTCATAAATTGCACATGATGGTGATATAAGGCTCCATGTGATAACTGTGAAGGCAATCATGATTGTATGATAATTTAATAATTCATAGGATAGCATGCTTTGGTTTGGTTGCATGATATCTCGGTCAAATGGAATCCCTTCAACATGGGACTTGTCAGCCATGATTTATTATTTTAATGATGATTAGATAATCTATTGTTTAGTGGCTGACAACTTGGAACAAATAAACACATGGGGTTTGATTCATGTTAACCTACAAATGTTGCTTTAGTTTAATGGAGTATCATGCAGACAATGAATGTGGACTATTGAATGATGATATGATAAATCGATGAAACTGCTGTTGTTGCCTCTTAAGTTGTTAGACTGGTTAAATGTTAACCTGGTTAAGTATGTTATCTTATTAACTTGGATAGTCTATAAGTCTGTTAAGTATTAACTTCGTTATCTCAGCAAACTCGGTTAGTTATTAATTCAGTTAGATGATAACTCTGTTAAGTGACTAATTCTATTAGTTTGTTAGTTAACTGCCGTTAAATGTTGTGCATGACTTGAATGATTGTTGAATACGTGCAATGTGTTACTCGGTGAATATAAATGCATTGTCCACTGTGATTGTACTTATACGTGAACTTCGTGAATGCAAACTGATTTTGGTACACGTGCCTACTTTAGGGTTGACTGATTAAGTGTGAACAAGTAGTTAATCTTACCGAGCAAACCAAGGTGAGTTCACTGCACTTTTCTAAGCATGCGTCCCGGTGGTTTGGGACATCTGGTAAACGTTTCTAAAGGGGAATACTGGGTAAACTGTTATTTGGGATGTTGGTTATTGAACACAGAATCGATCATCTACCGTGTTGCCTATAAGGCAATGGGGTAACTAGTTGATAGCGCTATTAGGTTTGACACCCTCACACCGGGCCGTAAGGGCGGGCGTGATCTAGTTACCTGGACATCATTACCAAGGCTTGGTTAGGGGCATTGGGGTTGGGCACACTCCCAGGTTATATTGGGCACACTCCCATGGTATATATTGGACACACTTCCAGTATATAAGACTCTCCTACGTTAATAACAATCCCAAAACGAAACGATGAGTTGACTTAACAGATATCTGGTAACTACACACGTTAACAAAACCTTGAACTCACCAGCGTCGTCTGACACACTTGTCTGCATGCTTGCAGGTCGCTAGAATTCGTGACGTGGACTTGCTATCTGGGAGTGCTGGAGTGGTCATGGATCGAGGCTCTTGGATTAACTTATAAGTGAAACGTTGGTTTTGAACATTTACTATGAAACAATTGTTAAACGATTTACTATATGCTTCCGCTACACAACTCTTTGGGAGTAACCCTATGTTTGATATTTTCTATTGGTAATTCATGACATGTTTTGTTTAAATAGTTATCATTGGTTCAATGTGATTGGTGGCTCAAACTCTGATGAGTAACACGCCTCGCGGAGTTCCCGCATGTGGTATTTTGGGGGTGTTACAATCTCGATAATACTTAACCACCAATCGATTAAGGTCGAATGCCCGGCCAAGCGGTATTTTATATACCGTACCCCAAGCCCGTATAAGGGAAAATAAGTTAAAAGTATTTACCTGAGCTAAATATAATATTCAATCCCAGCCGTATCAAATCAGCAAGTACAGATAGCTTTTACTGGGCTCCTATTCTGGAACAAAGGTTTATAATAACCTATTAGAATCCTAAGGGTCTTTAGTTAAGCTTAAGCTTAGACCGGTTAGTTTTAAAGGAAGATACGGTCCAAAAGCGATATTAAGCAAAGACCGGAATAGAACGTGATTTAGATCCGACAAGTTTAAGGACTTGTCTTATATGGGTAATCTAAACACATTTTGGATTTTGAGATAAAAACGCTAAGGTTTGACCCATTTCGGCCAATTTATGTAAACTAGTTACATAAACCGAACCGAACGCGAAGAATGCGTAACGGGTAACCATAAGAGCCATATACAGGTTTCCTAAGTTAATATGCCTCAAATATGTTGTGACATCAGTAAGATATCTTTTATTATGCCCGAAACGAATTTAAACTCAAACTATGCCCCGTAGGGGTATTTTGGTCATTTATAAGGTTATAAAAGAGTTTAAGTATTAACCTGAGTTACAGGTCTGATATCATTAGTAAAAATACTTAATTTGATAAGTTATAACAGTAGGGTATTGCATATATGGGAAATTTATCAATTATAACCAAACTATGCACAGTAGAGGCATTTTGGTAATTTCACATAAGCCGAAAACCTCAAAACTGAAGTCAGAGTTAAACAACTTTTGCTTAATGTTAAAATATTATAATTTACCTAAAATATCAGTAGGTATCAACCCTTGTATGTTTAAAATAGTTTTAGTACATACTATGCGTTAAAAACGCTTAAAAAGGCGATTAGAAGCCGTTTCCGGGTTCTATATAGAAAGCTGATATTTTTATTATTCCAGAAGGTTTAAAATAATTTATTTATCATATACAATCAGTAGCAAAAGGTTTGGGGTCAAAAAGATATGTAAAACTCATTTTATAGCCCAAAAGGGCAAAACCGACAATTACCGACTCAAGCTTATAACTCTAAGTTATGCTCAGCCTAAAATTAATTAAAAATCTTCAAAAATCCCAAAATAATATATTACATCAGTGGGTAAAAAGTTTGATATCAAAAAGTGGGTTTAAGTAAGCTATATGCTAATTATGCCGTTTAATCGCTAAAAAGCTTTCTAATTACGCTAATGAGCATAACTCTCAACCTACACCTCAAACTGATGTCAAATTTTGGGTACAAGTTTATAATTCAGTAACTAAGGTTTCTACTCTTTTACATTTTCAAAAATCACGTTTTATGGTGAAAAGGGCATAATGGTCAACATATGAGCAATTAACGGAATCATGCATATTAATTGGATAACTAATGAACCAAGGTGTATAATCACAGAAGGTTATACTAGCATGTAACCTATTCCAATTAAAGCTCTAAGGCATTTCTAAAACATGCTTAAACGGGTCAGAACTGAAAGTCAAAGCAAAAGTCAAATTATGCGACTTTCGGTTCCGAACCGGGTCTCTACTGAAAATTGTCGGGTTGAACATGTTTAGACATGTTATTACATTAATTACCAAGTTATATTAATGATCAAACAAGTTGTATGGGTTCTACATTGCTAATTATGCATTAATTTGAAATTAAGCATCCTGTTGACTTTTTAATAACAAGTTTGACCCGACAAACGACCTAGTTAGAGTGGGAATCAGAGGGTGCCCTTTTAAGGGTTTAATGCCCACATAATTACCAACTTATAACTACCTTCAATTTGACTAATCACTGGAACATTAATGATTAATCGCTAAGTCAAACGGTAATTACGACGGTTTGACTTTTAAGCTAAAACTAAGTAAAAACTCAACTAAGAAAGGTTAAGCATACTTACTGAAGTCCTATGCACGATTAGGAAGGCTTAAGGTCTGCTCTTGAACTCCCAAAAGCTCCAGAAATGCAGAAGAAAGGTGTGATCACAATGTTGCAACATTGTGGCCTTTTATAGTGTTCTTGATCTCATAGATCATTGACACACAAGCCTAGCAATGGCCATGGATCATCCACAGATGTCTCCTATGTCTAAAAGTAATGTAGGGGTCGTCCAAAGATGTGGAAAATCATTTTTAAGTCGGTTTAAAGCTCAAAACAGTCAACAGTCGAATTTTTAGTCGCTGGGCAACCCTTACGGACCGTAAGGGGTTGTCTTACGGTCTGTAAGACCTTTATCAGAAGCAAAAATCTTGCCCTTTCGAGCTTTGAACAGGCACTAGGTGATACGAATTTTGCCTCTATTATTAGTAGGGGCCTCTTGATCATATCTTGAATAGTTATAACCACTTTGCCATGTTCTACAATGGTCTTGGATGCTTTTGAAAGGCAATAAACGAAGATTCGTCGAACACATTATTTTATAGAATTCTATCTTCACAATTTGGATCAATCATTACAAGTATTAACCAGATTTGGATGCTTATCAGATGTTTATAATATGGATTAGGGTCTTGGACTTTATAACGAGGTCGTTCAGAGGTGTTAATTAACATGTCGACGCTTTTAACCCTTCGTATACGAATTTTATCATAACTTTCTCATACGATAACGAAACTTGGTGAAATTTTTATCATGCATTCTAGTGAGCATAATTATCCATTACAAAGCTCCGGGTTTGTTAAAAGGCCACTCAGAGGTATACTTTAAACATGTTGACACATTTAACCCCTGTAGTTTGTAACCTCTCACTTTCTTTCACAATTTGTTTCGTATGATCCATGATTCATTCGTTTTAGGGTATAAATACCATGTAGGGTTATTGTAAGGTATATTCACCCATTGTTGACATTTCGAACCCTTATATTCATATAGTTTTCTTGTTTGTCAACTTTAGTCCTTCAAGTAAGTCCTTTACACGTTTTATGCCTATGACATGTGTCGATATAATTTTGGACATGAAATTTCGAGGTGTTACATCCTCACCCCCTTAAAAGAAATCTCGACCTAGAGATTTACTGAAATAAATGAGGGTACTTTTCTTTCATTGTGGACTCTACCTCCCACGTGTACTCGGGACCTCTACGGGCATCCCATTTTACCTTTACAATAGGTACATGCTTCCTTCGAAGCTTCTTAACCTGTCGATCCTCGATCGACACAGGTTTTTCAACAAACTTCAAGCTCTCTTCTATGTGCACATCTGTGTGTGGTATGACCAGTGATTCATCAGCGAAACACTTCTTCAGATTGCAGATGTGGAACACATTGTGAATTCCACTGAGCTCTTCAGGTAAGTTTAACTTATAGGCAACCGATCCGACACGTTCGATGACCTCGAAAGGTCCTATGTATCTCGGGCTTAACTTGCCTTTCTTACCAAATCGCATCACTCCCTTCCAGGGTGATACTTTAAGCAACACTTTGTCACCTACCTCGAAGTTAAAAGGCTTACGCTTTAAATCTGCGTAGCTTTTCTGCCTATCCCTGGCAGCTTTCAGGCGATCATGAATCTGGACAATCTTGTCCGTTGTTTCAAAGACTATTTCTGGTCCTGACAGTTGGACATCTCCAACTTCCGCCCAACAAATGGGCGTTCTGCACTTTCTACCGTATAGGGCCTCGAAGGGCGCAGCCTTAATGCTGGTATCGTAGCTGTTGTTGTAGGAGAATTCGATTAACGGCAGGTGGTTATCCCAACTACCACCTAAGTCAATCACACATGCACGAAGCATGTCTTCTAAGGTTTGGATTGTACGCTCACTCTGTCCGTCCGTACTGAAATTTAAGCATGTGCCCAGAGATTGTTGGAAACTTTTCCAAAAATGTGACGTGTATCTAGTATCTCTGTCAGAGATAATAGACACAGGTACGCCATGTAAAGCTACAATCTTATCTACGTATAATTGGGCTAACATGTCGGAGCTATAGGTCTCCTTGATGGGTAGGAAATGTGCTGACTTAGTCAGTCTATCCACTATCACCCATATCGTATCATTGCCTTTCCTTGTATTTGGCAACTTGGTGATGAAATCCATCGTCACCATTTCCCACTTCCATGTGGGAAGTTCAGGTTGTTGTAGCAAACCTGACGGCTTTTGATGTTCAGCTTTGACTTGGGCGCATGTCAAACATTTTTGCTACATAGGCAGCTACAGACTTCTTCAAGCCTATCCACCAATAGTTTGCTTTCAAATCCTGGTACATCTTATCAGCTCCAGGATGAACGGAATATTTAGAGTTGTGGGCTTCCTGGAGGATAACATCCCGAAGTCCTCCATAAATTGGGACCCATATTCGTCCATTTAATCTCAGGATTCCGTCCTTGCCCTGAGATAATTGCTCTTCGGTTACTCCTAGCTTTTCATTAGGATAGTTAGCTTCCAGCACAGCTTCCTTCTGTGCAGCTAATAACCTTTCGTTCAAACCATTCTTTATCTCAATGCTCTTGGCATTGATTTGGATGGGTTTCACCCTTTCCTTTCGACTCAAAGCATCGGCGACTACATTCGCCTTGCCAGGATGGTATCTGATTTCACAATCATAATCATTCAACGTCTCCATCCACCGGCGCTGCCTCATGTTTAAATCCTTTTGGTTAAACAGGTGCTGGAGGCTCTTGTGATCAGAATAGATCACACACTTGACACCATATAGATAGTGTCTCCATAGCTTCAGTGCAAATACAACAGCACCCAACTCCAAGTCATGGGTGGTGTAATTCTTTTCATGCACCTTTAACTGTCGTGAAGCATAGGCAATAACCTTGCCTTTCTGCATAAGCACACATCCCATGCCAGTGTGTGATGCGTCGCAGTAAACCACAAAATCTTCTATTCCATCAGGCAATGTCAACACAGGTGCATTGCTCAGCTTCTGCTTAAGGATACCAAAAGATTCTTGCTGCTTAGGGCCCCAATCGAACTTTACTTTCTTTCTAGTCAAGGAAGTTAGGGGTGCAGCAATTCTTGAAAAAATTTCGATAAATCGCCTATAGTATCCTGCTAAGCCTAGTAAGCTACGAATCTCTGTAGGCGTCTTTGGCTCTTGCCAGTTCATGACAGCTTCAACCTTAGCGGGATCCACTTGGATTCCACGCTCACTTACAACATGTCCAAGGAATTGGACTTCACGAAGCCAAAATTCACACTTCGAGAATTTGGCATAAAGCTTCTCCTGTTGAAGTAGTGAAAGAATACATAGAAGATGCTTCTCATGATCAGCTTGGTTCTTCGAGTAGATGAGGATGTCGTCAATGAAGACGATGACAAATTTGTCCAAGTATGGTTTGCAGACGCGATTCATGAGATCCATGAATGCGGCAGGTGCATTAGTGAGCCCAAAAGGCATCACTAGGAACTCGTAATGACCATAACGAGTCCTAAATGCAGTCTTGTGTACATCTTCATCTTTAACCTTCAGTTGATGATAGCCTGATCTTAAGTCAATCTTGGAGAAGTAACTTGCCCCTTGAAGCTGATCGAACAGATCGTCGATCCTGGGCAGTGGATATCTATTCTTGATAGTGACCTTGTTAAGCTCACGGTAATCGATGCACAGACGCATCGATCCATCCTTCTTCTTGACAAACAAGATTGGCGCTCCCCAAGGAGAGGAACTAGGTCTAACGAAACCTTTGGCTAGCAATTCATCAAGTTGTGTCCTTAATTCCTTCATCTCAGTTGGTGCCAATCTATAAGGTGCTCTAGCAACAGGTGCTGCTCCAGGGATGATGTCAATTCTGAATTCCACTTGCCTATCTGGTGGTAAACCAGGTAGTTCTTTAGGGAAAACGTCGGGATACTCAGAAATGACGGGGATATCTTCCATCTTAGGTTTCGGCTCATCAATAGTCATTTGTGCCATGTAGATGACACAACCCTTCTTTAAACATTTAGAGGCCTTGAGCATAGTCACTTGCTCAGGCAGTCCATACCGGGTATCTCCCTGAATGGTAAGTGATTCACCAGACGGAGTCTTAATCACCACTTGCTTCTTATTGTAGACAATCTGGGCCTGGTTATGAGATAACCAGTCCATGCCTAAAACGATGTCAAAACCGGCTAACTTCAAAGGAAGTAGGGACAAAGGAAAAGAGTGGTTCTTAATGGATATGAAACATCCATCTAATATGGTTGAGGCGGTCTCTAAGGTGCCATCTGCTAACTCCACCTCATATTTCACACTTAAGGTTTTAACAAGTAAATTCAGCAATTTGCAAAACTTATTATCTACAAATGATTTATCAGCGCCTGAATCAAAAAGTACTCTTGCATAGACATCATTTATGAGGAAGGTACATGTGATCACATTGTCGTCCTACACAGCTTCCTTCGCATCCATCCTGAAGACCCTAGCATTAGTCTTCTTCCCATCCTCAGTCTTCTTTGCAAGTTTTGGGCAGTTGGACTTGATATGCCCTTTTTCGTTGCAACTGTAGCACGTTGCGTCCTTCAACTTTTTGCAATCCAAGGTCTTGTGTTCCTTGGACTTGCATATCCCACATGCAAAAGTTCTCGACTGAGTCTGCGAGTTCGATTCATATCTGCACTTCCTGAAGTGCTGTCTCTTGCAGATCTTACACTTGGGCTTATCACCAGATTGATGCCCATCCTTCTTAGACTCGGACCCTTTCTTGTGGTCATTGTTTCCTCGGTGCTTCTTGTTTGACCTTCGTGAATTGTCATCTTCACGTTTCCTTTTCTCGGCATCCGTGTTCCTCAGCGATCTCTATCTGAACGCGTCTAGTGTGAGGGACAAAGATATATCAGTTACAGATCTGAAAGTAGTCGGCCGAGAGGCCTTCACGCTTGCCTTGATTTTTGGGGCTAAACCCCCAATGAAACGAGCTATTCTTTTGGGTTCCGGGGTCACCAGATACGGAACCAACCTTGATAATGTGTTGAAGCTCGTAAGGTAAGCTTGGCAATCCAGATTTTTCATTACCAACGACAGAAAATCTGACTCAATCTTTTTAACCTCATGCTGAGGACAGTAGTTCTCCCTGCTGAGGGCAACAAATTGTTCCCATGTCATGTTATACAGTGGAATCTTCCCAGTAGCTTGAATCAATGATCTCCACCAGGCTAAGGCCTCACCTTTGAACGATTGAGACACAAACTTTACCACATCCTTCTCAACGCACCCGCTGATATCAACAACGGTATCCATCTCATCCAACCAGGTCATGCAGTCTATAGCTCCTTTCTCCCCAGTGAAATCCCTGGGTTTGCATGAAACGAAGTATTTGTAGGAGCAATCCTTATCACGGGGTCCTTGATTCATTATGATCTTTTGAGATGGGACACTTTGATGGTTTGAAGAGTGACGATCGTCGTCTTCTTTCCTGGGTTCATCCTTCTTGGAGGGTGGCTTGCTGTGAGCCTCAGAGTGAGTCTTAGGCTTTGAATGCGGTGTAGATAGGGTCCTATTTCGGGTTCCGCTATATTCTTCATACTGTGCTCTATGGCCTTTGTAACAGCGCCGTCTATTAACGCTTGTAGTTCAGCACCCGTTATATTAATTCGGGCGTTATCCTGATTCTCCCTTGGGTGACTATTAATTTCGTCCGAGTCAGCCATTGCAGTTTTTAACTGTTACATAAAATATTGACAATAATTTATTTGGGAGTTTATTATAGAATTGTCTTTTATGGCAATTCATTAACCACGGTAAACATAGACCAGATTTGGTTAATTTGTTAATCATATTGATTTAGGATTTTTATTATAATTTATCCTAATCATAAAACAATAACAGTTTTTTTTTCAGTGGCACAAAAGGCCTAGTCACAGGGATACTTTAAATCATAAGCCATGATTTCAGAGAATCAAAGCATGAAGGTTTGAACATAGTTCCTTACCTTTTTCTGACAGAGAGTCGTAGACCACTACTGTCTTTTATCTCATATAAAAATGAGTATGGCCCTTAGACACTATATTACCAATGTATGGTCAAAATATGATCATCTTAATTGATGATTTAAACCCATGATTCATAGATCGTTAAGTTGGGTTAGGAATCTTTTGAAGAATCCATATATAAGAATGACGTGTGTGATTTTTAACGAATCACGTCTGCCAGGAGCGTTAACATGTTTTCAGATGTTAACAGAGATTTGAATCTTTTAAACAGGTCTTACCATCTTGGCCAAGTCTTTTAATGACATTTAAGCTAGGTTATACCTTTAAGATTCTTAATTAATATTTAAAATAGGCAAATTATTTTTTTTTAAAAGGAATGATTCTGATTTATTTATTTCATGTAATATATTTATGCATATAATAGCAAAATGAAATTTTATAAACTTAACATTCCAATAAATCATGAAAAGTACACACTGCCCTAAACGGGTCTTTCAACATAACAACTTGCCCACGCAGGGGCTTTAACCATACAAACATACCCACGCGGGGGTCAATAGAAAGACATGCCCACGCAGGGGAGAATACAAGAAGTCATACCCACGCAGGGGCTAAAAGAAAAGTCCACGTAAGGACTAAATACACAAATAAACGTCCACACAGGGACTGATTGAAATAGATAATGCAACAACACATGTAGGGATTTAATGATCCCTTTTCTTCTTCCCCTTTAGCAAGTTTGCTAAACCCTTTAGGAAACCTTGTCGTTCCCTGTGATCTCTGTGAAAATCTCGCTCGACTTGGTCCAATCTCTAAAGAATTTCTTCCCGTTCTGGCTGGGAAAACCGTGGCGGCTGCGATTGTTGTCTAATCGGTGGTCGAGCTGGTACTTGATATCCATGCGTTGGATATCCTACTCCCCAAAGAGCTCTATACGGTCCTTCAGGGTGAAGGGCAAGGTAGTTTGATGCCACTTGGTAAGGATCTTCAGCATAATTATAATGGGTGTGAGCCGGCTGCTCAAACGGATTGTACGCCATTAAACCGGCGTACGCAGGAATCAGGTTATCAAAACCCATCGGTGGTGGCTGTGGTGCAGCTGGTGCGGAACTCACCTCAGGAATCGGGTTTGAGGGTCCACCCATTTGTGGGTCCTCATGCAGTGGCGGATAATGACTGCCACTGGAGTGTCGAGGGGTGCTAAAGTGGAAATCCCCTGCTCGCGCAGACATACGTGCGCCCGTTCTCCTACGCCTTGGTGGTTCTGGAGGTGCTTGATGAACTGGCGGCGGTGGAGGCGGTGGCGTGACTGCCATGAATTGTGAATCCCCAAAGGGGTCCTGCTGCTGCTGCTAGTGAGGTGATGAATGGTGCGAAGGTGTGAAGTACCATTCATGTTGGTTAAACCTTGCTTGATAACTATCTAGACCACCGTAGGGTGATCTGTGGAAAGAAGATCCATCTGAGATCTCGATGGGATGGTTGGGGGTACCGCTTGCAGGTTCGACGGGATCCGTGTCCTCGTCCATGTCCATAGCTTGGTCGCCGGAAAAGTGATCCTCCGGTCCCAATGGGTTGAAACCCATGGGTTCTTGGATATAATTTGCCGGGTTGAACCGGCCCTGAAAAACAGGAGTGGGGTTACCAAAAGAATTGTGCGAAAGGGATCGCTGAAGAGGTATGTATGAAGGTTGTGGGTTCTCGGGCTCGTTTTCTGACTGTGGCCCAAAGGAGTTACGATAGGGAGGCGTCGAACTGTGCGAGACAGATCGTCTGGCGGGCTAAAAAAGGTTCCTCCTGTTTCCTTGCGGATCTGCACTTGCAGTCATAGAAGGAGTTCGCCAGTGCGAAGGCCCGGCTTCGTGATCGTTGGGGGCGCTCATCGGCCCCTTTCCTCGTCCTCCTCTCCTCATTCTTGGTGGCATATTTCTGTCAATAAGAACAAAGATAACAACAAGAATATATAAAATAAAAGTCAAAGTAAAATTTTAAAAAAAATTGGATTGTTCCTATGTTCTTTGTCTAGACTCGAAAATTTAGGAATGTGCAATTGTGTAACTGAGATTAAACACAAAAGGCTACTGTTTAATTCACTCAGCGTTGGCTCTGATACTAACCTGTCACACCCCGATATTTCCACGTTTGACTGGTGGGCCCGGTGGGGGAGTATCGTGACGTGGTTGGTAACATTACAGTCAAAAAACACAATATTTAAATGCACAGCGGAAGCAAAGATAGATATATTTCAACCGAATATAATTGCAATATCAAGTATCACAAACAGTTGAAAATAATCCACAGTTGGATCAAAAATAAATAGGAAACATTGTTCAACAGTTTTTGACATCCGAGCTTGCGAGACTTATTGTGGACGCTAGGAGAAAGCCAGCCTAGTTCGCTTAGTACCTGCACTTAACCTTTTTGGGAAAATACGTCAGTTTACATTGATAAATACATTCAACCGACTCATTTTGAAAAGTTTAATAAAATTGATTTGAATGCACGTGGCACAAACTTTTTATAACTTGTGATAATTATTTAAATATATAATCTCGTAAAAGAATTACATGTTCCTTATGCGTTCAGTAGCCCGGATGGTGCCGGGTTAAAGATCAATAGACACACCACATTATTTATTTATGCACTGACGAGTGTACGCCTACACCCCGCGCTTAGGTCGTGGCCATTTCGTAAAATGATGCCAAGGATATCCGGGACATGGTCATTAACCTCCCAAAGGCGTTAAGCAAACAAAACATATTTAAACGGGTCATCTCGATAATACTTAACCACCAATCGATTAAGGTCGAATGCCCGACCAAGCGGTATTTTATATACCGTACCCCAAGCCCGTATAAGGGAAAATAAGTTAAAAATATTTACCTGAGCTAAATATAATATTCAATCCCAGCCGTATCAAATCAGCAAGTACAGATAGCTTTTACTGGGCTCCTATTCTGGAACGAATGTTTATAATAACCTATTAGAATCCTAACGGTCTTTAGTTAAGCTTAAGCTTAGACCGGTTAGTTTTAAAGGAAGATACGGTCCAAACGCGTGATTAAGCGAAGACCGGAATAGAACGTGATTTAGAGCCGACAAGTTTAAGGACTTGTCTTATATGGGTAATCTAAACACATTCTGGATTTTGAGATAAAAACGATAAGGTTTGACTCATTTCGGCCAATTTATGTAAACTAGTTACATAAACCGAACCGAACGCGAAGAATGCGTAACGGGTAACCATAAGAGCCATATACATGTTTCCTAAGTTAATATGCCTCAAATATGTTGTGACATCAGTAAGATATCTTTTATTATGCCCGAAACGAATTTAAACTCAAACTATGCCCCGTAGGGGTATTTTGGTCATTTATAAGGTTATAAAAGAGTTTAAGTATTAACCTGAGTTACAGGTCTGATATCATTAGTAAAAATACTTAATTTGATAAGTTATAACAGTAGGGTATTGCATATATGGGAAATTTATCAATTATAACCAAACTATGCACCGTAGGGGCATTTTGGTAATTTCACATAAGCCGAAAAGCTCAAAACTGAAGTCTGAGTTAAACAACTTTTGCTTACTGTTAAAATATTATAATTTACCTAAAATATCAGTAGGTATCAACCCTTGTATGTTTAAAATAGTTTTAGTACATACTATGCGTTAAAAACGCTTAAAAAGGCGATTAGAAGCCGTTTCCGGGTTCTATATAGAAAGCTGATATTTTTATTATTCCAAAAGGTTTAAAATAATTTATTTATCATATACAATCAGTAGCAAAAGGTTTGGGGTCAAAAAGATATGTAAAACTCATTTTATAGCCCAAAAGGGCAAAACCGACAATTACCGACTCAAGCTTATAACTCTAAGTTATGCTCAGCCTAAAATTAATTAAAAATATTCAAAAATCCCAAAATAATATATTACATCAGTGGGTAAAAAGTTTGATATCAAAAAGTGGGTTTAAATAAGCTATATGCTAATTATGCCGTTTAATCGCTAAAAAGCTTTCTAATTACGCTAATGAGCATAACTCTCAACCTACACCTCAAACTGATGTCAAATTTTGGGTACAAGTTTATAATTCAGTAACTAAGGTTTCTACTCTTTTACATTTTCAAAAATCATGTTTTATGGTGAAAAGGGCATAATGGTCAACATATGAGCAATTAACGGAATCATGCATATTAATTGGATAACTAATGAACCAAGGTGTATAATCACAGAGGTTATACTAGCATGTAACCTAGTCCAATTAAAGCTCTAAGGCATTTCTAAAACATGCTTAAACGGGTCAGAACTGAAAGTCAAAGCAAAAGTCAAATTATGCGACTTTCGGTTCCGAACCGGGTCTCTACTGAAAATTGTCGGGTTGAACATGTTTAGACATGTTCTTACATTAATTACCAAGTTATATTAATGATCAAACAGGTTGTATGGGTTCTACATTGCTAATTATGCATTAATTTGAAATTAAGCATCCTGTTGACTTTTTAATAACAAGTTTGACCCGACAAACGACCTAGTTAGAGTGGGAATCAGAGGGTACCCTTTTAAGGGTTTAATGCCCACATAATTACCAACTTATAACTACCTTCAATTCGACTAATCACTGGACCATTAATGATTAATCGCTAAGTCAAACGGTAATTACGACGGTTTGACTTTTAAGCTAAAACTAAGTAAAAACTCAACTAAGAAAGGTTAAGCATACTTACTGAAGTCCTATGCACGATTAGGAAGGCTTAAGGTCTGCTCTTGAACTCCCAAAAGCTCCAGAAATGCAGAAGAAAGGTGTGATCACAATGTTGCAGCATTGTGGCCTTTTATAGTGTTCTTGATCTTATAGATCATTGACACACAAGCCTAGCAATGGCCATGGATCATCCACAGATGTCTCCTAGGTCTAAAAGTAATGTAGGGGTCGTCCAAAGATGTGGAAATTCGTTTTTAAGTCGGTTTAAAGCTCAAAACAGTCAACAGTCGAATTTTTAGTCGCTGGGTAACCCTTACGGACCGTAAGGGGTTGTCTTACGGTCCGTAAGACCTTTATCAGAAGCAAAAATCTTGCCCTTTCGAGCTTTGAACAGGCACTAGGTGATACGAATTTTGCCTCTATTATTAGTAGGGGCCTCTTGATCATATCTTGAATAGTTATAACCACTTTGCCATGTTCTACAATGGTCTTGGATGCTTTTGAAAGGCAATAAACGAAGATTCGTCGAACACATTATTTTATAGAATTCTATCTTCACAATTTGGATCAATCATTACAAGTATTAACCAGATTTGGATGCTTATCAGATGTTTATAATATGGATTTGGGTCTTGGACTTTATAACGAGGTCGTTCAGAGGTGTTAATTAACATGTCGACGCTTTTAACCCTTCGTATACGAATTTTATCATAACTTTCTCATACGATAACGAAACTTGGTGAAATTTTTATCATGCATTCTAGTGAGCATAATTAACCGTTACAAAGCTCTGGGTTTGTTAAAAGGCCACTCAGAGGTATACTTTAAACATGTTGACGCATTTAACCCCTGTAGTTTGTAACCTCTCACTTTCTTTCACAATTTGTTTCGTATGATCCATGATTCATTCGTTTTAGGGTATAAATACCATGTAGGGTTATTGTAAGGTATATTCACCCATTGTTGACATTTCGAACCCTTATATTCACATAGTTTTCTTGTTTGTCAACTTTAGTCCTTCAAGTAAGTCATTTACACGTTTTAGGCCTATGACACGTGTTGATATAATTTTGGACATGAAATTTCGAGGTGTTACAAATAGCCCTTCAGTTATAGGATCCTTAAGCATATCATGAATGTATTCGATACAAAACTTAGTTTCCTCAATTCGTTCATAAACGAATAATTAATTGCGTATCGAAATTTAATGCTGCACCTTTTGAACTGTTACTGTTCAAGGAGTCATGGTAGCTAACTTTATCACACTAAGTCTTCAAAACAATAATTATATGGAGTTAATAAACTTATGTGTCCACTGATAAATTTTCAACAACATTTAGTGACTATATTATGTCGTTATAACTTAGGTTGTTATTATCAGTTTATTATGACTCCTCCATAAGATAGGTTTTGTTTGCTGACATAAAGATATACCCAGAATTACATTCTTGCATCTTTGAATATCACAAAGTTAAAGTAATAAACCTGTTTTAATTCTCACTTCTTCTTTAAATCATAGCCTCTCGTTTCTTTTAAAGATATTGTAATACTCTATTAAATGTTTCACGTTAATCTAGACATATCTAGTGTGTTGCAATGTGAGTAATATCTTCACGAGTATAGACTTGAACTTACATAAGGCTTCTAATTAGTGAAGCGTAAGGAAATAATCTCATTTATCCTATTATCCTCTAAAGGAAGAGCAGTATTGTTTATTACATATGTAAGGACCCATTTAATGTTAAACTTATGGAACGAAACTAATGTCCTATTGGATCTATCTCGGTATTTTATGATATCTATCAAGTAAGAGATATCTCTGAGATCTATTATATCAAAGTTTGTGTTAACAATGCTTTGACTTATGTAACATATATACTTGTCAAAAGAATGTCATCTATATAGACAAGTTTAATTTAGTTGCTCCCATTCATTTTGAGGTAGGTACATTAATCCACTTGATTCTTGATGAAAAATAATTACGTTAAGTTTTCATCACATTATGATGTTTGCACTAACCCATACATGGATTTTATTGGCTTACAAATAAAGTGTTCTTTAACCTTCAGTTTGGAACTTTCAGGTTGTTTTATGAACATGTAAATATGTCAGCCATTTGTTAGGGAAAATTATTTTTAATGTTCATTTAATGTAGCTTAAAACTATTATAAGCTACTAGAACAATGATGATCCTCAAAGAAATCTTTTGTTAGATATGTAATAAAGATTCTTTAATAATTTATCTCTTCCTGAGTACAACCTTTGACAATCAATCATGCTTCTTCGTGTCTTAACGCTTATATTAGGATTTGGTTTAGTTATGAACACTCTTAGGTAATTCAATCAAATCCCAAACGTTATACGAACACATAAAATCAGTTTTACTAGAAAACTGTTTTATTTCATTTAGAAGATTAATTGACGCTAATGGCTTAATTAGAAGAGATAGGATCAGTAAACATTTCCAAAATCCATTTCAACTTCAGTTAGGGAGGTTATGTAATCATCAAAGTTAGTAGGCTTTTAAACCTAGATGACCTCCTGAGTTGATTATTGGGTTTTAAAAGTTTCAGTTTTATGGATTAGCTCTTGGTTTGGTTGCTATCATTTTCAGGATTCTAAGTTTGTAAGAGTTGGTGCAGTATGGTGTACAAGAGGTGTAATCGGAGTTAAATTCAGAGTGAAATTTAATGACACACTTCCCCCCGCCTCTTGTATTCCTTACAAGTCATGATAAGGACTTTGACTGCTCCCACTGACCTTAGAAATCTTTAGGAACTCAGCATGCTTAGTGTCAATATTTAACGACCAACAAATTCTAATAGAGAAACAAGTTAATGACGTTAGTCGTTGTAGTTTCTCTTGTTGAGGATTATGTTGGTTTAGGTAAGAAATCTAAGTGTGCCCACAATTAAGCAACAATGAAACTTTTGTAATAGTAGCATTAGATTTTAAGGAGACAACTTTTTATGGAACAATGTCATGATGGAGCAGTGTGATAGAGCAGTGTCTTGTACAAGAGGTGTAAATTGAAGTATTATGAAGTTTTCACTCACCCATCTCTTGCAACTATTGCAAGTTATTATTAAGACACTTAATGCTCCCACTGATCTTTAATATCTCTAGAATGCTACAAGAGAAGTTTCAATGAGCTACGTGACGTGGGAACCTATCATATATACGTTAGATTTTATTTGATTTCTTTAATGTACAGATATCATAAGAAACTTTAGGGACATATTTAATAGAAATCTTATTAAGTATATATATGAATAGATTTCTTCTAAGACTGTGGGCCATATGCGACAAAATTTAGATACAAGTTGATAGTCTTTTAAGTGATAAATGAATTATGTCTGAATATTCCATTTGGAATAAGTTCCACGAATGTCAATGGCTTATGATGGACCCATACTTATTCCTTAAGCCAAGTAATATTTAGGGCTTTAACGTCATGATTTAAAATCACTTAGAATGAGATTAGCTGAATAATCATCCTCATTAACCATGTCATGATTTCTCATGAATTTTGGTTATAATGGATGAAATTTGTAAGTCTCATTTTTCTTTTGTCAAATTCTCATTTACATGATGACAAAAGTTATGAAAATGTAAGGTATCATCTAGTTTCATCTTAGTAATGTTTCTATCCAGATATTTAGAACAAATAAAGTGAGAGTTTAAGATAAGACTTTATGTTGGTTATGCAAACCTCACAACCTTCATAACATTGCTTAATTATGACACTATATTCTGATTAATCTTCAGAATATCTAAGGTATCGAAAGGCGTTGTTAGAAGACTGCTTATTATGGTTCTTATAGCCTTAACCTTTAATTTTGTCACTAACTCTCATGTTAGTTATTTGTTGACTTCTGGTAAGGAAACGTTTAGAACTAGAGTCAACTAATCATGTGTTAATAGGAATATTAAAATTAGCAGACTTAAATATCATTAGTAAGTGACTATCTAATTAATTTATCCAACTGTTCTTTAGAATAATGGATAGTCTCGTTGCTTATGTCTAGTCTAATGGCATAATTATGCAGTGAGATTTTCCCTTGAAGAACCTTAAAGTTGGAATTTTTACTTGTAATTTGTTGATGGACCTTAGAACAATCCTCTTTTAAAGTTTTAAGTGGTTGTAAGGTGAGTAACAACTTATTTTCCAGCTTCAAACATTTATTTCTTTGTACATATGTTGCTTATCAACACACTCATTATACTTTGGTACTTTTGAGTGTTATAGTTGATTTATAAGACATCAAATTATACAAGTGAAAATCTTAGTATGTAATGTACTGAAAAAATGTACTTATTTCCATGTGTAAATCCTTAACTTTATGGGTCATGGTATTGTACATTATTATGCATTCACATATACCACTTAGCTTTATAGTTTATAGTTTTAAATGAAGGCATGCATCTTAGGAATTCTTGTAATTGTTCCATAGATAATAGATTAGTCTTAGGAAAGACTTAATCTGGAATAAGTTTAGTGATAGCATTTATGTTAGAGAGTTCTTGATTATCATAAGAGACATCATGCTCGATTTGTCCTATTCATCATGCTCTACTTTTCTTCTCTAGTACCTTTATCAGAAGAGAGGAGTAGGATTATCATGTCTTAAGAGATAATCAAGGATTTAATTTAAGAGCTAATTCTTATAGAAACTTTAAGTAAAGCAAAACATATTAGATTTAGGAATTAGAGTGGATGAGATATAGATTTATAGAAGAAAATTACAGTGAGTAAAATTATGGGTACTAAAAATATGGCAGACGAAATGATCATAAAATTAATGAAGGATCATTGATATAAGGATCGTTATGTGAAGAGGTTGTGATATGTCTATTACTAACATCAAAATAATAGACTTATTTAAAGTTCTACTTAAACAAAGACAAATCAGCTTTGGCCAGAAGTGTAATCATTTAAGCATGTGTGCAAAGTAATCGTGACAAATCAGCTTTGGCCAGAAATGAGACAATCACTTTAGTTATGCACTTGTTAAGTATGCTATACATGAAAGAATTAAATCAGCTTTGGCCAGATATTAAGACATTCACGTTTGTAATGCACACTTAACATAGCTTTCGTAATACTTGAACGATAAGTAGATGTATCAAATCAGCTTTGGCCATAAATGATACATCAGAAGCTCATTCAAGTAAAGCCATTTTGGTTTTGTAAAACATTATTTGATCCTGATTAATTAACTAAGTATTTACAAAACCAATCATTTAATTATCACATTAAACAACCTAAAGTAATGAGGTTGAGATTTCGAGTTAGTCTTAGGTCTCGAGTGAGATCTCGACTCAGTTATGAGATCTCGAGTGAGGTCTCGAGTCCAGTCTCGACTCATCTTGTAACATTATGAGGTCTCGACTCATTAAGGTCTCGAGTCGCAACCTCAGTGTCTCGAGTCGTAATCATGGTCTCGACTACTGTGTTTTATGATATCTCGAATACATAATGAGGTCTCGAGTCGCAACCATGGTCTAGAGTCGAAATCGTTGTCTCGGGTTGTAAGGATTTGAGAACACTTATGATTTCGAGTCGAGACCTTGTGGTCTCGAGTCGAGATCTTGGTCTCGGGTCATTAAAAGGTGATCTCGAAACTCCTGTTAACAACTGATTGTGTGATAAGTTTGAAATTCGAATTTTAAGCGATTTGGTATATCTTGTTTCCTGTTTTAAAAGATATTTTATATTTATCCAATGATTTCGAAAATTATATCTAATAACATTAACAGATTTTTCGAAATTTTAAGGGATAAAAATTAATCAAATACAGGAAAAACACCTTCTAATCCTTAATTCATTCCAAAATAAGGGAATTTATTCGAATTTCACTAAGAACATGAAGAACCCTAATGTAAATAAAATCAAAATTCTGGAATCCAAATCTGAATTTCATAGTTTTTTTTAAACAGATTCCAAAACATTAAGGTTACCTTATTTGAAAGTGAAATGTGAATTATGAGCATATTTGAATTAAAACATTGTGGGTTCTATTAAATCGATATTATAAATAAATTAAACCTTTGAATACTCAAGGATGAGAGGCACACATCAGATGAACAAAGAATATATAATATCCCATTCTTTTACCCATTATGGTTTTGAGATTTCGGGACAACCACTCGAAATCAGGCTTTAAATTAAATTTTCAAAATTCTGTTTTCCAGATTTCAATCCCAGAATTAATGGATACGGAAACAGAACTGATTAATCAACATACGCTCTGATACCACATGTTGATCAGTTCTGTTTAGACATAATGGAAAACATGAAAACATACCTTTGATTGCATCAGTACAGGCCAGCAGAGAATCCAAATGGAGACTCAACAACAGTGTTTGACATGATTGTCAGTGATATACGTGAAGTGTGTTATGGTTTTAATGTTTATTTTAAGCCCTTTTACACTTTTTTAGGTATGTTTTAAATTTATAAAACACGATATTTACTAACACTAAACACACATATGGGCAAGTGCACCCATCGTGAGCGTAGTATAGTGTTGGTAAGATACTGAGGTCGTCCAAGGACACAAGAGCTTTTAGTACCAGTTTATCCTCAACGTCTAATCAAATCAAAAATTAGAAAAAAAGTTTTAAACTAGAAAAATAAAAACTAACTAAAATGCTGAAAATAAAATAAAAGTAAAAACAGATAGACAAGATGAATCACTTGGCTCCGACTCGTGTATAGTGTAACCTTTGATTATTTCCGCACTTTTGAACTTTTTAAGAGATTATCTTAGTTATTGTAGTAGGCCCCTCTTTTGAGGGTGACGATACCCTCAACCCAGTAGTTTGAGTCAGCAAGGATCCAATCCTAAAGGGTCGGATTATTGAAAGATAATTAACACAAGAAACGAAAAATGAGCATTTAATTTAAAGATATATATTTGCATGCTCAATAAAGGCTCAAAACTCACTTTTGTGGGAATGGGTTTTTATGTGATCAAGTATATATAATCAAATTTTAACTAAGCTTGTCATGCCGTTTCATAATTTTCTTATGTTGGTTCTTTTTATCACGACGCTATCGGTTGTAAATTTATAAAAGAGTTAATTGCCATTTTCGCCCCTGAGGTTTGGGCACATTTGCCATTTTCGTCCAAAATGAAGGTTTGGTACCATTTTGCCCCCAACGTTTGGCCATTTTTGCCATTTTCATCCAAATCGCTAACTGAGTTTGTTTTTTCTGTTAACTTTTAAATAAAACCAGTGTTTTTATAACATTCCTTCTTCATAGAACCAGTGGTTATCTTTCTATATAACCCAGCAACCATCATCATCAAATTTACAAAAAAAGAGGCTCAGATGCAGATTTATAATCATCATCATCTCGCAAAATAAAGAGGCTCAGATGCAGCCACGACTGCAACCGGAGTTACCATGCCAAGTGGCCAGCCACCATCATCGCTACAAATTTATATATACGCAGAAACAACATCGAAACCCGATCATCATCCAATCGACTCAGATTTATAATCATCATCATCGTCTCGCAAAACCCTCGATTCCCACCTAAATCACCTCTCTCCGGCGAAGCAACATCATCAGCAGACGAAGAACAGGGCAACACCCCCAAATTCATCTGCCACTGCATCAGCTACGCCACCTCCACCATCAGCTCCGCCACCTTACAACAACCATCACCCTAACAACCACCATCTCTACCATCACCCCAACAGCCACCACCGCTGCAACAACAACTATCGGCACCACCATTTGCCCACCTCCACCATCGCCCCACCTCCACCATCACCCCAACAACTACCATCTCTACCATCGCTCCAACAGCCACCACCGCTGCCACAACAACTATCGGCACCACCATCACCCCACCACCACCATCACCTCCACCATTACCCAAACAACCACCACTGCTGCCACAACAACCATTGGCACCACCATCAACCCAGATTAGAGCGAGAGAGAGATACAGATCTAGAGACCACCAGTTGAAGAATCACGTTACCCAAGATTCAGATATGTTGCAAGTTATCAAGTGAGCAACGATTTGATGGTGATGGAGGCGACGGAATCGTCGCCGGAGAGAGAGAGAGATAGAGAGAGAGGGGGAGTCTGATGAATGTTTAGAGAGAGAATGGGGAGTCTGATGAATGTTTAGAGAGAGAATGGCGTGGGGGTGGGTGGGGTTGATTTATAATAAGTTTTTTTATTTTTTTTATTTAAAAGTTAACAGAAAAAACAAACTCAGTTAGCGATTTGGATGAAAATGGCAAAAATGGCCAAACGTTGGGGGCAAAATGGTACCAAACCTTCATTTTGGACGAAAATGGCAAATGTGCCCAAACCTCAGGGGCGAAAATGGCAATTAACTCTTTATAAAAATATAACCTTTTTAGAATTTGAAATTCCCAAGTTAAACCTAGACAAGTAAAAAAATGAAAATTTTGAAAAAAAAAATTGGGGTGATTAGCGGTTCCAATAGAGTTTTGTGTAAGGCTTGTAGTTAGGACTTGCAAGATTCAAGGTTTTAGCATCCCCCCCCCCACACTTAAATTACACATTGTCCTCAATGTGTCCCAAAAATAAGTTTTTAGGTTGATTGAATGTGTAAAAAGGTGTGAAAAAGCAAAAAATTTGTGTTACTGGGCGTCTGGACACGGCCCCGTGATGTCCGGGCACGGCTCCGTGTTCAGTCGCCAGTAACAAAATTGAAAAAGAGAAACAGAAGCCTGGACACGGGGGCGTGTTGGGTGAGCACGGCCCGTGTCCAGTTTACCTGAACTGGGCATTTCCTGCAGACTGTGCAGCACGGGGCCGTGTTGGGCGGACACGGCCTGTGTTGAACTTGTTGTAACGAAGAAAATTTTGTCGGATGGCCCTGTTTTCTTGCATGGGGTGCTGGTTCAAGTTTCCCTTGTTTCCTTTGCCATCCCGAGTGTGTTTTATTTATTTCAACACCATCCAAACACCAAGTTAACTAAAACCATCATTCATTAAGTCATACAGAGAATTACATAATAGTCCTAAAAGATAAAATTCTAGATAAGTAGGTCAAAGAAACACAAGAAATCCAAATCGAGAAGTTCTAGCCTAAACTTTATTTTACTAGCAAAATTTCCAAAAAGATAATTCTCTTGGTTAGATGCGGCATGAAAACTTCTTTTCTTCGGGCATGGGTTCCTCACACGTCGGCGAGCCACTCCTCTATCTCCCTTGGGAGAAGAAAGGCGGGCTCATTGGCATTAGTTTGAGGAGGTGCAACCTCCACCGGGACTTCTTGTAGATCTTCAAGAGGAGGCTCCGCTAGAAGGTCATCCCACCCGGTAGGATTGTGGATTCCAAGTGCTAGGTTCCAATCCTCTTGAGGGAGGATTGGTTCCATGGGAGGTGTTACAAGAATGTTTAACCTCTGGTGCAAGAGGTTAATTTCTTGAAAACTGTTTTCCAGCCCTACCGTAAGATAATTTATACGGTCTATTAGGACCTCCTCTACCGAAGTCATCTCGTCAAGAGCTTCACGTAACGCCATTACGTACCGTACGAGAGTTGCTTCAATTGATGACCTTCTTTCCCTTCGACTGTTTCTGGAGTGCGCAGAAGAGGTTCCACTGTTTTGACTAGACATTCTATGAAAACAAACCAAAAATAGTTCATTTTAATGAAACAGTACGACGGACACGGCCCCGTGCTCAATGAGCACGGCCCCGTGTTCAGCTTTCTGCAGATTTTTAGAACAAGGAATCTTGGAGTTTCAAATTATTTTTCCAACTTATGAAGCATTTTTAAGCAGAAATAACTTAAAACAATGTTGTGTAACTTATTTTTAACAAGATTCCTTGAACAAAAACTTAACAAACATCACAATAAAGCTTGGAATCAAGCTTCAATGGAGGTGTTGTTGCAAGAAAGATGAAGAAGAAGGTAATGGATAAAAGAGGAAAGGACAAGATGTTTGTTAGAACCTTCTTTTAGAACGTACCTAGGATGGTAGGTGAGAAGATCCTTTCAAATCTCTGTCCCTGGATGGTCCAAATGTGCAGGATTCTCGGCTGCATTTATAGAAAACGACAGCATGCTGGACACGGCCCCGTGTGCAGGCAAGATCCTGACACGTTTTGTCCGTATTCTGACAGAAAGTCAGAAGGGAATCTTTTGGTGGACACGGGGGCGTGTTGACCTGGGCACATCCCCGTGTCAAAAGGCTGTTTTATGAAGTTTGTCTATTTTTTAGGGAACTTTTCCGGATCAGGCGGTTCCTTACTGGATGGAACAACCCCAAAGTGCCTAAGATACCTTAATTGCTCTAGATTAAGACGAGAACGCAAGAGGTTGTAGGTGAGGGTGATTTCTATGCTATATGTAGGTGGACAAGTCCAACCCTTTCCCGGGCTCTCGTTAAAGAAGGTGTATGCCGAATCGCTCAGGTCTATGTATGCATCGAACGAAGTCGATGGGGAGTCCTTCACGGCACAATCGACACAGGGACGACTATCGCTCAAGTCCTCGCTAGATTTAGAGGTATCGTCGGGAACAACGAAGTTGTTTGAATGCGATCCCAACACTTCTTCCTGGTTATCGTCTTGAGATAAATTATTGAAATCTATCCTAAGTTCTTTTAACCAATTAAGAATTAGATCTTCTAATTGAAATAGTTCATCAAGAAGCATTTCTCCTAGAAAATCCGGTTGAGAGCATTCGAGGGAGAGATAGGGATTATTTTTACTTCCGCCCATCTTAAGGATACAGGAAAACGATGGGTCTACATAGTGGGGTTTGTAATTTAGAAAATAACATTCTAATTCCTTATGGGAACCACCACATATTTGATACCACGTACCATAAGAGTGCCGAAAGTAAAAAAATATCAGTATCACTCAGGTTTGTGTCAGAAATTACCAACCGTCGGGATCTTACGGTTCTGTTTTCAGTAACTGAATCTTAGGCACGGGGCGTGTTGAGTGGGCACGGCCCCTTATTCAGCTTACTGTCCGACTTAAAACATGATTGCCAGTTCCAATGATTGGGCACGGGGCGTGTTCAGCGGGCACGGCCCGTGCTGAGTTCTGCAGAAGCTGAAAAATAAAAAAAAATCCTAAAAAATAGAAAAATAAGAAAAAATGATTAGGCCGTTGATTCCTAACTTTCTTAAAATCCTTGTGTCCCCGGCAACGGCGCCAAAAACTTGATGTGCGTGAAGTGTGTTATGGTTTTAATGTTTATTTTAAGCCCTTTTACACTTTTTTAGCCAAGTTTTAAATTTATAAAACACGATATTTACTAACACTAAACACACACATGGGCAAGTGCACCCATCGTGAGCGTAGTATAGTGTTGGTAAGATACCGAGGTCGTCCAAGGACACAAGAGCTTTTAGTACCGGTTTATCCTCAACGTCTAATCAAATCAAAAATTAGAAAAAAGGTTTTAAACTAGAAAAATAAAAACTAACTAAAATGATGAAAATAAAATAAAAGTAAAAACAGATAGACAAGATGAATCACTTGGCTCCGACTCGTGTATAGTGTAACCTTTGATTATTTCCGCACTTTTGCACTTTTTAAGAGATTATCTTTGTTATTGTAGTAGGCCCCTCTTTTGAAGGTGACGTTACCCTCAACCCAGTAGTTTGAGTCAGCAAGGATACAATTCTAAAGGGTCGGATTATTGAAAGATAATTAATTAAGTTATTAATGCATATTATGGTAGGCCCCTCTTTTGAAGGTGACGTTACCCTCGGCTAAGTAGTCTGAGTCAGCAGGGATACAGTCCTAAGTAGTCGGGTTAAAGTATTAATAGTAGCTTACATATGAGGGGGTCAAAGAGTTTGGACCCTCGCCATCCAATACCGTTAAGTATTGAAGGAGGTCTTACTAAATTTGACCCAGGTCCTTGCAGGATCTATACACTGAACAAGGCAAGACTCTTACCAAACCGTTCCCTTAACCCCCGACCAGGTAGCCAACATACCTCCATATAGACCGTGGAGATATGAATGGTGAAAATCTTTTATTTTATATAGACAGTAAAATAATGCCAAGACACCACGGACAAACGATAAGGAAGAATCACCTTCAACATAAGAAACTAGTTATTAAAGTCATTAATACATAACCAAGTAAAAAGTGCGAAAAGATTAAAAATAAAAAGTATTACACTAGACACTTTGTCTTCACCAAGTGATGTAAGAGACTTAGGCAAACATGGCCTTGATTGTCAAGAACTCTTACGATCAATCTTGGATCCTGAGACGACTCACACACTCTATGATGGACAATGGATGATGGTGTTATGGTGGTGGTGGGTGGTGGGTGAAGTGTGAGAGAGGTGGTGTGCCAAGGGATGGTTTGCACTTGAGCCAAGCACTCTATTTATAGGCTGAACAGAAGCTCGGGCATGGCCCCGTGTCCATTGGGCACGGCCCCGTGTCCATCATTCATCTCTTTCTTCATTAATTGCAGTTTGTCTGCATTAGTTGACCACGCCCCCGTGTCCACTGGGCACGCCCCCGTGTGCAGAAGCAAATCTGTACTATCAAGATTTCCCAGATTCTACGAATCTTAGAGTTGACCACGGCCCTGTGTCCGCTGAGCACAACCCCGTGGTGGGCGATAGAAGCTTCTACAGCTTTGTCTTTTCTGCTGGCACTTGGGCACGCCCCCGTGTTCACCGAGCACAGGGCGTGTTCAACCTTCTGTTTTCTTGTTTTGCTTGGGAAGATACTGTCGTGGGGTCGGGCATGTCACGTTTGTTGCTTTTCTTGTATTTACGTTAGATTTAGCTGTCTTATTGCTTCTTTTGTTAATTTGAGCTCATTTAATCCTGAAAATACAAAAGGAAGACAAAAGCACACTTTTTTCAACATTAGTACTAAAAAAGGGTTAGTTTTATGCCACAATTGATGTAATTCATATGTTGCATTTTGCACACATCATCAGCTTGATCTGGTTCCTCCTTAGGGTGCAATCTAATGATGGTGATGAAGAAACCGAATAGGGTGTTCGGTTGAGGAGAGAGAGGTCGATTGATGTTATGAACTAATAAGGTTGTCTAATTGTCTAACCTTGAAACCTCTACATTAGTCTCCTTATATATGTATCCAAGAGGAAACCCTAATTAGTTAATAAGGGTAATTAGGCTCATCAACAATTACCAACTAATTATTTAATAGGTTGTTATATATTTTGATCTATATAATGTAAATGATTATAATGGCTACTAGATTAAATATAAAATAATATATATTTAATCTTACAGTTCTAACTCTCTGGTTCTTCTTGTTTTCTAGTTTTTTCTTATTTTAATTCAATGAACTCAGTTTTGAGACCTTGTTTATTTGTTTTTAAAACCATGATTGTTGGCTAAACTTTTATGCTACCTAGACTTTGATGAATGGATTGATATGAAGTATTTACCGTTTTCGTTATTTGCATGAATATTATGAGTTGATTGTGTTTAGTAAAGAGTTTGTTTTATTGATTTGATGCACATGCGTACTTTAACTTGGTTTATTATTGTCATTTGCTTCGTATGATTTTTAGTGACGGTCTATATCACAACACAGAGTCATACTAGGGTTTAGGATTTTGGTGAGTGTCTATATCACGTAAGAAATCTTAGCTCTTTAGGGAGAATCGGCCGATAACCTCTAGAAGTAATTGTTAGTAATTTGCTAGGTTTTAGTGTTCTGCTAGTCCTAATACCTGGAAAGTGAGGGGCTATTGCTAGGTCTTACCCGACGAATTGCTTTAGACAGTCCTTGGAAAAGGTCGTGAATTGGTTTCCCCGTCGGTTTATTAGTCTATCAAGTCAAGTTTAATAGATTCAAACTACCCTAGATCTATAATTGGAAAAGAGTAGGTCAATATTAGGGTACTTATATAATAATTAGACAACTGGAAAGACGTCTAATAACCGGTAGGATTAACGGCCTAGGTAGCGCCATAAGTTTCACCTCGAGAAGGGTTGGGGGGCTTAGTTGGTGTCTTAATAGGCTTAGTATTATACGATCCCGGTTCCATAATTCATGCAGTTAACTTAATTGGTAATCTCTTAAAATCAATCCAGGATTATAGTCTAGGTGGTCTCGTTCATCATATAAGAAAAGCCTTTGCCGTATTTCGTATTAGTCTAGTTTTAGTTTGTTAATTAGTTTAAATAGATCTCCTTAGATTTTCCGTAACCCCCCCCCCCCCCCACCAATTAAATAGTTAGAGTCTGTGTCAGTCTAGATAGAGTCTAATTAGCGTAATTAGAGAGTCTCGTGGGTTCGATACTCGAACTTACTATAGCTATACTGCATTGATCGGTACACTTGCCGGTTGCGTGGTTTAGTTTTAGATCGAGTCTAAGTTTATAAATTTAAAGCTTAGAGTGTCTAGATTAGGTTAATTTTAGTAGTTTTTATTTAACCACATTTAAAGCAGAGGATCAAGGTGCTGCTCATATTGCTGGCTGAAATAGTGTTTGTTGGGGTGTTATCTGCACTGGTGTTAATTGTGGCTCATACGACTAAGGTTCGGTCGAATATTGTTGGAAGCATTGCGATTGTTGGGAATATTATGATGAATTGGAAATCGAAAAGGAGCCAGTTGGTGAAAAAGAAGCTCGTGGAAGAAAGAAGAAGCGCGAAAGTATCAACGCCGTTAATGTACCTGATCGTCTTCTTCCAAAGGTTTCAATTGTCAGAAGGTCAAATGTTGGTAAATCAGCATTATTTAATCGTCTCGTTAGGGAAACCAAGCAATCGTAGTTGATGAACCTGGAGTTACTAGAGATGGTTTGTACGGTAGAGCCTTTTGGGGGGCTATGGTATTTATGTAGATTGACACAGGAGGCGTTATCACAGTTTTGAAATCACCAACGGATGTTATGGAACAACAATTATCTGTCTTGACAACCATTGGCGTGGAGGTCATGGTGCTGCACAAAATCCCTAGTTTAACTGGTGCTGCGAGGCAAACTAACTGAATCCGGTTGCTGTTTTTTCTTCTAACCTTGTTCTTGTAACCCTCGAAGGTTACGGAACAGGTTCACTTGGAGTTAAAGGCATCCTTGGTGAGTTCGTTCCGTGACTTTGATTTTGTTTTTTTTTTTTTTTTGTTGTCACACCTGCATTTGTTGTGTCTAGACATTCTGGTGTCGGGTTAGCAAGACCGGTTTGTGATTAGGACACAGAGAGGGTTCACTCTGTTGCATATCTTGTGTTATCATTTGTTGTTCCTTGATAATCTGTTGTGTTTACATGTGCTGAAACTGTTTGTGATATCTGTGAATTTGATTGTGTTATCGTTAGACTATTATTGTTGGTCTAGGTCTAGGAGGCGTCCTTGATAAGTTCTGCGGAAGCACCTGTGAGTGATAAACCCCTGAACGGGATCTATGTCTTGGCTTTGCCTTATGTGATTTGTTTTGCTTGTAAATCTGTTAAACAATCTATCATGTGTTAAAAAATTAAAATTAAAAAGAATTATTTTTGATCTAGCAAAACAATGGAACAGGTGCAACTCTTATCTCTTGTCTTGTTTTTTTTTTAAAATTTCATTAAGAGCTCTATTTGTGTCAAGTTTTTCCTAAATATGCACCATGTGAGGATTTTGTTTTTTATGAGATTTTTTTTGCGAATGCTATTTGTTTACAACCTTGTAGAGTTTTATACTCATAGTTCCCGTTGGTTGGTTTCGAACTCTTTGATATTGTTCAATAACTATACACATGGTGTTTTTCTTGTTGGTTGGTCATTGTGCATATATGTCATGATTATAGAATCTTGTAGTTCTCGTGTTTGTTACTGAAGTTCAAGGTTCTAGTAATATAAATTGTGTGAATGTTAAATTCAGCCAGTTGTGTTCGTTTGTCAAAAATCATTCTTGATGTTACGAGCCCATGTGACGTGGTTTGTTTGTTTTTTTTTATCTTGGATCATGTGATTTGTTTGTGTTTTTGAACGTTGTTAAAAAATCGGCTCTAACCTGTGTGTCAACTTGTCATTTGTGGTCATCTTTTCAGTCCTGCTATCGTTCTCCCTGTTTGAGGCAATTAGGGTTTGGTCTTCAGTGAATCTCTTTGATTCACATAGAGTTGATTTACTTGTTATTGTCTAGTAGACTGTCATGTTGATAATCTGCAAGTGGGAGAAGTTCTGTGAGTGATTTGTGTCAAATTCTTTGGTTCACATTTGTATCAGGTTTTGGGTAAATAAATCTTTGGTTTGGGTACAATTGGTTAACGAACCATGTGGTTCACGTAGTTAAACCTATAGTATTGTCAAGGTTAGATTTGAATATGTTTGACAACCTTGTGTGCTTTATTGTGATTAATGGTTTGTCTTGTAAAGATTATGCTATCTTGAAGATGTATTCTTCGATAATGTTTGTCTTTATCTCACTGGTCTTGGATTCTTCATGTTTTGAGTCCGACGGTAGTGAGGTTTGTGTATGATCATTGTGTTGGTGATCTTATTTGGTTCTTATTCGTCTCTTTGAGACTTCATTGCCGATTGTAGTGATGTTAGTTCACTGGTCTAGGTGATGCTTGTTTTTTTCACACTGGTCTAGGTTCGTTTGTAGATTCTTCGTGTTGTTGAGTCTAGTCCCGTTAGATCGTAGTGTTGTTTCTTGAATGGTGTTATAGCCTTGTGTTGTCTCTTGTGTAAGAGATATTTTCTGGTCTTAAAATCATGTGTTTTTGTGGATTATCATAATTTGTTTAGGCTATAACTGTTATCTGATGTAGAATTGTGTGATTCTAAATTTTTTCAGATTTGTGTTTTGAATCGTGTGATTCAAAAGTTTCAGACTTGGTTCTGATAAAAAAAAAACGTGTTATTGTTCATGGTCTTGAATCAGGTGATTCAATATAGAATTTTGTAACTCTTGGTTTTTATCAGAAGAATGGTATTATAAAATCTCGTGTGCTAGATTTAGGACTTGATCGTAGTTCTTCGTTTTGGAGAGCTGGTCGTCTGGTAGATTTAGTGAGGTGTGTGTTGGTTGCAAATCGTTTTGTAATTGATCTATGTGTGTTGTTTGATAAATTCTTGTTGTTTTAGTTGAGTTTATGCTGAATAATGTTTTGATAACCATTTTTCATATATAATATGATATTTTTTATGAATCTGTTGGTTCACTTCTTATCAAAAAATGGTTTTAGGTTGGTTTTCTGGTTTTATAGAAAGCACTCTTGTATGTCTCAGGACATATTGTCTATATATTTTTTTTAAATGATGGATTTGAAGTTCTCTGAATGATAAAGATGTTTAATAAAAAGTTTGTTTGATAAAGGATTGTTAATGATTCTTAGTTCATAACTTGTCTATGGTTACTCGCTGTTTGATGTAAGCACACTTATGCTAATCATGCTCATGTTTATAATCAGGGTTTGATTATAAAGTCTGTGTCTTGTCTTGATTACATTTTATGTCTTGTAATCTAGCCTCACATATGAGATAAGATTAGTTCTTTTAGTCAACAACATGGTAGCTTTTTAAAATGAAATTGTTGTATTTTTGTTGGGACAAATCATTATTCAAAGAAAAGAATTAGTAGAACAATCTTTTATCGTAACTTTGTGTGTGATTTTTGAGATTCATTAGTGGTTTATACTGTTCTGTGTTGCAATTTGAGGTGTCTACATAATTTTCTCCACCTAAGGGCTGGCTTAACAAGTGATGAAGTTTTTTTATATCAATTTTTATAAACTTAAACTTCTATACTTGTTTTCATAGAACATCTTAGGATGAATATTAGAATTAAAAATGTTTACTTATGTTTTGTAGAAGGTGATGAACAGAATATAATTAAGTGTTTTTAGTCTCATCTTGAAATACTTTGTGTGCAACTTGGTCTGTTTGTATGCTTGCCATTTGAATTGTGGGGGAGGGGGTGTTGAAATATATGCAATTCCCATGGCAATTATATATAATCATTTGCATTAGTAAGAAATATTTGTTTCAGTTTGTTTCATGTTATTTGGCTAATGTTTCTTTATTTCTATTGTGAGGAATATTAAATATGGATGTTCGTGGGCTTATGCAATGTGGGCTTGAAGCTGAGTTGCAGTTCGTGGGCTTATTACTGCAGTTGGGATGCTACTGGAGTCAGATTGCTGGGCTGCTGTTTATAAGGAAAGAAGAGACCAACCGATATTATTAGACTCTTGATCAGTTTGTCTTAGTTAATTCAGATATTTTTGCACTTGTTTTCTCCCTCTTCAAGTTCATTACGGTTTCTTGATTTGTTCATTGACTCGTCTTGAATCAAGATTCTAGCCGTAAGTTCTATTGATTGATAAGAGATTATCGTGGTGGTGATCTTCTGTTGTTGAGAGATTTAGTGTTTGTATAGTCTGAATCAGTTGAGTTTGTAATCTTCTATTCTTTTGGGTTAATAAAAGTTTCTGATCTTGTGTTCTTGTTGATTACGAACTTTATATCATGTTTTTGACAACTGGAAGAACAGTAAACTTAACTTTGTTTTTCCGACAATTTGTGAAAGCATAGATGCAAAACAGCCGTTTCTCGATTGATTTGTTTTGCAGAGTGATGTTGTGCTCATCATAGATTAATCGCTAATCTCTCATATTTTGTTGTTAAATAATAAGTTTTACTAGAAGAACAGTTAACTAACTTGAGTTTTTTTTTATAGTTTTTTTATTATTTATTTATTTGTTTATATTTTTAGGCTATCATGTCCAAATCCATCTATACAAAAACTCATCTTAACCCGTTTCTTAATAAACCTGTCCTAATCCATACCCATCCTAACTCATTACCCAAACCTGTCCAACCCATCCATTTTGTCACCCCTAGTTAAAAGAGAAGAATATTACTTAGAAAATTACTTAAGAGTTAAATGCCATTTTAGTCCCTATGGTTTTAGTCATTTAGCCAGTTTAGTACAAAGGTTTCATTTTTAACCTGTGGGTCCAAAAAGGTTTCACCGTTGCCGTTTTAGTCCACTGGGTTAACTTCATCCATTTTTCTGTTAATCAGAAGGGCAATTCGGTCATTTTATATGTAATTCTGTTAACTAGAAAGACAATTCGGCCATACAAAATGACCGAACCGCCCTTCTCGTTAACAGAAATAATGGATGAAGTTAACCCAGTGGACTAAAATGGCAACAGTGGAACCTTTTTGGACCCACAGGTTAAAAATTAAACCTTTGGACTAAACTGGCAAAATGACCCAAACCACAGGGACTAAAATGGCATTGAACTCATTACTTAAAAATCCAGAGTTTGAGTGTGCAAAAGTTAAGACCATCCACAGTACGTGGATGCTACGGTTGGACACGTATCGACCTAAGATCATTCCCGGTGGATGCTATGGTCAGAATCGTATCAATCGTTGTTTGATTGCACTTTATTTATTTAAAGTTTTTTTTTTCTCAATAAATTTAACAAGAGTTAATTGCCATTTTAGTCCCTGTGGTTTGGTCCATTTTGCCAGTTTAGTCCAAATGTTTCATTTTTAACATCTGGATCCAAAAAGGTTTCGTCGTTGCCATTTTGGTCCAGCTGACTTAACCCCATCCATTCACATCTGTTAAGTCAAGGGCAATTTTGTCATTTCATATATTGTTTTTTAATTCCACTTTATTCTTTTCTATTAATCATTTACATAAGATTTATCTTATATATAATAATTATAATATAATTATAATAACATATATATATATACAGATTTGACTTTCCATTCCCATCCATTCACACCACCACTCATCTCTCACTCTCTCCTGTCTCTCTCTCATCCACCAGTCACCACCGCCCCCTACCAATCACCACCGCCCACCACTATCAGCCACCACTGTCTCAACTGTTAAAATCCCCCACCTTCACCGTTTCAACTGTACACCACCGCCACTACTACTGCAAGGCCATCACAAGCCACCACCGTCCCTAACAGGTTTGACTTTCTATCTCTTTAAAAATGGTGGTTCGACGGGTTTGATGGTGATGAACGGCAGAGGTGGTTCGACAGGTTTGATGGTGATGAACGGCGGTGGTGGGGTGTTGCTGGTGATGATGGCGGAGGTGGGTGTTGATGGTGATAAATGGCGGCGCTGGGTTGTGGGTTTTGTAGGTAGTGATTGATTTGATGATCTATGTGCGATTTGAACTTAGAGGTTGTGATTGATTGGGTTGGGGAGGTGTTTCAGTGAATTTGGGGGTTTTCTGTGAATTTGGGGGTTTTCTGTGAATTTGGTGGTGGGTGGCGGAGGTGGGTGGCGTGGTGGAGGTGGGTGCAGAGGGGTGGTAATGGTGTGGTGGTTATGTTTTAAAGGGGTGGAGATGGTGGTTGTGGTTGTTTTTCAGAGGGGCAGAGATGGGTGGCAGTGGTGCGGTGATGGGTGACGGTTGATGTTGGGGGTTCATGTGTGTACTCTTCTTGATAAAATTGTGAATCCAAGATTGGGGGTTCATGCTGTCGGTTGATGTTGGTGGAGACAGTGGTGATTCTTGATGGTTGATGTTGTCGGTTGTTGGTGGTGGTGGTGGTGGAGAGGGGTTGAGAGAGATATGTAGTGAGAGAGAGGGGCTGCGATTGTCAGGTGGTGGTGGCTGGTTGTAAGGGGTGGGTGGTGGTGGCAGTTGGTGGAGGTGGTGGACTAGTGGTTGAGGGGGAGAGATTGTTTTAATGTTCTTCACCATTCACCATTTTAGTCATCTGATTCATCTGATTCACCAAGGTCCATTTTTATATAGTAATAATCAATAAAGAATAAATGGTTAATTAAAAGAAAAATAAAATTACTAAAATGCCCTTGGCAGACTTAACACATATGGATGGAGTTAAGTCAGCTGGACCAAAATGGCAACGACGAAACCTTTTTGGATCCAGATGTTAAAAATGAAACCTTTGGACTAAATTGGCAAAATGGGCCAAACCACAAGGACTAAAATGGCAATTAACTCATTTAACAATTCTATATAACTTAGGCCAAAGCCAAAACAGCCAAAAGTATTTCTTAAACCATTTTGTTGGGAATTAACATATTCGAAAGCACCACCGCTTATTTGATATTATTTTTAAAATTTTGTGTATGATATTGAATATAACTAGTTAAACTATAAGTTTTACTCATTCACTTAAAAATAATTAAAAAAAAAAAACAATTCACCCATATTCTTATAAACTTTAAAATTTAAATTTACCATTTTAACCTTACATAGTTTTATTTATACGTGTTAACAACCCACCGACTCACCTTTCCTTTATAGTTTTTTCAAATTTGCAAATGTCTTTTACCACAAGCATATATTATATATTACGATAACAATTGGACAAGTATTAAAAAAGCCAAGCATATATTATATATGGCGGAAACAATTGGACAAGTTTTAAAAAACCGTCAATATTCATTAGTTTTTTCATTGTGTCATTTTAAGACATCAAAAAAGTTAATATTTTTTTCTTTTATATAGTATATTGATAATAATGATCGTTGAATTACATGGATAAAATAAAGAATGAAATTTTGAGTACTCCAAAAGGTTGAATAATTCTACCTAATGGAAAATTCTTTACGAAAAAGTCACTATTCCCAACATTTGACTTAAGACAAATTATATTTAAATAATCATAACTTTTTCAATTTAGTCGATAATAATCTCAACTCAGTTATTGGTCGATAACAATCTTAACTGGTCCACTTTTGGCCGATAATAGTCTGCGTTAAATATAACTTAACGGAGTTTAGTTTTTTTTTTTCGAATTACAAGCTGATGTGACTCACCTTTCCTTTATAGTTTTTTCAAATTTGCAAATTTCTCTTACCACAAGCATATATTATATATGACGATAACAATTGGACAAGTATTAAAAAAGCCAAGCATATATTATATGTGGCGGAAACAATTGGACAAGTTTTAAAAAAACCGTCAATATTCATTAGTTTTTCATTGTGTCATTTTAAGACATCAAAAAAGTTAATATTTTTTTCTTTTATATAGTATTGATAATAACTATCGTTGAATTACATTGATAAAATAAAGAATGAAATTTTGAGTACTCCAAAAGGTTGAATAATTCTACCTAATGGAAAATTCTTTACGAAAAAGTCACTATTCCCAACATTTGACTTAAGACAAATTATATTTAAATAATCATAACTTTCTCAATTTAGCCGATAATAATCCCAACTCAGTTATTGGTCGATAACAATCTTAACTGGTCCACTTTTGGCCTATAATATTCTGCGTTAAATATAGCTTAACGGAGTTAAGTTTTTTTTTTAATTACAAACTGATGTTTTAGGGCTTTTGATTAGAACGAGGATACGAGTTGATTAATGTAAAATTTACCTCGAAATACTGTCCCAAACGACGAAAACGGTGCTTCAATTCGGTTGTTTAAACTTCTAATTAACAAAAATCAAGCCGTTTGAAGCATCGTTTCGAAGTAAGTTTTACATAAATCGGCTCGTATCCTCATTCTGATCAAAATCCATAAAACATCAGTTTGTAATTCGGAAAAATGCTTAACTCCGTTAAGCTATTTTTAACGGCGGACTATTATCGATAAAACTAGACCCGTTCGGATTATTATCGGCCAATAACTAAGTTGGGATTATTATCGACCAAATTAAGAAAGCTGCGATTATTTAAATCCAAACGTGCCTTGACTTAATCAAACACGTCTCAATATCTTAATTATATACTATTTTGGAACTCTATGTAAACAAGTGTTCTACGTTTGTTAATTCCAAGGTTCTTAACAATATGTCTTCCCTTTCCCCTCCGCCTCCTTCTTCCCTTTCCCCTCCGCCTTCTCGAGGCGCCATTCTTGGAATTACAATTGGTGCCACAGTTTTTGCATTTAGTAAGTCTTACTACATAAACTATCCAATAAAATAAATCTGGAGTGGAGGCAATAATACTCATTTGTAGTGGAAATTTAAGTGAATTCTAGATATTAATGATTTGTTTTCTTATATTACAGTTTGTTGGGTAGTTTATAAAAACGTACAAGCTACCGTGGCACTAAAGAACCAAGACTCTCGATTCATTACCATCGCCATGGCCCAGTTCCTTGATGACATGGAAAGGGAAAAGCCCATCCGGTTCACCACTCAACAACTAAGAATATCCACAGATAACTTCAACCACATATTGGGTTCAGGCGCATTTGGCATAGTTTACAAGGGAGTCATCGGCAACAACCGTCATGTGGCTGTGAAAGTACTAAATGGGACCTCTAACCAGCAAGTTGAGGAGCAATTTATGGCAGAAATGAGCACCATGGTAAGAACACACCACTTTAATCTTGTTAGGCTTTATGGATTTTGCTTTGAATCAAGTTTAATAGCTCTTGTATATGAGTACATGGCTAACGGCTCATTGGATAATCATTTGTTTAAAGGGAATAAAGAGGCTACGATAGGGTTTGAAAAGCTTCACGAGATTGCGGTGGGAGCAGCAAGAGGCATCACGTACTTGCATGAAGAATGCGCTCAAAGAATAGTTCACTATGATATCAAACCAGGAAACATACTCTTGGATTCAAATTTTTGTGCAAAAGTAGCTGATTTCGGTTTGGCCAAACTTTGCAATAGGGATAACACCCATATAACCATGACAAGGGGACGTGGTACCCCAGGCTATGCTGCCCCTGAGATCTGGATGCCTCTTCCAGTTACACATAAATGTGATGTTTATAGTTTTGGGATGCTACTTTTTGAGATCATTGGACGGGGGAGGAGGAGGAACACTGACATTAATAATTCTAGTGATATCCGACAGTGGTTCCCGGTATGGGCTTGGGACAAGTACGAAACAAACCAAATGAGAGATTTGATGGCAGATTGTGAGATTGAAGAAAAGGATAATGAAGTCGTGGAGAGGATGCTGAAGGTGGCTCTTTGCTGTGTTCAGTATAGGCCTGAGATTAGGCCAGTGATGAGCATGGTTGTTAAAATGTTGGAAGGTGTCATAGAGGTCCCTAACCCTTTAAATCCGTTTACACACTTATTTTCAGAGAATAATGAATCTAATGATTTCTACGGTCAAATGGCACTGAATGTCGGTGGTTCAGACTGGTCTTCGTTTGAAGTTGTGACAAGATCTAGTGAAATCACGGAGACGCCACTTATGAGAAGATATGAGATTACAAGTGCATCTGAATAACCATGTGAAACGCCAACAAAAGAACATATTTTGTATTGAAAATAAGATGCTTCTCATGGCTAAGATATATTTAAGACTGTATAATAGATACTACTGTTTCAAACTACGTACTCATCGTTAGAAAAAAAATAATGATAAAGTTTCAATCAAGTTTCTTGGTAGATTTAGAGCTTCCATTAAAACTAGTTTAATACCCGTCCGGTGGACGGGTATATTAATGGTATAATGACAATGTCAAGTAACAATCATGTAAGCTAAATAACAACCAAAATATGTTTAAAAAAATCAAATTATTACTCAGTCTTCTCTTCCCATGGTATTAAACATATCAAATGCTCATGATGGAAAAGGAATTTTTATTGATCCAAAAATATAAAACAATATACCGGGGCAATTAAGGTAGCAACAACTTCAATAATTGTGAAGCCATTGATACAACTGAATTTGATGAAATTTTAGCATGCACTCCGATGAAGATATTCTTGTCACTCTTGCATTTGGTGACAAATAACACACCCTTAAAACACATAATTTGTTCATAGCCATACACATTATTTAGATATCTTTGTTTGCGTCACATTCATTGATTTTCTCTAAATGTCTTGTTAATTTAAAAGGTTAAAAGTTTTAGTAAAATGATAATGTTTTCTGACGCAACCTTTTTGAAGTTGGACCAAAATCATAGTTTGGCTACATGAACCATTTGTATGATAAATTCTTTGTATTACGATTACAGAACAACATTATTATATTAACAAAGCAAGTTCAAGATTTCGCTTATAATCGGTAATCGATCTTTCAAGCATTTATAAGAATGATATTTTAAAAATTGATCACTCAAAGTTACCACATAAAAATAATGAATCAAACATAGTATAAAAGATCTCATATACCCCCTCCCACAAAGAACAAAAAAATGGTTTTTTTTTCTAATACTGGTATATAGATAACTTCCTCTATATTTTGATGGAATTACTTATGCACAAGAGGTTCTTCTATCTACAAACTATGTCACAAAAGAATATGTGATTTACCAGACCCACGAGAACACAACTTCGTCCCAGTTTTGCTATTAGCACAAACACATATTTCAAAAGAAGACCACAGTCTTCTTCCCAATACAAAAGAGAAGCTTTTTCAGGGTTATCTAGAATCATCTTAGATGTCAAATATCCAACAATTGTTCAAGTTCGGTACAGTCTCGATTGCTTCCCAAAAACGCTCAATGTCGGTACTGGATTGGTACCGAAAATCAACTCGTCCGGGAAATCCGGTATTACGCATTTGCCCATCCCTAGTTCAACCTCATATTCAGCACAGGTACCAGTAGAGGGCGGAAAAGACGAAGGAATAGAATAATATTTATAGAAAAAAAATACCCCTAAAATTAACCATTTTTCACAACATCAGCAAATTACAACTATCCCCTGTAAATGGTTTAATTTTTCTTTTAATAGCTAAACTTGCATACCTATTGAACCCATGACCTATAGTCTTACACCTTATTTAACTCACCAAATGGTTTAATTATATTGCTAAAATTTCATAAGTCAACTTCTAAAGGCAAAAAACAATATACAGGTACACTCAAAATTTCATGAAATCAACTTCGAAAGGCAAAAAAGTAATATCTAATCCAATTATACATCCTTATATTCACCTGTACTAAATTTTTATTATCTTCATGTAATTGCTTTGAATTAAGATATCTATGGTTTATAGATGTAGGGGTGAGCATACATTTTAGAACCGTAACCGAACTGTATACATAAGAACACCAACATCATACACAAACATATATGGTAGGAATATAGCATACAGTTTAAAACTAGTGGAATCGGGTTGAACCAACCCGGATCCCAAAACCAAATTCCAAACATTTCAACAACGGTAACCGAACCCTATACATAAGAACACATACATATAAAAACACATATTATAGCCAATACCAGGTTAGTGATCTCATAAAATTTATGTGATTAATGTAGCCGAGGTCGAGCTAGAATTTCGATTTAAAACTATGTTTTCAGTTATTCCAGGCCTAGGTTTCAACCTTAATAGAAAAAGTATTGATAATACATAAGAATGTGTCTATGCTGGGACATAGAAACAAATAATAATTTCACAATATACTTTTTGTTGAAATCAGTTCAAGAATTACAATGAATGCCTATAGGAAATTAATAACCCATCACTTTTTTTTAAAGGCCAAAGGAAGTTTTATTGATTCGCCAAAGCTAGTGGGTCACCAAAACTTACAGATTACATTTTCACCATCCTATTCTATACAAGTTGTAACCACACCAAATCTCCCAGCTCTAATTTGCTTGCTTTGATCCACAACATGCCTTAATCTCATCCAGGATTTTCTGTATAGTGCATTGTCATTGTCTAAACAGTCTCATTCCGGCACTTCCATATGCACCAAATAGCAGTTAAACACACCGCGTAAAAAGCCTTCTTTGCCTCCAAAGATCCCCCCGTATGTTCGTATAATTCCAGTAGGTCCTTGAATCCAAAAGCGTATACGGAACCGGCCTTGCACCATTGCGAGACTAACTGCCAAACACTTTGCGCGAAGCTACAAGAAACGAATAAGTGTTCCACAAGTTCTCTTAATCACAAAGGAAGCCAGGCTATACCTGAGTTTCTGCAGCCGAACTACGCACCGGTTGAGGGAATGTAATAATGTATGTAATGCTTGATTCCTTTCCATTAATCAACCAAACAATCTTATTTTCATTACCTTTGAATGGGTTATTCCATTCCTTCCTCCTTTACCTCTTACCAAACGCTACCTTAGCATTTTATTACTTTACATTACATTTCTAGAAGATCCCATATCGTTTTGAGCGTGAAGAAGGTCCATAAGATGACTTCCTTTGTCATTGTCTTGAACACAAAAGTCACACCTGAAAATAAAATATTACATTTGCTTATAAATTATGTTTTGAACCAACATGGTGCTAGAGGGGTCGAGTTTCATCCTGTTCTAGTGCTAGACTCAACTGTTGCATCAAGCCAAACGCTATACTTCATGGCTGTGTACCTCTGAGGAAACATCCTTTGTTTTTTTTCCTGCTGCCTTCTTATCTATATGAGCAGTAAACAAACTATAAATAAACAGAAAAGTAAAAAAAAATAAAAGAATAAAGAAAATGTAAATTACAGTTACATACCAGAACTCTGAAGGAGACTGATCGCCATCTGGATGTGTTTGAAATTAAAAAGAAATAATTAAAATCCACCAAATAGAAACTCCAGCGTGAATTCATAAAACTGTAATGTGTCATATAAAGAAAACTGAATAGTATACCAAAGTAAAAGAAAAATATCAGTGATCATACCAGTGATATTAGTCGAGTTATTATGCTTCTGATTTAGCTTCCTAGCATCACCATTGTCTTCAGAACCATGTTCATTTTCACTTGCACTCTCGCTAACACTATCTGACCCCCTGAAATCAAAACACGAGAGATAAAATGATGCCATTGCGCCACATACAACGTTTTCCACACGTAAAGAATCAAGAAGTAAAAGAAAAGCGATACATAGAAGTAAACCTGTCATAAACCTTGACTCTATATAACTTAAATGTTTAACCTTTTCGACTTGTGTTTGGACTTCTTATCATGCTTCTTGCGCCTCTTCACATGTCTCTTGTCCCTCCTTTTACCACGCTTGTGTCGATCCCTTTTAGAAGGTCTCTTTTTTCTCTTATGTCTATCATAACTTGAAGATCCAACTTGGAAATGGATGATTCTATGCTTTCACGATTGGAAGAATGAACGATTAAGGAGGTGAAGAGTTTACGAAGGGTAACTACAAAGATGAATGTTTTGATGTAGATACTGTATTTGCAAATTGGGGATTGAACAACCATGGGATGACTCTTGATGGAGAATCTGTTCACTGCTCGAAATGGTTCTTCAATTCTTTTTTTTTTTTTTTTTTTTTTTTTTTTTTTGCAGAGATTATATAAGAATACCCATCAACTGAATTGACACCACTATCCAAGTTTGTAGGAGCTTAGTCGTGGAGAGTTGTGGAGATAATGGGCAAAAAAATCAGGAGAAAACCACCCACTAAGGTAACTGTCCTAAACTGCTCTGAACTGCTACTACAACAGTTATTTTTATGAGTTTAAAGGACTGGGATTTAATCTCAGCAAGATCCAATGATCAATATTCATTTGAAAGTTGGTTACACTTAATTGGGACAATACTACCGAGGTTTATAGGATGCTATAATTGTGTAGATGGGCAAGAGTGTGGAGATCATGGCAGCAAAAGGTGGAGCTATCAAAACTGTTGAGAACTTCCTTAAACCGCCACAAGAGCGGTTATTTTAGTGAGTTTAAGTGGCTGAGATTTAATCTCAGCCAAATTCAACGGTGGAGGTTAATTTAAAAAAACGGTTAGACTTAATGGGTTCCATATATATATATATAATTACATCTCCGTGTTATGAGTTTCTTATATTTTTGTTTGCTTTGATAGAGTGCTTTTATACTTTAAAGTTTCTTTACACCTATTACTATGTTTGTCGTTTGACTACTAGGTTTAACGCCTGTAAAGGAGGAGGGAGTGCCCAAAAGATGCAAGTGGGATGGCGAGGTGGTGTGGCGGTACCTGTGGGAACATCGCCCCACCTACGCGGTACCCTTTTGGGTATGGCTGTAAACGAACCGAACGTTCAGCGAACGGTGCGTGAACCGTTCAGCGGGAAGTTCGTTTATGTTCATTCGTTTAATAAACGAACGAACATGAACAAGAAATTTCGTTCGATTAGTTAAATGAACGAACATGAAAAGAGGTCTCGTTCGTTCGATTGTGTTCGTGAACGTTCAGTAAGGTGTTTGTGAACATTCGTTGATTTGCGTTCGTTTATGTTCGTGTGTTTGTGTTTTAATTGAAGATCTGTGTACTTACATATATTTTATGAGTGCTTTTTGTATTATTAAACTTTGAGTAAACTGCAATTTTACACCCTGTGGTTAGGGGTGATTGGCACCCTTACCCCCCCCTAAGGAAATAATTGCAATTTTACCCCTCACTGTTTGCTGTTATGTTGCAACCTTACCCCCCGGCCTCAAATTTGTTGACTAATCTGTTGACTACCACCTGAAATGACTATAATGCCCTTTCATATTACCCCCTGTGTTTTGTGCACTCTGTGATATTACCCCCTGCCACCACTGCCACCGCCATTCACCACCACAACCACGACTGCCACCTCCAGCCACCACCCACAACCACCACTGCCACCGCCATTCACCGCCCTCACCCCTTTTCTTCTTCTCCCTCACATAACACAGACAACCATCGCCACTGCCATTTCATTATAACACCACCACTACTTCCGTCACCGGAAACCTGCAACTCCGGTCATCTTCTCCAACGACTGCCACCACTGCCACCTCCAGCCACCACCACAACCACCACTGTGTCAAGAGAATCAGCACCAAGATCGACAAATTTGGTTGAAGTGGGCGACTGTGCACTCATCAATCGACAGCTTATTAGCAATGGTGGTCTGCAACTATTTTCAAAGTCTGCAACTTGGTAGAATAATTACACCTCAGATGATATTTCTTTTGGGCTGTCTTAACTGTTTTAAAAAGTGCACCTGAGGTGTAAGGCACACAAAGGCAAAGGCTAGGCAGAGGCTGTACAAAAATGTGTGTGCTTTTTAGCACTTTTTGCAGAGCACCTCGTGTATCTGTTGTTTTTTTCTTTTCTAATGTTTTTTTTATGAACTCAATGTAAGTGGGCTCTCTTTAAAGTCCAAATGTTTAGTAAATGCCCACAAAGGAATAGGATCAGGAACACATACCTGGAGATTTACTAATGTCTGTCGGAATCAAAGATACAAACAAACACGTCTTGTATTGGTATAATAATAAGTAGAAAAGCACAAGTTGCAGACTTTGAAAATAGTTGCAGACCACCATTGCTAATAAGCTGCCGATTGATGAGTGCACAGTCGCCCACTTCAACCAAATTTGTCGATCTTGGTGCTGATTCTCTTGACACAGTGGTGGTTGTGGCTGGAGGTGGCAGTGGTGGCAGTCGTTGGAGAAGATGACCAGAGTTGCAGGTTTCCGGTGACGGAAGTAGTAGTGGTGTTATAATGAAATGGCAGTGGCGATGGTTGTCTGTGTTATGTGAGGGAGAAGAAGAAAAGGGGTGACGGCGGTGAATGGCGGTGGCAGTGGTGGTTGTGGGTGGTGGCTGGAGGTGGCAGTGGTGGTTGTGGTGGTGAATGGCGGTGGCAGTGGTGGCAGGGGGTAATATCAAAGAGTGCACAAAACACAGGGGGTAATATGAAAGGGCATTATAGTCATTTCAGGTGGTAGTCAACAGAGTAGTCAACAAATTTGAGGTCGGGGGGTAAGGTTGCAACATAACAGCAAACAATGGGGAGTAAAATTGCAATTATTTCCTTAGGGGGGGTAAGGGTGCCAATCACCCCTAACCACAGGGTGTAAAATTGCAGTTTACTCTTAAACTTTTATTTATTTTATTACCCTAACAATTAAACTAAGAAACCCTCTTTCACCTTGTTTATGCATCATTTCCCTTTCATTTCTCATTATTTACATCGGCGAATACGATTGACCCCCGTTCCATAATAAGGGATTCAAGTTCAAGTGCTACTCTCTGGGCCATCTATCTTTATCATTCGTCGCGTTCGCCAAATTTATTTGTGTTCGTGAACCGTTCGCGAACACGCTCATTTCTTTAATGAACGAACACGAACATAAAATCTCGTTCGGTAAGTGTTCATGAACCGTTCGTGAACACATTTATTTCCCTAACGAACGATTTGTTCGTGTTCGTTCGGTTCGTTTACGGCCCTACTTTTGGGGAATGAGTTTTGATGTGTGTGTCCGAGGAGTGATGTAGAGAAAGTTTTGCCCAATGACTTTTTTCTATTTTTATATATTTTAAAACAATCAATAATTTCCTAGTGTTTTCTTTATTTCTCACATAATTTTTTTCATACAACGTTACTTTTTCAACCTATACTCCACAATTGTCAAACTGGATTCATAGTTCAAAATTATTTTCAACTGGTATTAAGGCCCCGCGTTGCGGCGGGGGCGTAAAACCGTAACAAATAGCACCAATGCCACACCACCGTCAGCAACCACCAACATTAAAGTTGTGGTGTGTTAATGCGAAGAAATTCGACCGAAACTTAAAATATAGAAAATAATAACTAAGTCCATTTAGGACCTGCGTGTTGCGGCGAACCTATCAAGTGGGAAAAAATAGACATAAAAACGTTGAACCCCACACGCACGTTGCGCCGTGTTAACTCGCAAAATTTAGAACGAAGCGTAAAACGTTGAACCACACACGCACGTTGCACCATGTTAACTCGCAAAATCTAGAGCAAAACGTAAAACAAAAAAGTTGCCAAATATGAAAAGTATAGGGGACCAAAGTTGAAAATAAAATGTTGTGAGATTAAATTGAAAAGATGAAAACTTTTTGGCTAAAAGTAAAAATTCAAAAAAAAAATTGGGTTAAAAGTGTAATATTAACTTTTTTTTAAAGCCCCCTAAACATAAGATACAACACATCCATACACCAATATGTTACTTATTTATATGATGTAAATGTTAGTGTCAGATATTAAAATGGTGAAATGTTGTATCAATTTTGTTTTCAAGACTTAAAAATATGTTGTAAGGTTGCTTCTTATATGATATTCCTCTAAGAATTTCAAGACATAAACGAAGTTATCTAATGTAAATTTGATAAGCTTTGCATTTTTTATGATCATTCAAATCTTTTTATAAATTTTGAGTTATTTTATTAATTTTTGGTTTCGTGCACGAGACATGTTTATATGACGTCATTAACGTATATGTCCTTCAAGTTGAAGCGTCTTGTATATCGAACGTTGGTTATGCTCGATGAAAGTTTGTGAGATCGCAATTTAAGTTGTCTAGTTTTGGTTAATATGCATGTCATATTGTTGGAAAAGCACCACTTAGGAGCTTCAAACCATTTTTCACCCTTGCAAAAAGTCATATCAACATATGGATAGAAAAATTAATCTCTCATACAACAGTTTACGCCTTCTTGAAACTTTTTAAAAGAAGGGGTTTCTCAGTTAGTTAGCATGTACATATAACTTAATGTATTTAAGTGGTTTTTTAAAATATTACCCGTTTGAGAATTGATTGTTATATAGGTTTCTCAATCAGACTGGTTTTTATAGGAAATGATTGTATATGATCAATTTTAGGGGTGAGCAAAAGGAAAAACCCGACCCGAGAACCGATCAAACATAAAATACAGAACCGATTCACTACCCTAAATATAGGGTCGGTTCCGGTCCATATGTCAAAGTCGGGTTTCACCATGAAAAGAACCGAGAACCGACCCGACCCTATTTTATATGAAAAATTGGAACCGATCTAAATACCTAGGTACTTGGGTTCGGGTCGGGTTGGATATATTTTCGGTTCGGTTCTCGGTTATTTTCGGTCCGGACCTAAACTTGCTCACCCCTAATCAATTTAATAAAATTGTTGAAACAACAAAGATAAGGTCAGGGGAAGGTATGAAAGTTCCTCAGGTCAGTCTCGTCACCTCCTAGCTTGTATCTGTCAACATGAAAGAACCCGTTAAAAGGGGCCAGAGAGACCGGGTTCTCTAGACCAAAATTGGAGGAATCTTCAACCAAAGAGCAACTTGCGGGCCATAGTCGAATTTCAATCCGGTCCTTCACTTTCGGACTGTTCCACAAAATCCAACTGGGCCCAAAAAGCCCAGCCCAAACTCCTGCACCTTCAACAAACCCTATTTCAACATCCCCACTCTTCCATTCCGCCGTCGTCCCCAAACCTGTGTGTAGGTTAGAGAGAGAGAGAGAGAGAGAGTTTAGAGAGAGAAACAATCAACAATGGGAAGAGTAATCAGAGCACAACGTAAGGGAGCAGGCTCCGTCTTCAAATCCCACACACACCACCGCAAAGGCCCAGCCAGATTCCGGAGCCTCGACTTCGGCGAACGCAACGGTTACCTCAAAGGAGTCATCACTGAAATCATCCACGATCCAGGCCGTGGTGCGCCGCTTGCTCGCGTCACCTTCCGTCATCCGTTCCGTTACAAGCACCAGAAGGAGCTCTTCGTTGCCGCCGAGGGGATGTACACCGGTCAGTTTGTGTTTTGTGGTAAAAAAGCTAATCTGATGGTCGGAAATGTCCTGCCGCTTAGATCTATTCCGGAAGGAGCTGTGGTTTGTAATGTAGAGCATCATGTTGGGGATAGAGGTTCGTTTGCTAGGGCTTCGGGGGATTATGCTATTGTTATTAGTCATAATCCGGATAACGGTACCACTAGGTATGAATTCTTACTTTTTTATATTGTAATTATATGTTTATTTTGCTTGTTTGTTATTGATTATTGATTGATTTAGGTTAAACTCTAGTTAATTTGTGATTTATACTTGTTTGTTAATTACATTTTGGCTCCTGTGATTAGGGGAATGATAGGCTTGTAAGTGAAGGTCAACATTTTTTTTATCTTATTAAATGAATGAACATAAACAAATATTTTGAAGCCTTTTTTATATATGTGTTTATTTTTGAATGGTTTGATGTAATGATAATTGTTCATTTATGTGTTTTATGTGTGCTTGTGTTTGTGTTCACTAATCATCTGTTTTAAATATTAACGAATGAACATAAACGAACACGAACGTAACACAAACAAAAAATCCCTTTGCTTGAGTTTTTTTGTTTGATGAGAGTTAAAAGATTGAACACGAAAAGGTTCTATTGTGGGTATGTTTGGCATGGAGCTTTTAGGAGCTTCTAACTTTAAGTTTTTAAGAAAAAGCTACTACTCAATAAAAAGCCTTGTTTGGTTGAAGGAGCTTGAAGCTTTTAGGTTAGGAGCTTGAAGTTTTTGGTTGAACGCTCCTACTAGTAGGGTTTAGAATGAGCTACAAGCATTTAGGGAAAAAATGACTATTTTAACTTCTAAAATTAATGAACTTTTTAATGCACAAACTTGTTAAATTTTTAGTTATTTCCATTTTGGTCATTTTATACATTTTATTAAAAGCTCCAGCTACTCTGCCAACCACTTTGGTCATGTTCCAGCTACTCTGCCAACCATTTTGGTCATTTTATACATTTTGGTCATGTTTGGGATTCTTATTAAAAGTGACTTTTTGGAGCAAAAAGGACTTCTGAGAAGAGAAGGAACCCCAAACATCATCTGAGAAGTTCTTCTGAAGCAAAAGGAATCCCAAACATAATGAAAATAAGGACTTTCAGAGTTAATTTTGTCTTCAAAAAGGAGTTTTTGAGAAGTCTGGATTTCTTACTTCTGGATCTTGAGAAGGACTTTTGAGAAGGAGAAGTTAAAAAGGAATCCCAAACACCCCCCAAATATATCTAAAAAGCTACTAGCCACCAGCCACCATCTATTTTTGCCAAACATACCCTATGTTCGTTTAGGTGTTAGGTTTGTTCACCAACCATTTATTTTTTCTTAATGAACGATTATGAACAAGAAAATTTGTTTGTTCAAGTGTTAGGTTTGTTCACGAACCATTTGTTTTAAGTATTAACAAATGAATATAAACGAACCGTTAAATGTTCTTTTTTCTTAACGGACAAATATGAACAAGAAAGAAAGTTTGTTTGTTTGTTCAATTCGTCACCAGTCTAGTGATTAACATATATACATAAATTATCGTTGTGTTTAGTTAATGATTTTTTAAGCTTTGTTACGATATGTAGAGAATATGTCGCAGCTTTATATATCTAAAAGAAGTTGTATTGATCATAACAGACACAGGACTAATTGTTGATTTTTTAGGGTCAAGCTTCCATCTGGAGCCAAGAAAATTGTGCCGAGCGGATGCCGAGCCATGATTGGTCAGGTTGCCGGAGGTGGTAGAACTGAGAAGCCGATGCTTAAAGCTGGTAATGCTTATCACAAGTTCCGCGTGAAGAGAAACTGCTGGCCCAAGGTTCGTGGTGTTGCTATGAATCCAGTTGAGCATCCCCATGGTGGTGGTAACCATCAACATATTGGTCATGCAAGTACGGTCCGTCGCGATGCACCACCTGGTCAAAAGGTCGGTCTTATTGCCGCTAGGAGGACTGGTCGGCTCAGAGGTCAAGCTGCTGCTACTGCCGCCAAGGCTGATAAGTAGAGCACTTGAATGGATTTTGGTATCAGGTTTGAAATTTTTACTTGTTTGTTTGTTTTGTTTGAATTTGGACTTTTGCGGGTTAATCTACAATACTTGATACAATGTTATTGTTATTTTGCTTTTTTATTGATGAGGGTTTAGTCATTTCATGGGAGTGTATGATTCTATGTTTAATTTTTTAGCGTTGTTAATTCTTTATACAACATGAATCTAATAATCGAACGCATGAAATTTCCCGGCTTATTCGCTTAAAGATAGTTTGAACATATGTTTTTATAACCGGACCAGACATTGAACCGGATGCCTTACCGGTCCATGAAACATATAATGAGTCCCTTAAGTCTAATAATTGCTGAGTGAGTTTCTTTGTACTCCAATTTGTAACAAGTTTTACCCTTGGGAAGTGTCCACTTTAACATCATGGATGTAGTGTGATGACTATTTCCCTTAAATCCTCCTACCAATTGACCAGACCATCGCTACCACACAACCAGCGGACCATCGCGAACTGCCCCAACCCACTCTTCTTCCACCACACAACCCGGTCGAAGGAAAGAAGAGTTGGCTGCCGCTGAAAACAGAGAGATGGGAGGGGACGTTTTTTCGCAAACCAGACCAACATCATTGGATCATTGAAACCAGATTCGGTGTTTTTCAACGAGATTCGAGTGTTTTGAGCTTAAAAGATGTAACCTCTGATGAACATTTAAAGTGAAATGTCTGTTGAACCATATTGATAACATGTTATTTTCTCACAATCTCAACCCATATTTTATTACATGTCAATATATCCAGATCTCTCTATTAGTACATTAATTGATATGAGAAATAGAAGAAAATACTATTTTTCCAAACAAAACCAATGATTAAAACAAAATTAGCTATTATTAATTACCATCAAGCCATTTTTGACGGAAAACCCAAACCTTATCACAAGAAGCTAGTTGTTCCATTACTTGTGGAGACCAATAACCTTGTATTAAGAACCAACACAAACAAAGATAGGATTTGACTACACTTGTTGTATTGTCCTATTTCATAATCTAGGACCACTTGTCTTATACTCTTATCTTGGGCCAACTCTTTTATTTCAATATCTTTTTTTTTTTTTTTGTATCAAAATATGGCAATGATGTTCTAAAGCAATGTACCACATGATAAAAACTTCAATTTTTACTTGCATTTTTAATACACAATGAATCTTGTTTTTTTTCCAATAAATTTTAAAATCAAAGATGATGTATGGTTCTATAAAACTCTCAATATCTAGAACCGATAATACAAGACAACTAACACAATTTATGTCGTCAATTTATGACAACATGACTTATTACGATTCTAGATTATATATAAAACACAAAAACAAAATTCAACACACGCTGAATTGATGTTTTGAAAACTTTTTAAGCGTTCAGGTAACAGGAAAAAATTCATATTAAAAGATGTTTTTTTCATGTAATACATAAAAAAAACATTGTCGTTCAAAAGAAAATAAAAAGTGTAAGTGTTTGCAAACACATTCTATCTAAAGAAATTTTTACAAAGAAATTTACCTGAAATAGCCATTTAACATTGTTTAAATTAGGGTTTGCAAATCACCACAAAGCAAGGCAAAAGAGCTCTAGGACTAAGTAGATAAAGCTCTTCAATATTCGAATAAATTCCAACTTTCCCTGCTAACGAGTCAAACCCCGTTTGACCCGATATTTCTTGAATGTTTTCTAGTGGCCGATGCACCCTCCCGGCTATTACTCTACACACGATCAATGCTTTTCGTGTATCTGGGTCTTTTTCAACCACTTCTATAGATTGAAAAGCTTTAACACTTGTAGAAGATGTAAAAACACCAATTCCGTCATTAATTGTTGAAAACCCCTCTCTTATGACCCGACAAACATAACATTTGTCACAATCACAAAGACTCGAGTCACCCTTGACACCAAGCGAACAAGCAATTGTGGCACCATAAAATCGTAGTAACTCGTTTCCATCTGCAAGACAACGAGGGTGTTTTTTGGGTAACTTGCTTGCTTTTGTTTTCACTAATTCTCGATATTCTTCAAATCTAGCTAGCGTTTTTTGCGTGTTGTGTACCTTTAAAATCTTGTCAATTCGACCAGAAGCGCTCTCAGATTTTAACCAACTCGAACGGCAAATGATTTCCACTATCTTTCTCGACGAATCACCCTCCGAAAGCTCACTAACTATAAACAAGTTGGGAAATTAAATTTCAAGTTTATGCTTCAAACCCTTTAATTTAAGAAAATAACATTAACAAGTTTCTTAAATGTCAATAAAACCGTTAAGTGTATCATATTATCGCTATCATAACACTCGTTTAATCACCCTTAAATTATACAATAATTATAAAAGTAATATAAAAAAAATCCAAGAGACACAATATATTTTTTTTTTGAACGGCGATTGACTCCAACAGTCGAGAGGATCACACCCACATTGCATGGGTCCTAGTCCCCCTCGGGCGAGGCATCCGAGGTTGACCATAGGCGCTCCACGAGAAAATTTCCAACCGACAGCCACTTGACTGCCGTTGCAGCCTCCGCACTCAAGAGCCGGAGTAACCGCGCTGTAATAGAAAACTCGTGTGCGGCTCAAGACTCGAACCCGGGCTATAACGCACACAAGGCTCTAATCCATCATTGCCATGACCCCTCAACAAGTTTGGGGTCATTTTCCCCCAAATGCAAGGGGTGGGGATCGAACCCGGGTCTCCAAGGAAACCCAAAGTTCTTTCCACCACTCCACTACAAGTGGGATATGAAACAAGAATCTTACCCGCATGTTTGGAGACATGATGAGTTTCAAGATTTTCCAACCTACGAAACTGCTTGCCACACTTATGGCACGTGACTCCACCGGAAAACCCATCGGAATATTCTTTCTCCGACGAACTTCTACCCTTTTGCAAAACCATGTTATTCTTCCCAACAATCCCCAAATGACCAGAATTCCCATTCTTTAACTCCTGCATTGTCCCGGCGGCGCCGCCACCATTCCCGTCGTGAAAACCACCACCAAAGGTGGTAATTTTAAGCTCACATGTTGAGTTACTAACAATTACATCATGTGTAACATGATTCAAAAACTCACTACTTCCAATAGACCTTGGACTATTAACAACATTTTCAGAATGTCTTTTGCTTCCACCATTTATTACATCTTTAAGATTTGCAATGGATCTTGAACATCCACATCTTCTGGGTTTTCGGGTCAGGATTGTGGATAAATGGGTCCTGGATTTCGGGTCGTGGACATCTGAAGAATCTGATGTGCAGTGGAATGATTTTTTTAAGGAAAACCAAACGGTTGACATGTTTTTTTTTTTTTAAGATTGGTTGAAAATATTGTTGTGGTGTTCATGTTTTGAGGAGAATTTTGGAATAAATAAAGATGTTTTGGGGTGAAGAAGTTGTTGAGAGCGATGGAATTGAAATGGATAAAAAGAGTTTCGGTTTCAGATGACCATCAGCCATTAGTCTATGACATGGTAAAGATAAAAGACAGTCACGGATGTGAATAACTGAAAATGTGAATTTATTGGTTTCCATTTTGAATGATAAATTAAAGTTGTTCATTTATTATAAGGTTTTCTAGGTTGTAAACGAACTGAAACGTTCAGTGAACAGTTTATAAACTGTTTGGCGGGAAGTTCGCACGTGTTCGTTCTTTTAATAAATGAATGGAGGATGTGTTCGTTCATTTATGTTTGTGAACGTTTGATAGTGTGATCCTTATATTCGTTCGTGTTCGACAGTTTTATTAGGGGTTTTAATTTTGGGTTGTTGGATTTTATCACCCCTAACTATTGGCTATCGATCACTGTCACTCCCAACTATAACTTTGACGTCCGCCACCCCCAACTTAACACTTAGTGTGTTTTGTCACCACATCATTAACTGATCACTAACTTTTGATCATGTTACTATACATTTTGGGTGTCCTAAGATCCCTATGACACCCCCAAAAGTATAGTAACGGAATCTAAAGTTAGTGATCATTTAACGATGTGGTGACAGAACACGCTAAGTGTTAAGTTAGAGGTGACGGACGTCAAAGTGATAGTTGGAGGTGACAGCAGCCAATAACCAATAGTTTAGGGTGATAAAATCAAATAGCCCTTTAATTTTTATATTTTATTAATTTACTTCAAAATTCCACTATTAAGATATTTAGTAATATTGGTGAATTGTATATTATTAGAAAATTAATATGTGTTCACATGTGTTTGTTTTTGTTCATGTTCGCTTGTTTTTGTTGATTTGTGTTTATACAGGGTCGGTCCAAGCCCAAGTATATTGAGGCTTGGGCCTTGAGCCACCAAATCTATAGGGCCTCTAGATTAAAAAAATAAATATATGATATGGCCTGAAAGATGGATTTAATGTGTATTAAAAAGGGGCTGCATATGGAAATATTGAATAGATGAATAGGTCGTAGCTATCAATGTGTTATGGGCGGCAATTGGGATTTACAAGATACGGAAGAGAAATCATCGCCTACAAGTAAACCTTATACAGTTATAGTTTATTTTGTCGGTCCAAGCCCGGGTAAAGGAGGAGGGTTTTTCTCAAATTGTTTGTTTTTTTTTTTTTTTTTGAAAAAGATCACAAGTTTTTACTTCGCCTTAGGCCACCAAAATAGTTGAGCCGGCACTGTGTTCATAAATGTTTGTTTTTCTTTTTCATGAATGTTTATTTGTGTCCGCTTGCGTTCATAACCTGAATAACAAATGAACATGTTCATTTACTTAATTTACTTAATGAACGAACACGTACCAAGAATTTCGTGCATGAAGTATTCATGAACAGTTTGTGATCACATTTATTTCCTTAATAAACGAACACTAATATCGCTTTGTTTGTGTTCATTTAGTTCGTTTCCAGAACTAGGCTTTTTACTTTTACTTGTGAGTCAAGTTTATTTTCTTGATTTGTTGGTGGAAAAACGAGCAGGTATCGTGGTGGTATATTTAAAGATTAGAGCATTCACATCCAATCCATCAAATTATACATACATTCCACTAAAAAACAACTCCTATATCAATATATTTCCACTAAAAACAAATACTTTTTCTCTCTCCTTTTAATTAAATAATATTATCATTACATTTTTCTCTCACTTCCACTCACAACCACTTTCAAAATATATTAAAAAAATTATAACGGGTGAACAGTGTCCCCCCAAATATACAGATGAACAGTAACATTTTCTCTCTCCTCTACTCACAACCACTTTTTATACCCTTTATAATATAAAAACCCCTCCTCACATAATTTGATGGTTAGGATGTGAATGCTCTTAGACATTATACATTATATACATACATATATTAAAAATCAAATGTTATAAACAGTAAATGAGGGCAAAAGGGTCTCCATCAGCAAACCCCTGTTTATCTTCATCATTTGGCAAACGAGAAACAGAGGAACACCGATGAAACCCACTGCCCCGCCGCCGTTTGTGTCCTGTCGTTACGGTCGTCGGCCAGTGGCGATGGTCTCTGGTTTCAGAGGACGATGGAATGTCGACGAACACAGATCCGCCGCCCGCCGCCGCCTTTGTCCTGTCGTTCCGGCCGTCGGTCAGTGTTGAAGGTCTCTGGTTCAGACGACGATGGATGGTGGCGATGGTGGCCGATCTGTGTATCGTCGGCGACACAAGCACTTCCAAATAGAAAGCTCGCAGCGTTATCTACTTCGTCAACCACAACCCAAGCGATGGTTTCCATCTGAGATTAGGGCTCCAATAGGTACGATTTAACAAACCGGGTTTCTATTTTCAGTTACCTTGAAGTTAATGTTTTCAATTTGAGTGGGCTCCTGTTAGTACTTTTAGTTTTTAGGTTTGTAAATTGATTTGGCTGTTAATAAGTGTTCCTTCGTGTGTCCCTCCACCACCTAAAAGGAGATGCAAGAGACGAGATGAAGGGTATGCATGTCTTCTCTCCCTTCTCACTTCATGCGTCCAGAAACCTTAAATGGCGAAGGGGTTTTCCACCGACGATTATCAGTAATGACGACGCCGATGATTACCACAATCCATTAGAGATACCCGAATAGAGGTAGTCGGGATTATTGTTGATTTGTTGTTGTGTTATTTATGTTTGTTTACCTAATCTGGAGTTTGTTAATTGCTGGTTTAGTTTTAATTTAAAGTGCTTTGAATTGATAGCTTTTTATTGCATGTCAAGATTTATTTTGTGAACATTCGGTCTATGTTTCGAACTTTGTGAATCTGGAAATCTGTTAGTATCTCGAAAAGGCGTGTTGAGTTTGTTTAATTGTGTAATGTTTATTGCTTTTCATTTGTTTTTTTTTTTTTTTTTTTTTTTTGAAGTATGTGTGGTTAGATGATTCATGAGTTTATTTGAAACAAAGTGTTTGATAATTGTGTTGAACCACAATCTGGTATATTGTTTTCATTGATTTTGGATGATATGCAACTGTAAAAATTTGTTGGAAGCATGTGACCTTGGCTGATTCATGAGTTTATTTGAAACAAAGTGTTTGAAAATTGTTATCATGGTAGCTAGAGTTGGAAGTTTCGGCCCATTGGGTTGTGTTTAACCTAGAAAAAGGAACGAAAAAAGTGTCATCTCCACCCAAACAACCCTTGTCTGTTTTGACTGTACCAAAGTTGGTGTATTTAAATCCGAACCCGGTTTACTCTGTTATTCGTTTCTAAAGCTTTTCCTATGTCTATGTTGCAGCATTGACATTAAAGGTGACGAGCCTTTGCTTCGCGATGAATCTCAAATGACTCTTAATGTGAAATCACTTGGTCATGTTCTTTATTTGTTCATTATGTTGGGTTAAACGGGCTCATTTACAAGTCACGGGTTTAATTCGGGTCAGCAGGTTGCGGGTCAAAAGTGCAAATGGTTCAGTAGTAAATGGGTCAAGTAAAATCAATGGGTTTAATTAATTAGTTTCTACACAATTTATTTAGAATGGATTGGTTGGGGTTTGACCATATCTCATGGAAAGTGTACATTGGTTGGGGTACACGAAGAGGTCAATTATGTTCGATTCTTTAGTTGACTTAGTATTATTATATTGTGTTTTCATTTTCACGTTGATATGCTTATAGGCTATACATGTAGGCTATATAAAGCCCTTTTGTTTAATGAATATTGTACCCATTCTTTGATAATAATAATAATATAGCAAGCTTTTATCCTTTCTTTCTGCAAATCAACTTTTCACATTCACATATAGAACTTGATCAATTAAGGGCTTGTTTGGCTAAGCTTTTCAAAACAGCTTATTTGCTTATTTGCTTTTCTGAAAAGCAAATAAGTCAATAAGCTGTTTTGAAAAGCTTTAAAATGGAGCTTTTCAAAATGACTTATTAGCTTTTCAGAAAGCAAATAAGCAAATAAGTCATTTTGAAAAGCTCAGCCAAACAGCCCCTAAGTGTATGCATTGTGTGTTTGCAAAGGGGCCTGAGCCAACACATTAATGGTCAACCTGAAGGTAAAAGAAAGCAACTTATCGTAATCTGATGCTACTGTTTTCTTTGTTTTTGGAAAGCTTTTCATCTATTTGTTGTGACGTCATCGATGCCTTAGCGCTTGTAGGTAAATACATTTCCAGTAGTGTGTATTTATTGCTTAGCCATATTCGTATATTGCTATTAGTCAACTTTTATCATCACTGATACATGTTATTAGGTTCTCCAAAATTTGTTGTGTTTACATACCTACATTTACTTTTGTATGGGTTAACCAAACCATTTTTTATATCAGTAGAATTAACCAAAATTGTTTTTAACCCATATTTATCGTTTTTAAAGAACAAACTCGGTCTCTTAAGTTTGACTGTTGGACATGAAGTTTGACTTTCGTATATGTAAAAGATTTTAATATGAGTACAGAACTATGGTGCGGTTTTTGATAAAACGGGTACTGGTATTATAGGCCAAGTGAAGCTCCAGGGCTTAACAAATGGGTCGGTCGTTGACCTTTCATCTCAGCAATGGACATATTGAGTTGGATTCAAAGGAGAAGCACTAGGGCAGGACACTGGTGGTTCATCACTTTGGGTCCCCTAAAAGTCAACCTCAGACTTGTATAAGGTAATATCAAAGTCAGTTATCTAAAAAAGCAAACTTTGACAAGAGTTTTATATCATAAAGAAGTATGTTATAACTGACCAACTTTGATGATTTTGCTGCTGATGGTCCAATTGCAATAGACTTCACGGGAATGGGGAAAGGCGAAACGTGGGTCAATGGTCAAAGCACCGGACGTTATTGGTCTGCTAATATTGCTCCAACTAACAGTTGCTCAGATTGTAGTTGCAAAGAACCATGTTTGAACTGTTGATAATTTATTATGTCAACTGTACTTGCTTGCACATGTTGTATCACAACAAAGGACATGATGAATGCTTGCAACCATACTTAAATAAAGCTAACCTAACACGTCGCGCAACGCGCGGCGTCGAATACCCCTAGTTGAAACTAGGTTAGAACCTCGTGTATTACACGGGTTGAATAAATGTAATTTCATATATTAAATAGAGTTAATTGCCAAAATCGTCCCTGAGGTTTGGGTATATTTGCCATTTTCGTCCAAAATAACACTTTTGTACCATTTTGCCCCCCACGTTTGTAACTTTTTGCCATTTTCATCCAAAACACTAACTTAGTTTTTTTTTTTTTTTTTTGTTAAGTTGAATTATATTTGGATGAAACTGGCAAATATAAACCACAGGGACGATTTTGGCAATTTACTCAAACTATTTTTAATTTCTTTTATTTAATTAATTTTGTTACATATATAATAAAAAAATATACATGCAATTTTTTTATGAAAAAAAATAATAGTTTTGTCACATATTTTTATAAATTTTCATCCAACCACTAATTAAGTTAATTTTTTTTCTATTAAGGCGAACGATGTTTTAAATTTTATAAATTAATACAGAAGTTAATTTCCAGTTTCTTTATATAAATCAGTTTTATTAAGAGAAAAAAACTGGTATATACTTTTCAATATTTTCGCTTTTAAACTTTTAATAAATATATGCAGTAAATAAATCATACATTTTCAATTAGTTTTTTTGTTCTTATCTATTTTTAGTTTTTAGTTTATTTTTATGTAAATGTATTATTTTGCTTGTAACATATTCTATTAATGGGTGACCATACTATTTGAGTATTTTGGTCAAGGAAATGTAATAAATTGTCACGCTAGCTGGTTTTTCTTTGTAGTAAGCTTTATGTTATAACTCAAGCATTATGTAACTAAAGGTTGTGGGATGGTACAATCAAACTTTGTGAATTTAGTTCAAACGTCTAATATTGTCTTTAGGAAAAAAACAAATTGGGTAATTTTAACAAACATTTTCATAATTCAGGTAAAAAAACAAAAGAATTTGTAACAGACATATAAAACTTAAAGTTAATTTATTATAATTGAAGAACTAAAAAACTAAAAAATATATATATAAGAACTAAAAAAGTGTAAAAACTTTTTTTGCTTAAATTTCGAATTATATAATTATATTAAAAATTTAAGAACTATAAAATATTGAGACGTATATAAGTATAGTAACGGAATCTAAAGTTAGTGATCATTTAACGATGTGGTGACAGAACACGCTAAGTGTTAAGTTAGAGGTGACGGACGTCAAAGTGATAGTTGGAGGTGACAGCAGCCAATAACCAATAGTTTAGGGTGATAAAATCAAATAGCCCTTTAATTTTTATATTTTATTAATTTACTTCAAAATTCCACTATTAAGATACTGGTAGGGTGCCCGCGCGATGCGGCGGGGGCGACACTTTGGATTGCGGCACTCGTTGCTGGTAGTTTTCTTATTTGTATATGATAACATTATTGTGGTGGATATATGTCATAAGTGTTACACATGGGAGCCTAACACCTATAATGTCTTGCAATGTTCGATCAACTGTCTCTATCGCCTGACGTTTCGCCATCGATGCCTCATCCCATATAATTAACTTGGAGGACCTAATTAGTTGACTTATAATTCCTAAAATTTTGGGACATAGTTTACTATTTATCTACTAAATATCGTAAATTAGTATTAAATAATTCCTAAAATTTTGGGATATAGTTTACTATCTATCTACTAATATCGTAAATTAGTATTAAATAAATATCGTAAATTAGTATTAAATAATTCCTAAAATTTTGGGATATAGTTTACTATCTATCTACTAATATCGTAAATTAGTATTAAATAATTCCTAAAATTTTGGAACATAGTTTATCTTCTATCTACTAAATATCAAAGTTTTGTTTTGTTATAAAAATTAATAATAAATAAAGTATAGAAAAACTGTTTTAAACATGTAAAGATTCGTTTGTTAATAAAAAATACTAAACAAATGACAAAAGTATTTTAGTTCAATCGAGATGTAAATTATAAGTGCAATAAAATAACACAAAACATAAACTTCAAATATAAAATAAACTTTATTATTCATGGGATAGTCTAGATCAAACAAAAACAACTGAAAATGAAAAAAAAAAACATAAAAACACTTGATATATTTCATCTAATTTCTCTTCTTTTTTGATCCGTTTTTCTTGTTTGTGCTCGAATCAGCAGTATCATCTAATTCATCTTCTTTCTCATCGTCCTCAGAATCATCTAAATTTATAACCTCGACCCATTTCCATTCAGAGAGTCTTTTAGATCTTTTCTTTTGATTCTCATACTTCCGATCCTTAAAAAACAAAAATTTAATAAAAAAGTTAAAAAATGATTAAATAAATTTTATAAAAAAAACAAATATTGAATAAAAAAATTTAAAAAAGATTAAATAAATTTTAAAATTACCTCTTTACTAAATTGACGTTGAAGATTAGACTTGTATGGACTGAACATTGCACCATAAGAAATAATTTCAACACTATTATCACCATCATCCTACAATAAAACACCAAATAATAACATAACGACTTGTTAATATGAAAGATTATAAGCGAAAATATTACTTAAAAACTAACAAAAGCTTGTTCGGCAACTGGGGTGTTTAAATTGGTGTGTTGAATCTGAAAAATCAAATAAGTTAGTATTCACATAAAAGTAAATAAAAGAAAACAATTATTCATTATTGCGATATAACAAAACTTATCATAGAACCGACCTTAGATTTTTCAATATCGCATGCTTGTTTTTTCGCATCAAGTGAATTCAGAACTGGCTCCATATTTTAAATCTGTTTAGCAATAGAAATGTAAAATTGTGAGTGTTTGCTATGTATTTATAGTAGTCCATTAGGGTTTAGTTTTAGATTGGTCATCCATTTATTTAGGAAGTTTGTTGTGAGTTTTAAGTTTTTAAAATAAGATGCACATATCCTGTTTAGTTTGTTGTGGCATGTTTAATAGGAAGTTTGTTGTGAGTTTTATCTATACTATATTAAACATGCCACAACAAACTGACTCTGTACAAGTAAAATTAGGGAATATTTTAGTTTATTAATGCCGTTCAAAACAAAAAACTTGGGTAAAAAACAAATGTTAATGCACGGTAGCTAGGTAATGGTCAAAGCTGGCTTGGGTAAAAAACAAATGTTGGCTTTAATCAATTGTACATTTACGCATCGGCTATTTGTACTTTATGAACGCACGGCGAAACTAAAAAAGACAACTATCGAAACGTTTAAAAAAATGTGCCGATCGTCATGGTACCTTCGGATTTTTTTAAAACATTACGGGTTGTAAGATATCGCAGGAATACATTAAAGAATTAAAGAGGGGGGGGGAAGTGTAACTAATTACCCATAATTATGTTAAATGTCAAGGATTTAAATGTAATAGATTGTGGGACTAAAAAATAATTATGGTTTAAAAGACCACTTTACCCTCATTCTAGGGGTTTATTTATAAATAATAGGGGAAGAAGTTCTTAACTTTTGGGAATCATTCCCTCATGTATTATAATATAGTATAGATTTAGTAATATTGGTGAATTGTATATTATTAGAAAATTAATGTGTTCACATGTGTTTGTTTTTGTTCATGTTCGCTTGTTTTTGTTGATTTGTGTTTATACAGGGTCGGTCCAAGCCCAAGTATATTGAGGCTTGGGCCTTGAGCCACCAAATCTATAGGGCCTCTAGATTAAAAAAATAAATATATGATATGGCCTGAAAGATGGATTTAACGTGTATTAAAAAGGGGCTGCATATGGAAATATTGAATAGATGAATAGGTCGTAGCTATCAATGTGTTATGGGCCGGCAATTGGGATTTACAAGATACGGAAGAGAAATCATCGCCTACAAGTAAACCTTATAGTTTATTTTGTCGGTCCAAGCCCGGGTAAAGGAGGAGGATTTTTCTCAAATTATTTGTTTTTTTTGAAAAAGACCACAAGTTTTTACTTCGCCTCAGGCCACCAAAATGGTTGAGCCGGCACTGTGTTCATAAATGTTTGTTTTTCTTTTTAATGAATGTTTATTTGTGTCCGCTTGCGTTCATAACCTGAATAACAAATGAACACGTTCATTTACTTAATTTACTTAATGAACGAACACGTACCAAGAATTTTGTGCATGAAGTATTCATGAACAGTTTGTGATCACATTTATTTCCTTAACGAACGAACACTAATATCGCTTTGTTTGTGTTCATTTAGTTCGTTTCCAGACTAGGCTTTTTACTCTTACTTGTGAGTCAAGTTTATTTTCTTGATTTGTTGGTGGAAAAACGAGCAGGTATCGTGGTGGTATATTTAAAGATTAGACATTGAAATAATATTTAAAGTCATAAATTATAACAACTAGTATTAAGCACCCCCGCGTTGCGGCGGGGGCGAGCACTAATGCCACACTATTGCCAGCGATCACCGACACTGAAGTTAGGGCGTGTTAATGCGAAGAAATTAAACCGAAACGTAAAACATAAAATACAATAACTAAGTTGATCTAGGACTTTCACGTTACGATGAACCCGCGTCTATTTTTTCTCGTTTGACAGGTTCATCGTAATCTATGTATATATTATATATCATTACCACTATACAAACCATAATACATATATTACAACCATTGCATCAATATGTTGTAAATTATATTTATATAGGATTTTGGCTAAATTAATTAGATTATTATAAATAATAATAATAATAATTTTAAAAATAAAACAACACAAATTTGAATGGATCAAACTGATTGAACATGGTAAGATAATGAAACCATTTTTAGTATGGCACAACCACTTAAGCACAATTTACAATCATACATGCATACAAAACAGATTGAATTTGGTAAGGTAATGAAACCATTATTTGATTAAGGTACAACCACTTAACACAATTTACAACCAAACATGCATACAAATTATTTGATTAAGGTACAAACATTTAAGCATAATGTACCAAAGATGCATACAAATGTTACAAATTAATAGTGTATAAATAGTAAAAGAAAATAACTAAATTATATATAATGAAACTTTCAAAATTATATTAAATCACATGATTTAGTTTCAAATAAAAAGGTTTTTAGTTAATTCAAGTGATTAAGTGATAAACAAAAAGATGTTTAGGTGAATTAAACGATAGGGTTACATATACAAACATGTCTATAGTTAAATAATAATACATTTGAACTTCTTTAAGAAAAATAAAGTGAGATGAGTGTTGTTTGATACCTAACACAAGACTAGGTCGTATAGGTATAGCTATGACATATATTCGGATATCAAGCATATGTTGAAACATCTTTAAAAAAAGTAAAGATGCTTTAAAGCCGTAAAGCTATGACATATTCGGATATCAAGCATATCATGCATATGTGGGAACATCTTTTAACATACATATCTCTATGAATTAGGATAGAATAGGAAGGCTTCTACCTTCCATGATCATTTGAAATTCACTTGGCACGTCTTTATGTCATATTGACATATGCAAGGGCGGGTAGAGGCAACCTCCGCTACACCTCAACTTTTAACCGGAAGTTCAAACTATAACAACCCTCCTAAAACCCCTTAAAACAACCCTAAACGTTCCTATTATATCTCGTATATGAGAAACGGCCCCAAATAACCTTTATGATAATGAAAATCAAATAAAAACAAAAATATATAGTTCTCGTGGGCCGCGACCCGGTCCCCCAGGTCTGTCGCGGGGCGCGGACGAGGGGCAGCTGGCCGGACCCCCTTGCGCCACGTGTCTGGATGCGTGTTGAAGCTACATAGGTGATTCACCAAGGCTAGGACCTACCCTACCCTGCTCGCAGGCCGCGAAGGACGGACCCAAGTGCGTCGCGAGGCGCGAGCCGCCTTCGATCAGCCCTATAAATTGAGGCTTCGGCCTCATTCTTCAAACCGTTCATTTTCTTTTTCTCTCTTAAACCTCTACTGCTATAATACTCGGGTATTATACCCCCTAAAGCTCTGCCTCGTTGTAAGTATTATAACCCCTCGATCACGTATTTGTTACCCTACCCGATTGATCTAAGGCTCCGTAACGCATGTCAAGGCTCTGCCTGACTCAGTTCGTTGGAGTTCTGTCTCGTGTTGTATGACTAACGTGATTTGGGTTATCTTACTAATACGTGTGCATTGTTTAATTTTAATAGATAATACCCAGGAGAATCATCAGGAAGCTATAGTATTAGCTAAGTCAGCAAAGTGAGTACATTCTCTTTTTGGCACCCTTTGTGATGCCATTATTTCAAAAGTTTTACAAAACCCAAAATATTATCAGTTATAATTACAGTGATTGAGTTTTTGTAATCCACAATTGCTGCCAATATTATGGGGTTTGTATACAGTACTTGATAACCTTCACAATTGGGCACGGGTATCCAATGTGTGATATGACCATAGTCACAGATCCGTCGAGTGACAAGTACTGACCGAGTAATTGGGTAGATATAAACATTGTAATTACTCTCAATGCTGTAAAGTTATAAAACTTGTTTTGATTAAACTGGGATGCACTCACCAGTATTTCTTGATGATAAAATCTTTTTAAAACGCATTTCAGGTAACTTAATGTGAAGCTAATAGAAGCTCAGCTGGAGAGCACTGAAGGCTTAAAGAAGTGCAATAAAAGTTACCTAAATAAAAAGGAGATTTTGTTTTCGATAATTAGGGTTTATCCCTATAAATGTATTGCAAATGGAACTTGGGTTTTATCCCATTTATTTATTATAAAAGTTTGGTGTTTTAAACTCTGATAACTATTTCCTAACTACGGTCCTGATGTATAAATTCCGCTGCCAAATTAATAAACACCGATACCACCGGCTCTATGCGCGTCTCGCGGCCGCCCCCCCCCCCCCCCCCCCCGGGGCAGGGGTCGGGGGCTGCGACACAAATGTTTTTTTGTTTTTTGACGTTTCGTTACCCTTGAAAAAAAAATGCTACCCCTCCTCAATGGTTAAAGAGAATAGTGTAAAGAGAAAAAAAAAGTGAAAAAAAGAAGAGAGCAAGTTAAGCGTTTTTTTGGTGAACGGTAAAATGTTGTTACCTGGTTGGGTGGTTGTTTGAGGAAGAAGACTGTTAAGTTGAAAAAGAAATTATGATTAAATAAAGTTTTAAAATAACTTTAAACAAAAAGAAAGAGTGAAGGTGCGGTCTTACAACCTATATATATACCACCAATCCAAATAAATATCATTTTTTTAACAGCTAACAGAATCAATCTGCCAACGTAAGATAGATGAGGAAAGAAAGAAGTCCATAACCTTTTTTATTTCCAATCTGCCAGACTGGTGTGACAGTTTTAGGTTGTGGGATGCCTTTAGGCAGTTCCAGAATCTCACAGATGCGACTGTTCCAGGGAAGAAGGATACCAGAGGTCAGAAGTTTGGATTCATTCGCCTTGCCACACATCGTTAGGACCAAAGATTGGATCTTAGAACTATCGAACATTTCCATCGATGGTGCCAAGTTGGGGGTTAACGTGGCGAAGTTTGATAAAGATGGTTCGAGATTAGGATTCCGCCTTAAGTAGAGGAGGAAAGAAAGAAGTCCACAACCTTTTTTATTTCCAATCTGCCATACTGGTGTGACAGTTTTAGGTTGTGGGATGCCTTTAGGCAGTTCCAAAATCTCACAGATGCGACTGTTCCAGGGAAGAAGGATACCAGATATCAGAAGTTTGGATTCATTCACCTTGCCAACATCGTTAGGACCAAATATTGGATCTTAGAACTATCGAAGATTTCCATCGATGGTGCCAAGTTGGGGGTTAACGCGGCAAGTTTGATAAAGGTGGTTCGAGATTAGGAACCCGCCTTAAGTCAGTTTGGGAACGTAAGATAGAGGAGGAAAGAAAGAAGTCCATAGCCTTTTTTATTTCCAATTTGCCAGACTGGTGTGACAGTTTTAGGTTGTGGGATGCCTTTAGGCAGTTCCAAAATCTCACAGATGCGACGGTTCCAGTGAAGAAGGATACCAGAGGTCACAATTTTGGATTCATTCGCCTTGCCAACATCGTTAGGACCAAAGATTGGATCTTAGAACTATCGAAGATTTCCATCGATGGTGCCAAGTTGGGGGTTAACGTGGCGAAGTTTGATAAAGATGGTTCGAGATTAGGAACCTGCCTAAAGTCAGTTTGGGAACATAAGATAGAGGAGGAAAGAAAGAAGTCCACAACCCTTTTTATTTCCAATCTGCCAGATTGGTGTGACAGTTTTAGGTTGTGGGATGCCTTTAGGCAGTTCCAGAATCTCACAGATGCGACTGTTCCAGGGAAGAAGGATACCAGAGGTCAGAAGTTTGGATTCATTCGCCTTGCCACACATCGTTAGGACCAAAGATTGGATCTTAGAACTATCGAACATTTCCATCGATGGTGCCAAGTTGGGGGTTAACGTGGCGAAGTTTGATAAAGATGGTTCGAGATTAGGATTCCGCCTTAAGTAGAGGAGGAAATAAAGAAGTCCACAACCTTTTTTATTTCCAATCTGCCATACTGGTGTGACAGTTTTAGGTTGTGGGATGCCTTTAGGCAGTTCCAAAATCTCACAGATGCGACTGTTCCAGGGAAGAAGGATACCAGATATCAGAAGTTTGGATTCATTCACCTTGCCAACATCGTTAGGACCAAATATTGGATCTTAGAACTATCGAAGATTTCCATCGATGGTGCCAAGTTGGGGGTTAACGCGGCAAGTTTGATAAAGGTGGTTCGAGATTAGGAACCCGCCTTAAGTCAGTTTGGGAACGTAAGATAGAGGAGGAAAGAAAGAAGTCCATAGCCTTTTTTATTTCCAATTTGCCAGACTGGTGTGACAGTTTTAGGTTGTGGGATGCCTTTAGGCAGTTCCAAAATCTCACAGATGCGACGGTTCCAGTGAAGAAGGATACCAGAGGTCACAATTTTGGATTCATTCGCCTTGCCAACATCGTTAGGACCAAAGATTGGATCTTAGAACTATCGAAGATTTCCATCGATGGTGCCAAGTTGGGGGTTAACGTGGCGAAGTTTGATAAAGATGGTTCGAGATTAGGAACCTGCCTAAAGTCAGTTTGGGAACATAAGATAGAGGAGGAAAGAAAGAAGTCCACAACCCTTTTTATTTCCAATCTGCCAGATTGGTGTGACAGTTTTAGGTTGTGGGATGCCTTTAGGCAGTTCCAGAATCTCACAGATGCGACAGTTCCAGGGAAGAAGGATACCAGAGGTCAGAAATTTGGATTCATTCGCCTTGCCAGCATCGTTAGGACCAAAGATTGGATCTTAGAACTATCGAAGATTTCCATCGATGGTGCCAAGTTGGGGGGTTAACGTGGCGAAGTTTGATAAAGATGGTTCGAGATTAGGAACCCGTCTTAAGTCAGTTTGGGAGCTGGTTCAGCAATATGATAAGCCTAATCAGGAAGGCAACATAGGCAGGAACCCTTCTTCTTCCGCTAAGGCCTAGATCGCTAATGATGTCCCGGTTAAGGCAGTTTCGTTCCCGTACAGAAAGGCCCTCGTTGGGGAAGACTAACCTAAGAAAGTTATTCATCCATCAGTATATCTCCAGATCCGTGTCACACCCGAACCGATGGCGGAAACATCGGAATGAGACGAAAACAACATTGCTCGAGACATCATAACGCTAAATGTGACTATATCTAATAAATTCCAATTGCATAAATACTAAAATGAAATACATTGTTCAAAATTAAATACATCAAATTGCAAACAAATATCATGAAACATAATTAATTGTTCATCTTTAAGGTTTGTATCTAAATCCACCCTAAATAAGTTTCTTCGTATCATCAACTAGGGACCTACAACATGTATTAAAATAAAGGTCAACAAAAGTTGGCGAGTGTACAAGTTTTAATAATATAGCATAATAGTGAAAAGAGTTTGCTCATATCCAACATGATAAAATGCATATATTGTTACTAACATACTAAACAAATGTAAGCTATATGTCAAACCAGAGTTTAATGCAATTGTGATTACCAAATATCATCGAAACGACAATGGTGTAATATAGTTTACTTAACAATACCACTAGAATACGGGCGGGGCGTTAGTCCTATAGCGCTATAATTGTTAGGGTACACTTGCAAAGTTAATGAGCATAAAGACATAGGTCTACATAGCATGCGAGATTAACAAGAATAATACAAGTTTCATGTTAAAAGTGGATAGCGTGTGATTGTAACAAGTTTAATAGTGATTGCGTGTTTTTGTATAATTGTACATTTTGCACCCAAAGTGTATAAAATTGAAAATGGGATCGAGTATACTTACGGTTTTTTGTAGTTTTCCACTAAACCGAGAGCCGAATAGACGAGGGTCGGTACACCGAGGTTACCCTACAATGGGTACAGATCAGACTTTAAATGCGAAAAAGTATAAAATAATTCAAGTTACAGGACCATTCGTGCGACTGGAAGTCTGTTCGCTGGAATGGGATACCCACTCGTGCGAGTGGAATATCCATTCGTGCGAATGGACTTTCCCTTCGTGTGATTGGACCAGTTGTGCGAGGTTTAATGCGTAAAATTTTAATCGTAAACTGATATAACGTTGTACAGTAATAGTAATTGTCAAAGAAAGTAAAAACAGTTTATAAAATATCCAAACAGTCAAATAAGAACAACCCAGGCGTGTCACACCCAACATGGAAAATGTTGGAGGCGAGGCGGGGTTAGCTTACTTGGTTTATAGCAAAATGTTTGGTGTTCATTCGTATGGTACGCAAATGAGGTGGTGGAACTAGGTTGGAAAGCCAAGGCTCCCACAGTTCACACTTCGGTCACAACTCATATTCATCCGTATTGAGGATGGTGAATCTGAGATGACTTCAACATCTGAGGTACTGATGAACTCGAATCGAATAGGTAAAAATCAGAAACGTAAACGTGTGACAAAGTCCCTTCGTGCAAAGGGAAATGCCCACTCATGCGAGTGGGTGTAATTTGTCCAAAACGATTGTTTGATTAATTTGAAACAATTGATTTCTTAATGAAAATTAACCCTAACTCAAACCCACAACTATGAACTGAGTTGTGAGCCCGGTGGGTACCAGATTCCATCAAGTTTCAAGATCAAAGTTTCAAAAAAAAGAAGAAAAAAAAAGAAACATGATTTAAATGTAAAAACAAGTTTAAAATCAAAGTTTTTGGATCTTAGTTTGGACCTCAAGAGTGGTGAGGTTCACCATTAGTTTGCCAAGACAAACTCGTGAAAACCATCCAAGAGGTATGTCAAACAAAATGATTTGAAGGAAAGTTAAAGAAATGAAATGAAATGCAAGAAATAAGCAAATGGAAAACAAAAAAGAGGAAATGATTACTTAGATGCTTTTGCAATAATCTGCTTGAAAATGCAAGTTCAGAGCGCCTGAGAGTGTTGGGCGACTGGGAAAGTGAAATGAGTGAGGGTAGGCACGTATTTATAGGGTTAGGGAGTGTTTGGGATGACTGAGCCTTTCGTGCGAGTGGCTTGGCACGAATGGTGTTGGTGCAGTTGGGCTCTTCGCACGAAAAGAAGGGTCTCTTCGCGCGAAGGGGTTCTTTTACTCTCTCGAAGGTTCAAGTTTAGTTACTTTAAGTATTTTAGCCGGTTTTAGATGTAACGAGTATAATTGTGTAATGCACAGGTATAAAGCATGAATAATGGTGTTTGAAGCATAGATTACTGAGTATGGACATGTAAACAAATCTAAAACATGTAACATAATTGTGAATAAAATAATTGAATTTCGTTATGATCAATAGCATCAGATTACAATGATGAAAAGAGATATGATACAATACAAATACAAGTTTCCAAAAATAGAATTACAACAATACTTTCTAAATAAGGAAAGTATAAGAATGCGAAGCGTTACAATCTATTTGTCAACAGTTGGAACGAACATTTTTTGGTTGCGAAGTTCTGGATGTGAAAGCCCTAGAAAGTTTCATTGATTTGTGGTCGGAGAAGGACTTGGGAGGAAGAGTTTGGTTATGAGTTGGTAGGATTATCGACATTTAAAGAAGAAAAAGAATTTGACCCCGTTGGTGACTTTGCCTACTTAGAGATATTACTTGTAGGGGAGCCGACCATGGAGATAAAAAAATTCACCAAACAAAGAAGAATAAGAGAAGTGGTTGAGGAGTTTGACAGCTGGCCCGTGAAGGATTTAGATGTTGGATTGCCACACACACCAACAAGAACACGGGAAAAGGTGCGAAGGAACTTGGATCGATAGAGTTTGAGGATATAAAGATGGTGCAAAAGGAAGCTCAAGGCAACACTAAAGTACAGAGACAACCATCCTTCTCATTATATTTCACTTATTTGGTTTAGTCCAGGTAAATTTAAATTTTGGTGGCCCGACCTGTTTGAATGTCTTAAAATATTATCCAGTTTCATCGTTAGATTTTTTAATAAATAATGATGAACAATTAAAATTAAATGGGTTAGACTGGGGTTGGATAAAGGAGAAGCCTCTTGATTGAGGTTTTTGGTCGTGTTGTAGATTTTGTATTATGAGTCAATTTTATTTTATTTTTATTTTCGAGTCGATATTATGCTTGGGGTTTGTTTGTGACTTGTGCAGGTTTGACTGAATTGCCCGTACTCAATCTCCATCTGGGCGGTGATTTTGAGCTTTATCATTATGTAGAGGCAACTCGAGTGTACCAATTTGTCAGCCGGTTGCGAATGGAATGCTATATAGCCGTGCTCGCTTTGGTTTGGATTATGAAGATTTTGCTTCCCCAAGCGAGTTTGTTCCTTTATGTACATTATTTTAGGTTTTTATTTATTTTTAGCGAGTTTTCCATCCACATTGAGGACAATGTGTGATTTAAGTGTAAGGATGGGAGAGTACGTCTTTTTAGGTAGATTTGAGTCGAAAAATAAAAAAATACAAAAAAAGAAATTTAAAAATCCAAAAAAATTGAAAAAATAAATAATGTCCTGAAATAATTTTTTGCAAATAAATGGAAAATTATAGAAAATTAGGATTTTTGGTTTTCAAAATATTATATATATGAGATAAATATAAATAAAAGATGTATTTTTTGGGATGTACTGTAGGCACAACCGACTTAGAGGTGGCTCCTCCTGGTGTGACAGTGGTTGTGCGGTGGTGGTGTCGGGGTGGGAGTGGGTGAATACAGATGGTGGGGGGAGGTGGAGGTGACTGGTGAGGGTGGGTGTCTTAGAGATAGAGTTTTATATGTATTTTTTTTATTTTCTAAAACTTTTTTTTAAAGTTTTTTTTTTAAATGGATTGACATTTGTGTTATTTACACAATTAGTCCTTGTAGAGGTGAATAGACACAAATGCTCTCATGTGCAAAACACATGATCAGATTTAACCAAAAAAAATTAATTAGGTTAAGGATAAAGTACATAACGTGCAAGATTTTGTAGCATAAATTATAGAGTTAATTGCCATTTTAGTCCCTGTGGTTTGGACCATTTTGCCAGTTTAGTCCACAGGTTTCATTTTTAACATCTGGATCTAAAAAGGTTTCATCGTTGCCATTTTGGTCCAACTGACTTAACCCCATCCATGCTCCTCAGTTAGTCAAGGGGCATTTTTGTCATTTCCCCTATTATTTTAATTAAGGTTTTTATTAAAGTGCCATTTTAGGGTTTTGTTGTTTATTACCCCTGTTCTATCATCGTTCCCTAATTCCATTCACCATTTTCTTCATTTTCTTTCTTCTTCAACAACAAATATGCGTGAGATTCTTCACATTCAAGGAGGCCAGTGTGGCAACCAGATCAGTGCCAAGTTCTGGGAGGTTGTCTGTGCCGAACACGGCATCGATTCCACCGGCCGCTACCAAAGTGATACCGATCTGCAAATGGAGAGGATTAATGTTTATTACAACGAAGCTAGTTGCGGGAGATACGTTCCAAGGGTCGTGCTCATGGATCTTGAGCCTGGTACCATGGACAGCCTCCGATCTGGTCCTTACGGTCAAATATTCCGACCACCATCCGATCGTCTTCTCCGGCCACCATCTTTTCTTCAACAAAACACCATGTGTTTTAAAAACATCGGTTGTTGCCTATGATTGGACCTGAAATTTTCGATTTAAAAGCTTTTAATTCTGGAGATCATGCCAAAGCATATGAAGCTCTAAAAAGAGCAGAAAAGGTTTGTTGTTTTGCTGATTATTCACTTGTGTTTTGCTGATTATTCAATTGGGGGTTTCGAAACAGAGTTCAACGCCATCAGATTTAGGGGTTTCGATTCGGTTTTGGGGTTCTTGTCGCTTTTTCTGATTATTCACTTGTGTTTTGCTGATTATTCAATTGGGGGTTTCTAAACAGAGTTCAACGCTATCAAATTTAGGGGTTTCGATTCGGTTTTTGGGTTCTTGTCGCTTGAGTTTTGCTGTAAAGTTGGGTGTTTCGTTGTAGAGTTTCAGCTGCGGGGTTCTTATCAGATTTGAGGGTTACGGGATGCTGGTGGGGTTAAGGTGGTGGCCGGCTGAGATGTGTTGATGGTGGGGTTGGAGGTGGTGTTATATGATGATGATGATGATGATAGAACAGGGGTAATAAATAACAAAACCCTAAAATGACACTTTAATAAAAAGCCTTAATTAAAATAATAGGGGAAATGACAAAAATGCCCCTTGACTAACTGAGGAGTATGGATGGGGTTAAGTCAGTTTGACAAAAATGACAACGATAAAACCTTTTTGGATCCAGATGTTAAAAATGAAACATTTGGACTAAACTGGCAAAATTGCCCAAACCACAGAGACTAAAATGACAATTAACTCATAAATTATAAATCCCGTCAAATTTAAAGGCAAATGACATTATCTGCAACTTGATACAAACATAAAAGACAAAACTTGTAATTATTTATTAATGAAAAGAATAATTAATTGTTAACACCAAATAAAAAACCGAAAAATGTACGCTTTTGGAGTGAAGATACCGCCATAGCATCAAAACCAATCAACTAAACATCCAAACCAATCTCAGCCCCACATCCCACTCAATCCAACGGCCCACATCAACGATCCGCATCCTCCATTCCTATTGGCTCACATGGCATTCCCCAAACCAGTATATAACCAAACACCCCCAAATCTTTCTCAAGATCAATCTCACCTTCCTTCAAACCCTCCACCGTTGTTCAACCGTCAAAAAGCCACCGTCTTTCTTCACCCGATGGCCGGAAGAGGCAAAACCCTAGGCTCCGGAGCCGCCAAGAAGGCCACTTCCCGCAGCAGCAAAGCCGGTCTTCAGTTTCCGGTCGGCCGTATCGCCCGGTTCTTGAAAGCCGGTAAATACGCCGAACGTGTCGGTGCCGGAGCTCCGGTCTACCTCGCCGCCGTTCTTGAATACCTCGCCGCAGAAGTAAGTTTCACTTCCATTCACTCAATTTTGTTAATTTAGGGTTTGGGTGTTTTAGGGTTTTGGTTGATTTGGGGGTTTTGGGTTTTGATGAGGGAACTGTGAAATTGGTTGTGTGCAGGTGCTAGAATTGGCGGGAAATGCTGCAAGGGATAATAAGAAGACACGAATTGTGCCGAGACATATTCAATTGGCAGTGAGGAATGATGAGGAGTTGAGTAAGCTTCTTGGGCATGTTACGATTGCGAATGGTGGTGTTATGCCGAATATTCATAACCTTTTGTTGCCGAAGAAGGCTGCTGGGTCTTCCAAGTCAGCTGCAGATGATGAGTAGAGAGAGAGAAGATGTAGGATTTGGTTGGTGTTGTGTTGTTTAGGGTTTGGGTGTGTAGTGGGTTGAGATCTTTGTTGGTAGGGGTGATTAGAGATAGGGTTTCGATTCTATATGTTTATAACTTAAAATTGAATGAAAAAGTTGTGTTCTTGCCCCTCGGTGATTAAAGGGTATTATTGAAGAAAGAATTGGTTTCAGTTTTATTTTGGTTGAATTTGTTTTTGTTTGCATTTGAAAGGTCTGTTGCGATTTGAATATTTGCACGCTTGTTTACATGAAGTGTGCGTGTTTTAAGTGATGAATGTTGTGAACATGTAACAGTAAAAGGGCGGTTAGATTAAGCACAGTGTTAAGCGAGCTGGGCCTAGCTTTCCCTGAGCTTGGCTTGGTTACAAAATCAGTCGGCTTGGCTCAGGTCGTTTCAAATAGAGTTTTCCCTTTTTTTGTGAATCCGCATGTATATATAGTCTGGGATTGTGATCCGCATGTTATATTTTCCCTTTTTTGTGAATCCGCATGTGATAGGTGACCGTGTTTAGTGAATCCGCATGTTATTGGCTGTCCGGGTTTAAAGTGGCAAGTTAAAGTCACCAACCATCATTCACTCAATTGTCGTCATAGGTACCCAAATAAATAAAAACAATTTGTTAAACTTTTGTTAGCTATATTCATACAACATTAAGTCTGCTAGCATTCATCCTTGTAATCTTCAGTCGTTAAGTATCTAGGATAAATTTCAAGGTTGGGGATATGAGAAATTTTAGGCCAATCTACACCACCCTCCTTTATACCTTATATTTAGATATACACAACTGTCTATCACCAGTTCATTTAGATCCTTGAAACTTTGAATCTCGCTCAGTAGAGAACGTAATTTCATGCAATCTGACAATTTCAACTTTCTGATATTTGGTAGGTAATCTGGTAGAGAAATTAATTTATTACAGTTTGCTACTTTTAAAATCTCGAGTTTTGGAAGGTTACATGGCAATGAAGCTAAACTCCCACGATACTTGATGTCTAATTCGGGTACACTAAGAAGCATGTTTATGTCATCATCATTGACAGTGGCGAAGCTTGAGATTTTCGATCGGGGGGTCGAAAACGTATATACCCAAAAATTTCTATATAACCGGGGGTAAAAAACGTATATATTCAAAAATTTATATACAAAAACTACATACTCTTCACTACTGAGCGAAAAAGTTCGGGGGGTCGGCCGCCCCCTCCCGCCCCCACTAAGCTACGCCAATGATCATTGACCAAAACTATTTTTAAATTTGGCAACCTCACGCGTCCTTGGAGCGGCGCATCATGCGCAGGATGCGTCTTTGAAGCACGGGATGCGTCTTTGAAGTGAAACCCAATAAAAAATGGACACGTGGCCACCATGACTTTCAAAAGGGGCATGGGATGCGTCTGGAAGGCATGAGATGCGTCTGGGCCCACCAACATTTGAAACGACACGTGTCCTTTTTTATTGGGTGTTTAAGAAGTCTGCATATAGACGCATCCCATGCTTGATGCGCCGCTCCAAGGACGCGTGAGGTTGCCCAATTTGAAAATAGTTTTGGTCAATGGTTATTTTTGTATTTTTCTCTTGTAATTTGTTTCTTTGACTAATTAAAAGGTAAGATTGTCAGTCTTCATGATTAGTACATTTTCTTCAATCTTCAGGAAAAAAGACACAAATAAATACTAGTTAATGTGCCATTTCTCCATATTGTTCTTAGAGCTCTCCTTTATGGTGAAAGAAAATGGAACATATATAGGTCATTTATGAATAGCTCACTGTATGGTTAGAACATTACATGTATATTATGTATTTAACAACTCTTGGAACTAGGCGACATCATGCATACATATTTTAATGTAAAGTTTATAATATTTTTTTTTTCAACGCGCCACAGTGAATCAATCGAAACTGGTTGCTTACTTTCTATGGTGATGAAAAAAATGAAGCTTTGATAGCTGATACCAACTTTGCATTTGAGAAGTTTGGTTCTTTGACCAAACTTCTTCAAAAGTCAAACCAAAAGTTAAAGATTGCAGCATTCATGTTGAAAGATGTCTTACTTATCGGCTTGGCAAATTGATGTTCAAGTACATAAAGGAAGGTGTGGTTTACGTTACAGACTGATCGCCATCTTCACTAGAACTATTAACTAACCCTCCATCACCGTTTGAGGCCTCACTCTGATCGTCTTTCTTCTTCAGCGGTTTTATAGGAGCCGCCTGTATCTCTTTACACACCTTCTCCAAAATGATAAGAAAATCCCGTACAACCGAAAACAATCTCAGCCCTTCATCTTTCCCAGCGTTTCCATGAAAGTAATCCACTGTACTTTTCACAAGACCCATTATCCTCTTCTCTTCTTCAACCATCCATGTAATCTCCTTCTCAGCAGTCTCCACAAAAGTCGATAAAATAAGCCAAAATTCATCGGGTTCTGCATCTTCCGATTGCTCTTCCAAATTCTTCATATCCGTGTTCAATGATTCACGGGCTTTCAAAAGCCCGGACCCAAGTTTAGAAACCGAACTGGTCAACCTCTCGGCATCGATCATTGCCGCTTGTGTCACATTCTCAAGCTCGTTACTCAAACCGGAAACCACCTCCAGCCCGAGTTTGCAATAATGTTCATCCGCTTCTTCTTTAGAAGGTTCCAGAAGAAGATCTTTGGTTTTAATGGGGCTTATGTTTTTATCGCCTGCTTTGGCGGCCCGGGCCACTCGCATACCTTCACCCCTCATGATTTCTTGAACTACATAATGTAAAAGAGTCGTTTTTCCATCGGTTCCTTTGACATCCGAGAGCTTTAAGAGTGTGTCCAGTTTGAATGCGGTTGCACTCCCACGAAAAGTTCCGACGTTCATCCGGTTCCCGGTTTTCAGAACAGCTTCCAGTAGTTTGAGGAACAATCGGCTTTTTTTAAGCTCTACACAAGCAGCCTCTAAGGTTTCAAAGGATTCTTTTATGTTTGCTTCTTCATCTTGAAGCGTGCACATGAATAATAACGATTCTAGCCTTTTGAATGCGTACGGTATTTCAACTAATATTTTTAAAAATCTCTCTGCAGATCCAAGCCGACTAAGATCCCCACCATATAGCCGTAATTTCAATTCCTCTTCATCAGTTGGTGCCATTTTTAGCAACGTTTGAACGATTTCTATTGGCAGTTCGTTTCCTGATTAAAATTTATAAAAAATAAATTAGAAAAACATATATATGTTCAAATGATTATGTTTTAGAAAAGAGTTACCTTCTATAAGTGCAACGGAAACTTCTTCAGGTGTCACATTTAGTGCTTTTAGAAGAATAGACAAATTCTGTGCTTTCTTTGGATCGATAATTTGAATGTAATGGATCGGAGGTTCTTTTGCTGGAGTGTTCTTGGTGTCTTGATCTTTGTTTTTACCGGGTGCTTGATAGCCGAATAAACTTTCAATCATTTCTTCGTTGAACCTATCATTCAAGAGATTTGTCATGTACTCATGTTCTGAAGTTTACATATAGATAGTAAAATGCCATTTTCGTCCCTGAGGTTTGACCACTTTTGCGACTTTTGTCCAAAGGTTTGCTTTCCCGCATTTGGATCCAAAAGGTTTGAAATGTTGCCATTTTTATCCGGCTCATTAACTCCATCCATTTTTCTCCGTTAAATCAGAGGCATTTCAATCTTTTACCCTATCTTAAAGGGCAATTTGGTCTTTTTCACTTTATGTAAAAAGACCGAATACCCCTAAAAACGACCGAATTGCCCTTTAAGTTAAACAAACAAAAAAAAAAAAAAAAACCGGAAATACCCTGACTTAACGGAGAAAAATGAACGGAGTTAACGAGCCGGATGAAAATGACAAGATTTCAAACCTTTTGGATCTAGATGCGGAAAAACAAACCTTTGGACGAAAGTCGCAAAACTCGCCAAACCTCAGGACGAAAATGACATCTTTTATTTTACTCTATAGATAATCTAATATCAAAGAAGTGAGAAGAAAATAACTTACTGAAACGATCCGGATTTGATTCTATCCCAAACCATTTGTTGATCAGGATCACTAGCACTAACTTTATCCCAGAAGAACGGTTTTAGCTTTGCTTTAGAGGCATCGACTGGATCAGCATGGCGACGTGGTCTGAAGCTTGCACCAAATCGTCGAGGAGGCGGTGGGCCACCACCTGCAGGTTTGGGTGGTGGTGGTGGTGGCGGTGAAGGCGCTACTTTATGCAATGGCTCATCAGAAGAAGGTCCAGGTGCGTTCGGAGCAGCCCGAGAGGTTTCCGGAGGAGAAGCTGCCGGAGCAGTGGTGGGAGAAGAAGCCGGAGAACCGCCATTGACTGGTGGCATTGGGTGAGACGATTCTTTCCCTCCAACTGGTGACCCTGTATGTCCAACATGAGGCCGTACAGAAGATTCTGTCTTTCGGGCAGGTCGTAAAGACGATTCTGCCCTTACAGCTCTCGGCTTCAGAGTATGCTGTTGTATAGATGGCTTTACGCTTCCAGCCGGAACGTTTACAGACGGATCCAAAGATGCGTTCATGTGCGGGCCTGAATCGACAGAGACGCTTGCATCCTTCTGTCTGTTTGACTGATTTTCAATATTTTTGTGTTTGCTCTTGGGTTTTAACAGTTTTTTTAAAGCACCTGCAAAATTTAATCGTATCGGAAAAAAAACAAAATGGAAACGAATGAACATTAACAAAAACAGCATTTATTTTATGAGTTTACGTTTTTACATACCACCAGTGGAATCCTTGCCAGTACTTAAGCTGGGAAGAGGCTTTTCGTCGTTTTTAATGCCAGCCAAACCGTACTTCCTAGCATAACAATAATAAATAAGGCTAGCAAGACAAAGTGTTACGATCGCAGTAACGATTGCAACAACAGCAACTGTTCCAGGGCTAACGCTTTCAGCCAACCTGCGTCTTCTAGGGGCACCACTAGGTTTGTTATAAAAAGACGCTAGATAATCTAAGTACCACTTTTTGGTACGTTTATCTTTTCCGGATTTGGATAAAGTGATTTGTTTAGCTCTCAGACAATCTAATATAGTTTTCTTGACATGAGGATCATGGACATTTATAGCTCTACACATTCTCTCTTTTCCCATAAGGGTTTTGTCACTGTCACAGTATTGAAGATCTTGAAAATCTTCCACGCAAGAAGCCAACTCTGCTCCACAGTTCACCTCTAATAACTCCGCCTGCAGCCAGCCAATTTTATCAGATTTCATCGACCATCAAACTAGCACACGATTTGACTTTATGTGTGTATTTATAACATAACAACAGACGATGAATGTAAATTAGTTTCCATATGACATTGATTACAGATTGATTTACTGAAATCCCATATAGTAATTTCCCATTAATAAATAAGCAAAACTATATGATTCCGATCGAAAAGAGAGCTAACGAAGCAGTTTAAGCGAATTTAAAGTGGCGTTTTTCAGTAGGTATTCAAACAGGTCTTTGCACAAACACCTGGTGGGCACTTATTGGAAGACCATTTTCTGGAGCAGATAAAAGTCTCACAGGATAACAAAATTTAAACATTTCATCATCTGTAACATATGTAAAAGAAGCATGTATTACCGTATCATCATCCATAGTTTCATCCCAATCGATTTGATCGTCAAGAGGCGGTTTCTGCCAATCTCTGTCTGAATTCAAAGCCTCTGCCAAAGGGTATAGTAAAATGATAATTGCCATGAATAAAATCACACCTTTGGCGCCCATTTTGTGTTGAAACATCAATTCGAATCATTTCATTAAGCCAACCGAAAGAACACGACCGCAGAAAGCATTGATCATCGCCAATCGAGCTTTTCTTTAAGAATTCAAATAATGTCATCGGCTAACAATCGAGAAATTAGGGCAAATATGTTCAAATTCTGTCTTATCAATCCTTTTCCACAGAGGCAAATATATTCAAATAGTGCAGAAGAAGATTGATTGTTTTAACGTACCAAAAAAGTTGATGAATGCAGAAAGGGGACGTATTCGGCTCCAGTTTTAACGTAAAACCTAAAAAACACGATACAAATTCCACAGAGTTCGTAGATATGAGTAGGGGTGTTCATCGATATCGAATTTTCCATTATTCGAATCGAATTGTTCGAATAATTTTTATTTTCCTTGAATTGATTCGAATTCGATTAAAACCTATCGAATTCGATTTGAATTCGTATTCGAATAAAAAACCCAATTCGTATTCGATTAAAATTTCGAATTCGAATCGAATTCGAATAAATTCGATTTAATTCATATTCTTTAAAACATGTAAAAAACTATCAAAATGAAACATAAATTTTAAAGCAGCCATAAAACACGATATCACATTAAAAAGTTTCAACCAAAGTATTAAAAGTCTAAAATTCAAAACGAGAAGTCGGGAATAGTCACTCCACATTACAAGTTAATATTTTTATGGTTAGAAATCAATTGATAGATTGTTACATAGGTTTTACTTATGGGTCATGTAGTGGGTTTGGTAATGGGTAATTTTAATACTTGAAAAAAATTTGAAAATAATTTATAGTATAGCTTAATAAAAGTTATATATGTATTATATATAAAAATAATAAATAAAAATGTATAATTTTTATTCGAATTTCGAATCGAATCGAATTTGAAATTATAAATTCGTATTCGATTCGTATTCGATTTACTTGACTTGATTTGAATTGAATCGAATTCGAATTCTTATAATCGAAACGAATTCTTGATAATCGAATCGAATTTAAACGAATTTCGAATTTTTCGAATTCGAAACGAATCCTGAACACCCCTAGATATGAGAAGGGTGGACGTGCGAACGGAACTGCTAACAAGAAACCCGTGGTCAAAGATGAGCAAATTGTTCTGGGTACCGGTACCAAATTTGCCAAACCGAAAGATCTTAAGTACCAATTCAGTACCGACTTTTGGCGTTCCTGGTACCGGTTCACTACTGTTTTTTACCTTCATATATCGGTACCGTAACCGGTATTTTCGGTATCAGTACCGATTCTGTATCGGTTGGCACCGAGCTCATCCCTACCCCTGAAACTAAAAAAAGAAAAAATTAAAAGTTGAAGAAAATCAACAAAAAAAGTTGTACGATACTGTTGTTCGTACAGTAACCGTGATCAGGGATGAGCAAATGATACCGGGTAGCAACACTGAATTTCCCGAACCAAAAGATTTTCAATATTAATTCGGCACAAACTTTTGGCGTTTTCTGTATTAGTGCCAGTTTTTACCTTCATGTACTGATACCGAACAGGACCGTCCCGGTATTTTCGATACCAGTACTGGTTCGATACCGGTTGACACTAAGCTTATCCCAACCCCTTATATTAAAAAAATGATTAAAGTTAAAAAGTAAAGAAAATATCTATTATTATAATATTAAAATAATAAAAATATTAAAAAACTATATATTATTATAATATTAAAATCACTATTCATTTCAGTTCTTTTATTAATATATAGTAATATATAGTAATAATAATATATAGTAATAATAATAATAGTCATGCCAAAAACTTTTGGTTAATGTTTTAAAATCCGGTTTTTATATTGTACCGGATTTAGCTAAAAAACGATTGAACCAGATGTATCAGTTGGTTCAATCGGGTATACCGGACGGCTCAACCGGTACAACCGACCGGTTTAAAGTCCAATACATTCTTAAATATTCTTAATGAGTAACGTTTTTAGGCATATGAGTTTATACGTTATGCTTTGGGAGTTTTTCAAAAAAAAAAAAAAAAACTTGACTTTTTACTTTTGACCCAAATATTTTTACGTTTTGTAATTTTAACCCAACAGATTTTTTTTTGTTTTTTGTAATTTTAACCCAAAACTTTTTATTATTTCAATTTAACCTCACAACTTTTGTCCCCTAGACTTTTAATTTTTCACAAATTTCCGTTTTTCTAAATTTTTGGGGTTAATACGGCGCAACGTACGTTTGTGGTTCAACGTTTTTATGTTTCATTCAAAATTTTGCGAGTTAACGTGGCGCAGCGTACATGTGTGGTTCAACATTTTTACGTATATTCCTGTTTGACAGGTTCGTCGCAACGCGCAGGTCTAAGGTCGAGTCAATGTTGGTGTTTGCTGGCTGTGATGTGACATTGGTACTATTTAGCATGGTTTTACACCCCGCTGCAATGCACGGGTGCTTAATTCTAGTTACTAATAAAATAAAAAATGTTATAAAAAGTTGAATTTTACGGAGGTTTGATTTGGTTATTTCTGTTTGTTATGGTTAGAAAAAGAAACATCACCAAAACATGATTGATTACTCATTTTCTTCCTCTATTATGCTAAAAAAAAGTATATCCATACAATCTACCTATTACAAAATCAGCCCCAGAGGCCGTGGAATTCCTAAACAGGGTCCAACGGGTTGTGAACAGTAATCTCTCAAACTCTAAGGGTCGTTTCGTCTTTAGTAGGATTGGTTTTGCAATTCAAAAGGGGGTTGCGGCGCAGCTTGTTGCCCGTTTACCTACCACTTGTTTGTAATTTGTTACTTGGGGTTTTAATGAAATATTTCTTCAATTAAAAAAAAAAAAAAAAAAAAAAAAAAAAATTTTCTAAAATATTCTTCTTTGCCCCAAGTTTGAACCTAATACATCCTTCTAAAAAGCATACGCCTCTGTCCAGTGGGCATAATAAAAAGCATAGTTGATGGTTAAACTACATTTGTTGTACGTATTTATCGTCAGCATAATAATTAGGTAATAAAAACACGCACAAATAGATTATAATATTAGTTCTTACATCAAAGGGGATGTAGCTCAGATGGTAGAGCGCTCGCTTAGCATGCGAGAGGTACGGGGATCGATACCCCGCATCTCCATTCTATTGTGTCTATTTAGATAAACAAGTAAGCGTTTTTTTATAGCATCCACTAGAGATGTTCTTTAAGCACATACATTTTAAAGTCTATATAGTATTGACAGTGATGAATAAATATCGATGAGTGGTTAATTACAAGTTTAGTAAATACACAGGTACGCAAAGCAAACGGTGAATTCATATGAAACAGTAAACAAAAGTTGATTGAAGATCATTCACACTCATACATTTTGATCACTCGAAACATGTTACGCCATTCTAGTCATAACTTCTTGAAGAATAACCGTCGTGTCCTTATACAATGCTTCGGTTTGAGGAAGATCCTTTTGTTTCACCGCGTCTTCCAGCTGTAAAAAACCACACATGAATAAAAAACCAAACTCATTTTAACCGATTTTTGAGATCATAGTCTCATACAACCTAAGATCATATTTACCTTTTCGACGGTATTGAACAATCTGTTAGCAAGATCAAGGAGTGGTGGCTTATCGTCGGGTGTGGCAGCCGAGATGACTTTATCAAAGTCAAAGTACATGAACGTTGACTTTAATCGAAGATACTTTCTAACATAGTTCCATGCATCTTGACCTATTAAGTCTCCCAATGCTAGAAGATCAAATGCATACTTCTTTAGCCGAAATTGTCTTCCTTTCGTCCCAATATCCGCTATATACACACCCGTTTTCAGAAAAGACCGGGTACCCGTTTCCACATTATTGATCACTACAACAAGTACACACATTCCATCAATTGAAAAAAAAAATATAAGATTGACTTTCACCTTGAAAGTCAAACTCAGAAAGTTTCTAACTCAAAATTTGATCCAAATCCTCAACCGTTTCAAAATTTCTTGACGGTAAATCGAAGAGCATAACAAGTAATTCAAGTGAAAACATATTCGTTATCGTTTTCGATCAAAATGATTAGTAATTTAGAGCCAAAAACTCATAAGTTTGACCTTGGAAAGTCAAATTCAAAGTCAAAGTATCAAGAGAGGGATGCTAGAGAGTTACTATTGGTTGCCCGTGGTATCGGTATGGGTCCGGTGAGCCATAAACCGTTGTCTTCGGCTAGCGAGACTGCAACATTAGAATTGGCAAAGAGTCCAATGGTGCCAATGCCTAATGCTAGTCTTCTTGTTGGTTTTAAGGTGTAGTCTACACTTTCATCCGCCTTGTTTCGGGCCAAACTGGCGGCAGCCACATCCGTGCGGGGTACTTTGTCACCGGAGAGCTTCGGGATGGCCGGAAAAGTGCTGAAAATTTGGTTCAAGTTTGCCGTTGGAGCCATGGTTGTTATGGTTATGGTGTTGAGTTGATAAGAGTATTATGGATGGAAGATATGTGGGAGTTGCTAGCCACCAAATAGACATCCTAAACTGAGGGTATTTATGTAATTTCGAACATAAATCTAAACTGAAGGTATTTATGTAATTTTCAAAAATAAACAATTTTTTTCTTATATATATTTATTTGGATATATAAAATGTTTTATATACTGTAAAAGAAAAAAAATATTACTATATTCGAAGATAAATTGGATTTAAATAATTCGAACCGGCTGTTTTTGACCAATAATAATCATAACTGAGTTTATTCTCGACAGTGGTCCCAACCTTATCATTTCGTCGTTTGGAGCACTGTTTCGAGGTAAGGTTTAAATCAATCGACACATATCTTCGTTCTGACAAAAGCCCGAAAACATCGATTTTTAACCTACAAGGTAAGGTTTACATTGAAAACTCCGTTAGGTTTTTTTAACGGCGGGTCATTATGCAAACAAAATGAAAAGGTTGGTACCATTGTCAGAATAAACTCGGTTGGGATTATTATTGGCAAAAAAACAGCCGGTTCGGGTTATGTAAATCCAATTTGCATTGAACAAGATATAATTTATTGATTGCAATTGTATGTTAGTTATTAGATTTAGACAATTATAATCTTTTTGATAGTTGGTTTACTTGTTAGAAAATGGTGTAATTTATAATTTGCGTGTTCATGGATAGCTTTTAATGACCTCTAAAACATGTTTGGTGTTCCTTTCCTTGCACGTCACGTTTAATGATAAGGTCATAAGAAGTTTTTGGTTGCTTCTTTTTAAGATTGTTTAGGATTACGGTTTTGTCTTTTATAAGATTGTTTAGGATTACGGTTTTGTCTTTTATAGGACTAAAAATGCTAGAGGATATTAGTTAAACATGATTACTTCTTAAAACTAATTAATTTATAATTTATAATTACACTGTAAATTACTATTTTTCTCTCTTCTTTTCAATTAAATAATTAAATAATTTTTATGCATTTATATTACATTTCTTTCTCCTCTACTCACAACCACTTTCTAAAAATATTAAAAAATTCATATGCGCAACAGTGTTTTTTCATATTTACAGATGAATGATAACATTTTCTCTCTCCTTACTGACAACCCCTCGTAACCACTATCTATAATATGGAGGACAATTTCACATAATTTGGTGGAGAGGATGTGAATGCTCTAATATTCTTAAAGATAATTATTGTTCATATACCACAACTGATTAACCGAAACCCACAAAACTGACTATTATTAACCAATAACCATATTAATTGATGGTTTGGTTTTAAGGTAGGTGGTTGATTAGTCAGGTTTTTAATAGAAGTGGGATGTGGTATTTGATTTCTTCAAGTCGTTCTTTTCAAATTACTATTACTATCTATCTTAAAATGCTATGTCGGTACATTTTTCTTTTGCACCCCCTCAAATTTTCACCATATGGCAATTTCTTTTGGCCCTTTTATTATTAATTCATGAGTAAACTGCCATTTTGGTCCCTGTGGTTTGGGCATTTTTGCCATTTTAGTCCAAATCTCAAACTTTTTAAATCTGGGTCCCTGTTGTTTCATCTTTATTGCCATTTTAGTCCAAAATTCAAAATCCCCTTTTTTTTACTGTTCCAAAAAGTTTGAGATTTGGACTAAAATGACAATAAAAGTGAAACCACAGGGACCAAAATGGCAGTTTACTCTTAATTTTGGACTAAAATGGCAATAAAAGTGAAACCACAGGGACCCAGATTTAAAAAGTTTGAGATTTGGACTAAAATGGCAAAAGTGCCTAAACCACAGGGACCAAAATGGCAGTTTACTCTTAATTCATTTTACACCCCTGAAGTTTCAAACATTCCATTTGCGTATTTTCCCCTAAACCTATTTTTTAACGTTCGTGTTTTTATGTATACGCCTGTATAGATTCAAGTTGGTTTATGTGTCGAGTGGAGTCAAATATAATACGTTTTCGTTCGACAGTATAAGTTACTGGCAATTTCTTTTGGCCCTTTCACTATTAATTCACTTTACACTCCTGAAGTTTCAAACTTTCCATTTGCGTATTTACCCCTAAACCTATTTTTTAACGTTCGTGTTTTTATGTATATGCCTGTATAGATTCGAGTGGGTTACGTGTCGAGTTGGGTCAAATATAATATGTTTTCGTTCGACGGTATAAGTTATAGTTACTCTACATTTTGACCCCATCACAAGCGCTATACGTAAAAATTCAACTCGTGTCAATTTTCCCTTTATACACGTCTTATTTTTTTTTACTTTAGGCTTTGATTCAACCGCAATACTATTGAGTTAAATCAGATACGACAAAACACGTGTTTTCATATCATTAACGAATCATATAACGCTTTGACTAATCCATTCTGTATTTGCAATGTATCCGCGCCGCAACGCGCGCCGGTCGAATTAGTAGCTAGGACTAAAATTTCAACACATCAATTTTAACATGTGATACTACTTCCCAGGTTGCAGAATTATCAAAGAAAAACTAAACAGTTAAACTGTAGTAACATTTTATAAGTTTGATTAATATTTAGTGATACTTTGAGAATAGGGTTGGCAATTCTGACACGAACACGATAACACGACACGAACCTACACGAAGTTATCATGTTTCGTGTTTGACCTTAACAGATTTCGTGTCTAAAACTGGTCGACACGATAAGACCTTAACAGGTTTCGTGTCTAAACAGGTTAAAACCCGTTAAATACATGTTAATAATTAAAAATAAAAAAAATATATTATATGTGGGTGTGGACATAGAGTGACCTGAGATGAATTATACACAAACACACGCTATTCTTTTTCACAATCCAAACCTTAATTTTTAAATCACTCTCACAAACACCGCCATTCCCAATTCGGTTCACAACTTCCCCAATTTGGTCGTGTTCGTGTCTTAAACAGGTCGTGTTCGTGTCTTAACAGGTTGTGTTCATGTCTTAAACAGGTCGTGTTCGTGTCTTAACATGTCGTGTTCGTGTCTTAAACAGGTCATGTTCATGTCTTAACAGGTTGTGTTCGTGTCTTAAATAGGTCGTATGATACGTTGGTAATTTTTTCGTGTCTTAACAGGTCGTTTCGTGTAACCTGTTTATTAACAGGTTCGTGTTCGTGTTTCAAAAATCTGACACGATAAGATTTCGTGTCGTGTTCGTGTTTACGTGTTTCGGGTTCGTGTCTTATCGTGTTCGTGTCTTAACAGATCGGGTTGACCCGTTTTGCCAACCCTATTCGAGAATACCATCACATCTTATAGTAACCATAATCTTTCAAGACCAAAAACAATGTTGAAAGAAGCAAATGAATATGATGATGGATGGGATATACTGCTATCCACATCATGTTACAACTGATTATTCAGAGGTTATTTACACAAGTCATGAAAACAACAAACCTTACCACAATCCCCAAACCCCATAAGTTCAAGTAAAAAGCCCTCTCAATGTTCTTTACATTAGAAACCATAATATCAATAGATGTAAACGCCGCGCCTGCAAGTTAAAAACACAACATAAATAATTATCATCGGCATTATGTTCTTTCGAGTCTCATAAAAAACAGTAAAAACCTTACCTTTAATCGAACTCGGCACCTTGATCTTCAAAGTGGTTCTCAAGTGTCTGACCTATGTTACTATTTACAAGCTCCGAACGGGTCTCACTCACCGAGTGTTCTCTGTTATCTACAACAGTCTCCGGTAGAGTGTGAGATATTGGACAGCTGTCACTATTTACATCGCCATCGGTATCTTTTACCGGCATTTGACCAGCTTCATCCTCCCCAGTTTCTTCATCGCCGTTGTCAAGTCCACCGTCTGTTTCAATGTGGGTCCCGTGTGAAAACGGCTTCTCGTGTTCATAGACCACGTTATTGTTGTTATCTATAGCGGGATCTCTGGATATAACAAAATTTTAAATTTTAAGCAATGGTGGTCCATGGGCCTGTAAATGAACCGAAGGTTCATGAACTTGTTCGGCGGAAAGTTTGTTTATGTTCGTTTATTTAATAAACGAACGGACATGAACACAATATTTTGTTCATTTAACTAAATGAACGAACACATTGTGTTCGTGAACGTCCGTTTATATTAATATATATTAAACATGCCGATTTTCTTAATAAACGAACATGAACAAAATAATGTGTTCGATTATATGTTTGTGTTTGTGTTCGGTTAAAGTTAAATTAACAAACACAAACATGCCTTTGTTCGTGTTCGTTCGTTTCAATTACAGGCCTAGTGGTCCATAATACTATATAGAAAAAAACATACGCATACCTTGCGATTTGAGCCTTAGGTCCTTGAAGATGATCAACAGCAGGAACCAAATATCGAGATTTAGCTTCAATCGTACGAGTTGAAATCTTCTCAATCTCCAATTCACCGTTTAAATTCTCTTCCCCGTCCACATTAATATCATCTATCGTTAAAGACTGAAAACAAATCTGCCAGAAACAACAATTCAACAGAAATTAATTGGTAGCTTGCGAAACAAGTCGAACAGATCAAGGTAAATATGCTAGTAGGGGTGTGCACAGTCGGTTATTAGTCTTAACCAAAACCGTAACTGAAATCATCGGTTAATGTATTTTATTAACTATTCGGTTTTCAGTTAATCCGTTTGGTTTATTCAGTTAATTTGTCGGTTTTCGGTTCGGTTAATAGCCAAACTAAACTTGGGCTAAATTTTTTACTAAGAAATACATGGAATGAAGGTATAAATACATGAATTGGATGTTTAAATATATGAAATGGAGGAATAAAACATAAAATACATGAAATGGAGGTGTATATATATATATATATATATATAGAGGTCCGGTTCAGTTCGGTTAACTCCAGTTAACCGAAGTTACAAAAAAAAAACCGATAACCGATCTTCGGTTAACTTTGGTTCGGTTTTGTCGGTTTTCGTTTTCGGTTAACGGTTAGGTTTTTGCTCACCCTCTAGTTAGATAATCTGTACCTGCGGTTTTGCCCATAGCGGGGTCTGTAACGCGTGCATCTGTAATTCGGCTTCAGAAATATAAACATGGTTTTTTTCCTCAAGAACAACACTTTCTTTCTTGATTTTAGTCGCACCTTCGAAATAATCAGTACTTCCATTTTCGGTTCTTTCAGGGAATACTTTTCTATTGTCTAAATGCGCGTTTTCGCCATAAATGTCGATATTTTCTTCTCGTTCCCTTCGGTTCTGTTTATTACAAACATTCCACTTCTGAATCGGCTCAACGATTAATTTTGATACATTATCAGGTGACGATGATTCATATATGGTATCTACTTCAGATGAGAATCGCAACGCGTACTGTATCACACAACCAGAAGACGAAAAAACAAGCATATGGTATTTCGATAATGTGTGACCCGAATCGGAATCGAGATTGTTACTCTTGCATTTATGGAAAGTTGATGCGATGACTCCGGAACACGAATTCATCCTACCGGATGCCGCCACTGCCGCCCCGTTCACCACGTTTCTCCACCCGCTGTTTCCGCTTCTTATTCTGCTGACGGCAGAGAGTGTAACCGGCGGCTTATTGGCGGCATTGTAAGTGCGTTCTTGATCGTTAGTAGTTAAAAACTCTTCAGCAGATTGCATATTAACCGGGCCCCCTGACGGAGATATAGCAAAAAGATGGCTAGTTCCTCGTGACGAACTTATGGTGATCCAACGGCTATCGACACTAAAACTTATGTCCTGTATGACCGCGTTTGTAAACCCACGCTGAAGCCTGTAAAGATGTGTGTAAGACGCACTGTTTGCGGGTCCCGGTGTGATACGGAATACGTTAAAACTATGACCGTGAACCGAAGCTGTCACCAGTAAAATACCGCTGGGATCGAAACATAAAGATGCAATCGGACTATCATGTGCCTTAAATTGCGTGATTACCGATTTGCTCACAACATCTCTGACAATCACCTGACAAAAAGGAAAACTTTCATTAACTTCATCAAACATAACTCGTTATAATGGTAAGAGTAAAATGCCATTTTCGTCCTTTGAGGTTTGGCTCGTTTTGCGATTTTCGTCCAAAGGTTTGTTTTTCGCATCTGGATCCAAAAGGTTTGAAATCTTGTCATTTTCATCCGGCTGGTTAACACCATCCATTTTTCTCCGTTAAGTCGGAGGTATTTCTGTCTTTTTTGTTAATTTAAAGGGCAATTCAGTCTTTTTCACTTTATGTAAAAAGACCGAATTACCCTTAAAGTTAACAAAAAGACGTAAATACCCCTGACTTAACCGAGAAAAATAGATGGAGTTAACGAGCCGGATGAAAATGACAAGATTTCAAACTTTTTGAACTAACCTTTGGACGAAAAATCGCAAAACTAGCCAAACCTCAAGGACGCAAATGGCATTTTACTCTAATGGTAATTTTCTATCAATTAAAGAAATACCATTCCGACGTTTTCTGTATCAGGTAAACGGCCATTAGAGTTTCCAAGATCCTTCCGCCCCGTGTCATTGACTTGTGAAATATTACCGTCGGGTAAAAACTCCGAGTAATATCTTGAAAGCTTCTTATAACCGATATCCCCGAGTGTAACAATCCCGACAGCAAGCTGCTTGCTCGATTGTTTCGCATAGTGTGCGACAATGCTCCCATTTGAGCCCGAAGCGGCAGACGTTTTGGGGCGCGTAAGATGTTGCGGGCTAATACATGTGTTAGGTGATGGCACCATACTACCACTGTAAGCAATCCATCTCGGGCCCATAGCAAGTGGGCCTAGCCCGATGTTTTCAAACCGCGCGGAGCTTGTTACTATAGGATTTGTGAGAATAGTGTACTCGCGTTCTAGTGTTGCAACATCGAAACAATGTACCTGTAACTTGTATGTGTATACATATGACTAACTATGTTCATGTAAATTGTATGTGTAATTGTGTATACATTACTGAAAAGCTAACAAACCTGCGCTGCTTGTAAAACCGCAACAATGCGTGAACTGCATCGAACAGAGTAAACAACCGATCTGAACTTCAATTCTTTTATATATGATTGAGATTTGAACGAATAGAACCATACAACTGTAGGCGCATAGCCACCGTTTGTTTGATCGTTATTATGTTTCATGTTTCCGTTGCTAGAAACGGTGGGCCCAGCCCGAGCATTTCCACCGGCAGAAAACGACCGGTCTGCACAAAGTACCAGCAGAGGGTGATCGTTTGAGTTTGATACAACTGGTTTTGGCAGTATTTGCATAAAGGTAACGGCACCATCGTATCTTGAGACTATGTTGCGCACATTGTTTGCATCTTCGACGTCCCACACTTGGAAACCGTATTGATACCCGAGCAATAGCACGCGGCGTGAAATGCCATCCTCGCTTTCCAACTTGTCAAACCCGGCCCATAGCACCTTTGTTGAAAAACATAGAAAAACGAAAGTCATTCCCGGTACGAGAAACCAATAAAGCTACTATTACCATATGTGTAGGGGTAGCAATCACTGACGTATACTTTAGAAAATGGGTTGATTCGGGTATTAAAACTTGCATACAAAAGGGTCAATTTGGTACTACTCGGATTATTCAACGGATCAAAACAGGTTACTCTTACAAAAGTAGCTAACTTAAAACGGGTCAAAACAGGTCAACACCACAAACAATGATCAATTGTCGCCATCGACGCCGCTCACGTCCCCTCCACCCATCACCAATAGCCGCCGTAAAAAGGTAAAGCAGGGCGAACCCATTTTGATACTTTTTTAAAACAACTCGTTTCAACCAAGAGTCGACTTTTTTCCAAAACCATTTTGACCCAAACCATATTGATACTTTTTCAAAACGACTTGTTTTGACCCGAACCAAAGTGATACTTTTTTTAAAACTACCTATTATAACTCATACCTATGTTGCTCATAACCCGTTTCGACCCGTTTCCCAACCCAACCCAACCCATTTCACCAGGCTTACACATGAGCAAGATTTATATACCTAAATAAACAAAACCCTTTCTAAATTCCAACACACAAAAACTTCTCATTTCTCACTAAAATTCAAGAATTCTCCAAATGTGTAAACAAACTTCAACAAACCAGTCTCAAAATTCCCCTCACCTGATCAGGAACTGCATCGGCATCCCGGTCCACAATCGTAGAAGCCGCAGACCGAACAGTGGACGCAACGGTGGATGCACCGGACGACACAATCCTCAAATAACTCGAAAATGACCGAATCGAACTCGGTATAAACCCATTGTTCCCACCACCACCACCACCACCACGTTGCTTCTGATCAATCTTCCTCATCACACACCTCAAAAACTAATCCAATTCAACACAACTGAACAACTAAAATAAAAATAAATAAAAACACCCCTTTTGCACCGATCATAATCACAACCACATAAATGATTAAAAATAATAATAAAAACCCAATACTTATTATTAACAAACAAATTCGAATCCCTTAGAAAAAACAACAAAGGGATTATGTGTTGTGGACTTCTGGGTGATGTATATACAAGGCAAAGAATCTGATAAACTAAAAAAGATGAGATTTTTATGAAAGATTGTTAGGGTTTTGTGTGTATGTACATCTAAATCTAAATCTGGGTGTGTAAACTAAGTAGTAATAATAACAAGATGAAGATGAAAGCAAAAGATTGTAGTTGAGAAAAGGATAACGAATTGAATAGAAATGAATTGAAGTGAAGAGAAGAGATTTTATGGTTTTACGGAATTGAATTCGAGAGACCCTCCCCACACGTATCATCCCCGGTTTTTCATTTTCAACGTTTTTTCCTTTTTTTAGGTTTTTGACTTTTTCAAACTAGTTTATGCCCCGCCACCGTTGCGGGTCGGTAGTTTAATAATGTATACGTATGTATTTCGGTTATTTGTATATACTGCTTATAATATGATTTCATTAAAAATTAGATAAATAAAATTACGCATGTCAAAAAAATTTTGTTCTAATAAAGTTTAGTAATTATAAAGTAACTTTATTAAAGTTCGAGAGTAGTAGCAGTTGTCCATCAATAACTAACGGTCACTATTCTCCCGCGTTGATTTGTTATGATAGCAAAGAGAAAATACTAAAAATGAAATACTAAAATGAATGGTAGCAAAGAGAAAAGACTAAAAAATGAAATACTAAAATGAATAAAAGTAGAGAGACTAAATATGTACACTACCAAAGTTGAAGCCAAGGGACTAAACACGCATATAAACAAAGTTAACCAATAAAAAAAACTTTTTTTAAATAGAAGGGCTAAACCCATGTATTAGTGAAGCTGAAGGTCTAAAAGTTAAATACAAAAAACGACCAATTCCCCCTCATGGTTTTTGTAGTTATAGACTTATAGGTAATTTCTTTTTTGATGGCTGGATTTTACATTTTCGATCCTTGTATAAGCCTTAAATTGCTAGTTTAATTTACTCGCATTCTAGAATATATACGATATATCTGCACTTTATAAGATTTGAACTCTTAACCTTTTGGTTGTATTGTGAAGCCTGAATCGTAGAAGCCATAGACCAATACTCAAAGTGTAAATTGTAATGTAACACTGGCTAAATAGGTTGATTTTCTATGAGTTAATGGTTCAACAAGTTTTAATGTTTTATGAACACCTTTAGTTTTCGTTAACAACAATCTAACATGCTTCTATTTTATACTACTGTTTACGGTGATACTCGAACTCTCGACCTCATGACTGTTTTACACACCATGATATGCTATGACATAGTCCCTTTGATTTGAACATCTCTAGGTTTATGATTCTGTTTTATTTTAACACATATGACGATTTGTCACTAACACGACTAATTAACAACTTCCTTGGAAGTTGGAATGGTATATTCGTTTCGTAGTTGATAGTGTACCGATAGGGTAAATATTCTAAGGTGCGTAAGATAGTCATAAGATATAACTTCGCATGCGTTACCATATTTGAGTTAGTTATGATGGCTATAGAGTTTGCTAGAATTTGATGTGTGTGACTGCAAGGAGGCTACGATGGTGTACATTACATTATTAGTAAGCTAAAAGGTTATATTGATAATGTCACATAAATTCATGCTTCATGTATCAACCATATGCAACACAATGGAATGTAACCATTTAATGGATATATGCAAGTATGCAACATAATGGAATGTAACTATTTAATGGATTTGACAACTTATGTATACTAAAAAAACTTAAGTTATTCATCATTTGTCTCAAAAAAACTTTACAGCCATATAACTTTTAATTAGTTTTATATTATTTGTCTTTTTGGTTTGTATGTTGACATAAAGATGAATTATCAGCAACAATGAAGGATAGGATTTGGGGCCTTTGGCGCCGGTTCGATCCTGAGGAGCGCCCGAGTTTTCTATTACAGTGCATTTACTCCGGAGAGTGTCAGCTCTTGCGGAGGGTGCAGGGGGCTGGAAATTTTCTCGGGGGACGCCAAGCCAAACTCTAATGCACCAAGCGTGGACCCGGTTAAGACAACATAGTCTTGGTTGCGGGAGTGGGGCGATGGTAGCTACCGATTTATAGGTAGTAGCGGCCTTGCCGTCTGTTGTGAAAGTCGCCGTCCAAAAAAAAAATTTGATTTCTCAAAAAAGCGTACAGCCACATAAAATGATTAAATTATAATAATAAAGATAAATAAATATAGGTGTATATGAGTAAAAATAAGAATATTCGAATTTAAATAAGGTTTGTATAAGCATATTCGAACTGAAAAAATAAATTTAGGTGTAAATAACAAAATTTTATATAATTTGTCTTTTAAGGTTTGTATGTTAAAATTTTATATATTCGAATGAACATTGCTGAACTGCTTTCTTTTTTTATGTTTTTACTTTTATTTAAAGTAGTTAAAATCATACAGTTTAATCAGGAACCGTACCATGTGATGTCGATACAGGGAACCGTCACCTATTTATACGTGTGGTTGAATTGTAGTAAGATGTGGATGGCTAAATTAAATATTATACCTAAGAAAATTACTTAGGTCTTTATTTTTATTTTTTTCGTTTAAAAATATATTAATGTATTCTTTTATATATAAGCAATATAAAAATTTATTATTTATTATTTAATTTTTAGGTAAATTGGATCTAAAATTCAAATTATAATTCACTGATTGAAAATAATTCGTACTAGCAATTTGACTAATAATACTCATAACTTTTATTGTCTCTCCTAAGGACATTCTCATTCCAACTTAAAAGTAACTCAAGTGGTCTTAACTTTCATTTAAACTGTTTTAAAACAATTTACACCATTTTAATTAAGATAAAATGGTCCTAACTTTAATTTTTGTTGTTTCAAAACAATTTATAACCTTTTTATTAAAATAAAAATTAGTTGATTTTTCATCGTTGATTTTTTCATGAGGGGCATACGAAATACTTTTGTGTTAGTTTGGATTATTAAAATCCAGTTTATCATTATCAGTAAACCATCCAAGGTCGATGGCCACTTGGCCTTATGGCACCAAGTGTTTATATTTACAAAAATGATACGAGTTCAAGTTTCATAAGGCGTTAAAAAAGTAAACCATCTTGAAAACATTGCTTTTTATCATATGTATACGTTGCCTTCATTATATGTATGCATTGCTTTCACACAATCTTAGCCAAACAAATACTTTCCTTATAGACTTGTTCGGAAGAAAAAGTAGCATTCTTTTTCTTGTAAGCGTTCAATCGTATTCTTTTTACTTAATAGTAATCATGATTTGGTATTTGATAAATTTAGTTATTTATTTTTATCTTACTACATAGTATTTAAATATTTGATTAATAAACAGGCATGTTTTCAAATCATATTGTAAGGGATGTTTGTTTACTTCTTAATGAGACTCTTAATGGTTCAGACTTCTTACTGGTTCAGCACTTAATGGTTCAGACTGTTTGTTTCACGAGCAGATGTCTGAATGGTTCAGACATTTGCCTCTGAATGGTTAAGATTTATACAGAGTCTGAGTGATTAAGACCTCTAATCTGAATTGGTTAGACATTTGCCTCTGAACGGTTAAGCATTATACAGACTCTTAATGGTTCAGACCTCTTACTGGTTCAACACTTAATGGTTCAGACCTCTTACTGGTTCAGCACTTAACCATTCAGATGTTGCCAAACAACCCCTAAGTCATGTTATAGTAACTTAACAATGGAAAATATTAGCGACGGTAAGTGAGAACATGGCTAAAACACTTGGAAGCTTGATTAGAAGTAAATAGCTAAACGAAAATAGGACAACTTTGGGTGCAAAACTTGCAAATTTCACACCTAATCACAATTCTAATTGTACCTTTAGTACTTTAAATACATTTAAGTACACTAGGTATACGTGATAATTTGGAAACATTAGCCGATTAGATTAACAACATGCAAATTGGCTTAAAACATCATTTTCACCAAAAGCCATAACTTTTTTAATACTAATCATATCATAGGTTAAACTCAAAGGCTGCTTAAATGTGTTGTATGGCAACTATACTCCTAAAAGTGACTTATCTTATCGGCATACACCAGGGTCAAATTTTAAGTAGATTTTGTTTGTTTGAACTTACTTGAAGCACATGGAAAAAGTGTATTAGTTTACAACATGTGAACTTGCTTAGCTTTCTATAACCTAGTTAAGTTATACATTTTTTAGGTAAAGTAATTGCAGTGAAAGATTAATTGATGGCATGCCACGTGTATCCAATTATGATGCGCCAACACTCCTCCACCTTTGCAGACACTATCTGTCGTGACAGAGGGGACCAAATGGATATTCCTTGATGGCGACGTTCGGCCCATGAGCCCATCTCCTTCTCTAACCCTTCGACTATAAATACCAACCTCTACCAAAGGTTTAAGGATTTGATTTATCACTCTCTCACTCTTAACACACACTGTTTTATTACCTTTAAAGTAATTACTTATTCTCACGTCGGATGGTGATTATAAAAAGAACCCCCACATATCCCTTCTCATAATGAGCTCACGGTGCTTTAATTTGCAGATCATCCCAGGCTATATCGATTGAAGAAGAGATTAGGAGGATAACCCCCACTGTTTACCATCATAGTTCCCCACAGGTGATTGGTGATAGTTCAAATCCAATTGTAGGTATTTAGGTATTGTAAATTAGAAAGTGTGTGTCGTTTGTTGTTGTTTCAAAAAAAAATTAGTATATAGGGCTGTAAACGAACCGTACGTTCAGTGAACAGTTCATGAACCGTTCGGCAGGATGTTTGTTTACGTTCGTTTGTTTAATAATTGAGCGAACATGGACAAGAAATTTCGTTCGATTAGCTAAATGAACGAACATGAACAAATGTCTCGTTCGTGATCGTTCGATAATTTTGTACATTTATTTATCTTATCTAAACCTTTTGTATTCTTCAATCTATTACCCTAACGATTAAAAATATGAAACCCTATACCCACCTTGTTTTTGCAGAGTTCCCATTTCCTTTCTCATTATTTACATCGATAAATACATCAACCTTTGTTCCACTTTAAGTTATTCAAGTTCTAGGGAAGCTCCCTCCGCCATCCATTTCTAGCCTCTGTTACCTTCGCCAATTTTATTTGTGTTCGTGAATCGTTCGTGAACACGTTCGTGAACACGTTCATTTCTTTAATGAACGAACACGAACATAAAATCTCGTTCGGTAAGTGTTAATGAACCTTTCGTGAACATATTATTTCCTTAACGAACGAACATGAACAAGCCACAAGATCTTTTTCGTGCTCGTTCAGTTCGTTTACAACCTTAGTTGTATGTTCATTTACTGTTTTTGTGTTTTTTTGGTGACAAAAGTTAAAATATAGTTGAATACAAAAGATTTTTTTATTAAAAGGTTAATAAGTTATCAACAAGTCTTTTGTTTTTGAAAAAATTAAATAGAATAACAATTTTACCTAACTTGTGTAGCTGGGTCCGTTAAACCACATATTTTGTGCGGTTCTGAGGCTTCCGGTTCGGTTCAGTGCGTCATGAGCCGGCCGACTTTGATACGCGTTACCGTGTTGGGTTGGTATGTAGCCAAACTGCACTTAATTCTCGTAACTTGACCACCAAGTTTCAAAGCAGTTAACCAATACGATACACTACATCATCTGCCACCAATGTTTCTTTTAATTAAATCATACATAACCACCCACATGGCCAAGTGTCATTTAATATCCACTTAGATAAAAAAAAAAAAAAGTTGAGTCTATGTTAACAATTAGTTACGGGACACTAAGCCGAATATATCTCTCTCATAATATGTACGTCTGTGTTTCGGTTATTTATATATACCACTCATAACACGATCTCAAAAAAAAAATTACACTGAGTCAACCAATTAAAACAAAACACTACCATACTTTTGCTTAAAAAAAAAAAAAAGATGAAAAAACTATAATTTTAAACTAGGGGCAAAATTGTTATTTTCAGGACAAATGAGCGTGTGCCAGGCAGCCGCCTGACACGAATAAAAATTACACCGAGTCAACCAATTAAAACAAATCACTACCACAGTTTAGTAAAAAAAAAACTAAAACGATGGCATGACTGTAATTTTACACTGGGGGCAAAATCGTAATGTGATTGGGAAAACAAACAAATACAATGGCAAAAATGTAAATTTAAATTGAGGGCAAAATCGTAATTTGGCTGGGAGAAAAAAAAAACAAAACTAATGGTAAAACTGTAAATTTAAACGAGGCAAAATTAGAATTTTGAACCGAGGGCAAAACTGTAATTTTTAGCTGGGGGCAAAAACATAATTTTATTTTGAGATGGGAGCAAAATCGTAATTTAAAGCGTGAATAAAATCATAAATTGGTTGGATCAATGGAGGAGTGCCAGATAGTTGTTTGACACTATTCCCCCTCATGGTTTATATAGATATAGTAAATAATATAAATTTAAGCTGATTTGTGTTTAGTTTGATACAAGACATTTGGTTTGAACAAAAGTCTTTGTGTTTAGTTTGATACAAGACATTTGGTTTGAACAAAAGTCTGATCAAGGTTTAGGACCATAATTTCATCAATTGGAACTAGTTATAACTTGTCCTGAGATGTTGGTTCAGTGGTCAAAAGACTTGTTCTCTCTAGTGGAGACGCATGTTCGATTCTCGCTTGGACCATTTTCGAGGGACATCTGAGTGAAGAGACGAATCGAGGCTTTAATCCCGGGTTCGAACTTGACGGGGGATGAGGGTTTACGGATTCCATCTGGTTCCCGCGCATCAGAGGGCACAGTCTCATGGAAGTCGAGGAGTCGACCTTGGACCTAGCCCCGAACAGGGTGGGTTTACACATGAGATTCTTTATCGCTCAAAAAAAATTATTATAACATGTGGAGTAAACTGCCATTTTGGTCCCTGTGGTTTGGACACTTTTGCCATTTTAGTCCAAATCTCAAACTTTTTAAATCTGGGTCCCTGTGGTTTCGTCTTTGTTGCCATTTTAGTCCAAAAGTTAAATTTGGCCAGATTTGCCAACTTAAACCCTGATTTTTTGTCTTTATCCTCAGGGGTATTTTAGTCATTGTAGATTTATTATAACTGATTATTGATTAACAATAATAAAACCAAAATCAATCAACCTTAAGCACATCATCTTCCCCAAATATACCCTAACACCATAAACCCCCACGACCTGTAATGAACACCCCACCACCACCACCTCCACCAATGCACGTCCAGCCCCGCTGCAAAATCACCACCGCCGCACCTCCAACCCCGTTGCAAAACCCCCACCACCGCACCTACTCCCCCATTGTAAAACCCCTACCATCGCACATCCTCCCCTGCTGCACAACCCCCACCATGCACCTCCACAACTAAAATCAATCACAAACCACAAAACCCTAAAACTCATCAGCCATCAACCCACCCAAATTCATACCAAACATATACAGATTCACAAACATTTCAACAAAAAACCAAACCCACAAAACAACATTACAAAACATTCAACTAAACCCATAATTCTTAATAACAAATCAACAAAACCCATCAAAGAAATCGATCAAAGATTACCTTAGAACAAAAATATGTTCTTCTTGAAGGGTGAGACCCAATAAAAGGTTTAATCTTTACAAGGGTTTTGTCTCTTAAAGCAATTCTTCCACAACACACAGGTGTGTGAACTTGTAAAGATGATGCTTCCATGGCTGCCCACATTCACAGTTATTGAATCTTGATCATTGTTCACCAACCAAATTTTATATCTTTAAATACCCTAATTCATTTAGGGTTATCATAGATTCAGTTACAAAACAAAGGTTCAAGAGTAAGAAGATCACAGTGTTGCTTGTATTGATGTGTGATTCGAGATCGGACGGGTCAAATGTGAAGGCGAAGGTGGTGGTTGGTTCGCCGGCCACATATGTGCAGGCGAAAGTGGTGATGGCGGTGGAGGTTTGATGACAGTGGTGGCGGTGGAGGTTTGATGACAGTGGTGGCGGGCGGTGGTTGTTGTTGGTGGAGAAAGGTGATTATTGGTGGTGGGGGTGGAGAGAGAATTCGGTTATTGTTTCTCTCTCTAGAAAATGGGTTGAAATGAAGAAGATGGTGACAGAGGATTTGGGTTTTATTATTTTTAATCAATAATAATCAGTTATAATAAATCTACAATGGACAAAAATGTCTCTGAACAAAAAGACAAAATAGGCAGGTTGCAACAGGTTGCAACAGTCAAAAAAGTGGGTTTTTGAATTTTGGACTAAAATGGCAACAAAAGTGAAACCACAGGGACCCAGATTTAAAAACTTTGAAATTTGGAATAAAATGACAAAAGTGCCCAAACCACAGGGACCAAAATGACAGTTTACTCTAACATGTGTAGGAGATGACAAGACTCTCGAGTATTGTGGATAAAAATGGATCAAAGTATGTGAGTTTATTTTGTTAGGTCTTAAGACGACGAATTGTTGGCACGCTATTTAGTTAGGTCTTAGCCACATGATGGGCATTGATCTTGAAGTTGAAATAGGTGGCACCCTTTGAAATAATGATGCCAACGACACAAATAATTAATTGGGCGGTTGGAAACTATTTTAAAAGGCTTCTCGCATCCTAAAATCTTATTTTCACATTCTTTTTTACTCTGTCTCTCTCTCTATATATATCTATGTATGTATAAAAAAAGATAGAGAGAAGGAGTGTGTGAATATTGACTCCCTTTTAAAACAATTAATGAAGGGAGTCAATATTCACACACTCCTTAGGGGAGTCAAAAACTGGATGTTAACTAAAAAATCTGACCAGATTTTGATTTTGGATGAAAATGGCAACAAAACTGAAACCACAGGGATCCAGATTCAAAAGATTTGAGTTTTGGACTAAAATGACAAAAGTGACCAAACCTCATGGACCATTTTCACAGTTTACTCTTTATCAAACCTATAAATTTTCTGTTAGGTTTGTGCTGTTAGCCTGTTACTCTTTGCGGTCTTTAAAATTGTTACTTTTCGTCTACAAGAAAACAAAATATTTCTGTTAAATAATTTTTTTACAAGTTTAAAAAATAATATATAATATTTTTTTTTATTAAAAAAAAAAAGGTTTAAGTTGGCGGGACAAGATAAGTCTTATCTAGTTATTTCAGTTAGTGTTTTGCAATGGCTGCTGCTGCTGCCTCACCCATTTTCTATCTCCACCCATTCAAAACCACTCTGACTCCATCCCTTCACAAACACAAACCCAAACCCATCTCCATCAAATGCACCTTAGATCAGCCACCAGACTTCCCCTCACCGGACGACTCCGCCACCACCAGCCCGGAGACCTTCCCCATAGAGAAACGCCGGCGATCCGAAATCATCCGAGACCGAAAATCTAAAGGCCTTGTAAAACCCGAACCGCCCAATTTTGAAATCGGATGGAAGCGAACGGTGCCGATTCCGTTGGAGAAGCCTACAGGGTATGTGATTATGGATTTTCTTGAGAAGTTGGAGGAGTTGATGGATAAGGAGTACGGATCGACCGCCTTGTTAGCCAAGGTAGAATAATGATGGAGTTAATCCTAATCGGGTCGAGACTGCTTCCAAAAAGACACTCAGCAAAAAGAATTAGTATTAAATAAATAGTTTATTACTTTATTTGATGAGTTATTGACAGTTACGTCCTATGGTTTATCCAATTATGCCATTATTTTGAGGTCAAATTATAAATTTGTATCATTTTCGTCACTGACATTGTTGAAACATGACAATTCTGTCGAAAAAACTTTGAAATTTGGCGTGGAGTAGCATAATTCGGACAAACCACAAGGACGAAAATGGCAGTTTGTGGACGGAACTGGCATGTATCAAGAATGTACGAGACGAAAATGATACAAATTTGAATTTTGGCCTGAACTGTCATAATTGAACAAACCACATGAACGGAAATGACAGTTAACTCTTATTTAATTGTTTGGGTTTGTTTAATGAGTTTAAGTTAGTATTAGGATCTTATATAATTGTTTGGGTTTGTTTAACTAAGTTTATATGATAGAGTTTATATTAGTATAGGATTTGAGTAAACAATCTAGGAGTGTTGGGGGGTGAGAGTTGTTATAACTATAAATATGGGTATTGGTTATTATTACTATTATTTTTTTGTGTGTGTTAAGTTTTCTTAAAAATGTTTCTTTGGGTTCATTCTTGTTCGTTCGTTAAAGGGGTATGATTTTCCAACAGGTAGGGGAGATAGTGGCGGAGAGAGCGAGAGAGGAGGCGGAGGTGTTGCGAGATGACGGGAAGGTGGAGGATCGGATGGTGACGGAGCTGTTTCGGGTTTTGAAGCTCATGGAAATGGATTTGGAGATGGTGAAAGCTGCCGTGAAAGAGGAGACATTGAATGAGAGGATTCAACAGGCTAAAGCCAGGTGCCGACAGGCCATTCTTGTTGCGAATTCCTTTTGATATAAAAAGTTATCACTAGAGAGAGTTTAATGTTACATGATTAAGCCTAAAGTTATTTTGTGTATTTTTATTTATTATTATATTATCATCCTTACACTGCTTTAACGCATCGTGTAAACAAATCAAGTTGTTAACGGGATACTTAAGATCGACTTGCTGAAACGTTAAATCATGTCAAATTTAAATGAACTCAAGCTTAAACATAATTGAAGCTCGTTTAAATGAATCCAATCTTGAGCTTTATATCCTGTGCTTGACTGAACTTTCTAGTCTAAACTATTTGGTTATTTTATATAAATATTATATATTTTACTGAATATAATAAATTTTATTATATATAAAAATAATTATACGTGTATACAAATAAAAAAAAATAATGAATAATAAGGTCGAGTTGAACACAAGACTTGAATTTTTTCTTCCCGAGTTAAGCTTGAGTTTTGGATATATAGCTTGAAACAAGCCGAGCTCAGACTCTATAAATCTAAATGAGCCACATTCAACCTTACACCTCATTTGCATCCTATAATGTATTATGGGTTAATTTAGGTAAAATTCAAAACATTGCGGTCGTAATTAACTAAAGAAACTGAAAAAAGTGAAGACCATGCTACAACGGGTTGATAACATGTGATACAGTGATAGCGATATAAAGAGTGAAACGAACAATGGCTCGACCACCAGCCACAACCATCACGTACCAACCACAATCATAGCGTCAATGCAGTTGTCATCGCCTTCTTGCTGATCACTGCCACCGTGATGCCACATCGTTGCTGTTGCCACTAACTTCCAACAACCACATCATTACAACTGACAACAGATCAAATACGCATTCGGATGCGCAAATTCAGTTCGACTAACAGTCAATCAAGTGCATATGCATCTAACAAGAACATGCATAATTTGCAATTTCTAAAATCTAACACCTTACATTTATGGAGAGATACAAAAGAATCATTCAAACATATATGTTACCTGCGCACATCTTTCGATATGATATTATAACACTTTACTAAGACGACGTGTGTAAAAATAACGCAACACTAACCGAGCTTAGCTTGGGATTAACGTTACACTATTTAGAAGCGATTAAAACGATGAACATGTATCAAGAACCAACTCGAACTCGGCTTGTTTTTACTCTATTTAATATTTATAGACCAAAGTTGCACAATTGCACGAATTCCATGTCAGCATCAACATGGACAGTCCATAGATTCTTGAATTGGTTCATAGCGATATCGAGCCATGGTTTCATATTCCCGTTATAATGAATGACAGCAGCTTTTTTAATCTCGTCCATGCTTATACTTGGGTTGTACCCTAGTCCAAGAACATGCCATGTTTTGTCCAGCGATTTTGTCGTTGAATAGAATGTCATCAGTCCAGGTGGCAGTCTTCCCGATTTCCACAGATTCTGGTCCTCGTTCTGATGCAAGATTCATATTATATCAGTTTCTTCAATTTTATCAAAATGATTTTTATATGTTCATGAGTAATATGCCATTTTCGTCCTTGATGGTTGGCCAGTTTTGCAACTTTCGTCCAAAGGTTTGTTTTTCCGCATCCGGATCCAAAATGTTTAAAATCTTGCCATTTTAATCCGGTTGGTTAACTCCATCCATATTTCTCCGTTAAGTCAGGGTATTTCCGTCCTTTTCAAAATACCCTGACTTAACGGAGAAAATGGATGGAGTTAACGAGGCAGATGAAAAAGGCAAGATTTCAAACCTTTTGGACCCAGATGTGAAAAAACAAACCTTTGGACGAAAGTTGCAAAACTGGACCAACCTCAAGGACGAAAATGGCATTTTACTCTATATTCATAAATAAAAGAGGACTTACCAGATCCTGCCAGTAATGATACTGATCGGTTAATCTCTCACGTCTCCACGCATCAAGATCAAATATATTCATACCAAAAGCATAAGCACAAGCTTTAGGATTAAACTTATCCTTAATCAAGGGGTGTGAAAAGTTCAAATAATGAGCGTAACGATGAAACGATCCAAAACATGTCTCAACCGCCCCGTTGACCTTTCCATCCAAGTCAATTTTCCACAATGCGGTCAAATCTTTCTTAACAACAACATCATCATCTAAGAACAATATCCGGTGTAGCTTCGGATACATTTCCGGCAAGTAAAACATAAGATAATTCAACATCGACAAATGCTTTGTGTCCCCAGATGACTTCATGTTTTTCTCGTCGGTGGTTTCGTTATCTAACTTGTTGTCCAAGTAATCCTTTTGTAAGTTTGCCGACTCGAGTTGTCTGAGTATCGGAACGTATGAAGAATTCAAGAAAGTAAACTCTTCCACTGCTTTCACCTCAACAAAAGCACCTCGTTTAACGGGCCTCATTTTAAACCAAACTTTCATTGCAGCAAGATTCATTTTATCCGTAACAATGTGAAAAACATGTTTTGATGGCTCTTCAGCGTTTTGTACAGTCGAATTCACCACAACAGAAACCGCAATCACATTATCGGAAAATATTGCATAATGGTACAAAGAAGGGTCCTCGAATTCCGGTCTAGGTTTCTCATCTCTATATTTTTCGGGATTTGCAATACGTTCTCCCATTAATCGCATTGCAAGACAATGCAAACTTTTCGGGGTTGATTTAGCAGCGATTAAGCTAGCAAACGCACCGCTCTTCTTAGCTTTAACTAGCAACTCATTAACAGCAAATATTGTGTCTTTTAACTTCTGAATTTTCAGCTGATTGTCGTAAGATTCCTTGTTTTCCGCAATCATTAATCTGGCAACCTTAATCTTGTCCTTGACCTCCTTTTCAAACTGTCTCAACACTTCTTCATCTACAGGCCCGTTAGACTCATACAATGCGGTTCGATACGTTGGTTTCACACCTAACTCTGAAAAGTTTTGTGCCATCTCATCGAACATCTTAAGCTGCTTTGATATCTCGAGCTTAAGCTTTCGTGCGTAAGAAGCGTATGCATTCACAAGCATAATATGATCACTTGCTTGCTTATGTATCAATTCCAATCTAGTCTTCAACGGATCAGATTTCAGAGCAAGAAATGTTCTGTGCATGTATGCATTCCCAGTAGTTTCAATTTCCTGTTGTAACATAGATCATTTTAAATTGGCTCCAATACTATACAATCTCATAGCTAAAACCCTAGCTAGAATTGATTTTACAATGAAATAATTACATATGAAGCCTTAATTATAGAAAACTGATACTAATTTGCCACAAAAGCTACAAAACTAATAAAATCCTACATCGATTTCAAACTAGACTTAATTGGATTGCATCTACTCAAACAAATAGCACGATATACATCCTATAGCACAATATACAAAAAGAAACTGATCATTCTAAGATTGCTCCAACAGGTTCATTTGATATAAAACCTAAGCTAAAATTGAATTTGCAGTGAAATAACTTATAAATCTTATGTTTCCTGGAACAATCGAGCCTTAATCACACAAAACTGAAACTACATTCGCCACAAACAACTACAAATTATGTCAACCGAAAGGCACATACTTAATCAAATAGCAGAATGTAAATCAAATTGCAAACTACAATAACAATAAGACATAAACATAAAGATACTCGATTACTCGTATCAGAGAGACTTAACGCGTTAATCATACAAAACTGATACTAATATGCAACAAAAGGCTACAAAATTAATTATATACTATGTCAACAGAATTGCATATACTCAACCAAACAGCAGAATATAAATCAAATTGCAAACTACAACAACAATAACACATAAAAAGTAAGGATACTCGTATCAGAGTGACCTACAGCTTTAATCATACAAAACTGATACTAATTATCCACAAAAAAAGCTACAAAATCAATTGTATACTATGTCAACTGGCTTGCATGTACAGAATATAAATCAAAATGCAAACAACAACAACAATAAGACATAAAAAGTAAGGATACACTCACAACATCTCAAATATAACACAGAATTTCAAAATTGCTCCAATACTATACAATTTCATTGCTAAAAACCTAGCTATAATTGATTTTGCAGTAAAATAACTTTAACTTACAAATTGAGCCTTAATTCTACAAAACTAATATACTACGTTAATCAATCGAATCGCATATAATCAATCAAACAGCAGAATATTAATCAAATTGCAAACTACAACAACAATAAGACATAAAAAGTAAAACAAAAAGCCTTACAGAGTTATCGGAGAAATGCGCAGGGTGAGAGGAGAAGAGAACGGAGGCAGTAGCGAAGAAAAGAAGAGTAAACATAGCTGAAACGAAGATCCGGTAGGAAAAGAAGCTGCGTAAGGCGGAGGAACCACCACCGGCACCGCCTCTGCCGGTACGTGCGACGACCGCCATTAGATCTGAGTAACTGACAACAGTTTGTTTGTTTGTTTGAGAGTGGAAGTTTATTGGTAAGTGAGAGTGTGTGAAAGTGAAAGTGAAAGCATCGCTGGGATCTGATCTGAGAGTTGTATATTTGGGGAAGAAAGTGGTGAGGCTCCGACACCGCGTGGGTGGGTTGCATCTTACCACCTTTTTCCTAAATATTATTATTTAATTTACAGATTATTCCACTGCCGTACTTTCGGAAGGGTGGAGATGAGATCGGGTTTCCGCGCATATGGGGAGAGCATCGGCCACAACGCCCGGTGTCACGATGGTTAGCAAGTCGTTCCTTGCCGTTAAAAAAATGTTATTACCGATTTCACCTTTGAATATTTTCACTGTAGTCCCATCTTTTTTAACTATTTTGTTTTCAACGGTCTTCTGTTAAAAAAAGTTAACGGATTTAAGTTTTTTTTTTCGAATTACAAACTGATGTTTTAGGGCGTTTGACCAGAACGAGGATACGTGTCGATTGATGTAAAATTTACCTCGAAACATGCTACAAAGGGCTTGATTTTTGTTAATTGGAAGTTTGGAGCAATGTTTCGAGGTAAATTTTACATCAATCGACTCGTATTCTCGTTCTGATCAAAAGCCCTAAAACATCAGTTTGTAATTCGGGAAAAAACTTACCTCCGTTAAGTTTTTTTAACTTAGGACTGTTAAATGCAAAATAGTTAAAAGATAGGACTCAGATTAATTGTCGAAAACGATTTTCATACATCATACAAAACATATTCAGACTATTTGGATAACATTATCTTTGCAACTCATTATTTTCAAATGGTCATTTTTTTAATTGCTACCATCTAGTTGTTAGGTTGATCAAATTTAACCATAATTCACACTAGTTGTTAATTGCTCTCGCGAAACTACAACCATATTCATTTTAGAGTAAATTGTCAAAATCATCCCTGAGGTTTGGGCATGTTTGTCATTTTCATCTAAAACAACTTTTTTGTACAATATACTCCTTCACTTTTGGAATTTTTTGTCATTTTTATCCAAAGTCCAAAAATCTAATTTGCTTTATTTTTTTATCAAATATTTGGATGAAAATGACAAAAAATCACAAATCTCAGAGACGATTTTGGCAAAAAAGTTAGACGTTTGGATGAAAATGGTAAAAAATCCTAAAAGTGAAGGACTATATGGTACAAAAAAATTGTTTTGGTTTAAAATGACAAACATACCCAAACCTCAGGGATGATTTTGGTAATTTACTCTTCATTTTATAAGTCCTATTTTTATTTAAGACTTAAATGCCATTTTAGTCTATGTGGTTTGCGCCATTTTGGTAGTTTAGTCCAAATGTTCCATTTTTCGCCTGTGGGTCCAAAAAGGTTTCACGATTGCCATTTTAGTCCACTGGGTTAACTTCATCCATTTTTCTGTTAACCAAAAGGGCAATTCGGTCATTATATATGGTTGAATTGCCCTTCTAGTTAACAAAATTACATATAAAATGACCGAATTTGCACTTCTCGTTAACAGAAAAAATGGTTTAAGTTAACCCAGTGGACTAATATGGCAATGGTGAAACCTTTTTGGACACACATGCGAAAAATGAAATCTTTGAACTAAACTACCAAAATGGCGCAAACCACATAGACTAAAATGGCATTTAACTCTTAAATAAAAATAGGACTTATAAAATGAAGAGTAAATTGCTAAAATCATCCGTGATGTTTGGGTATGTTTGTTATTTTCAACCAAAACAAATTTTTTTGTACCATATAATCTTTCACTTTTGAGATTTTTTGCCATTTTTATCCAAACATCTAACTTAAAACTCTTGCTGTTTGGGTATGTTTGCTAAAATCATCCCTAGTGTGAGTTACCGACGCCTCTTTATAAACATTAAAACTCTTGCTGATTTGATTCCCATTAATGTGTTGTATAATGTGTTGACACGTGTCATAAGCTTGGAACGTGTAAAGGATTACTTTAGAGGGACTAAAGTTGACAAACAAGAAAAATATGTGAATATAAGGGTTCAAAATGTCAACAATGGATAAATATACTTTACAATAACCCTACATGATGTTTATACCCTTAGACGAATGAGTCATGGATCATACGAAGCTAATTGTGAAAGAAAGTGAGAGATTACAAACTACAGGGGTTAAATGTGTCAACATGTTTAAAGTATACCTCTAAGTGACCCTTTAGCAAACCCGAAGCTTTGTAACGATTAATTATGCTCATTAGAATGTATGATAAAAATTTCACCAAGTTTCGTTATCGTATGAGAAAGTTATGATAAAATTCGTATACGAGGGGTTAAAAGCGTCAACGTCGAAATTTAAGACTTTTTCGGTGATCGTATGAATAACCGGGGACCTAACAAAGTTGGTTTATGACTTGGAGTCCTTAAAAGTCTAGTTTGGGGGTTACAAGTGCAAGAAAGCACCTTAAAATCAAGTTAGGAAGGATCAGGGGCCAAACTGTCAACTTTTGAAAGTTATGTCATGCTGGCCTGGTCCTTACGGACCGTATGCTAGGACCCTTACGGTCCGTAAGCGACTCCCAGATGCAGAAACTCGTTTGTTGGCTGTTCAGCCCATGTAACCGACTTATACTGCCCTTTTCACTTCCATGAGCGACCCCTACTGATTCTTAGGCCTTAGGGACACTTGTTAATCATCAGGGAACATGTATAGCATTGTTTGTCATGATCTTGATGGATCAAGAACACTATATAAAGCCCCATTGTTTGCCATTTTTTATCATTCATTCTCAACTCAACTTCTGATCATTTCTGGAGCTCAAGGCCCTTCCCTAAGCATCTCTAATCGTGCATTAGACCTTGGTAAGTATCCTTGACCTTCCTTAATCGTGTTTTACTTAGTTATTAGCTTAAAAGTCAAACCGTCGTAATTAAGGTTTGACTTATCGTTTAATCATTAATGGTCTGATGTTTAGTCAAATTGAAAGTAGTTATAAGTTGGTATTTATGTGGGCATTAAACCCTTAAAAGGGCACCCTCTGATTCCCGTCCTAACTAAGACATTTGTCGGGTCAAAGTTGTTTATAAAAAGTCAACAGAAACATAATTTGCGAATTAACGCATAATTAGCAATGTAGAAGGCGTATAACCTATTTTATCACTCATATAACCTGGTTATAAGTATAAGAACTGGTCTAAGCTTGTTTGATCCGACAATTTTCTGTTTAGGCTCGGTTCGGAACCGAAAGTCGTAAAACTTTGACTTTTGCTTTGACTTCAGTTCTGAACCGATTTAGATGGGTTTGGAAATGCCTTAGAGTTTCCTTAGGACCAGGTTACATGATAGTATAACCCTCTGTGGTTGGATCGTTGATTGTCCGATTCGTTACACGTTTCCGTTAATTGATTAATGTTGACCATAATGCCCTTTTGACCATAAAACGAGAATTTTGGAAATGTGAAAGGACAATAATCTTTACTACTGATTTATGAACATGTCCCTAAAATTTGACATCAGTTGGAAGTCTAGATTAGGAGTTATGCTCAATAGCGTAATTTGAAAGCTTTTTGTTAATTAAAAGGCATAATTAGCGTAAAGCCTATCTAAACCCAATTTTTGACACCAAACCTTTTACCCACTGATGTAATATAATATTTTGGGATTTTTGAAGATTTTTAATTATTTTAACCTGCTCATAACCTAAGGTTATGGCCTTGATTCGGTAAATACCGATTATACCCTTTTTGTTTATAAAATGAGTTCTACATAGTATTTTGACATCAATCCAATTGCTACTGATTTTATATAATAAATGAAGTATGTGGGACTTTATAAACTGATCAGAAAACTCAGATTTCCTGTATAACCCGGAAATCGCTTAAAACGGCTTTTTACGCGTATTAAACACCTAGTATGGGTTTAAAACCATTGTCTTATAAGACTTATCACCAACTGATATGACCTATTAAATTAAGTTGTTTTACTGATTATTTCAGACCCGAATCTCAGAATTTTAATTAATCTCTTTTATAATCTTTAAAATGACCAAAATACCCCTACGGGGTTTAAATTGAGATTAAACTCGTTTTGGGCATAATGGAAGGTATCCTACTGATATCACAACATATTTAAGGCATATTAACTTAGGAAACCTGTATATGACTCTTATGGTTACCCGTTACGCTTCTTGCGCGTTCGGTTCGGTTTATGTACCTAGTTTGCATAAATTAGCCGAAGCGGGTCAAACCTTATTGTTTTTATCTCAAAATCCAGAATGTGGTTAGATTACCCATATTATACAAGTCTTCAAACTTGTCGGGTCTAAATCACATTCTATTCCGGTCTTCGCTTAATCATGTGTTTGAACCGTATATTTCCTTAAAACTAACAGGTCTAAGTTTAGGCTTAATTAAAGACCCGTTAGGATTCTAATTGGTTATTTATACCATCATTCCAGACTAGAGCCTTCCGGTAAATTGTACCTACACTTACTTAAGTGAATACGGCTGAGTTATTATAACTCTTGATATTTAAGACAGGAGCTAGCTCAGGTAAATACTCTTAACTTATTTTCCCTATTACGGGCTTGGGATACGGTAATATAAATTGTCACACCCCAACCGATGGCGGAATCATCGGGGCATGGCACTGAGCGAAACAGATTGTCCAGAAGTTTCCATAACAACTATCATTACCATTTAATTTAAGTTAACATGTCCCATACCATGTTTCAAATAGTAAACAAATTATTACAGATAAACATCAAGACAAGTATCCTGTTCCGAAAACTCAGATTCAAACAAAAATAGTTTATTTATTGGTTTCTAGGACCCCATTTCCTAGCTTCGATTTCATCACAGCGCAGAGAGCATCCTAGACCTTTCCTAGCCTCAAGTTCACAGCATGCTAAGCATGTAAACTTCCTAAGCACCTGTCACATACGTTAAAATAAAGTCAATATATATAATGTAAAGGTGAGCATACAAGTTTGATAATAGCATATAGAGTTCGAATTCGTTTACGCATAACCAGCACGTACACCTTGTAAAATGAAGCACGTTAGTTATCGACATAGACCCATCGATACCAATGACTGCGGGTTGACTGCCCGAGGCAGTTCGCAATACATGATTACCACCGTAATCCATGCAAGTAAAAGATCCTTAACAACCCCCGTGTGAACGGGTGCTGAGTCCAAACTATAGTACTATCGTTGCTAAGGCAGGTAGACAGCATTCCATGTGTAAACATAACAAACAAGCATTCATGAGCCACGTATAACATGCATTAACGGTTAGCATTCAAATAGTTTGAGTAGTGTGATAATTGTAGTTTGAATATTCGTAACGTATGTAACACCCAAAAGTGCTAAAAGCGAAAAGGGATCGAGTATACTCACAGTGATTTATGGATTGAAGGGAGCGCTTAGCGAATACGGTTAGCCTGAATAGATTCGGTAGCATAACGATAAGTGAAACGTAAAACAGGAAACAAGTATTGAGGAGTCGGACAGCTGGTCGATTGGACGACAGTTCGATCGGACGGCTGACCGTTCGGCTGACAGCCCGTACGGTCTGCTGTTCGGTCGGTCGGTAGGCCGATCGGATGGCTGTACGAGTGGATTGTTCCTTCCTTTGAGAAGGATGTGTTTGTGTATGATGGCTTGACCTTTGAAGTTTTCGTTGTAGCATTTTGAAAACATTGAAGTACCTTCGCCTTTCAGGTCGGTCGATCGGACGACTGTTCGATCGGCTGGCAGCCCGATCGGTTAGGCATTCAACAGAATTTCAAGGTTTAGCCTTTGAATCGGACAGGTGTTCGATCGGTTGGCAAGTCAACAATAGTCAACCACTTTAATGGATTACAAGGTATTGTTCAGTGGATCGGATGGTTGATCGATCGAGCAGCATAACTGCTGTTCGATCGGACAACAGGGAGTCACCTGATCGGACGGCAGTTCGATCGAGTGGCACTTCTAGTGCATTGAACATGTTGAAAATTGATTAAGTATTGAAGCATAGTATGTCATGATCCGAAGAGTAATCCGATCGAACAGTAGTTCGATCGAACAACAGCTCGTTCAACACCATTCTTCAAAACAAGTTGATTGTGTGGGACCATGTGCTAGCCGATCGGCTGACTATCCGATCGGTTGGCCGTCCGTTCGGACAGCAGTCCGATCGGTTAGCATCCTGACCTGATCAGCCTTGCGTCTAACACTTTGGTTGTTCTGTTTGTTTGTCGTTTTATCGAGGTATTTTTTACAGCGAGTAAAACCATAGATGCCTCGTTCTTACTTGGTTTCCCGGGTCGGACAGGAATCACCCAAATCCGGTCGGTGGTTTGTTCGGAACGAAGTTTAACATTTAACCCGGAGCCGGTTAACCTCGTGGATAGAATCCAGATCTTGAGCCGTATAACCACTGAAGTGATTTGTGAACCGGCTCAGGTTCCGTTTCTACTGGTTCGAGTGAAAAGAGTTGAAGAAAGTTGGGAAAATCCATCCTTCAATCCTTTTCACCAAGTATATGTTTAGATCTATAAAAGATCCTTGTTTGTTTATGTGGAAATCGGCTAGATCCAAGTCATTCTTGGTGGATTGAGGCCAAAACATGAAGTTCTTCAAGAACCCATGATGACATCATCCTAGAACACTTGATTCTTGATGATTTCACGGTTAAAAGTTTAGATTTGAAAGATAGAAAGGTGTAGGAGTGTGTATAGATCAAGAAAGTACAAGATTTAGGACGAAAACTTACCGGAATCGAGAGAAATCTGAGAAAAGGCGAGTTGTGCGTGCTGGTCGAACAGAGGTTTCCAAAAGTGGAAAGAATGACAATGACAGGGGTATTTATAGGATGACAAAAGAGGAAAGGGCTGGCCGATCTGCTGGCAGCTCGATCGGACAGCAGTCCGTTCGGCTGGCTGTTCGATCGGCTGGGAGCCTGATTGATCGGTTGCACCTTTTGAGTGTTTCGCGCGATGATTTTTCGATATTTCGATTATGATTGCGCGCGGCTCGATTCGATAGGGTTTCCTAGTCAAATTACTTTTAGTCCCAACTACTTCGTATCTCGCGTAATCTATTCTCCACCATCCATCATAGTTCGATTGTGATTTGAGTTCGAGTTCGATAGCATTCGAGTTAGATTTCGAGTTCGATTGAGTTCGCTTGATTACCACAACATAACATAAATAAACATGCACAGGTAACACGTAAGGCGCACACACACACGTATAAACAATAAGTAAAATACATAGTTCGAGTTGCGATTCGACGTCGATTCGATTAGCATAGCTTGATTGTTAGTTGTTTAACTTTATCGCATTGTTACTACCTATAGTTCACAGTCGTTGGTCGATTGAAATATGATTAATACTCATCGATTATTGCAATTAACAACACTTACTCCACATAATATAAATAAAATAAAGACATTTCTACAAGTCAAGTTGCGCGAAATCGGTCGTTGACTTTGACCTTGACTTTGACTTTCACTTACGAAAACACGGGGTGTTACAGCCTCCCCTTGTTTAGGGAATTTCGTCCCGAAATTAAGCTGGAAGCTGCTACAACCGCCATGAATCACGTGAGGACTTTCTCTATCTAGACTTTCTCCTGGAACAACTGCGGGTACTTTGCCTTCATGTCGCTTTCGAGTTCCCAAGTGAACTCTGCGCCTCGTTTGCCTTCCCAACGGACCTTCACAATAGGAATGCGTGAGCGCCTGAGCTGCTTGGTTTGGCGATCCATGATTTCGACAGGCTTTTCCACGAAATGTAATGTTTCGTTCACTTGTAGATCGTCTAGAGAGACATGTAAATCGTGGTCGGCTATGCACTTTCGGAGGTTTGACACGTGGAAAGTCGGGTGGACGTTGCTAAGTTCCTCCGGTAGTTCGAGTCTGTATGCGACTTTTCCGATCCTTTCCAGAATCTTAAAAGGTCCAACATATCGAGGTGCGAGTTTCCCTTTCTTGCCGAATCGGACTACACCCTTCCAAGGTGATACCTTTAGGAGTACGTAGTCACCAACGCCAAATTCACGGGGCTTGCGCTTTTTATCGGCGTAAACCTTCTGTCGATCCCGAGCTTTCACCAGGTTGTCTCTGATTTGGAAAATTTTGTCTGTCGTTTCTTGTAATAGCTCAGGACCGGTTAGTTACGAGTGACCGATCTCGTGCCACACAATAGGCGATCGACATCTTCTTCCGTATAATGACTCGAAAGGTGCCATCTCGATGCTAGAATGATAGCTATTGTTATACGAGAATTCGACTAACGACAGGTGTTTATCCCAATTACCACCGAAGTCTAGAACACACGAACGGAGCATGTCTTCAAGAGTACGGATCGTTCTTTCAGTCTGACCGTCGGTTTGTGGGTGGAAAGCAGTACTTAGATTAAGCGTTGTACCGAGTGCTGTTTGAAACGTTTCCCACAATCGCGAAGTAAACCGAGCATCACGATCAGAGATGATGTCACGAGGCGTCCCATGATTACAAATGATCTCGTCGGTGTAGATTCGGGCTAATCGTTCTACCTTGTAGTCTTCTCGTATGGGCAGAAAGTGAGCTGATTTGGTCAACCGGTCGACTACAACCCAAATGCTGTCGTGACCTGATGACGTGGGTGATAGCTTGGTTACGAAATCCATAGCTATGCTCTCCCACTTCCACATGGGAATTGGTGGTTGTTCGAGCAAGCCAGAGGGTCTTTGATGCTCAGCCTTAATTCTAGCACAAGTTAGGCATTTTCCGACGTAGAGAGCGATATCCCTTTTCATACCCGGCCACCAGTACTTATAACGAAGGTCCTGGTACATCTTGTCAGCACCGGGGTGAATAGAATACCGAGATTTATGAGCTTCGTCCATCAGAATTTGTCGCAAATTGGTTCTCTTGGGAATCCAAATTCGGTCTAAGAAGTAGAATATCCCATTTGATTTGCTCACAAGCTGGGCTCCGTCGTGGTAGATTCTTTCCTTCTTCATGGTGCGTTCGTTAAAACATGCATGTTGAGCGTCGCGGATGAGAGTTTCGAGGTTGTGCTGGGCTTGAACATTACGAGTGCTAAGCAGGTAGCTCCGTCTGCTAAGTGCGTCAGCACCAACATTTGCTTTGCCTGGGTGATAACGAATCTCACAGTCGTAATCGTTGAGAAGTTCTACCCATCGGCGTTGACGCATATTAAGTTCCTTCTGATTAAAGATATGTTGTAGGCTCCTATGATTGGTGAAGATCGTACACTTGGTACCATACAGGTAGTGTCGCCAAATCTTTAATGCAAAAACAACCGCGCCTAGCTCGAGGTCGTGGGTTATATAGTTCTTCTCGTGGATTTTGAGCTGACGAAATGCGTAAGCTATGACCTTGCCCCGTTGCATGAGAACACAGCCGAGACCAAGGTTAGAAGCATCACAGTAGACAATGAAATCATTGTTTCCGTCGGGCAATGTGAGAACAGGAGCATTGCAAAGCATGTGTTTAAGGGTTCGAAAGGCAGTCTCTTGTTTAGTTCCCCAAACAAAAGGCTTGTCTTTATGAGTAAGAGAGGTAAGCGGTACAGCGATCTTTGAGAATCCCTCGATAAATCGTCGATAATAGCCCGCTAGTCCGAGAAAAGAGCGGACTTCGGACGGGTTCTTAGGCGTAACCCAACTCTTGACTGCTTCAATCTTCGCAGGATCGACGTGAATACCCTGACTATTAACAATGTGACCCAGAAATTGAACTTCCTCCAACCAGAATTCGCACTTGGAGAACTTGGCATAGAGTTGGTTCCCCTGGAGTAACTCGAGAACCAAACGTAGATGTTGCACGTGTTCGGCTTTCGATTTAGAATAGATCAAGACGTCGTCGATGAACACGATGATGAAACAGTCGAGATATGGTTTACACGTGCGATTCATCAGATCCATGAAAACCGCTGATGCGTTTGTTAGACCAAAAGGCATGACAACGAATTCGTAATGGCCGTAACGTGTACGAAACGCAGTTTTAGATATATCCTCCTATTGTATACGCAGCTGGTGGTATCCTGAACGTAGATCGATCTTCGAAAAACACGTAGCGCCTTGTAGCTGATCAAACAAATCGTCGCTACGAGGTAGGGGATAGCGGTTCTTGATAGTTAACTTATTCAATTCCCGATAGTCGATGCACATCCTGAACGACCCATCCTTCTTTTTGACGAAAAGGACTGGCGCTCCCCAAGGAGAGGTGCTCGGGCGAATGAAGCCTTTCTCAAGTAATTCCTGGTGTTGGGTTGAGAGTTCGCGCATTTCTGACGGTGCGAGTCGGTAAGGAGCTTTGGCAATAGGGTTGGCTCCAGGAATGAGGTCAATACGAAAGTCGATATCACGACTTGGCGGTAGCCCGGGAAGATCCTCTGGAAAAACATTAGGAAATTCTCGAACCACTGGAACGTCTTTTACTTCCTTCTTCTCTTTCTTTCCCTTCTCCGCTACTACAATGTTAGCCAAGAAAGCCCTGTATTCCTTACGGAGATACTTGTTGGCTTGGATACATGATATAAGCTTGAGCCCTTTTGAAGTAGTATCGCCATAAACACACAATAAGTCACCATTCGCGAGCGAAAATCGAATCATCTTGTCGAAGCATACAACTTCAGCATGGTTTTCTCGAAGAAAGTCCATGCCTATTATGACGTCAAAGCTTCCGAGTTGCATCGGAATAAGGTCGATCAAAAAGATGTGATTGTTGAGCTCAAGAGTACAATCACGAAGAATAGAATTGACAGTGACGGTTCTTCCGGTAGCGACTTCAACATCGAATGTCGAGGATAGTTTAGAACGTTTACGACTAAGGAGTTTCTCAAATTCGAACGACACAAAGCAATTATCGGCTCCGGTATCAAACAAACAGGAAGCATAAATACCAATCACAAGGAACGTACCATTGACCACGTTGTTGTCGGCCTGGGCTTAACGCACGTTGAGGTTGAAAGTTCTGGCGCGTGCGGCCTGTTGTTGCTGCTGTTGTTGTTGTTGCTGCTGCTGCTGCTGTTGCTGAGGCTCTTGTTTCACAGCCCTGTTCGGGCACATGTTGGCGAAATGGTTCGGGTCGCCACATGCGAAGCAGGCTCTGGCTTTGACTGCGGGTGCCGGAGGAGCTTGTTGACCCTGTGGGGCAGTGAGTAGAGCTTGATTGGCAGGAGCTTGACGAATACGGCAGTTGGCAGTAAAGTGGCCATATACATTGCAATGGGCACAGAAGTGGCATTGAATAGCAGTTGGGTGGTGGTAGGTGCAAGTAGGGCAGAGCGGGTGTGGTCCAGTGTATGCACGCTTGGCAGGCGGTGCATTGGCCACGGGCGCCGCTACTTGACGCTGTTGGGCAGGTACAACTTGAATCGGTGCAGCAGTGATCGCACAATTCTTGTTGGTGGAGCTGTTCTTTCTCTTGTTCTTCCTCTTGTTGCTTGATGAGGTGGGTTCAGCAGTTGGTGGGGCAGTGGTAGCTTGGTGCAGATGCTTCGAAGTCTTATCCCAGACACCAGCCTTAACCCGTTTGTCGTTGATCTCAGCGGCCAACAGATAAGTTTCCTCGATCGTCGTAGTCTTAGCCGCTTGCACGAAATCAGCAACGCAGTCGGGCAAAGCTCGGATATACTTCTTGATTGTCATGTCGGGAGTCTTGACTTGATCGGGACAGATAATGCTGAGTTGTTTGAAACGAGCGGTGAGACCAGCATTGTCACCATCCTTCTGCTGTATGTGCCAAAATTCATCTTCTAGCTTTTGACGTTCGTGAGGAGGGCAGAATTCCTCTAGCATAACTTCCTTGAGCTCATCCCACGACAGACCGTAGGCTGCATCGTTCCCTCGCTTGTTTCTCTCGGCCGTCCACCAGTCTAGTGCTCGGGACTGGAAAATGCCGGTAGCATTCAGAGTTCGAAGGTCATCAGGGCAACCACTCTGTCGCAGAGTAACCTCAATGGAATCAAACCAGTGAAATAGTGCAGTAGGACCTCCTTCGCCAGTGAATTCCTTTGGCCCACACGACTTGAATTGCTTGAAACTGAAAGGCCTTGTGGCAGCTTTAGGAGCGTCGGTCCTCGATTCCTCGGATGATTTGCTGACGTTCTCAAAAACATCACTCACAGCTTTTGCCACACTCTTGGCGATGATGGAAGCAAGGCGTTTGTCCCTCTTTTCCTGACGAGAGAGTGCATGACGGGATCCAGACGACATGGTCTGCAACAGACGTCGTCACAGGACTCATCACATTGTATTTGAATCTCACCTCACACGTCTACTACCACTACTAAAGCTCAGTAACACGTACCGTGTAAACATATAGACTTATAACTACGCAAGTCACAGAACCACTTAATCACGTAACCACATAAACACTTAGAGCACAAATCACGTAATCACATAGAGCACATAGTCACGCAATTTCCTATGTAGAGCAAAGAAACAAGGAAACACATACGCATCTAGTCACTAAAGGCAGTTAGAAAACAGAAACCTAGGTCTGGAGAAAGAAACTAGAGAGAGAAAGTGGTAAGGTGATTCATGGTTCTTGTACGATTTCAATTCTGTCAACAGAATCACTGATTATAGTACGTTCTTGTGTGTTCGGTCACGCACGTTCACGGATTTCGCATGTCGAATGTGTCGTTACGCAATCGTTTGGAGTCAAAATAAGCACAAAATCACAAGATGCAGTGCGAGTCGTGTGTGTCGATCGAAGTAAAACAAAAATCGAGTAAATCCCAAAGTTTAAACACATAAACAGGAAAGCACATAAATAAGCACATAAATTGGCGAAACATCAGAGTCAGCAGTTGCGGACTCAAAATTGAAACACATGAAATTTGAGAAATGGATTATCTGCGGCTAGTAGACTTCGACTAACCAAAGTGGTTCGACTATTCACAGGGATCCGTTGTGCACATTTAACCTTCAGGACTGTGCCTTCGCCTCGATTCTTGGGCACTTGGCACGCATCTCGTTGGTCATATCGTGACTTCAGGTCGTTGGAGTCCGTCGAGACTTTGGTGAGAGTTTTGTATAGAAGCGGAACAAGTCGTCAAGGTTAGGGTTTCATCCATGGCTTAACAACTTCGTTCCTCTTTTGATCAAATTAAGGAGATTATTCATCAAAATATGGATTTCACTCCTGATTTGGCATAATTCTCCTCATTTGTAGTTTAAAATACTAGTCGATTAAGCAACTTTAGTCGAGAGTTTGCGGTTTTCACACCTATTCTTGACCTTATTGCCTACTCATAGTTGGAAAATCCGAGTGTAGTGATAGCGTAGATTAAAAGAGAATAACGAGGAAATAAGCTCGTACATAATCCCTACTGGTTATACACAAGTCGGTCTGCTGGTTCTTAACTATAGTCTAGGTATCTAAGACTTCGACCCGGACTAGGTCGAGTCTTGCCTAATTCCCTATAGTTATGGCTCTGATACCAATCTGTCACACCCCAACCGATGGCGGAATCATCGGGGCATGGCACTGAGCGAAACAGATTGTCCAGAAGTTTCCATAACAACTATCATTACCATTTAATTTAAGTTAACATGTCCCATACCATGTCTCAAATAGTAAACAAATTATTACAGATAAACATCAAGACAAGTATCCTGTTCCGACAACTCATATTCAAACAAAAATAGTTTATTTATTGGTTTCTAGGACCCCATTTCCTAGCTTCGATTTCATCACAGCGTAGAGAGCATCCTAGACCTTTCCAAGCCTCAAGTTCACAGCATGCTAAGCATGTAAACTTCCTAAGCACCTGTCACATACGTTAAAATAAAGTCAATACATATAATGTAAAGGTGAGCATACAAGTTTGATAATAGCATATAGAGTTCGAATTCGTTTACGCATAACCAGCACGTACACATTGTAAAATGAAGCACGTTAGTTATCGACATAGACCCATCGATACCAATGACTGCGGGTTGACTGCCCAAGGCAGTTCGCAATACATGATTACCACCGTAATCCATGCAAGTAAAAGATCCTTAACAACCCCCGTGTGAACGGGTGCTGAGTCCAAACTATAGTACTATCGTTGCTAAGGCAGGTAGACAACATTCCATGTGTAAACATAACAAACAAGCATTCATGAGCCACGTATAACATGCATTAACGGTTAGCGTTCAAATAGTTTGAGTAGTGTGATAATTGTAGTTTGAATATTCGTAAAACCATAGATGCCTCGTTCTTACTTGGTTTCCCGGGTCGGACAGGAATCACCCAAATCCGGTCGGTGGTCTGTTCGGAACGAAGTTTAACATTTAACCCGGATTCGGTTAACCTCGTGGATAGAATCCAGATCTTGAGCCGTATAACCACTGAAGTGATTTGTGAACCGGCTCAGGTTCCGTTTCTACTGGTTCGAGTGAAAAGAGTTGAAGAAAGTTGGGAAAATCCATCCTTCAATCCTTTTCACCATGTATATGTCCAGATCTATAAAAGATCCTTGTTTGTTTATGTGGAAATCGGCTAGATCCAAGTCATTCTTGGTGGATTGAGGCCAAAACATGAAGTTCTTCAAGAACCCATGATGACATCATCCTAGAACACTTGATTCTTGATGATTTCACGGTTAAAAGTTTTGATTTGAAAGATAGAAAGGTGTAGGAGTGTGTATAGATCAAGAAAGTACAAGATTTAGGACAAAAACTTACCGGAATCGAGAGAAATCTGAGAAAAGGCGAGTTGTGCGTGCTGGTCGAACAGAGGTTTCCAAAAGTGGAAAGAATGACAATGACAGGGGTATTTATAGGATGACAAAAGAGGAAAGGGCTGGCTGATCTGCTGGCAGCTCGATCGGACAGCAGTCCGTTCGGCTGGCTGTTCGATCGGCTGGGAGCCTGATCGATCGGTTGCACCTTTTGAGTGTTTCGCGCGATGATTTTTCGATATTTCGATTATGATTGCGCGCGGCTCGATTCGATAGGGTTTCCTAGTCAAATTACTTTTAGTCCCAACTACTTCGTATCTCGCGTAATCTATTCTCCACCATCCATCATAGTTCGATTGTGATTTGAGTTCGAGTTCGATAGCATTCGAGTTAGATTTCGAGTTCGATTGAGTTCGCTTGATTACCACAACATAACATAAATAAACATGCACAGGTAACACGTAAGGCACACACACACACGTATAAACAATAAGTAAAATACATAGTTCGAGTTGCGATTTGACGTCGATTCGATTAGCATAGCTTGATCGTTAGTTGTTTAACTTTATCGCATTGTTACTACCTATAGTTCACAGTCGTAGGTCGATTGAAATATGATTAATACTCATCGATTATTGCAATTAACAACAGTTACTCCATATAATATAAATAACATAAAGACATTTCTACAAGTCAAGTTGCGCGAAATCGGTCGTTGACTTTGACCTTGACTTTGACTTTCACTTACGAAAACACGGGGTGTTACATAAATACCGCATGGTCAGGTATGGAATTCAAAGACCAGTAAGTCGGGAAATCCAAATAACATGTTTTAATTCGTATTGCTTGACTGAAACATTGGGGATTAATGCGATCGTGTCCTGGATATCCTTGACTCATTAATTGCAATGGCCACGACCTAAGCACGGGGTGTAGGCATACACCTAACATATGCAATATGCTTATTAATTAATTATACCCAATATGGGATTCCCAATAAGGGAATAAGTGGTGTGTCGGTTAGTCTTGAACCGGCATAGAACCGGGCCCCGTATGTAGAGCAAGTTATGTAAAACTGATAACATGAGATATAGTTTGTCCCAAGTATAAAAGATTAATTTTGCCTTGTGCATTTTAATCAAAGTGTCAAAAATATTTTTGTGCCTTATGCACCTAAGCCAATTTCCATAAACATTTTCAAATGAGTCGGTTGAGTGTATTTACCAGTGAAAACTGGCGTATTTTCCAAAGTCTAAATGACAGGTACAAGTACGTAATAGGCTGGAAGCTGCTCAGGACTTGTTAGTTGAGGACTTTGCAACTCCTTCACATAAGCCATTAGTCTGATAACTTCTTTTGTTGTTTTGATCTGCGTGTGGATTATTACAAGCTAGTCTGTACGGAACACTTTTATATGATCAGACATTTGTGTTTGTAATAATATTTTATATTTCAAGACTTTCGCTGTGCATTTAAATTGTGTTGTTTGACTATGATGATATCAACTACGTCACGATACTCCCCACCGGGCCCACCGGTAATACGTGGAAATATCGGGGTGTGACAGGCTGGTATCAGAGCCAACATTGAGTGAATTAAACACTAGTCTTTGGTGTTTAATCTCAGTGACACAGTAGCACATTCCTTGATCTTCTGAGTCTAGACTTAACGTAGGAATATTCTCAGCTCTATTCGGAGAATTATTGCTTTCAATTCTATATATTTTAAATATGTCACCAAGCAAAGAAGCCATAGTGGAAATTCTCCCCATTTGAGCCTAGGGAAGGCCGAGCTTCGTACTGCGACTAGGATTAACGTGCAACTAAGGATAGAGCATTCAGAAATGAAATGAAGAAGAAGCTCCTTTTATAGAAATTCGTTTCCTTAGTAAGTCCTTATAAGGGCATACTCATCTTCAGTCCCTTCATGGACAACATCATTTCTTTCAAGTCCTTTTCAGGGAAATTCTGTACCCTTTTAAAAATCCTTGGAATGCTTATCAAAGTTTCATCTTATCAATATATATAATAAATGAAATAAATTAAAAGTATCATTCCTTTTATAAGATCTACCATTATAATGAAATAGCAAAATCTAAAAAGGACAAGACCTAGCCCATGTGTCATTTTAAGACAGGGCCAAGATGGTAGTTCCTTAATTAGATTCAGATCCTTGTTAACATCTCAATTTAGGATTGTTCTGCGTTAATTATTGAAAACAATCTTAAAGATAAAACCTAGCCACATGTCATTTTAGACATGGCCAAGATGGTAAAACCTATTCAAAAGATTCAAATCCCTGTTAACATCTGAAAGCATATTAACATGTTTGACAAAATGTGATTCGATAAAACCACATAAGTCATTCTTAAAATTGGGTTATTCTAATTTCCCTTATTTATATAATCATCCCTTAAGGATGAAGTGCCTACGGGCTATAATTAACGTCTTTTGAGACTAAAGACAGTAGTGGTCTACAACCCCCTGTTAAAAAGGGCAATGAACTTTGATTCAAGCCTTAATACCTCGATTCTATAAAATCCTGGTTTATAAATTAAATCTGTCCATGTGACTAGGCTGTTGAGCTATTATTAAATTATAATTAGGGATATAATACTTACGAGCCATATCCATTGTCATATAAGACAAAAGACAGTCGTAGCCTATAACTCCCTGTCAAGAAAAGGTAATGAACTTTGATTCAAACCTTAATGCCTCGATTCCATAAAATCTGGGCTTATAGATTAAACTTCTCTACGTGACTAGGCCATTTGTGCTATTATTAACTTGTAAATTAGGATTTATGATAAAAATCCTGAATAAAATAAATATCATTCCTTTCCTGCCAGTATACATGTTAAAAGAGAATCTTAAAAGGTATAACCTAGCTTGAATGTCATTAAAGACCTGGCTACGATGGTAAAACCTGTTTAAAAGAGATTCAGACCTTTGTTAACATCTGAAAACATGTTAACATTCCTGACAAAGGTGATGCAATAAAATCACACTTGTCATCTTTATATTAGGAACTTCCAAACCCCTTATTTTTGCCTAAATGATCAATAGGAACCATGGCTAATAAACGTCGAACATGATAAGCACATCAAAACATCCATTGAGATGTATACCTACGGGCAAAGATGTATACATGAAAAGATAGCTTTATTTCATAACTTTTTGTCAAGACAATGAATTATGAAATTTTCCGATCCAAAGGAATCATTGATTATGTTTTAAATTTTTCCCTAGTGACAAGGCCCCTGTGCCATCAAAAAGTCCTTGGGACAAGCCCTTATGCTATATAAAATGTCGGTACGACATTGACAGTCGTGACTTATGTCCCCTGTCTAATAAATATGAATGATTATATTCCGTTTAAACGCCAAAGACGGTTTATTTAAAAACCTAGGCCAAACATAATCAAATAAATTAAATACTATCTATTGGCCTATATGGTTTATTGCGCCATGGCTATTTAATCATCAAATTCGACAATTCACTATATAATTAAACAAATTATCACTACTTGGTTAGTAGCCTTCAAAGCTTCACCACGGCTGACTCCTCTGAAGCTCACAATTATCCAGTTAGTCAGATTGATGTCCATTAACTAGCCTTTGTGGCAAAATAAATTATCTTCCAAAGAGATGACGGCTGTAGTCTTTGACTCTCTGTCCAAAGGTGAAGAACTATGTTCTAACCTTAAGATCTCCGATCCAATAAGATTGCGGCTTTTATATTAATGCCTTAAGTGCCATATCTTATATGTCCTTTGTGACAAGGCCTTCGTGCCTATGACTATTAATGTCCTTCGTGACAAGCCTTCCAACTATCTAAAGATTGTCGTTATGACAAGGACAGTTGTGACATTGTGATTCCCTGTCAAAAGGTAATGGACTCGGTCCAAACCATAAACATGATTGATGGTCCTTTTTTACCTAGGCTAAATTTAATTGACGTACTTTCTAGTAGCATACTATAATGAAGTTAAAAACCTAACAACCATTATGGTTTAATAATACCATGGCTTATAAATCATCCATTACGATGATTCCATAATAGTTTGTGGCTAAGCATATGTTATTTTTGGTGTTTAGTACCAAAGCTCGAGAATGGAGGTTTCCGACGAAGCACACAGCAGTACTGCGGCTAGAAACAAGGATGCCAATATAAATATAAATGTTAATGGCACTGCTCTTCAGGCCTTGATTGACGCAGAAATTAGTGAAGCTGTGGATAAGATCCTTGAGAACAAAAAGGAACCGAGTGGCACTCACTCAAAGGTCCATACGGAAACACATACATCAGCTCGTAAGGAGAGCTCCGTTCACTCTTCAGATGAAAAGAGCGAACCTCAGAAGTTAGTACTCTATGATAAGCAAACCCAGAGATTTCAATGGCGAAAAAGGAGCAATTGATGCTATGGAATGGCTTGAGGAAATGGAAACTGTTGTGGACATCAGCAATTGTGCTGATAAGGACGTAGTAAAATTTGTTTCACAATCTTTCAAAGGCGAGGCTCTTGCATGGTGGAGGGCCAAGATGCAGTCCACGGGGAAAATTCCCCTATACAATATGGGATGGTCCAAGTTTGTGGACCTTATCAAAGAGAACTACTGTCCACAACACGAAGTGGAAAAGGTGGAGACATATTTTCTGACTCTCACAATGAAGAACCTAAATTGTCAGCAATATGTTACCGACTTCAACTCCCTATCTAGATTGGTACCCTATTTAATTACCCCGGAACCAAAACGCATTGCGCGTTTCATCGGTGGTCTGGCACCAGAAATAAAAGGGAATGTTAAGGCATCAAGGCCAATCACCTTCAGATCAGCTGTAGATCTATCCTTGTCTCTCACTCTAGATATAGTGAGACAAAAGTCAATCAAGAATGAAACTAATGAGAAAAGACAAAGGGAGGAGGATAACTCCCAGAATCCTAAGAAGAGCAAGTCCGAGTTCAACAATAACCAACAGGATTCCAACAAAAAGCCTACATGCAAAACCTGCAAAAGAAGACACTGGGGACAGTGTCGATCAAACCAAAAGATAAAGCAATGTGGCATCTGTAAAAGAACTGGCCACCAGTCCCACGAATGTAGGGACATAAAGAATGCAAACTGTTTCAGCTGTGGCGAAAAGGGCCACATCAGTACTAACTGCCCTAAGGCTGCCGAGGAAGGAGCAGCTAAGTCTGGGAAGGATAAGAAAGGAAACGCCTGAACTACCGGTTGAATGCCAGAGACAGTGCATATCAATAATAGCATTAGGTACGTCCTTACCATTTAGCATTGATAGTGTCTGCTAAGTATCTTATGATAATAAACCTTTAGTAAACCATAAGCTTAGCAAACTTTTGATTACATTCATAAGAACTCCAGATATTAAATATAAGGTATAACTTACCAATGGAATCTATAATAACCATCTCTCCCATCCTCGAAGATAATCCTTTCATAAGAATCTGGAGTACTCTTCCCCAAAAAGAGTACGAAAATATATATTACTTTATTTTATTTTATTATTATCTCATTGTTTTCTATCGCCTGCGAATGCCAAACTATGTTTGATAAAAGTGCCATATGAGGAGTGGCGTATCCTAGTGTGTCCCATAGATTGCTTCCATGTCTGATCTGTATGGAGGTTTAATGCATGGAACCCCTGAGATATCCCAATGGTCATATTGTACTAAAGTCGACTAGTAGTATTCAAAGAAGATATCCAATATAAAACTGTCCTTATAAGTATCTCTACTTAGGGCATCCTGGCATTTGTAAAGAGAATGTGTCATTTATCGGACACCGACATCGATAGGTGAACCAAAGCCTGAGAATATGGACATCTCTGACATCTCTATGTGTCATAATTATCTTCTTTATAAGAATTACCATGTTTACCTCCTGAGAGGCAAGTGGATGTTAGGACAAACATCCCGCTTAGGGCTACAGTTATTGTAAAAGCCTTATATCTGTTAGTACCAACGAATAGGAAGAACTAAGAGCCAAATCGATAAGTTTTTAGAGAAGGTTTCATAAAGCCAAAATTCAAAGTTCCAAGAACTCCGATTTTTAGTAAAGACGGTTCATCTTGCTTATGCATTGATTTCCGCAACCCTATTTAGGCAATAATTAAGAATCCGCCATTAGCTGCCCAGGATCGTCGATTTGTTCGACTAGCTGTAAGGATTAGCCATTCTTTGAGATTAAGTCTTAAGCAGTGGGTGGAATAACTATCTCACCATGAAATAAGTTTTTCTATAGCAATTATTATGTAAGTATCAAGGCTACTCCTTTGGAGACCTTGTATAGATGGAATGTTAAACATCTATTGTTAGGACAATAGATTGGTAAGTCCAATTATCAGGATCTGAAAGTTGTACTGGAAACAACAAATAAGATCACGCAAATTCATAATCATCGATAAGATGCCAGTATTCGGCAGAAAATCAAGGATTAATGAAAATAGCAAACCTCCTAAATTCTTGTTAAGGAATAAGGTTCAACAAAAGATATCACCCAAGAAGGGTGTGCCAAAATTTGTTAAATTATCAGGCTAGTTAAGCTCTGAATATATAGAATCATTTGAAGGAAATCGAATGTATCAAGATCAAGTAGCTTATAAGCTAAAACCTATTTAAGGAGCTTGGCGGAGCTCGCAATACATTGCACGCTAATGACTGAAGGATGTGTTTCGCCAATAAGTCAAGAAGCACTATCACATAATGATATGCAGATTTATGATGTGAGGAGCATCCTGTATCGATTAAGGATCGACAGGTTAAGAAGCTCCAAAAGGATACATGTACCTAATATAGGGGAACTTTGGGAGCTTAGAAAGACTCCAGATATGTTATAGAAGTTAAGTCCATTATGCGACAAAAAGTACTTCCATCATTTTAACAAATCTCGAGGTCGAGATTTATTTTAAGGGGGTGAGGATGTAACACCTCGAAAATTCACGTCCTATAATGTGTTGACACGTGTCATAAGCTTGGAACGTGTAAGGATTACTTTAGAGGGACTAAAGTTGACAAACAAGAAATATATGTGAATATAAGGGTTCAAAATGTCAACAATGGATAAATATACTTTACAATAACCCTACATGATGTTTATACCCTTAGACGAATGAGTCATGGATCATACGAAGCTAATTGTGAAAGAAAGTGAGAGATTACAAACTACAGGGGTTAAATGTGTCAACATGTTTAAAGTATACCTCTAAGTGACCCTTTAGCAAACCCGAAGCTTTGTAACGATTAATTATGCTCATTAGAATGTATGATAAAAATTTCACCAAGTTTCGTTATCGTATGAGAAAGTTATGATAAAATTCGTATACGAGGGGTTAAAAGCGTCAACGTCGAAATTTAAGACTTTTTCGGTGATCGTATGAATAACTGGGGACCTAACAAAGTTGGTTTATGATTTGGAGTCCTTAAAAGTCTAGTTTGGGGGGTTACAAGTGCAAGAAAGCACCTTAAAATCAAGTTAGGAAGGATCAGGGGCCAAACTGTCAACTTTTGAAAGTTATGTCATGCTGGCCTGGTCCTTACAGACCGTATGTTAGGACCCTTACGGTCCGTAAGCGACTCCCAGATGCAGAAACTCGTTTGTTGGCTGTTCAGCCCATGTAACCGACTTATACTGCCCTTTTCACTTCCATGAGCGACCCCTACTGATTCTTAGGCCTTAGGGACACTTGTTAATCATCAGGGAACATGTATATCATTGTTTGTCATGATCTTGATGGATCAAGAACACTATATAAAGCCCCATTGTTTGCCATTTTTGATCATTCATTCTCAACTCAACTTCTGATCATTTCTGGAGCTCAAGGCCCTTCCCTAAGCATCTCTAATCGTGCATTAGACCTTGGTAAGTATCCTTGACCTTCCTTAATCGTGTTTTACTTAGTTATTAGCTTAAAAGTCAAACCGTCGTAATTAAGGTTTGACTTATCGTTTAATCATTAATGGTCTGATGTTTAGTCAAATTGAAAGTAGTTATAAGTTGGTATTTATGTGGGCATTAAACCCTTAAAAGGGCACCCTCTGATTCCCGTCCTAACTAAGACATTTGTCGGGTCAAAGTTGTTTATAAAAAGTCAACAGAAACATAATTTGCGAATTAACGCATAATTAGCAATGTAGAAGGCGTATAACCTATTTTATCACTCATATAACCTGGTTATAAGTATAAGAACTGGTCTAAGCTTGTTTGATCCGACAATTTTCTGTTTAGGCTCGGTTCGGAACCGAAAGTCGTAAAACTTTGACTTTTGCTTTGACTTCAGTTCTGAACCGATTTAGATGGGTTTGGAAATGCCTTAGAGTTTCCTTAGGACCAGGTTACATGATAGTATAACCCTCTGTGGTTGGATCGTTGATTGTCCGATTCGTTACACGTTTCCGTTAATTGATTAATGTTGACCATAATGCCCTTTTGACCATAAAACGAGAATTTTGGAAATGTGAAAGGACAATAATCTTTACTACTGATTTATGAACATGTCCCTAAAATTTCACATCAGTTGGAAGTCTAGATTAGGAGTTATGCTCAATAGCGTAATTTGAAAGCTTTTTGTTAATTAAAAGGCATAATTAGCGTAAAGCCTATCTAAACCCAATTTTTGACACCAAACCTTTTACCCACTGATGTAATATAATATTTTGGGATTTTTGAAGATTTGTAATTATTTTAACCTGCTCATAACCTAAGGTTATGGCCTTGATTCGGTAAATACCGATTATACCCTTTTTGTTTATAAAATGAGTTCTACATAGTATTTTGACACCAATCCAATTGCTACTGATTTTATATAATAAATGAAGTATGTGGGACTTTATAAACTGATCAGAAAACTCAGATTTCCTGTATAACCCGGAAATCGCTTAAAACGGTTTTTTACGCGTATTAAACACCTAGTATGGGTTTAAAACCATTTTGTCTTTTAAGACTTATCACCAACTGATATGACCTATTAAATTAAGTTGTTTTACTGATTATTTCAGACCCAAATCTCAGAATTTTAATTAATCTCTTTTATAATCTTTAAAATGACCAAAATACCCCTACGGGGCTTAAATTGAGATTAAACTCGTTTTGGGCATAATGGAAGGTATCCTACTGATATCACAACGTATTTAAGGCATATTAACTTAGGAAACCTGTATATGACTCTTATGGTTACCGTTACGCTTCTTGCGCGTTCGGTTCGGTTTATGTAACTAGTTTGCATAAATTAGCCGAAACGAGTCAAACTTTATCGTTTTTATCTCAAAATCCAGAATGTGGTTAGATTACCCATATTATACAAGTCTTCAAACTTATCGGGTCTAAATCACATTCTATTCCGGTCTTCGCTTAATCGTGCGTTTGAACCGTATCTTTCCTTAAAACTAACCGGTTTAAGTTTAGGCTTAATTAAAGACCCGTTAGGATTCTAATTGGTTATTTATACCATCATTCCAGACTAGAGCCTTCCGGTAAATTGTACCTACACTTACTTAAGTGAATACGGCTGAGTTATTATAACTCTTGCTATTTAAGACAGGAGCTAGCTCAGGTAAATACTCTTAACTTATTTTCCCTATTACGTGCTTGGGATACGGTAATATAAATACCGCATGGTCAGGTATGGGATTCAAAGACCAATAAGTCGGGAAATCCAAATAACCTGTTTTAATTCGTATTGCTTGACTGAAACATTGGGGATTAATGCGACCGTGTCCTGGATATCCTTGACTCATTAATTGCAATGGTCACGACCTAAGCACGGGGTGTAGGCATACACCTGACAGATGCAATATGCTTATTAATTAATTATACCCAATACGGGATTCCCAATAAGGGAATAAGTGGTGTGTCGGTTAGTCTTGAACCGGCATAGAACCGGGCCCCGTATGTAGAGCAAGTTATGTAAAACTGATAACATGAGATATAGTTTGTCCCAAGTATAAAAGATTAATTTTGCCTTGTGCATTTTAATCAAAGTGTCAAAAATATTTTTGTGCCTTATGCACCTAAACCAATTTCCATAAACATTTTCAAATGAGTCGGTTGAGTGTATTTACCAGTGAAAACTGACGTATTTTCCAAAGTGTAAGTGACAGGTACAAGTACGTAATAGGCTGGAAGCTGCTCAGGACTTGTTAGTTGAGGACTTTGCAACTCCTTCACATAAGCCATTAGTCTGATAACTTCTTTTGTTGTTTTGATCCGCCTGTGGATTATTACAAGCTAGTCTGTACGGAACACTTTTATATGATCAGACATTTGTGTTTGTAATAATATTTTATATTTCAAGACTTCCGCTGTGCATTTAAATTATGTTGTTTGACTATGATGATATCAACTATGTCACGATACTCCCCATCGGGCCCACCGGTAATACGTGGAAATATCGGGGTGTGACAGGTGAACGCGTCAACTAGCTTGACGTTTGTCTGTTCATCGTGTGTGTTCTTCGGTTTTTCAACAAAAGGTACGTTTTACTAGAACACCCTATAATTTTGATAATTTTCTAAAAGAATGGCAACTGGATCACTAACGGGATAATTTAATCATATTTAAACTCATTAACTTCAGGGTTAAGTTACTTAACCTCGTTAGCAGTGGACCGCTTAAATCGCACACGATCCGCTTCGGGTTTTCGAGGGAGACAAGTTACAACGCTGACAAAATTGACACGTGACAATGATTCATCAGGAAAATGACACGTGTTGGATAAGATGCTTGTGTGCGGACAGTCTAGGCGTAGCAAACAATCCACTTAGAGGTGTTGGATAATGATGAATTGGTGACTTGACACGTGGATGCTAACTCACCACTTAAGTCCGCTGACTGCCTAGGGTTACAAGCTATTTGCTTGGAGCTCTCGCAGACAGTATAAACAGAGGACTTCACCCTCACTTTCTCGATACATTTCAAATACAAATTTCTCTCGTTTTCTATGTCTTGTACCCACTTTAAACCGACGTTTTGTCCACTAGGTGCGTGCACATAGAGCACGAATACTGAGGCAGTACGTGGTAGAAGTGTTGCCCAACGATTCCTGAAGAGTAGAAGTTCTAAGCTTTCACTAAGCACGGATTATCAAAGGTGAATACATTTAACTGTTTTACAAATCCAATAAGTGATCTATATTGAAAAATAATACGAGTTTGTATTAAATAAGCAACACCTAAAATCACCTCGCTAATTCACTCGCCAATTCAGTAAATAACTCTCTCTCTCTCTCTCCTATGCAACACAAACACAATCCACTCGCCAATTCAGTAACTCCTGAAATCACCACCGGAATACTCTTACCTGATCGGTAACACACAATCCCACTCGCCAATTAGGTAAACAACACCCGGAATTATCACCCGAGTGCCCCTACCCGATACACCAGCAGCGGTGTTACCAATCAGGTAACACCGCTAACAAACGACATCCAGATTCTTTTACAGTTACAATTTATGTTCACATTTACTTTCTTTTAAAGTATGCAAAGTATGTCTCAAACTTCATTTCAGATGATAGGTAAACATAAAATGGATATTTATTTCATGATAATACATGTTGGGTATTTTATTACTAAAAATGTTTCAAAAATGAAAATAGTGATAAAAAAATTTAAAACTACATAATATTAAATTTTAGAACTGCAAAACCATCATAACTTAAACCTGCAAAACCATCATAACATAATAGATGACTGACTACATAACCGCATAATGTATTACTGTTAAAGAGGCATATAGAATATGATACATCCCATTTCAATAATTTAAATAAAATTGATTGATAACAGTAATATAAGCAGTAGCTCTAATCAAAAGTTTTTTTAAACGTTGCCGTTACAATAACTAATCTAGGTAGTTACAATTTTGAAGATCAATCACTTGATCATAAATGACCAAGTGAAGAATTAAGATGTCACCTCACAATCCCATAATACCCGAGGGATCGACAAAGAACCAAACACGCGACCCTAAAAGGTATTTCGACTAACCAAACCTCTACTATCCTCCGGCGTAACGCTCATATTGTAACCTAAATTTAGTGTTTATTCATGTTAGTGTCTCCGTCTTTGCTTCGTGTAACTGCCATAAATCAGAAAAGATTATAAGCAACCAAACACTCAACTTGTTTGATTTGCATATATGGTTAATAAACATCTCATACCTCTATTTTGGCTTCTTTTTCTTCTTCTTTCCCTCACTTTTCACAGAGACAATTTCGCCCAAAGTTTCTACACATTCTTCCATGACACGATTTTTTTTCTTCTTTTTTCCCTTGTTTCTCACGGGAGCGGTTTTGCCGAAAGTTTCTTGACATGCTTTCAAGACACCACGCACATCTGGATCATCGTCGGGTATATTTTCTAGTAAAACCTTAGCACGTTTATGGGCTCCTGAAGCTAAAAGTGCTTGATACATCCTACAAAACAAATTCACAAGTCATCATCATCATACTTAGTAAATCCCACTAATAGCAAAGCAAAGGTAGGGTCTGAGGAGGGTAAGATGTAGACAGCCTTACCTCTACCCCGCAGGAATAGAGAGGTTGCTTCCAGTGAGACCCCCGGCTCGATAGTAGTTTTGCATCAAGCCTTGGACATAAGGCACATAACACTCAGCAATCGGGACAAAGACCGATTAGTGCATGTACCCTTTTGTCTTTCAGCTATCAACGCCACCACATGATGCCTGATTAACCGTCCTCAGTTTTTAACGTTATTTTCACGTAAATCAGAGATATTTCCGAACAAAGAAGGTTTATTTTAATTAAAAAACATCTAAAATGATGAAAATACGACTTGACGTTAAAAAAATGGATGAAGTTAACGAGTTGGATGAAAATGGCAAGAATTCAAACCTTTTGGATTCAGATGCGAAAAAACAAACCTTTAGACAAAAGTCGCAATAGTGGCCAAACCTCAGGGACAAAAATGGCATTTTACTCTTTTTTTAAAGAATGCCTTAGGACTAGAGTTCATGATTGGCAATTACGGTAGCCTAATGCAACTAACCTTACATAACTTAAGACATTATAAGGAAGGCCAGCCGTCTGATATTCGTTCCAAACTAAAAAAGAACGTTCTTGATCCTTGGCATTAACACAAGCACTAAGGAGAAAATCCAGACTTTTTCTTGATGGTCGAATCCCGATGTCGTCTTTAAGGGCTTGAAGTAGATCCAACCCGAATTGCACGTCAGGTGGTTCTGTCTCCGCGATTTGGCAAAAAACCTGTTTTAGTATATACATCAATATAAATATATACATCAGCGATCAGCCTAGACAAAACAATTATATTAATAAAAGAAAGTTCAAACAGAAAACCTCGTCAAAAAGAACATCGATAACCATCTCATTGGTGCTTGACTTCTCCATACGTTGCTTGAGTAACTCAACCGCCGAGCTATGCAATGTTAATAAAAAATAAGTGAGTGAAACATAATTTAAAATAATACAAGTTCTGCGTTACAATAGGCGGGATTTTATTGGGTATGTTTGTCTTGTACGTTTGTTACGTCACTATTACACGATTTGGGAGGTTGTACGCATTATAAATACACGATTACAGGAACTACACTATTACAATAACAAAATAACAGCAACAATATAACATTTTAAGTACACGATTTGAGAGGTTGTACGCATTATAAATACACACTTTTGGCAACTTTCAACAAGTTAAACCCCATTTTAGCTTTTTTTTTCTTTTTGGATTGTTTTCACATATATATATCCATCTAGTTTTCATAATATCACAATCACCCTTTTAATAATTAAAGTTATTATATTTACCCAAGAAAAAAGTGTGGTTCACTCGATAAACAAACAAGAAAACAATTTTATTACCATGAATCATCTCAATGTTTAATGTTCTCAGTGTTTATTAGTGAAACCGACTGTTATAAGTGACTAAATTTATGAAATGGATAGATATGATATTATAAAACTACGAAGGATATGTATGAAATTTCAAACTTTCAAAAAGGCGTGATGATATGAAATGGTCCCCTTTTTTATAAAAGGTGTTGCAATTAACATAGGGATAGAAAAGTATACTCTGAAAGTTTGTAGCGAACACAATACGAGATAACCCTAGCACATCCATCATCCCAGAGTTCTGGATCGTGTAATTGGTTCAGTAGCTGAAGTAATCGACTTAGCTCACCTTCAGATTGAAGATGTTCCTGAAAAACGTTTTGAGAATATCACATTTCCATGATCTTGTTTTCTAGACAACTATCCGGATTAGTTTTATAATTAAATTATAAATTATAAATAATATAGATTTAGATTAGGGAGGAATAGGAACTAGATAGCAATTGCTATCGTTTTTAGGCCTGTAAACGAACCGAGCGTTCATGAATTGTTCGTGAACTTGTTCGGCGGGAAGTTCGTTTATGTTCGTTTATTTAACAAACGAACGAACATGAACACACGTTTTGTTCGTTCATATATGTTCGTGAACGTCCGTTCATTTATATTTGTTTATGTTCGTTTGTTTCAGTTCTAACACATGAGTAGTTATATTGATATAAATATTAAACATAAAAGGAACTTTCTAACTGCTTAATACAACTAATTGGTAATTGGGCTTTCTAGTAATAAAATTGGGGTTTCAATGGAATTTAGAGAAATTAATCACTAATCACTAATATATATATTAAAAATTACTTTATGTCCGTTTATGTTTAGTAGATGATGTTAATTTGTGTTCATTTATGTTTGTTACTTCAGGAGTGGATTTCAGAAGGAAAGACTTCTTTTACTTCCTGCAAATTCTTTCGTTTGCGTTGTTTTGTTGTTTGTTAAATTATATTCGTTTAAGTTTGTTTGTTTATGTTCATTTACGTTCATGAACTATGCATATATGTTTTTAACGAACGAACATGAATAAACATGAACATGCCCATTTTCTTAATAAACAGACATGAACAAAAAATGTGTTCGATTATATGTTTGTGTTCAGTTGAAGTTAAATGAACGAACACGAACATGCCTCTGTTAATGTTCGTTCGGTTAAATTACAGGCCAAATCGTTTTCGTATGTCTCGATATACTTAGGTGTTTTGATCATAAACGAAATAAACATAATATTTTGGTTTTTTTTTCAAGTTTTCAAAAACATGAACTCTTACAATAAGACTTATAATGGCTTTTGGCTCCAAATTTGCATCAGTTTGTTTGATTTCATCATAAATGTCGAGGGCATCAACCAATTGGCCATTTGTAGCAAGTGCAGAAACAAGCACACTTTTGACTTCATTCAAACTAACAGAAGGAATACCTTTGTCTGAAAGAACCTGCAATAGGTTTCAAATTCTCAATCACTAACAATTTCGAAAAAAAAAGAAAGATAAATTATATAAGCAAATGCAGATTTACCTGTTTAGCCTTCTCAAATAATCCACAAGCTGCATATGCATTTATAAGTGCCATAAAAATGTGTTTCGTAGGTTGAACTCCTGCTTCATGCAATTCTCTTCGATACTACAGAAAACATCACCGAATATTCTAAATTAGCATTTAACATTTATTAAATAGGAACTATAACTTCAGAGAATTTGCTTACCTTTATGATATCATCTTCACTATTACAATTGCCTATAATATAACTGAAAGTTTGAGAATCCGGTTTGACATTTGTCGCATCCATTTGTTTAAGAACCATCATTCCTTTATGAAAATTTTTCTACAAAAAAAAAAGAAAAAAGCAAGTTAATCATCCAATTAAGTGAAAAAGAACAGCATATATGTTATGTTATTCATGCTGAAACATTCAACAATAAAAACCAGAATTCACGTGCAGACATATGCATTAATTAATGGCCTTAGTGAGCTAATTACAAGTACAATACGGATGAAAAAGAAGTTACAGATGAAAAGGTTACCTGTCGAAAGTAACCACCCATTATAGCATTGTACATGTTAGCAGTAGGAAGTAACTTCAATTTCTCCAGATCTTTAATCATGCCATATGCTCTATCAAACTGCAAATGAAAATCAAAATATAATAAACACATTTCACATTAAAATGCTATATGAGAAACAAAAATAAATCAGGTGCAAGAAATATCACTTACATCATTCAATTTCACATACATGCTTATCATAAGTCTGAAGGTCTCAGCATTCGGTTTAATGCTTTCATGGTCATTTATTATGGAATTAATGCGATGGACCTGCCATCAAAGAACTCAATATAAAATAATTTGCAACATTATGCAAGGTTAGAAGAGAATTGAGGCTGTCAACGTACCAATGTATACTCACAGCTAGCAAAACATGCAGTCAGTATAGAATTGACCGTCATTGTCTTCACTTCCAAGCCGTCTTCAAGCATAAAATCAACTAAATCAATTGCCAAATGTACCTATCTCAATCAAGAACATAATAAATGAACTATCAGAAGATCTCAAAGTAACATATAGAAAAAAGAACATCTTTATTTTTTTAGGGATGAAGAAAAAAGATATGAATATACAAAAAGAGGTACAAAAAAGATTCAGATTCATCCCACCTCGTGTGAATCACAACAGGCTTTAATAAGATTCCCATGAGATCCAGATGATGTGGCAACCTTCAATTCAGCATGCAAACTTTTGAACTTTTCAACAATGTCTTCAACATGTATCTTTGGCATGCTCATGGCATAACAATAAATCAAGTTCGATAGATCATTCCCGCCTTTACCTGTATTTGGATGCAAAGATTACCAAAAATAAGTTGAAGATCGTTCTTCACTATAGCATAGTCATGCGTATAGAAAATTTTAAACTTCAGCTTCAACATTTTAATGCAGAATTCAACTTCAATAAAATGAAAGTACCTTCTGTTTTAAGTTCAACTATAAACTTCTTTGCGTGCGACTCCAATAAAAGCTTTCCCAACGATTTAAAAATCATTTCCATATTCTCCTTTGAAGAAACTTTCTTTATATTTATTGTTTCTAAGAGCATCGAAACCTCCTCTTGACGATCCGCTTCACACAAAGCTAGCAAATAGTTTTCTGCAACATCAACAATGACAATAAGGTTCCTAATATTAGCTTTTATACATATTTATAATCCAGTGTTTGAATAAATACTATTTTCTACGATGAAAATGAATTGACTATTGAGAGCATATGTAGTTGTTGTGCTTCCAATGCCTTGTTAATGTTCGTTCATTAAGGAATGAACATGTACATGAACGGTTCACGAACGCTTACAGAACGATATTTCTTGTTCGTGTTCATTTATTAAGGAAATGAGCATGTTCATGAACATTTACCGAACGTAGACGACCGCAAACAAATGTAAATAAACATAAATGAACACAAACAAACGTTATACATTCATTTAAAAATACAATCTGCATTTTCCTCCAAAAGATTACGAAGAATCAACCAAAAATAAATAAATTCTTAACATAGTTACCACAAAAATTAAGAAGTTTGTCAAACTTTAACAGAAACTGAAATTCATCACCATCATCATCATCATACTTGGTAAATCCCACCAATAGCAAAGCAAAGGTAGGGTCTGAGGAGTGTAAGATGTAGACAACCTTACCTCTACCCCGTAGGAATAGAGAGGTTGCTTCCAGTGAGACCCCCGGCTCGATAGTAGTTTTGCATCAAGCTTTGGACATAAGGCACATAACACTCAGCAATCGGGACAAAGACCGATTAATGCATGTACCCTTTTGTCTTTCAGCTATCAACGCCACCACATGATACATGATTAACCGTCCTCGGCTTTTAACATTATTTTCACGAAATTAGTAAAATAACGTTAAAATTAGTGTGCTTTCACTTTTGCCCCCCGATGGCCCACACATATATACATTATATGCACATACCGCAAGCGGGGCGTATAACACAAACTAAAATTGAAATGATCAAATGAGGGATGTTGGCGGAAACGTATAGTATGACTATGGTTCCAAATTTTAAAACCAAAGCCGATACAATAAAAAAAATATATATATAGCATAAAAAACTTTTAAATGAACGAACATAAATGAACACATTACCTAACGTTCACGAACATATACGAACGAACGTAGCTTCTGTTCATGTTCGTTTGTTTAATTTATTGAATAAAATTTCTACTTCGTGTTTGTTCAATATTAAACGAATGAACATAAACGAACTTCCAACTGAACTGTTCACGAACTGTTCGCTGAACGTTCGATTCGTTTACAGCCCTACTAATCCTCATTGAATTTTAACTATTTAATATACATTGGTGGTAACATTAATGTACCTTACATTCCAAATTGGTATCATCATTCTAGAATGTGAAGTATCATAGAACACTAAGGCCCACTTGAAACTAACTGTCAAATTAAATTAAATAAGCATTGCCATAAGATTGTTTATCAAACTATCATCACATCTTCATATGATAACACATGAGATGCATGAAAGTATGACGTAGAGCAGTTGAGCTATATATAGTCCAATAGGCATGTATTTGCAATGTAACAACGATATTTAATACCTGATTGTTATAGTCAAATAGCTCAAACTTGTGAACACTGAAAAAAATTCAGATACGCAAGTTTAAAAAGGATGTTCATGGATATTAAATACATACCATTGAAGTTAGAATCATCGGTGTCAAGTGTATCTCCGATTAGCTTTTGTATCTTATCTTCATCGCCGACTTTTATCCACAGAAGCATCTCGTAGTACGCTAGTCTTTGAAGAGATTTCGGATTATCCTTCTTAATGTGATCACAATAAAAGTGAAATTCTTCAACCATGCCCATGTCAATGACAAACAACAAAAACGGACCGTAAGTTTCTTCCCCGATTGTAAAACCGCGTTCCCTCATAATTTCGAAAAGCACGTATGCCTTATGGAACTCTTCCAAGGCAGCATCCTCATCAACTGCATTCCTAGCCTTCTCTATGCAATGTTCTATCATGAAATTGAACTCTTTAACACCCGTCTCACGGTCCAATTTACGAAAAACTTCTAAAGTAGCATTTGCCCCTAGTTTTTCTGCACACATTTTAACCAATCTCCCAAACCGATTGCTTTGCGTACTCTTGAAAACCCATAATTGCTTCCTGTCCCGTGATACTTCTTTGCGATTCAAATGTGCCACGCTGTTGGATAAGGGTTTGTGCCATCTTAATTCCAAAAGACTTACCAAAGGTTGCTGATAATCATCCTCTTCTGATTCTGGTATAACATCCACATCTACAGCAGTTCTACTATTGTAAGCACAAATAATACAAAGAAACTTCAAAAGCAACAGTCTAACTTCCACAAAAATCTAGATGAAAATGAAACTTAACAAGTCATTCGAACTACCTAATTATCACGACATTACACATTCGATCGGTACACTAAATTCTCCACTTCCGGTTCAACTTGCCGGTTTTAAACTGCTTATTACTACATACAATCGTTGCTAAAGAATGCGTTTATCTCAACTTAAAATTACATAATTCATATAACAAACACTTACCACACAATATATTTTGTATATGCCCCTTAAGATCTCTCTTCGAATCTGCAAAACAGTTCATCAAACATCAAACAACTTATATTATACTTACAAATACATAATCAACATTCAATGAAATTGATCCTTTACATTGAAGACACATAGCTTAAACTTAACGCTTCTAAATTGGGGAAAACAGAACAGTAGATAAACAATTAAACATAACAGTGTAGAATAAAGTACCGTCAATCGAAGAAGTGTTAACTCTAATGCTCTCAACTGTGAGTTCACTAAGAGGTTTAACAGATGTTTTGGATAGCGGAGAAGAAGAGTCTGGAGTGAATCGGATGTAGTTGGCTAGGGTTACGTCGTTGGCGGCGGAGGTGGAGGTGGTGGTGGTGGTGGTGGTGGTGGTACGGGCTAGGGTTTTGGCGGTGCGATCGGAGTAGGTGAAGGTGGTAGCGGAATTCACCAGCCTGGTAATGTTCCTGGCCTTACCGGACATTTGAGCATGATTGATTTGGGTGGGGGTTTGTTGGTTTTAAAACTAAAACCAAACTCAGACTCAGGGGTTTATTGCTCAAATTGTGCATGGTATGGGTATCAGGTGTGTTTGGATGGGCTAGACATGCCGAAATTAGTAATTAGCAAACCTTGTTTGGATAGGTTACATATCTTACATAGGCCCGATGTCATTTCTAATTCTTGCATACATTATTACTAGGAGCTCATTCGATAGTTGAGCTTCAAACTAGTCTTGGTTTTAATCGAGCGTTAGATCAAATACATACATAATCATCATACTCAGTAAATCACACCAATAGCAAAAACTAAGGTAGGGTCTGAAAAGAGTAAACTGTAAACAATTTTACCTCTACCCGAACAAATAAAGAGGCCGCTTTCAGTGGCGAAGCTTGAGATTTCCGACGGGGGTCGAAAACGTATATACCAAAAACTTGTATAAAACCGGGGGGTCAAAAACGTCTATACCCAAAAATTTCTATACGAAAACTACCTACTCTCCACTACTGAGCGAAAAGTTCTGAGGGTTGGCCGCCCCCACAAAGCTACGCCCTTGGCTGCTTCTAGTGAGACTCTCGGCCAAGGGCGGACGCACCCCTGAAAAAAAAATTAATGCTATTTTCCGTCGAAAATCCCGTTCGGACCCCTTAGAATTTTCCGTCCGCACACCTTAGGTAAAAAATGTTATCGATTTATATTTTAAATTTTTTTTAGTAAACTTTGATTTTTTTTTTTTAAAACTACTAAATTATATAACTCTTTATACTAGCTACGCCCTTGGCTGCTTCTAGTGAGACTCTCGGCCAAGGGCGGACGCACCCCTGAAAAAAAAATTAATGCTATTTTCCGTCGAAAATCCCGTTCGGACCCCTTAGAATTTTCCGTCCGCACACCTTAGGTAAAAAATGTTATCGATTTATATTTTAAATTTTTTTTAGTAAACTTTGATTTTTTTTTTTTTAAACTACTAAATTATATAACTCTTTATACTACCCAACTTAACCTAAATACCCAATACCTTAACCCATTATTTCATTAAACATAACTAGCCCACTAATTCATAGCCCATTAACTAAACTCAAACTAAGTTCAAACTATAATAATTAAAACAAGCCCAATAGTCCCTTAGAATTCCTCCCGCCCTCCCTCTCTTGCGTCGTCTCCTGCCAGTGATCAGCGAACACAACAGCACGTCATCAGCAGCCGCGAACCACCGCCGTCCGACACCAAACCAACCGGAATCCGATAAAGGGTAAGTTTTTATGTTTTTTTATGATTTTAGTTGATATTATAGAAGAAAAAGGGTAATAAAATTGTTAAATAGGTTTGAAATTTCGTGTGTTTTGACGTTGTTTATGGTTGTTTAGATGATTTTAGGTTGATTATGTTGTTTAGATGATTTTAGGGTGATTACACACGATTTGTAGGGCTTGAATAGTTGAAAATTAAAATTGAAACATTATGTTATGGAGTGATGAACTTATGGATCAATTTGTTTGTTATATAGAGAAAAAGACTTGCTTAAGAAAGTAGCTTTAGATGATGTTTCGGATAGATTTCAAAAAATGAAAACCCGTAGGGCGACGTTTTAATTATGTTTGTAACAAGGTTTGACGTGTTTTTGATGATTATATAAATTTAGTTTGATGTTCTTTTGTTTTACATGACCTGACCCGAACCTACCCGATACAAACCGATTATTTTACTTATATACCCAGTAAATCCCACCAATAGCAAAGCTAAGGTAGGGTCTGATGAGGGTATGATGTAGACAACCTTACCTCTACCTAGTAGGAATATAGAGGCTGCTTCCAGTGAGAGCCCTGGCTCGATAGTAGTTTTGCATCAAGCCTTGGACATAACGCATATAACACTCAACAATCGGGACAAAGACCGATTAGTGCATGTACCCTTTTGACTTTCAGCTATCAACGCCACCACATGATGCATGATTAACCGTCCAACGCTTTTAACGTTATTTTCGCGAAATTAGTAAAATAACGTTAAAATTAGTTCACATGATGCATGATTAACCGTCCCGCGCTTTTACTTATATACCTAGTGGCCTACAATTTTTAAAAATGTTCCACACCCCCATAGAAAAATTTATGGGTCCGCCACTGCTCTCGGCTCGATAGTTATCTAACCGATTAGATGAAATCCACCAACTTTCAAAGTTCATGTTAGTTATCTAACCGACCCATCTTTTACAGTAACTTAATTAACCGAATAAGAATACAGTCATATGTTTAGCGACCCGTCTTTTACAGTAACTTAACTAACTGAATAAGAATAGAGTCATATGCTTAGTTTTACACCATGATCAAGTCGAACCCAACTATGCACTAGTCAAATGATGGGGTACTGATTAGCGATTAATCGGATTAGAATTTTATATGTACTTTTTCAAACTTCTTTTACGTACACTATTTTTTTTTCAAAATTTTATATATAATTTTTCAAACTTATTAATCAAATTAAGCTAATAAGTTTTCAATACTTCAAAGACATTCCAAATTCCAATTTGGTTCAACAACAAAATTTATGCTCACGAATACATGGCCAAAAAGTTTAAATCCAAGACAATATATACAACCCAAACTATATGTATGAATATCAAACGACATTAAGGGGTGTTTGGGATTAGTTATGACTTTTCGGGTTACGTTATTCTAAAAAGGCTCCTAAAAATAAGAAGTGTATAAAGACACAATGGATCGCACAAGATGACACAATGTCGAGCAAAATATAACACAATGTCGAGTAAAAAAAGACATAATGAGTTGCAAAAAAGACACAATGACGCAAATATACACTAGACACAATGATAATAAACTAAAATTCTAAAATCTACAACCTATAAATCCAAAAGTGAAAATCTAAAATCTCACATCGTAGAGTTCGTGAAACGGTTCCAATGCCGCTTGAATGAGGTCAATTAGAGTCTGTTTGATACCATTTGTATGATTTCTTATTTTTAGGAGACTTCGTATTTGATCCTAAATGATGACTTTTCAAAAAGTTAATAAGTCACAATGGAGTGACTTTTCAAAACTCCTTATAACTTTTCCACTCACATGCACCCACAATACCAAACATCATTTAACTTTTAAAAAAGTCAATAAGTTATAAGTTGGCTAAAATAAGCAATCCCAAACACCAATAGCAATAAACCAAACCCTAACAACAACAAACCCAACAAAGACCACAAAACAACTCCGGTGATGGTGAGTGGGCTGTAGTGGATGCCATTGTTTTTGCTCTTGTTGTCGAGTTTGAGGTCAATGTAGATTGATTTATGGTTTGTTAAGTCCAATGTTTTGTTGAGGGTCGGAATGTAAATGTCTTGTATGGATAGTATTGGGTTTGAAGGGCATAAGCTTAGCCACTTGAAGAGGCCGGTGAGAGGTAAGAGTAGTGTCAGGTTGAAACAGCACCAGATTCAATCTGTTTTGCCTTTATGGTCGCCGGAGTTGGGCATTGTTATGCCTGAATGGGAGAGAAATATCTTGATGGGGGTATTGACTCAAGTTTTTTTTTTTTTGAACGACAACGAATCTCACGTGTAAACCCACATGCCTTGAGCTATTTCAAAGGACTCCTCGACCGTCATGAGACCGTGCCCCCTGATGCGTAGTGTCACACCCCGATATTTTCACATATTACCGGTGGGCCCGGCGGGGAGTATCGTGACGTAGTTGATATCATCATAGTCAATATACACTATAATAGCACAGCGGAAGGCTTGGTGAATAAACTATTACAAACCATAATGTCTGAGTGTTCGAATGAAAGAATATACAGACTGGACTGTAATAAGATCCACAAGCGGATCATAAATAAATACAAGGAAAACAAAATAACAGACTTCAGGTATCTTAGGGATTTGCAAGATCCTCTTATACGACACCTAATAGCTCCAGTTTATTTACGAGAGGTACCTGTCAATCAGTCTTTAAAAGATACGTCAGTTTACACTGGTAAATACAATTAACTGACTCATTTGAAAAGTATTTATAAAATTGGTTTGGATGAACAAGTCATAAAATATTTTATAACTTGGGACAATTATTTAAATATAATCTTGTATACAAATTTACATGTTTGTCTTACAATTGGGGCCGGTTGGAAGCCGGTCATGATTAACCGACTCACCACTTATAGAACCCATAAAGGAGTTATCCCCAAAATGTGGGTTTATATTTTAGCATTTGCATCTGTCAGGTGTATGCCTACACCCCGTGCATAGGTCGTGGCCATTTTCAAATGAAATGAGCCGAGGATATCCAGGACACGGTCGAATTAACCCCCAATGTTTATGTTATCAAACAAGACAGATTAAAACGGGTTATGTAAATTTATTAATCACAATCCGATTAAATGATTTCATACCCGACCAAGTGGTATTATTATGATACTATATCCCAATCCCGTATAAGGGAAAATAAGTTAAAAGTATTTACCTGAGCTAAATGTGAAAAGTAACTCAGCCGTAAAATCCTAAAGGTTTGTGATGATACCTTCTACTGGATGCTACTAATCTGTATAGAAGGTTTAATAACCTATTAGGATGCTAACGGGTCTTTAATTAAGTCAATGACTTAGACCTGCTAGCTAGGAAGAAACTTTACGGTTTTAAACGCTAGATTAAGCGGAGACCGGAATAGAATGTGGTTTAGACCCTACAAGCTTGGATACTTGTATAATATGGGTAAACTAAACACATTTTGGAAATTGAGGATTTAATGATAAGGTTAAACCCGTTTCGGCTATTTTACGCAAACTAGTCACATAAACCGATCCGAACGCATAATTGGGTAACGGGTAACCAAATGAATTACATACAGGTCTTATTTCTTATTATGCTTAAAATATGTTAATACATCAGCAGGATGTTAACATATATGCCCAAAAAGTATTTAAAACCAATTTAAGTCTCGTAAGGGCGTTTTGGTCATTTTAGTAATTATAAAAGAGACTTTATAACAAACTGAAGTTCTGGTCTTTTTAAATCAGTAAAAATATTAAATTTATCTCATTACATCAGTAAGATATTACATATATGTGAGGTTTACCATTTAAGGCCAAACTATGCCCCGAAAGGGCATTTTGGTCATTTCACATAGGCTTTTAAGGACATTTTTGGTAATCTGAGTTCATAACTTATACCAACTGTAATAATATTTAAGTTTGTTTAAAAATTCAGTAGGTAACAAGTCTTAGGTGTTAAATATGGTTTTAAACCATACTATGCACCTAATTAGTGTAAAACTCGCTAATTGACGATAATCAAGATGTTTATGTAAATCTGAGATTTTGATCAGTTTTAAATGCTCAAAATAATTTATTTAATGTATGAAATCAGTAGGAAAAGGTTTGGCATTCAAATCATTTGTTAATCTCATTTTATGCCTAAAAAGGGTATTATCGTCATTAACCGAATTACACAAGAACTCTATGTTTAAAACAGATTATAATCTGAAAAAAAATCTTAAAATTCCTTAAAAATAATATCTTAACAGTAGGTAATGAGTTTTGGTTCAAAATCCAAGTTTAACATTGTCACACCCCGATATTTCCACATATTACCGGTGGGACCGGCGGGGAGTGTCGTGACGTAGTTGATATCATCATAGTCAATACACACAATATAATAGCACAGCGGAAGGCTTGGTGAATAAACTATTACAAACCATAATGTCTGAGTGTCCGAGTGAAAGAATATACAGACTGGAATGTAATAAGATCCACAGGCGGATCATAAATAAATACAAAGAAACAAAATAACAGACTTCAGGTATCTATGGATTTGCAAGATCCTCTTATGACACCTAATAGCTCCAGTCTATTACGAGAGGTACCTGTCAATCAATCTTTAGAAAATACGTCAGTATAAACTGGTAAATACAATTAACTGACTCTTTTGAAAATATTTATGACAAAATTGATTTAGGTGCACATGGCATAAATCATTTATAACTTGGGACAATTATTTAAAGATAATCTTGTATACAGATTTACATGTTTGTCTTACAATTGGGGCCGGTTGGAAGCCGGTCGTGATTAACCGACTCACCACTTATAGAACCCACAAAGGAGTTATCCCCAACATGTGGGTTTATATTTTAGCATTTGCATCTGTCAGGTGTATGCCTACACCCCGTGCATAGGTTGTGGCCATTTTCAAATGAAATGAGCCGTGGATATCCAGGACACGGTCGAATTAACCCCCAAATGTTTATGTTATCAAACAAGACAGATTAAAACGGGTTATTTAAATTTATTAATCACAATCCGATTAAATGATTTCATACCCGACCAAGTGGTATTATTATAATACCATATCCCAAGCCCGTATAGGGAAAATAAGTTAAAAGTATTTACCTGAGCTAATGTGAAAGATAACTCAGCAGTATGATCCTAAAGCTTCTTGATGGTACCTTCTACTTGATGCTACTAATCTGTATTAGAAGGTTTAATAACCTATTAGGATGCTAACGGGCCTTCAGTTAAGTCATGGACTTAGACCGGCTAGCTAGAAAGAAACTTTACGGTTCTAAATGCTAAATTAAGCGGAGACCGGAATAGAATGTGGTTTAGACCCGACAAGCTTGGATAATTGTATAATATGGGTAAACTAATCACATTCTGGAATTTGAGGAATAAATGATAAGGTTAAACCCGTTTCGGCTATTATACGTAAACTAGTCACGTAATCCGATCCGAACGCGTAAACAGGTAACGGGTAACCAAATGAATTATACACAGGTCTTAATTGTTATTATGCTTAAAATATGTTAATACATCGGTAGGATGTTAACATATATGCCCAAAATTTAATTTAAACCAATTTGAGTCCCGAAAGGGCATTTTGGTAATTTTAATACTTATAAAAGGGATTTTATAATAAACTATAGTTCTGGTCTTTTGAAATCAGTAAAAATATTTAACTTAATAAGTTACATCAGTAGGGTATTGCCTATATGTGAAATTTATCCTTTTTAACCAATTTATGCACCGAAGGGGCATTTTGGTAATTTCACATAAGCTTTAAAGGTCAATTTTGGAAATCTAAGTTTAAAACTTTTGTTTACTGTTAAAGTACATAAATTTATTAAAAACATCAGTAGGTATCAAGTCTTATATGTTAAAAATAGTTTTAACCCATACTATGCGCTTAAAATGCGTAAAAGTCGGTTTTAAGCGATTTTCGGGTCATAATAGGAAATCTGAGTTTTTGATCAGTTTATAAAGTTCAAAATATTTTATTTATCATATAGAATCAGTAGTAAAAAGTTTGGTATCAATATGTGATGTAAAACTCATTTTATTCAAGAAAAGGGTATAACCGGCAATTACCGAATTTAAGCTAGAATCCTATGATATGATCAGTTTAAAAATAATTAAAAATCTTCAAAAATCCCAAAATATTATATTACATCAGTGGGTAAAAAGTTTGGTGTCAAAATTTGGGTTTAGATAGGCTTTATGCTAATTACGCCATTTATTTAATAAAAAGCTTTCTAATTACGCTATTGAGCATAACTCCTAATCTAGACCTCAAACTGATGTCAAATTTTAGGACAAGTTTATAAATCAGTAACAAAGGTTTTTGTCCTCTCACATTTCTAAAAATCTCATTTGTGTGTCAAAAGGGCGTTTATGGCATTTATAAGCATATTAACGATCAAGAGCATATAATTCAAACCACTATGAATCATGCATTATAACTCCAGAGGGTTATACTACTGAGTAATGTGGTCCTAGTGGAAGCTTAAAACATGGGAGAATTTAGCTTGAACGGGTCAGAACTGAAAGTCAAAGCAAAAGTCAAGCTTTTGCGACTTTTGGTTATAAACTGACCTTAGACTGATAATTGTCGGGTTAGGATTGACAAAACATGTTCTAATATTAATTACCAAGTCATTAGAATGTTAAAATGTAATTTAGAACCTCTGGTTTATTAATTTTATTCATTTTTAAACTTTCTGTCCAGTTTGACTTTTTATCAAACTAGTTTGACCCGACAATTAACTAGTCAAACGAAATAATTAGGAGGTGCCCTTTTAAGGGTTAATCACCTACATTAATATGGTTCCATAACCACTCTCGTTTTGATCAGTGGCTGGACCATTTATGATTAATTCGAAAGTCAAAGCTAAATTACGACAAGTTTGACTTTTCGATAATTAAGCTAATTAAAACGACTAAGCAGGTAATTAAACTCTTACTAATGGTCCTTGCTAACTTTTCTACACTTGGAAATCTTCACCCAATGCTTGTAAGCTCAAGAGACAAGTCCTCTTGATGATTGTTGCAAATGAAGTGCCAAGAACACAACACTAGTGCCACTTATATACAAATTTCCAAGATCATAGATCACTTCCAGCTGTTATGGAACATCCTAGGATCACCCCAGGTGTCCTAGCTGATCAAACCTGCACCTGTCCTTCAAATTCTGCGCTGGGCACTTTTAGGCGGCCCGCGTAAGATCAAGAAGGATCTTACGCGGCCCGCGTAGATCTGAAAACCAGCCAAAACAATTTTCTGAAATGGCAGCTTTAGTCCCTGGCCATTTATAACCTCATATAACCTCATTTTCAACATGTAAGGCCCTTGTAGTTGGTTTGTAGAGGCCCAAGGATGTATAAAAAAACTTCGTTAGGCTCGGGTTTGTTAATTATCACTATAAATACAAGTTTCGTCAAGTTGACAGTTATAGCCCAAAGTCTTGAAAACATGCTTAACGATCTCGAAACCACGTGAAATTTATATCACTTATTCTTGAGAGTATAATTGAATATTCCGAAGCCTCGGGTTTAATAAAAGGTCACTCAGAGGTCAGATTTTACATGTTGACACGTTTAACCCTTGTAATTTTATAATCTTCCGATTATTTTCTGTTGGTGCATAGATGTCTGTTAACTTCGTCTTTATAGAGTCTTGTATCTAGATAGGATAGACCAGTGCACAGCAGGATCAAAATTAGGTTTTACATGTTAAGGGGGTATTTCGCATGAAATAGCAAGTGCTATTTCGTACGAAATTACATCCCCTATATATAGTGGACCTGCTGATTCATTTGTAACGTTCGAGATTTCTGAGCCGAGGTGATGCCAGTTTGTCAAACGATCAGGATTGCTTTGAAATCAATAATAAAAGGATAATTAAGAGGAATTAAGCTGTTTCACGTCTATATCATTGATTCCGCCTTTGATATGGATCATAAACTCTTCTGATTGACTCGTTCGGGTCACACGACGATCCAACAAGTGGTATCAGAGCTCAGGAAGAAGAGTTTATACCAATTCAGCTTGTTTTCATCACTTCTACTCATTCTTTTCAAAATTAAACAAGATTTAACGGACAAAATGGATTGAATTTCACATATATCACGTAAAACACTGTTTTAATGAATCCTTGAAAGAATTGGACCAAAATTCGAACAAAATCTGGATCAATTTGACAAAATGATGGCCGACTTGCTGATGTCATCACTATTTCGCACGAAATAGTCAGCTCATATTTCGCACGAAATTAAAACTGAGAAACCTATTTCGCACGAAATCAGCATATTGTTCCTTATTTCATACGAAATCAAGCTATTTCGTATGAAATCAAGTTATTTCGCACGAAATCAGCATACTATTTCGTATTTCGCACGAAATCAGATCTTATTTCGCACCAAAGTTGCTATTTCGTGTGATGGGTATTTCGTGTGAAAGCTTATTTCGCTTGAAACATGTTTTCGTTTGAAGGCTATTCATTTCGTTTGAGTTCTAATTTCGCGTGAACTAATTTCGTTTGAAACTGTTTTTGTTAAAATCAAAAAATTTTCTAAGTGTTTGTTGATTGTCTCAGATACGTAAAGATGGATGAGTTTATGAATTCGTTCAGTGACATGTTTGCTTTCACAGGAAACACCGGAGATGATACATCAAACAACACAAATGAAAATACTCCTAATCCGAGTGCAAAGAAAACCCTGTCTGATGCTTTGAGTGTGGAGAGTGCATATGGCACATACAACAAACCTCCCAAATTGATGGCGATTGAAGAATACAATAGATGGGCTAAAAGGTTTGAAGAGTGGCTAAAAACCTTTGCGTATCCCAGTTGGAAGAGCATGAAGAATGGTTTCAATATGGGAAGATCGGATTATGAAAATATAGAAGATACTGATGTAGATAGATTTGTTGCTGAGCAAAAGTGCATTGCATTGCTTCATCAGTCTGTGAGAGACGACATAATATCGTTGATTGAGTACATAAATTCGAAAGATCTATGGGAGAAACTAAGAGTGAAATGTGTGGGTAGTGCCGAGATAGTTAAAAACAAAAAGAAATTGTTAAGAAAAGAATTTGATTTGTTTGGATGTTTGAAAAATGAATATGTGTCAAAGATGATCGAAAGATTCGGGCATTTGAAGATGGAACTGGCAAGACATGGAATTATATACACTCAAGAAGAATTGGTTGACAAACTGTTTGACTAGCTGCCGGATGAGAAAGACTGGCAATACTTTGCCTTGATGCTGAAGAACACAATAAAGTCGGAGGATATGACGGTTGATTTGTTAATCGAAAGATTGGAGAGTCATGAGTTGGAAATTAAGAAATCTAACAAAGTGAACAACTCTTCATATTAGCAGAATGTTGAACTGTATTACCGTGGAAGTATGATCCCGAAGACTGTGTCCCCCAAGACAGCTTTCTCAGCTGAAAGTTCTAACACATCAAATCAAGAAAGTTCAAGCAGTGGTTTTCATAGTGGTTCATCGTCAACTACTTCAAGTCAATCAATTCCAAAGAATTTGTTTCAATGTAACATTGCTGTAGATCTAAAGAATGCTCAAAATTTCAGTGAGGAATCTGCAAAGCAGCAAATGGTGTTCCTAGCATCTGTGTTAGAGTCTTATGAGAGCCTTGTTGCAGGCAAGATTGGAAACACTAACCTCACCAAGGAGGATTATGACCAGATCGATCCAGAAGAGATGGAGTTGATCGATATCAGGTGGTGTATGGCTAGTGCAGTCAGACGAGCACAAAGGTTCATGGAGATTACACGCAGACATTCTATTGGCGGACCTTCCACAAAGCTCGGGTTTGATAAATCAAAAGTTACGTGCTTTAGATGTAAACAAAAGGGACATTTTAAACGTGAATGTCGAAAAGCACATGCTGATGATACTGCAAATACATTCCGTGAAGATTATTACAAAAGAGCAATCTATCATCAGAACAAATCAGAACCTCCCAGAATGAAGCAGCTAGAAGATACCCCCAAAGAAAAATCAAGAGCACTTGCTGTTATTCATGATGACGAAGGTTTCGATTGGAGTGAACTGCTACCAGAAGAGGATGCAGTGGGCTATGCGTTTGTGACAAAGCTTGTTCCTTTCAAAGATAGTAGAACAGAAGAAGAGAAATACATCAACAGAAAAAAATAAAAGCTCAAGACATGAAGTATAAAATCTATTGTACATACAAAGAAGCAAAAAGGGTGAATAGATGGGATGCTGATAGAGAATGTTACCTTGATCCCAGAGGAAACATTGCTGTTGATCCTGATTCTGTTAGTGTTGAAACTCTCACCGAGCAAATTGCTGAAGAAGAAGAAGCTAACCAGAGAATGTGGTGGGGAGGAGGTGAAGAATAAGAAAAAGAAAAGGAGACGCAGCCAAAGAAAGTTGATGATGGGATTATTGATACATCACAAGAATTTACTGCTGAAAATTTGAAGAAGATGGCTGACAAAGTTCTTGCTGCAAAAGAGCTAGAGGTAGTTTCTGGTTCTGGAACTGAGTCTAAAAGCAAGGTCAGTCAGAATGATGCAATCAATGAGTCAGGTAAGAAAGCTAAAACTGAGAGCGACTGCAAAAATTGCATGAAAGACTGCAAGGTTTGTAGTACAGTTGCTTACCTCAACGGTAAAAAGGTTGAAGAACTGACAGGAAAGGTCAGAGACGTTGAAGATCAGATCTTAAACCGTGACAAAATGTTAAAAGCTTCAAATGAACGATTAAAAGAATTAACTGAGAAAATTGAAAATGATAAAAATGACGTAGAAAGAATTAGGAAAGAAAACGAAAAATTAATTCATGAAAATCGTCAACTTTCAGAAAATTTTGAGAAGCTAAAACGAACGGTAAAAGATTCTGATGAGAGAAATGGTAAGACAAACAAAGAAAATGTTCAACTGTCAGGAGTTCTTAGGGTAAAAGAAGAACAAATCAACCAACAACTGGATGAAATTGCTAAGTTGAAGCTTAGGTTTCAAGAAGCTAAAATTGAAAATGAACGCATCCAGTTGAAACTGAATAGTTACAACTCCGCAAGTTTTGTTCTTCAACATATTGTTCCTAAACCTATTGGGAAGAACAAAGCAGGCGAAGATGTATACTTTGATGGAACTGGGATTGGGTTTCATCAGGTTCCACCGCCAGTTCTAAACAATTTTTCAAAGAAAAAATCAGGGTTGGTAATCGATGAAGAAGAAAATGAAGTTAAGCTTCCAGACACGATTGATGTCACATTTACCACATCATCTGATGAAGATAGTGTCCAATCTGAAGTTGTGAAAAGCATGGTTGAAAATGTTTTAAAGTCTGAAAGTGACACTACTGAGGATGATGAATGCTTTTTGGATAAATTTATTCCGAAATCAAAGTCCAAAAACAACTTAAATGAAGAACCTAATCTTGTGATGTACAAGATGGCGGGATCTGATAAGTTGTATTCGGATCGTGATTTTCCTTTGGAGAATGTGAATGTAGGTAAATTGAGAAATGTGTTCAAGTTGATTGAGATTGATGTGTCTGAAATCGAAGGTTTGAAATGTTCCAAACGGCAATTAAACTTTGAAAAAGATAAAGCTTACTACAGAAAACCTGTTATACCGCCACGTTTTTCTAACAACAATCAAAACAAATGTTTGGGTGGTTATAAGGGTGATAAGAATTATCAAAGAAGGAATTTTCAAAACAAGAAGTTTGTTGAGAAAAAAGGTGTTTGTAAAAAGCTCGAGTTCTCATTCCGAGCAAGAATCTGAATTTTTTTCAAAATCAAATGAAGAGTTTTTTGAAGAAAAGGCCTCACAGTTTCAGACCGAAGGCACAAGTCGGGCAACTGACACCCGTACATGCTTTAAGTGCAACAAAGTTGGACACATTGCACGACAGTGCACCAACTTAAAGCCTAAGTCTGAAGTTGTTGAAAGTCAGAAAAGGAAAGTTGATGCAAAAGGCAAAGCTGCAATGGTTGTTGAGAAGAAAGTTTTGAAAAATGAAAACACCAAATTCAAAACTGAATCCGTAAAGAATGTGGTAACTAAAACTGACAAATTTTACAAACGAGTTGCTTCACCTCAACAAGCATGGAAACGAAAATCAGTTGAAAAGAAATCAAGTTCTTCAAATCCAAAGGTTTCTGAAATGGATAAACAATCATTCTCTACCACTTCGGTAAAGATGAATGTTCATTTGGATCACTATGAAAAACTTGAGAAATCAAAGTCTACTGCTTCTGAAAAGAAGTATGTACCAAAGAAAGACCAATCATCTGGTCAACCTTCAAAAAATGATTTCTTTTTATACAAAGAGGTTGAGATTGGGTCTGAGGAGAGCTTAAAGATGAATGACAAAAATTTTCCGCCACTGTACACTGCAACAACTCACCTAAATGTCAAGTTACCTGAGTCGAAAGAGGTTTGGGTGGCATCAAAATCTAACTAAGTATTTGTGATATGTGCAGGAGCTTCCAAGATCCGTTTTATGTTGGATTACGGATAGTGGAGCTTCTCGGCACATGACGGGGAAGAAAACCCTACTGTACGATGTTAGAGGATTTAACGGAGGATATGTGGGATTTGCAGGCAATCAAGGTGGTCGAATAGTTGGTGAAGGAACTTTATCAAATGGAATTGTCACGTTTGAAAGAGTGAACTACATCGCCGAGCTTGAAAACAATCTTCTGAGCATCTCTCAGATATGTGATCGTATGTATACAACGCACTTTATAGACAAAGAATGTTTGATCTTGAAACCAGGATTTGTTGTTCCCGAAGAGTGGGTTATCATGAGAGCACCTAGAGTGAATGATCTGTACGTGTTGGACATGAGTGTAGCAACTACTACCACGGGTCAGGCTCACTGTTTTATGTCAAGAGCAACGAAAAAAGAATCACAATTGTGGCATCGAAAGATGGGCCACATTCACCTGCGAAAAATGAATCACCTGGTGCATAACGACTTAGTAATTGGTGTTCATGTGAAAGGTTTTCATCTTGAGGGGGAGTGCATTAGCTGTGTCAATGGCAAGCAAAAGAAGAAATCACATCCTCAAAAGAAGGTTAACTCAATCTCGAGACCGTTAGAGAGACTTCATATGGATCTTTTTGGTCCAGTGAACGTCAAAAGCATAACTGGTGATCTCTACTGTCTAGTAGTAACAGACGATTACTCGAGATTTTCGTGGGTATCATTTTTGAAGTAAAAGGATGAGACATTTGAAAGTTTGATGACGTTGTTCAGAAAAATTGAAAACTTGTACCAAACCCGAATAAGAAGAATTAGGAGTGATAACGGTACTGAGTTTAAGAACAACAAGATGGAAGAGTATTGTGATGAGAGAGGTATATTGCAAGAATTTAGTGCTCCTTACACTCCACAACAAAATGGAGTAGCTGAAAGAAAGAACAGGACGCTAATTGCTGATTCAAAGTTACCAGTCAATTTTTGGGCAGAAGCAGTGTCAGCCGCTTGCTATACACTCAACCGGGTTCTTACAGTGAAGAAATTCAACAAGACATGTTTCGAGCTGATCAACAACCGCAAACCTAACCTGAAGTATCTGGAACCGTTTGGGTCTCCCTGTACAGTTCTAGAACCTTTTGGTAAATTTGGTGCAAAGAGCATTGAAGGAATTTTCGTGGGTTATGCAAGTCCATTAAAACGAGTCTTTGTTCCAAGCTTGAAACGGATTATCGAAGCACATAATGTTGAGTGTCAAAGTCATACCATGCCACCTCAGAATCCAGGCGATTCATGGCGTTTTAATTACGATACTTTGTGGGATTCGTTTGACATAGAAGAAGAACCAGATTTCTTTGACGAGTTGGATATTCTAAGAGAATATGAAGAATCACAAGAAAGATTCCCAGCTGAACCTTCTAGAAGTCAATATCGAGCTTCAAATGACGATGAAGCCGGTCCTAGTAATGCTGGAGAGCATGATGATATTCAGCAAACTCTTGACAATCAGACGGCAGTCAATAATAATCAAGAATCTGATGATAGGCCTGTATTTGATCATGGTGATTCAGATTCTGAGGGGGAGCAGATCCAGATTTTAAGTCAAACAATTCCAGTCAGTGAACAAGGTGCAAATCAGAATGTCACAAATTTGGAAGGCGAGGTAGATGTTCCAGGCGAGGTGATGCCGAGAACTCTTTCGTACCATCCAGAAGAGTTGATTATTGGAGAATTACAATCAGGCGTTCGCACAAGACATCAAATTGACCAAGGCCTTACTTGTTTTTATTCTACAGTTGCTCTGTTACAAACAGAGTTTTCACTTAGTTGTTTTATTTCGCAGATTGAACCGTGAACATATAAGGAAGCACTAATTGAAGATTCTTGGGTCAACACGATGCAAGAGGAGCTGAGTCAGTTTGAGAAGTTGGGTGTGTGGAAATTGGTAGACTTTCCTGATGGTCACAGGAAGATAAACACCAAGTGGGTGTTCAAGTGCAAGAGGGATGATCGAGGGGTTATTATTTGTAACAAAGCTCGACTCGTAGTCCAGGGCTTTAGTCAGCAGGAGGGTATAGATTTCACTGAAGTGTATGCTCCGGTTGCTAGATTTGATGCGATCAGAATCTTCTTAGCATTTGCATCTTGGAAAGGATTTAAAGTTTATCAGCTAGATGTTAAATCGGCTTTTCTCTATGGAAAGGTAAAAGAGGAGGTATACGTCGGACAGCCACCGGGCTTCACCGATCCAATCCCCAAAGACAAGGTTTATTTACTGGATAAAGCGTTGTATGGTTTACACCAGGCCCCGGGAGCTTGGTATGAGACATTGTCTCAACATTTACTTGCCAACAGCTTCATCCGTGGAAAAGTGGATGCCACTCTCTTCACCAAAGAAGTCGACGGACATCTTCTGATAGTTCAAATTTACGTGGACGACATCATATTTGGGTCAACAAATGAAAATTTGTGCAAAGATTTTGAAAGAGTTATGAAGCAAAAATTTGAAATGTCATCGATGGGTGAGATGAAATTCTTCTTGGGACTTCAAGTTGATCAATTGCCCAAAGGAATTTTCATACATCAGACGAAGTATGTTCATGATATCTTAGAGAAATTTGGGATGTCCGGGACTACTCCAGCTTCCACCCCATTAGCAACGAACCAGGGGATAAACCCTGATCTCACCGGAGAGAAGGTAGATGAAATGATGTATCGTTCCATGATCGGATCGCTGATGTACTTGACAGCTTCAAGACCTGATATTATGTATCCAACCTGCCTCACAGCTAGGTTTCAGTCAAGCCCTAGAGCTTCGCATATGGTAATTGTGAAAAGGATATTACGCTACCTGAGAGGAACTCCATCACTGGGGTTGTGGTATCCAAAAGAAGGCGATTTCACGCTCGAAGGGTATTCTGATTCTGATTTCGGATGCTGCAAAGTTAACGCTAAGTCAACAACAGCGGGGTGCCAGTTTTTCGGACCATGATTGGTCACCTGGCAATGCAAGAAGCATACCTCTGTAGCTTTATCCACATGTGAAGCCGAGTATGTATCTACTAGCAGTTGCTGCTCTCAGATCTTGTGGATCCAGCAACAGATGAGAGACTACGGTTTGCAATTTCTTAACACCCCTATCTTTGTTGATAATGAGGCAGCGATAAACATCACTAAAAATCCTGTTCATCACGCTAAAACGAAACATATTGAAATTCGTCATCACTTCATCCGAGATTGTTTCGAGAAGAAGTTGATACGAATTGAGAAAATCCACACCGACGAACAAAAAGCTGATCCACATACTAAAGCGTTTGATAAAACTCGATTTCAATATCTTTTAAAATTGAATGGTATGAAGCTTTTATCGGTGTGGGAGGAGATTCTTGGCGTAGATGAAGGTACCACTGTAGATGATGTTGAGAAGCAATTTGCAATGGTTTGTCGATTTTTTACTTGTTTTTGTTGGTGCATGCGTCTGTCGACTTCGTCTTGTATCGAGTCTAGGACTAAAATTGTTAGATATGTTATACGTTTTAGAATGTGTTTAATGTAATTTAGCTTGAAAGTGGTGATTTCCCTTGAAAATGTCACTTGACAGTTTCAAGCTAAATCAATTCTTATTGATTTCCCTTGAAAGTGTCATGTGTCATTTCAAGCTAAATCAAGATTTACCTTGAAAGTGGCATGTCATTTCAAGCTAAATCTCCTCCACTATATATACCAATCAAGCTAAATCATTTGTAACTTTTCATAGATTTTCCGGTCAGAGCAACGAAGTGCTGCCGAAGTGTTGTCAGGTTGTAAACGTCATACAAATCAATAGAAACAACAGTTTAAAGTGTGAATCTCGCTGAATTGACCTCGGTTTGTTCGTTTCCGCCGCTCAAACTGAGATAAACTCTTCTGATCGACTCGTTTGGGTAAACTCTTCTGATCGACTCGTTTGGGTCCGAATTCGATCCTACAAGTGGTATCAGAGCTCAGGAGGAAGAGTTCATACCAATTCAGCCTCAAATTCTGTTTTTCTACTCCTTCTTTCTCAAAAATTAAAAATTTTTACGGATAAAATCGGCTCAAATTCTCACATAATGTGCGTAAACATGTTTTAACAAACCCTTGAGACTTTCAGATCTAAAATCGGCTTAAATCACGTTCAATCAGACCAGAAACTGTTCGTAAAAATGACATCAGCAGATTTAGCTTGAAATAAAGTGAATATTTCGCTTGAAACTTGAGTTTGGTTGTCAATTTCGCTTGAAAAACAAAGGATTTCGCTTGAACAGTTCAAGCGAAATTGATCTGTTGGATTTCGCTTGAGTTTATCTGTTGATTTCGCTTGTATTCACAAATATCATGATTTCGCTTGAAATTAGTTAACGTTTTCGCTTGAAAGTTCAAAATCAGCTGTTTGCTTGAAAATACGTGTACCGCTTGAATAATTGTTTGAGATATATCTGACGTAACATTCTGATCAAGGAGTCAGTATTTGGAAAAGAAAATCACATGATTATGTCGGTGTGCATGTGATGTTGCTGTGTCATCAACTAAAGTGAACATATCGATTATCAAAATTAAAGGTCCAGTGATAATTCATTGTGCATTGTTTGGATAAGTTGATATCAGTCTAAGAAGCAAATTGGCAAAATAGATTTGTGTGATATTGTGATAGGTGTCGGTTTAGTGGGATTAAAATTAAAAGTGCATGTGATTTTCATAAAGTATCCTCATGCTTTGTCAGTTTATGACAGCTTACATGTGAAATTATGTTGGTTTTTATCAAAAGTCAGAATTCATGTGATTCTTTGTCAGATTGTATCAGTATTGCATGTGTTAGTTTTGGTCCAATCAGAGATTTGTGAAATAAGACAAAGTGTTGGTAATTTGATTTGGAATTGGATAGGTGTATGTGATCAGATGTATTAAGGAGGTCAAATAGAATTGTTTCATTATTGAAAGTTGTCGGCTTAGTGGGTTTTTGTAATCAGTCCATCATATATCTTCGGCTCACTAAAGTCAAATTTGTGAAATAGTAAAGGTTTCAACTCATTATTGTTGTCGTTTTGTCGAGTAAAAGTTAGTAAATGTCTTCGGCCCAAGGTTAAGTATCTTGTGATTAATGTGTTGTTGTTTTTGTTAAGTGTTTGTTTGTAACTTCTAAAATGTTTGCTGAAATAGTGTAGTGATATATTAGTTTGTCAGTTTGTCTGTTGTCATTTGTCGGTAGTCAGGTCACAAGGTTTGGAGCACGGTTCGATCAGTACGTTTGATCAGTCAAGTCGTTTTTGTGTGATCAAGTCGCGTATTAAAGTCATCGACTCGATTGAAAGTTTCGTACAGTTTGGAGTTCAAAGGTTTCAAAGGGTCAGGTCAATCGAATTCGATCTAGGTCATTCAGTCTACACAGTTGGTCAACGTTTCGCACAGTGTGTCAACCTTCAATCCGCTCAAAATAGTCATCAGTCCGAGTACCTATTTGTTTCGATTAATTGATAAATCTTTAAACTGATTGTGTTTTGTTGGTGTGTTGTCAGGTACTTGTCGGTTTCTACAAGAGATTCAAGTTGCTAAAAAGGAATGGATTCCGAGTTCTACAACGCATTTGCTACACCCTCGACTACTCCAGCTTCAATTGCTCAAAACATGAATGCAGAAAACGAAACCGGAACAATGCAAAAACCCCCGAAGCTCATGGGTATTGAAGATTATCACGGATGGAAGAAACGGTTTGAGAATTGGGTTCAGGCGAATCATCTAAGAGCTTGGGAGAGCATCGAAACTGAGTATGAAAGGCCAAAGAATACAATGGGAGCTGATAAAATCATTTCTGAATTTACGGAACAAGAGAGGGAAAGTTATAAAGGAGAGAAAATGATGATCAATTTGTTACAACAAGCAGTAAAAGAAGATATATTTGTGTTGCTTCAACATGATGAAAATTCTTATTCTATCTGGGAAGCTCTTCAAAAGAAGTTTGAGGGAAGCACTGAAATGTTACAAAGTAAAGCAGCTTTGTTGAAAAAAGAGTTTGAATTATTTACGTGCATGCCTGGTGAAACAACAAAGAGTCTTATTGAAAGATATTGTCATCTTGTACGCACTATGTCACAGCTGAAAATAACAAAAACTCCAGCATAATGGGTTGAAAAGCTTGCTGATGCGTTACCGCAAAAGGAATGGGGTACATATCTGATGATATTGAAGAATTCCGGACAGTTTAAAAGGTTATCAATTGCACAGTTTATCGAGAAGTTGGAGGCACAGGATCTGGAACAGCAGAAAATTGCTAGAATGAACAGTTCAACTCATCAACAAGATATTAAATTGTACTATAAAGGAAATGTTCAAACTGCTGAAGTTAGCCCAAAGATACAAACTGCATTTAGTGCTGGAAATCAATCTACACCTAGCAGTCAAGGATCAGTCAACACTAGTGGGTTCTCAACGGTGAATCCTCCAAGTGTTCAAAGTTCATCTGCTGGAAATGGTCATCTAATTCAGTGCAATGTGGCTTTACATCTTCAAAATGGTCAAAATTATTCTGAAGAAGTTGTAAAGCATCATATGGGATTATTGGTCACTGCATTAGAGTCTTATGAAGGGTTGATTGCCGGAAGAATTGGTAATCCGATGCTCACAAAGGAAGATTATGACCAAATCGATGCAGAAGAGCTGGAACTGATGGATATTAAATGGGCTTTAGCTAGTGTTTTGAGGAGAGCAGAAAAATTTAGATTGGTTACAGGAAGAAATGATTTCTTGGATGCGAATCTTTCTAATCTTGGATTTGATAAATCTAAAGTTGTCTGTTTTCGTTGCAGGGAGAAAGGTCACTTTAAAAGAGAGTGCAAGAATCAGGAGCCGAGAGGAGAAAAGGAGTCGTCTGGGAAAGATGATTACTATCGGAAGTCTATATATCAGCAAATCACTCATCAACCACATCAACAAAAAGAGCCACAAACAGCTCATGGAAGAATGATCGAAGATGCAAACAGGAAAGCTTACCACGGTATCGTTGATCAAGATGATGAGAAAATGGCTGAAGGTTTTAGCTGGGACAAGTACATTCCAGCTAATTCAAATGTTGGAGCGTTTATTGCTCATATTATTTGAAAGCCGGAAATGCTGAAGGAATGGATGGAAGTGTTATCTGATGAAGAGAAAAGTGAAGATGAAGGATCTGTTTCATCTGAAAACAGTTCATCAGAGACAAGTGATACTGATGAAGAAATTGAACAGATTAATATTGGAAAAACTCACTTATCTTCTGATAGTTTTGAATTTTATTTTGCAGAAAAATTGAAGAAACTGAAAGAGGAGAAAGCTGAAAAAGATTTGAAAAAGGTCAAAGTGGTTGAGAAGATTGTGGAAGTTGAAAAGATAGTTGAAGTTGAGAAGATCATTGAAATCACAAAACCTTGTCTTAAATGTTTAGAGTCTTGTAAACAATGTATAGAGAAAGATGAGAGGTTTAGTGAGTTAGAAAAGTTGAAAGAAAAGTTGTTGTTTGATGTAAAAAATTTGAAAAAGTCATATGATGTATTGAACAGAACTGTGAATAGTCTGGAGAAGACTAACTCTGAAAGAGAAAAAGCTTTGAAGATGATGAATGCTACCATGATGACAAAGCAAAAAGAGATCAATATGTACATAGAAGAATGTGCAAAGTGGAAAAAAGAGTTGGATAGTGAAGCAGCTGAAAATGAAAGAATCAGAAGATTGCTGCAAAGTTACAAAGGTTGTGATTATATAATCGATAGAATTTATCCAACAGTTGAAGGATTTGAAGCGTTTAAAGACGAAGAAATAAAGCCAAAGAAGAAAAAGGATACTGGTAAGAAACAGGGTGTCTGTTATAATAAGTGTCCGCCTCCGATTTGGGAAGGGTATTCGTCTAGAAAACCTAACGAGGAAGAACTAAAACAGGCAGTCAATATTAAGTTAGAATCCGAGATAACCGATGTTTTACCGGACAATATTGATGTCACGTTCACAGCGTCCGACACAGATCATGAGTCCGAATTGATAAAAAGAGTGGTTGATCAGGTGTTGGATAAGGATGAGGAGTCAGAGTCAAAGTCAGAATCCGAAAGTTCGTGTCAGTCAGTCAGGAGTTCGAGTTCGTCCGAAAAGAGTTCAAAGTCATCGGGAAAACGGGTTTACAGTAAAGAGTTTTTGTTGTCAAAATCTAATTTGAATGATGAAACATTTGAAGTTGTGTATACTTTGAATGATTCTGACAAATTATATTTTGATAAAGAGTTTTCAATAAGAAGTGTTCGTTTTGAAATGATCAAAAAGGTTTTCAAACTAACAGAAATTAATATTTCTGAAATAAAAGATGAAAATTTTAATGTAAAACCTAAACCTTATACCTCAAGAGTACAACAACGTTTGAACAAGAAAAAGGGTTACAATTCTGGTTCTGGTTTTCAAAAGAAACCAAACCACAATCGTAGCTACAAAAAGAAAGGACTTGGTTTTATTCCACCTGAAAACTATAAAAATGAAAAATATGTTCGAGATTTTAAATCAAAAATGACATATGTTGCAGGAACTAGTCATGAAGAAGAAGCAAAGAGCTCATTCTGGAAACAGTCAAACAAGGAGTTTCTTGCTGAAAAGATGAAGAATGGAGTTTATCAATGGAAAGAAACAAGAACTTGTTACAGATGTAGTGAAGTTGGTCACATTGCATGGAACTGTCCTAAGGCAACCAACACAAAACAGGGAGTTTCAGAAAAACTTAAAGAAGTAGTTGTTGATAAAACCGAACCACCAACTGAACGATTTAAAGTGTTTAAAAACTCTACATATGAAGTTGGTGAGTGTTCGAAAAGATTTTACAAGAAAAGGGGAAATCTTGACAATCAAGCTTGGGTTGTTAAGAAATCAGAGGTAAAATCTGGCGATGAATCTGATTCCACAAAGTCAGAGGAGCCACAATTTGATGAGAGTGTTGAAAAATCAGTTCTTTCAATGGATGATGAGAACTTTCCACCATTGAGTACTGAAAATTTTAAATCAAAAGTCGGGAAAGTTGAGATCTCTAATCAATTTTATTCTGATAAGAATGAATTTGATGCTGAGAAAGCGTTTAATGGGAATGTAAAGAAAATTTTCGGAAAGATGGTCGATGGGAAGGTTAAAGGGGTAAAAGAGTTTTATGCTAAGAAGAAAGCAACTTACACCCCAACTGCTTCTGAATTGAAAACACCCAAGGCTGGTCAGGCTTGGGTGGATATTTTCTTTCATTGACAAACCTGACTTGCCGGAGATCCCAAGTTTGTAATTGCGGACCAGGAATCGGCATCTTTCTTAATGATTGATTGTGTGATTGAATCTTAAAGTTTGTTAAAATTTACAGATTGAGGAATTGTCGGAGCTTCCAGGTTGGTAAGTGAGAAGCAGGAATCGACATTTTGATTGGTAAAATGGTTTGTGTAGATGTTTTATTCCTACATGTGATTAATTGTGTTGGATATACTTACAAGTGGTAAGAGGTTGATTCTGGCAAAGTGATTACTCAAGGTCATTAGGTTGAACTTGATGTAATCCTGATATATGTGATTGAATGAATAAGATGATGAACTCGACCCTACAAGTGGTTAAAACAAAACTTATTTTCCGGAAAAATCATTTTGGTTAAAACAAACTTAAGTGTTTTGAAATCATTATGAGAAAATAGTTTTGTGTAAGGGGGAGTTCTGATTGTTTATGCCTAGTGGATGGCGAATTGAGGTGATTTGATATCAGTTGTCACTTTCTGTATAGTTTGTTTTCAAATTTCCTAAAATGTGTTTGCATTTTAGGGGGAGTAGAAAATTTCAGAAAATCCAAAAACATTTGAAAATTTGAAAAATACAAAAACATGATAAAATTTAAAAAAATGAGTTTTGTTGTGAATAGAGGAAATGATAGTACATCAGTAGACTGTCACAACATGCTAAAGAAATGAAATGTTAAAAGGTGATAAACAATCTCACTGCGGATATGCCAGTAGGTTTTTGCACATGTAGTAGATTGTGACGAGATATAAACCTAAATTTCAAACTTGCTTATATCGTGGGGAAACATCTCTCGGATATATGGGTAACCCCCGAAATCTCGATTGAAAGGTCTCATAATCTGATATACTAGGTCTTTATACTCAATGATGTCTGGGGTATTATTCCGGGACTTCTGCTGAACGGTAGTTCTGACCTAGTCCTCGAATAATGCTTTCCGCAAATGCTTGAAACATAGCATAAACCCTCAGCATGCTGATGAAACAATAAAATTGATAGTCGCTGCTGTTGTAGCTAAAAGATCCTCTAAAGGGGACATACCGAAAAGTCGAAGCTGATATCTCTTTGCGTATACGGAAGTATCGACCTGAGATCTCTCGGCCCTCGCATTACCTAATTTATATACAGATATCATTTGTGTCATAATTACCTGTAAGACTGATTATTGGGATCTGGATACGGGAGTATATTCTGAGGTGGGACACGCGATTGAGTTTAAGTATCTAAGACATTAATATCGTATCTCGAAACAGTTGAACTTTGTGTGAAAATTTAAGTGGACAGGTATACTGACAATCTAGGTGAATTGTTTAAAACTTAAAATGCAATGAAGCTTAACGGTGTTGGTGATTTGTCTCAGAAACTGATATGATCCTCTTACACAAACTCACAAAAAATAGTGTCTGTAAATATTTCTTTACTGCATTTCTTTTCCTTCAAAAATCCAAAAAGATTTTCAGTGTGTTTTAGCATAAATTTTGAAAAATTCAAAAAGATTTTTGGCAACTGATGTTGGAAAGCTGATTTTCAAAGTTCCAAGTGCTAAACATGATGACATTGATGTGAGGGGGAGTGTGTCTTAATTGTCAAAATATGTTTTTAAAATCAACAAGTGGTTCATTATGTATTTGTGATCTGAGGGAGAGTGAGTGTTGGTGTATTCAAATTGTTAAATCTAGAAATTCATTTCTGGGTTAAGAATGTGCAGGAATAGTAAAGTTTCAATTCTGAATCTGAAGACAGAGTGCCAGGTTCCGATACCTGAGGAATGTGTGATTTCAACAAGCCAGACTGTGATCTCAGCATATCGAAAGGGGGAGTCTGAAGACATCCAAATAGAGATTGTTCGTGAGGAGTTTATTAATGCTGAAGAGGAAAGAAAAAAGAGAAGATTTGAGGATGCTTTACAATGTCAGATACTTTAAAGAGTTCGAAAGGACTGATAAAGACTGAAGATGCGAAGACTCGACACTTAAGACTCGTCAACATTCGAGGGGGAGTCTGTTGGTGCATGCGTCTGTCGACTTCGTCTTGTATCGAGTCTAGGACTAAAATTGTTAGATATGTTATACGTTTTAGAATGTGTTTAATGTAATTTAGCTTGAAAGTGGTGATTTCCCTTGAAAATGTCACTTGACAGTTTCAAGCTAAATCAATTCTTATTGATTTCCCTTGAAAGTGTCATGTGTCATTTCAAGCTAAATCAAGATTTACCTTGAAAGTGGCATGTCATTTCAAGCTAAATCTCCTCCACTATATATACCATTCAAGCTAAATCATTTGTAACTTTTCAGTGATTCTTCCGGTGAGCAATGAAGTGCTGCCGAAGTGTTGTCAGGTTGTAAACGTCATCAAATTAATAGAAACAACAGTTTTAAGTGTGAATCTCGCTGAATTAAACTCGGTTTGTTCGTTTCCGCCACTCAAACTGAAATAAACTCTTCTGATCGACTTGTTCGGGTCCGCAAACGATCCTACAGTTTTGGTATTTAGGGGGAGGTAGGTTATTTTTTCAGAAAATACAAAAACAGTAAAAAATTTCAAAAATCCAAAAACATGAGATATTTTCAAAATACAAAAACAATAGAAAACTGAAAAAGAGCTTGTGTAAAAAGGGAAAATGATAGTACATCGGCTTGACAGTTACAGTATGCTAAAGATATGGAAAGTTTTAAAAAGTCTTAAGCAGTCTCGCTGATGATATGGCGATAGGTTTTTACACATTTAGTAGGTTTGTTCGGGATATAAACCTAAATTCAAACTTGCTTATTTCGTGGGGAACACTACTTGGATATATAGGTAACCCCTGAAATCTCGTATGAAGGACCCCTCTTTCTGAAATACTAGGTCTTTATACTCAGTGATATCTGGGTATTATCCCGGGACTTCTGATTTTGCGGAAGCAATGGCCTAGTCCCCGTATAATACTTTTCGCTTGCTTGAAATAAAAGCCTGCCCTCAGCATAAAAAAATGATGAAACATTGAAAAATGCTAATCGTGTGCTGTTGTAAAAAAGATCCTCTAAAGGGGACCCACTTAAAGTCGAAGCCGTCATCTCTCTGATTTTGCGGAAGCAATAGCCTGAGCTCTCACGGCCCTCGCATCTAAACCCTTACAGATATCATCTGTGGTATACTCACCTGTAAGACTGAATATTGGGATCTGGATACGGGAGTATATTCAAGAGGTGGGACACATGAATGAGTTTAAGTTCTTAATTCACCTAATTCGTATCCTGGACAAATTGAAATTTGTGTGAGAACTTAAGTGGATCAGTATATCGACAATCTAAGCGAATTGTTTACATCTGAGTATGAAATCAAAGCTTAACGGTACTTGTGACTTGTCGACAGCTGATATGATTCCTTAACACGCTCACCAAAAATATGTGTGTAAATAGTTTACATTTACTGCATTTCATTTCTGTTTAGCATTCTAGTATAGAAACTTTATTCAAAATCCAAAAAGATTTTACATTTCTGCTTTATTTTTCCGACAAACCAAAGTGGAAAGCTGATATTCAGATTCACAGTTTGAAGCAGATGCAGGAAGTTTCTGAGCTAGACAGAAGAGTTGTGAGCTTATCTTGTTAAACCTGGAAAATGAAAAATCAAAACAAGATCATTAAGTTGAAACTTGTAATTTTCAGAAAAATGTTTTGAAAAATGTTGAACAAAAGTCAGTTTTTGTTTCGTCTTGGATCAACCAAGGTCATTAAGTTGGACTTGGTTGACAAATTAAGTGCCTAGGGTCATTAACTTGAACCTAGTTACTTAAGTGGATTATTAAAACTGATAAAAATAAGAAAAGATGTTAAAAGTCAATAGATTGTAATGTCAAATTCTTAAGAAGCAGGTAACAAGATCCCCATGGCAAAGAAAGTATAAAGATTGAACCAGAATTCAAGCTCCATCGTATTGAAATGGGGAGTCTACATTCTGGATTAACAGTATAAGGGGAGTTTTGAAGATAGAGATTGAAGGATGCTTACAGTGTCAGACAAATTGGACAGAGAAGAAGATAGATCAAGACTAAAGACTGAAGATTTGATGCTAAAGACTTCGTCAACATCCAAGGGGGAGTCTGTTGGTGCATATATGTCTGTTAACTTCGTCTTTATAGAGTCTTGTATCTAGATAGGATAGACCAGTGCACAGCAGGATCAAAATTAGGTTTTACATGTTAAAGGGGTATTTCGCACAAAATAGCAAGTGCTATTTCGTACGAAATTACACAAAGGTATTTCGCACGAAATAGCAAGTGCTATTTCGTACGAAATTACATCCCCTATATATAGTGGACCTGCTGATTCATTTGTAACGTTCGAGATTTCTGAGTCGAGGTGCTGCCAGTTTGTCAAACGATCAGGATTGCGTTGAAATCAATAATAAAAGGATAATTAAGAGGAATTAAGCTGTTTCACGTCTATATCATTGATTCCGCCTTTGATATGGATCATAAACTCTTCTGATTGACTCGTTCGGGTCACACGACGATCCAACATTTTCACAAACGGCTTCTTATATCCAATCAATCACCCGTTTAAGAATATATTCATCAGGTATGGTCATTCAGAGGCACAAGTTTGGCATGTTGACACTTTTAGTCCCTGTGGTTTCATAGTTTCACTGTTTGACAACTTTAGTCCTTCAAACCCCATCTTTCACATATCATGGTTTTAGGACACGTGTCTATACATAATTGGACACGTTTTTACGTGGTGTTACATCCTCACCCCCTTAAAAGAAATCTTGACCCCGATATTTACTGGAATAAGTGAGGGTACTTCTGTTGCATTGTGGAGTCAACTTCCCACGTATATTCGGGACCTCTACGGGCATCCCATTTAACCTTTACTATAGGCACATGTTTCCTTCAGAGCTTTTTAACCTGACGATCCTCGATCGATATAGGTCTTTCAACAAATCTTAGGCTTTCATCAATCTGTACGTCCTTATGAGACATGGCTAGCGATTCATCAGCTAGACACTTCTTGAGATTACAGATGTGGAACACATTATGGATTCCACTCAGCTCCTCGGGCAAGTTTAACTTATAAGCTACACTGCCGACACATTCGATAATCTCGAATGGTCCGATATACCTAGGGCTTAGCTTGCCCTTCTTACCGAAACGCATCACACCTTTCCAGGGTGATACTTTCAGTAAGACTTTGTCACCAACCTCAAACTTTAGAGGTTTTCGCCTCTTGTCAGCATAGCTTTTCTGCCTATCTCTGGCAGCTTTCAGGCGATCACGAATCTGGACAATCTTGTCCGTCGTTTCAAGGACTATATCAGGTCCTGACAGCTGTGCTTCTCCTACTTCCGCCCAACAAACAGGCGTCCTGCATTTCCTACCATATAATGCCTCAAAAGGCGCAGCCTGAATGCTAGTATGGTAGCTATTGTTATAGGAGAACTCGATCAAGGGTAGGTGGTCATCCCAACTACCACCTAAATCAATAACACATGCACGAAGCATGTCTTCCAGTGTTTGAATTGTGCGCTCACTCTGTCCATCTGTCTGAGGATGGTAAGCAGTACTAAAGTTCAAACGAGTGCCCAAAGATTGTTGGAAACTTTTCCAAAAGTGAGAGGTGTATCTAGTATCCCTATCAGAGATAATAGACACCGGCACTCCGTGAAGGGATACGATCTTATCCACATAAAGCTGAGCTAGCTTGTCAGAGCTATGAGTTTCTTTAATGGGTAAGAAGTGCGCTGACTTAGTCAGTCTGTCAACTATGACCCATATGGTATCATTTCCGTGCTTTGTCTTCGGTAACTTGGTTATAAAGTCCATAATTACCATCTCCCACTTCCATGTGGGAAGTTCTGGCTGTTGTAGTAGACCTGATGGTTTTTTATGCTCTGCTTTAATCTGAGCACAGGTTAAGCACTTAGCTACATGGGTGGCAATAGATTTCTTCAACCCTATCCACCAATAATTAGCTTTCAAATCTTGATACATCTTGTCACCTCTAGGATGAACTGAATATTTGGAGTTGTGAGCTTCCTGGAGGATTACATCTCGAAGTCCTCCATGAATGGGAACCCAGATTCTTCCATTGAGTCTGAGAATTCCATCCTTGCCTGGTATTAACTGTTCCGCAGTTATACCTAACTTTTCGTCTGGAAGGTTAGTTTCCGAAACAACAACTTTCTGTGCAGCTAACAGCCTTTCATTCAGGCTATTCTTTAATTCAATGCTCTTAGCATTGATCCTGATAGGTTTGACTCTTTCCTTTCGGCTTAGAGCATCTGCAACCACATTCACTTTACCAGGATGGTAGCGAATTTCACAATCATAGTCATTTAAGGTTTCCATCCAGCGGTGCTGTCTCATATTGAGCTCTTTTTTATTGAACAAGTGTTGGAGACTCTTGTGATCCGAATAGATCACGCATTTAGTTCCATACAAATAATGTCTCCACAACTTCAGTGCGAATACAACGGCACCCAATTCTAAATCGTGGGTGGTGTAATTCTTCTCATGCACTTTTTGTTGTTGTGATGCATAGGCAATTACCTTGCCTTTCTGCATAAGCACACAACCTATACCGGTGTGTGAAGCATCACAGTATACGACAAACTCTTCAATTCCATCAGGTAATGTTAGCACTGGAGCATTACTCAACTTTTGCTTAAGAATCTCAAAGGATTCTTGTTGTTTCGGACCCCAATCAAATTTTACATTCTTACGGGTCAAAGAAGTCAATGGTGCGGCTATCCTTGAAAAGTTCTCAATGAATCTTCTATAGTAACCTGCCAAACCCAGAAAGCTACGAATTTCGATTGGAGTCTTGGGTGCTTCCCAATTCATTACGGCTTCTACTTTAGCGGGATCTACTTGGATACCTCGCTCACTGACAACATGTCCAAGGAATTGGACTTCACGAAGCCAGAATTCACATTTGGAGAATTTAGCATATAACTTCTCCTGTTGAAGTAATCCTAAGATGCATCGAAGGTACTTCTCATGATCATTTTGATTACGAGAGTAGATAAGTATGTCATCTATGAAGACGATGACAAACTTATCTAAGTATGGTTTGCAGACTCTATTCATGAGGTCCATGAATGCTGCTGGTGCATTAGTGAGTCCAAAAGGCATTACTAAAAACTCGTAATGTCCATATCTCGTTCTGAATGCCGTCTTAGGCACATCTTCAGTCCTAACTTTGAGTTGATGATACCCAGATCTCAAATCAATTTTCAAAAAGAAGCTCGCTCCTTGGAGCTGATCAAATAAGTCGTCGATCCAGGGTAAGGGACAACGATTCTTGATCGTCACCTTATTTAACTCTCGATAATCAAAGCATAAGCGCATTGATCCATCCTTCTTTTTCACAAATAATATTGGAGCTCCCCAAGGCGAAGAGCTAGGTTGTATAAAACCCTTTTCCAGTAAGTCATCTAATTGCGTCCTGAGCTCTTTCATTTCAGTAGGTGCTAGACGATAAGGAGCTCGTGCAATAGGTGCAGCTCCTGGTAGAATGTCTATCCTGAATTCTACCTGCCTCTCAGGAGGTAGTCCCGATAATTCAACAGGAAAGGCATCAGGATACTCAGAAATGATTGGGATGTCTTCAATCTTAGGCTTCGGATCATTCACAGTCACTTGTGCCATGTAGATGACACATTCGCTCTTTAAACACTACGATACCTTGAGAATAGACACATTGTTGGGCAACCCGTATTGTGTATCTCCTTGAATAGTGACGGATTCACCAGAAGGGGTTTTGATAATAACTAGCTTTTTATCACAGGAAATTTGGGCTTGGTTATGCGACAACCAATCCATGCCCAAAACTATATCAAACCTAGCCAATTTCATTGGCAAGAGGGATAGCGGGATAGAATGATTCTTGATGGATATAAAGCATCCATCAAGAAGAGTTGAAGCTGTTTCTAAGGTACCATCGGCAAGTTCTACCTCATATTTTATGTCTAGAGTCTTAATAGGCAAATTCAATGACTTACAAAACTTATGGTCTACAAAAGACTTATCAGCACATGAATCAAATAAGACTCTAGCATAATTATTATTAATGAGGAAGGTACCTGTTATGACGTTCTCGTCGTTCACCGCCTCCCTAGCATTCATTTGGAAAACCCTTGCATTGGTTTTCTTTGCCTCCTCGGGCTTCTTAGCATTCTTGGGGCAATTGGTCTTGATGTGCCCATTTTCATTGCAACCGTAACAGGTTGCATCCTTAATGTTCCGGCACTCTACAGATTTGTGCCCCTTCTTTTTACAAATCCCACATGGTTTGGCTTGTGGGTCCTGGTTGCACTTTCCAAAGTGCCTTTTGTTGCAAGTCTTACACCTGGGTTTGTCATTTGACTGCCCCTTCTTAAAACTAAAGTTCCCTTTGCTCTTCTTGTTAGACTGAGGGGACTTGTCTTCATCCCTCTTCCTCTTCCCATCCTTGGTAGCTTTCTTTGCCCTACTTCTCACAATATCAAGAGTGAGGGACAAAGACAGATCCACAGCAGATCTATACGTAGTAGGCTTAGAACTTAGAAGCCTTGACGTTTCCTTTCACTTCGGGAGCTAAACCACCGATGAAATGTGCAATGCGTTTGGGTTCAGGAGTGACTAAATATGGTACAAGCCTCGATATCGAATTGAAACTTGTCACATAGGACCTACAGTCTAAATCCTTTATCACCAAGGTGAGGAAGTCAGTTTCAATCCTTTCAACTTCGTGCTGAGGACAATATGTATCTTTCACAAGATCTACAAACTTGTTCCACGAAAGGTTATACAGATGCACCTTTCCAGTGGACTGTACTAACGCTTTCCACCAAGCGAGGGCATCGCCCTTGAAAGATTGAGACACAAACATGACTATGTCTTCCTTAGCACATCCACTGATGTCAATCACAGTCTCCATTTCGTCTAACCATTTCATGCAGTCAATTGCTCCCTTTTCTCCTGTAAAATCCCTCGGTTTACAGGAGACGAAGTACTTATAAGTACAACTCTTTTTATACTTAGGAGCCTGGTTTAACACCACTCTTTGAGGCTCAGATCTTTGATTGGATGAATGCTGAGATTCATCCCTTCTTGATGCATGTGACTGTGATAAGGGTTTTGAGTGAGTTTTGGACCGAACATTACTCGGTTCCTTGAATATCTTATCTACCACTTGAGCAACCGCGGTATCAATCATAGCTTACAGTTCAACGTTTGTAAGATTTATCTTAGTCTCATTATTGTTTCCTTCCCGTGGATGACTGTTTACTTCATCAGATCCAGCCATGATTTGGGTACTATAATAAACAATAATGTTATATTTAAATTATGCAATAAATCATCATATGGATGATTAGATGGTCATGGTATTAAACCATATGGACCATTTTAAGAAAATAATAATAATCAAGGAGATATAATTATTTATATTTTATTAGACAGGGGAAATATAAATCACACTGCCAATGTCATGGAAGACATATTCATGTAGCTCAAGGCTCGTCTCGAAGAACATTTAGATGGCATAAAAGCCTTGTCACAAGGACGATTATGATCATTGATCTCTTGGATCAATGATTTCTTTAAAGGTCGAACAAAGTTCATCGCCTTTTTGACAAGAAGTCTATAAAACCAAAATTTCATTATCATTATTACACCTTTGCTTATAAGCATACATCTCAAATGGATGTTGTAGGTGTATACATCATATTGATGTTTATTAGCCATGATTCATATTGATCATATATGCTATAATAGCGACTTGGAGGAGTCCAAGTACAATAGGAAGATTGTGTGGTCTTTCGCACCGCACAATTCAGGATTGTTAACATGTTTTCAGATACCAACAGGGAGTTATTTTCTTAAAAAGGTTGTACCATCATAGCCATTACTATTTTTGGCTAGGTTATACCTTTAAGAATTTATTTGACTAAAAAAATTGAAATAATATAACTTGATGATGTAATAAAATACATATTTAAAAACCGAAATAACTTCATTAAATCACGAAACGAGTACAACATTGCCCTAAACGGGACTTAAAACAACACAAACTGCCCACGCAGGGGCTACAGAAACAGAAAGTAAGTCCACACAGGGACTTGGTACTGAAATTAAAATAATGTCCTCGTAGGGACTTATTGAAAGACAATACAAAATGAAACAACAACTTCCTACTTCTTCTTGCCTTTAATAAGGTTCGCAAGGCCTTTGAGAAAACCATTATGCTTCTTCTTAGTTTCACTGGCTTCATGTTCGAGCCGGTCTAACCTCTGTAAAATCTCCTGAGTTTGTTCCTGTTGGTGAGGAGGAGGTTGCTGGTAAGGTGGGTATTGATATCCCTGCACCTGATATCCAGTTGGGTAAACTGGTGGGTAAAAAGAAGGATAAAGTGCATTGTACTGAGCAGCTGTAAGGTATGGATCATGATTTCCATAATCTGATGGGTATCCAGATGGATTATACCCAGATGAACCTGGGTATGTCGGGATCAGGTTGTCAAAACCCAACGGCGGCTGCGGTGGTGCATGAGAAACTGGCGGAGGGTTGACTTCCGGCACCGTGTGTAAGGGTCCACTCATTTGGGGGTCCTCTGGAATAGGAGGGTTAGAACTTGAACCATGAGGGGATGCGAACCGTGGTCCCCCACGTACAGACATTCTAGCATTTCTCCTTCGCCTTGGCGGCTCGGGAGGCTGTTGAGGTGGTTCCTCAACTTATAAAGGTGGTGGGGTAACAGCTTGAAGCTGTGGTTCAACCAAAGGAGGTTGGGCAGGAGAGTTATGGTAGGAAGGGGTAAAGAACCAATCATACTGAGCCATTCTCTCGGCATACGAATCAGGCCCTCGGTACGGCGATCCTTGATAGGGAGAACCGCTCGATATGCTAATAGGGTGGCCCGGTGTTCCAGTTTGCATTTCAGGGTCCGGGTTGTCGTCCATTTCCATTTCCTGAGAGAAATGATCCTCGGGTTCTAGTGGATTGAAACCCAAAAAGTCGTTGACGTATTCATTGGGATTAAACTGAGCTGGAGATTAGGTAGAATCCGAGTGATGAAAAGGACGAGAGTGAAAGGAGTGGTGCGATTGGCTAGAGTGATGTGATCCCTGTGAATGATGGGAATGTTGGGGTTCATTAGGAATGGGTAACCCAAAGTATGGAGGGTCGATTGGTGAGGATCCAAGTGAGGCAGAATGCCTTGCTGGTTCGAAGCTATGACTCCACTGGTCCCGTGAGTCGGAGCCAGAGAGTGAATCGGATGGGGTACGTCGGTGGGAGGGTCCCGCGTGGCCAGATGGCCCTCCTCGCATAGGCCCTTTTCCCTTGCCTCTCACTCGTGGCGGCATTTTCCAATAAGTTAACCTGTCAAAACAAGTAGATATAATATAAACAAATAAAAGGAATGTTAAGAATAAATCCTAGGTCATTAGCCTAGACTCGGAAGTCTAAGGAATGTGCTTATTGTGTCATTTAGATTAAACACAAAAGGTTAGTGTTTAATTCACTCAATGTTGGCTCTGATACCAACCTGTCACACCCCGATATTTCCACATATTACCGGTGGGCCCGGCGGGGAGTGTCGTGACGTAGTTGATATCATCATAGTCAATACACACAATATAATAGCACAGCGGAAGGCTTGGTGAATAAACTATTACAAACCATAATGTCTGAGTGTCCGAGTGAAAGAATATATAGATTGGAATGTAATAAGATCCACAGGCGGATCATAAATAAATACAAAGAAACAAAATAACAGACTTCAGGTATCTATGGATTTGCAAGATGTCGCAACCCCCGATCCCAGATCATCGGGAACGGGCGGTCGCGAGCCAGTTTCGGTGGTATCTTGTATTGTCTAATTTGGCAGCGGAAATTTTCATCAGGACCGTAGTTAGGAAATATTGATCAGAGTAAAATACCACATTTTCATAACATTAAACAAATGGGTTAAAACCCAAGTTCGTAGTACACACGTTTTCATAGGAATAAATCCTATTTTATTTAATAAAAACATCTATTTTATTTTAGGTAACATTATTGCACTTTTCCAAGCCTTCAGTGCTGTCCAGCTGGCTTCTATTTGGCTTTCACAGTTTGTTACCTGAAACGCGTTTTAAAAACATTTGTCAGTGGGAAATACTGGTGAGTGAATCCCAGTTTAATTAAGTTTAAGTAAAACATAGTGTACAGTATTGAGGGCGATCCCGCAATTATATTTGTTTCCAAGACATATCAATTAACATCCATGGTACTATCGAACCCGACTTGTGGAAATGTTACTCCTTGACCAGGTGGTAACAAATTTTGTATACAAAACCCCAACATACTCATGATAATTGTATTCTTACAAATACTCAATCACTGTTATTTGCATGGAAAAGTATTTAAGGTTTTGTAAAAATAGTTAACAAAAGGTTTACAAAAAGCGGATCAACTCACATTGCTGTCTTTGATTTTCCGTAAAGGTTTCCTGGTGACAATCTATAATTTACACAAATGCACACGCGTTAGTATAATAACCCATTTTAACATTAGTAATACCCTCCCCGAGACGGCATTCCAACGACTACGTCGGGCAGAACCACGACAGCCGTTACGGAACCCTAGATCAATCGGGCAGCGTATCTAATACGTATCCAGGGGTTATAATACTTACAACGGATCAGAACTTCGCTATTTAGGGGGTATAATACCCGTATAATAAGCCTACTATTCAGATTTGAGAGAAAAGAAATGTTCGTGAGCGAGTTCGACTGAAGATCTGATGGCCTTTACTTATAGTGCTGATTTCACTTTGTCGCGGCCCGCGTAGATGTAAGCTAAGGCTTACGCGGCCCGCGTCAAACCAGGTCAAAGGCGTAGGTGATCCGGGTCATCACATAGGTTCAACACGCGTTATGACACGTGTCAACACAGGGGTTCGCTGGACTTCTAAGTTCACGTGGCCCGCGTAAGTGTTAAGGGTGGCTTACGCGGCCCGCCTAAAACCCAAAAATCAATTTTTAATTATTTTTATTAATATTTAATGTATTTGGGGCCCGTTTTCACGTATGGGGTGTTTTTAAGGACATATTGGAATTATATTAGGGTGTCGGAAATAATTCGAGGGTGTCGGTTTTATTGAGGATTGTTATATCCTCCCCACCTTGTTTTAGAGCTCGTCCTCGAGATCTACTGGAATAAGTGTGGATATTTCTTTTGCATTTCAGATTCAAGCTCCCATGTGTACTCAGGTCCTATTTTGGAGTCCCACTTTACTTTAACCAGAACTAATCTCTTGTGCTTGAGGTTCTTGACTTTCCTGTCTTCAATTTGTAGAGGCCTCTCTACAAACTTGAGTTGTTCATTTACCTCTATATCCTTAAGAGGTACCATTAGCGATTCATCCGCTAAGCATTTCTTGAGATTTAATACATGAAATACATCATGTATTCCTGCCATTTCCTCTGGCAGTTGTAGCTGATAAGCTACAGGTCCTACCTTTCTAATAATCTCAAAAGGTCCAACATACCTGGGACTTAGCTTTCCTCTTTTGACGAATCTTACTACTCCTTTCCAAGGAGAGACTTTCAACAATACTTTATCTCCTACTTGGAATTCCAATGGTTTGCGTCGGTTATCAGCATAACTTTTCTATCGATCACGTGCTGCTTTTAGTCGTTCCTTGACTTGAATGATCTTGTCAGTTGTTTCTTGCACTATCTCAGGTCCAGATAGTTGCTTTTCCCCAATTTCTGCCCAACAGACTGGGGTTCGGCACTTTCGTCCATAAAGTGCTTCGAATGGTGCGGCATTGATACTTGTGTGATAACTATTATTATAAGAAAATTCTATTAAAGGTAAGTGATCGTCCCAATTACCTCCAAAATCAATTACACAAGCTCTAAGCATGTCTTCCATTGTCTGAATGGTTCTTTCGCTTTGTCCGTCTGTTTGAGGATGATAAGATGTGCTTAGATTTAACTTGGTCCCCATTGCCTTTTGGAAACTTGACCAAAAATGAGAGGTAAAGCGGCTATCTCTATCAGAAACAATTGATAAAGGTATTCCATGTAAAGAAACGATTTCATTTACATACAGCTTAGCGAATTGTTCCATACTAAAAGTTTCTTTCATTGGTAGGAAATGAGCTGACTTAGTTAGCCTATCTACAATCACCCAGATTGTATCATTACCTTCCCTTGTTTTGGGTAATTTAGTAACAAAATCCATTGTTATCAATTCCCATTTCCACACTGGCATTTCTAGTTGCTGTAACAAACCTGTGGGTTTCTGGTGTTCAGCTTTAACTTGTGAACAAGTTAAACATTTAGAAACATAAGCTGCTATGTCCTTTTTCATTCCTATCCACCAGAAATTCTTTCTTAAATCCTGATACATCTTATCATTTCCTGGGTGCATCGTATACTTAGATTTATGGGCTTCTTCTAATATATGGTGACGTAGGTTTCCTAATTTAGGTATCCACATTCTCTTTCTATGGAATCTACAAATTCCATCTGTTCCTTGTTCTAATTCCTTAATCATACCTTTTAATTTTTCAGTATCTTCCTTGATTACTGATTCTTGTGCTTCTCTTATCTGATCATTTAAATCTACTTGTATATTTAATTTAAGAGAACGTACCCTTTTTGGCTTTTCATGATACTTTTGGCTTAAAGCATCTGCCACTACATTAGCTTTTCCTTCATGATACTGGATATCACAATCATAATCACTAAGCATCTCCATCCAGCGTCTTTGTCTCATATTCAACTCTTTTTGCCCGAAAACTGTAACACCCCGAAAATTTACGTCCTATAATGTGTTGACACGTGTCATAGGTTTGAACGTGTGAAAGAATGCTCTTGAAGGACTAAAGTTGACAAACAGTGAAAGTATGTAATTATAAGGGTTCAAAGTGTCATCAATGAATAAATATACTTTGCAATAACCCTACATGATGTTTATAACCTCAAACGAATAGATCATGGATCATACGAAGCGAATTGTGAAAGAAAGTGAGAGATTACGAACTACAGGGGTTAATTGTGTCAACATGTTAAAGATATACCTCTGAGTGACCTTTTGACAAACCCGAAGCTTTGTAACGATTAATTATGCTCACTAGAATGTACCATAAAAATTTCACCAAGTTTCGTTACCGTATGAGAAAGTTGTGATAAAATTCGTGTGCGGGGGTTAGAATCGTCAACATTGAAATTTAGGGCTTTTCGGGTGATCACAAAGTTACCCGAGGACTTGAAAAAGTGGGTATAAGTATTAAAGCCCCTATATATAAAATACAAAGCCTTAAAATGCAAGAAATGTTGAGAAAACGACCTTTCGAGGGACTAGGGGCCAAAGTGCAATTAATAAAACATGTTTAACCTGATCAGGAGGGCCAAGCGGCCCGCCTTCGATTTAACTAAGGCCCATGCGGGCCGCGTGCGGTCTGCAGATCCAGAAAACAAACAGAAGCACTGGCAGGTGTCTGTTTTCATCATCTAACCGACTTAAAACACAGATTTTCGAAACTATGGGCTGCCTAGAGTGGTTTGTAGCTTATAGGGGACACATGCATGCATCTTAGATCATGCTAGACCTTGTTGGCATCAATTTAGAAAGATCAAAAAGCTCATAAATATCACAAAGTTGCAACATACATGCACATTTCATTCCTGGACATTTTCAAGAGCTCAAGACCTGATACAAGCTTTCCAAAACATCCCTTAGACGTGTGTAAGTGCCTTTGATCCTTCTAAATTCATTTATGCTTAGCTTATGGCCTAGAAATCAAACCGTCGTAACTACGGTTTGACTTTTAGATAAAACACAATCGGTCCAGAGTTTTGTCGAATCGAAAGTTGTTATAAGTTGGTATTTATATGGTTATTAAACCCCTAAAAGGTCACTCACTGATTTGAATCCTAACCATGTCGTTTGTCGAGTCAAAGGCTTTCCGAAAAAGTCAACAGAAACCTTAATCGCACATTTAATGATACGGAAGGCGTGTAACCTGTTTTATCAGTCATATAACTTGAAAATAAGTATAATAACTTGTCTACGCTTGTTTGATTCGACAACTTTCTATTTAGAACCGATTCGGAGCCGAAAGACGCAAAAGTTTGACTTTTGCGTTGACCTCAGTTCTGACCCAATTTATATAGGTTTAGACATGCCTTAAGGTTCCATTAGGACCTAGATACATGTGTGTATAAGCCTCTGCGTTTATACCACTCGAATCCCTAATCGTCCGATGTTTCCGTTAATCGCCTAAATATTGACCGTAATGCCCTTATGACCATAAAACGAGATTTTTGGAAATGTGAAAGTGCCATAATCTTAGTTACTGATTATTAAACATGTCTAGAAATTTTCACGTCAATCGGAGGTCCAGATTAGGACTTATGCTTAATGACGTAATTATAGCGATTCTTAATAAATAAATGACGTCATTAGCGTAAAGCCTATCTAAACCCAATTTTTGACACCAAACCTTTTACCAACTGATGTAATATAATATTTTGGGATTTTTGAAGATTTTTAATTATTTTTAAACTGATCATAAGCTTGGATTAGCGCCTTAATTCGGTTAATACCGAATTTACCCTTTTCGGCCATAAAATGAGTTTTACAAATCCTTTTAACGCCAATCCAATTGCTACTGATTTTAAATATTAAATAGAGTGTTTTGAGCCTGTTTAATTGATCAGAAAACTCAGAATCGTATTTTAACCCGTACGTCGCTTAAAACGGCTTTATACGCGTATTATACGCATAGTTTGGGTTTAAAACTATTTTGACGTATAAGACTTATAACCAAATGTTATAACCTGTTAAAATAAGCCATTATACTGATGTAATCAGACCCGGTTCACAGAAACCTAATTCCTTTTATAATCTTTAAAATGACCAAAATACCCCTACGGGGCTTATAAAGAGATTAAACTCGTTTTGGGCATCATGGGTGATATCCTACTGATATCACAACTTATTTAAGGCGTGTTAACTTAGGAAACCTGTTTAGGACTCTTACGGATACCCGTTACGCTTCATGCGCGTTCGGTTCGGTTTATGTAACTAGTTTACATAAATTAGCCGAAACGGGTCAAACCTTATCGGTTTTATCTCAAAATCCAGAATGTGTATCATATACCCATATTAAGCAAGTCTTCAAACTTGTCGGGTCTAAATCACATTCTATCCGGTCTTCGCTTAATCGTGCGTACGAACCGTATCTTTAAAACTAACCGGTCTAAGCGTAAGCTTAACTAAAGACCCGTTAGGATTCTAATAGGTTATTATAAACCTTCGTTCCAGATTAGGAGAACCAGTAAAAGATACTTGCACTCGCTGATTTTGAACTATACTTACTCAGGTAAATACTTTTAACTTATTTCCCTATACGGGCTTGGGTACGGTATATAAAATACCGCTTGGTCGGGCGTTGAATATTTAATCTTATTATGGTTAAATGATTGAGATGTCTCCGTTTAATTTGTTTTGTTGCTTAAAGCCTTTGGGGGGTTAATGACCGTGTCCCGGATATCCCTGGCATCATTTTTCGAAATGGCCACGACCTTAGCGCTCAGGTGTAGGCGTACACCTGTCAGTGTCTCATAAATAAAGTGGTGTGTTTATTGATCTTTAACCCGGCTCGATCCGGGCTACTGAACGCATAAGAAACATGTAAATCCTGTACAAGTTTATATATTTAAATAAGTATCCCAAGTTATAAAATATTATTTGTGCCTTGTGCCTTAAATGCATTTTCTTAAACTCTTTTCAAAATGAGTCGGTTGATTGTATTTACCAGTGTAAACTGACGTATTTTTCTTAAAAAGGTTAAGTGCAGGTACTACGCGAAATAGGCTGGCTTGTCTCCTAGCATCCACATTAAGTCTCGCCAGCTTGGATGTCATAAACTGTTGAACATTTGTTTCCTTTTATTTTGATCTACCTGTGGATTTATATTCGACTATTTGTGATACTTAATATTACAATATCGTTTGGTTGAATTAAATCTATACTTTGCTTCCGCTGTGCATTTAAATATTGTGTTGTTTGACTATCATGTTGCCAACCACGTCACGATACTCCCCTACCGGGCCCACCGGTGACACGTGGAAATTCGGGGTGTGACAGGTTGGTATCAGAGCCAACGCTAAGTGAATTAAACACTAACCTTTTGTGTTTAATCTCAGTTACACAATTGCACATTCCTAAATCTTCGAGTCTAGACAAAGAACTTAGGAATAATCCAAATTGTTCAAATTTTTATTTATTTTTGTCCTTTATTTTTCCTTGTTATTACCTTGTGTATTTTAACAGGTACAATAATGCCGCCAAGATTTAGACGAGGTGGTCGAGGAAAGGAGCCAGCTAGCGCCCCTAATGACCATGAGGCAGGGCCTTCATATCGACGAACTTCTTCTACAAGGAATGACGAAACGAGGGAGCTATGGAGGACATATGAAGACTCTGCCAGACGATCTTTTTCACACGCCTCAACACCTCCATACCATGACTCTTATGGGCCTCAGTCAGAGAACGAACCCCACAACCCGCAACATTTCTTTGGCGACCCTACTCCTGTCTTTCAGGGTCAGTTTAACCCAGCAGAGTACCTACCAGAGCACGTGGGCTTTAACCCACTAGGACCAGAGGATCACTTTTCGGGTGATCAAGATATGGACGAGGACACAGATCCCGTCGAGGCTTCAACCGGATCCTTGAACCATCCTTTCGTGATATCAGACGGTTCATCTTTTCACGGAACACCATACCAGGGACCGGATAGTCACATGGCACGGTTCGAACGGTGTGAGTGGTACTATACACCATCTGAACACTCATCACCTCACCAGCAGCCGCCACTGCAGCAGCAAGATCCCTCTGGGGATCCACGTTATGAGGCAGTCACGCCACCGCCTCCACCGCCGCCAGTGCATCTAGAGCCTCCAGAGCCACCAAGACGTAGGAGGACTGGTGCACGGATCTCAGCACGAGAAGTTGATTTTCGTCTCAACACTCCTCAACACTCTAGCGGCAGCCATTACCCGCCTACTCATGAAGTCCCACAGATGGGGGGACCTTCTGTTCCAGTTTCGGAGGTGAATTCAGCACCTATTGTACCGCCATCACCGGGTTTTGGCCACCCAATCCCTGCTTATACTGCTCCGGCAGCTTACAACCCATATGGACCACCAGCATACCATGGCTATAACTATGTTGATGATCCTTACAACGTGGCATCAAGCTACCTTGCCCATAATAATCCTGAGGGACCATATGGACCCCCTTGGGGAATGGGATACCCAGCACGGGGGTATCAAGCACCTGTTCCGCCGCCACCACATTACCAGCCACCACGGGCTCCTCCTCCTGAGCAGGAGGAACTCCGTCGAAGACTGGCTAAAGTGGAGCGAGACTTCCAGAAGGAACGTAGGAAGAATGAGGGATTCATGAGTGGTTTGGCAAACTTGTTGAAGGGAAAGAAGAAACGGGATCGTTAAATCCCAGTATATATTGTTGTATTTCCTTGTTAAATCAAGTCCCTACGTGGACATTTATTTATGTGTATGTAGTCCCTGCGTGGACATCTACCTTGTACTTAGTCCCTACGTGGACTTGTCTCTAGTAGTCCCTGCGTGGACATTTACTTTTGTAGACCGTCCCTGTGAGGACATGTATTATATGTATAGCTCCTGCGTGGGCATCTGTTTCTGTGAAAAGTCCCGTTTAGGGCAAAAATGTACTAACTTTTAGTTTTAATGGAATGTAAGTTATTAAATTTCATCTTTGCTATGCAAAATTAAATTTTATATGAAATAAATAAATCAGAATCATTCCTTTTAAAAATCTATCTGCCTATGTTATTTTATTAAGGATCTTAAAAGTATAACCTAGCCTGCATGTCATTTTAAGACCTGGCCCAGATGGTAAAACTAGTTAAAAAGATTCAAATCCCTGTTAACATCTGAAAACATGTTAACACTCCTGGCAGACATGAGTCGTTAAAAACATACGTGTTATTATTATATATGGATCTTTTCAAAGATTCTAAACCCAAATAAATGATCTCTGAATCATGGGTTAAATCATTAATAAATATGATCAGTTCTTTTTACCATCCATTGGTAATGGAATGCCTACGGGCCCTTCTCATTTTCATATGAGACAAAAGACAGTATTAGTCTGTGACCCTGTCTGATAAAGGTAATGAACTTTGTTCAAACCTTCATGCTTTGATTCTCTGAAATCATAGCTTATAACCTATATTGTCCCTGTGACTAGGCCTTATGTGCTAATAAAAACTGTTAATGTTTTATAATTAGGATAGATTATATTAGAAATCCTAAATAAACGTGAGAAATAAATTTACCATATATGGTCTATGTTTACCACGGTTAATAAAATTGCCATAAAAGACAATTCTATAATAAACTCACCAATAAATTATTGTCGATATGTTATAGTTTAAGCTATATGGCAGACTCAAACGAGGTCAACAGTCACCCAGGGATGGTGAATGATAATGCCCATGTAAACGTAGCGGGTGCAGAATTGCAAGCTATGATAGACAATGCGGTTAATAGAGCTATGGATAGACAAAACCATGGATCAAGTGGTACCCATACGAGGACCCATTCTGCATCACACACTAGAACACCCTCCAGGACCCACACTGCCCACAACAGTAATTCTCACCACTCCTCGAATCAAAGGAGTAATCCATCCCAAAGAGTTCTACAGAACCAAGAACCTCGTAATAGGGGTTGCACCTATAAATACTTCGTGTCGTGCAAACCCAGAGACTTCAATGGAGAAAAAGGAGCTGTTGATTGCATGACGTGGATGGATGAAATGGATACTGTAGTGGATATTAGTGGTTGCCATAATAGGGACATTGTGAAGTTTGTCTCGCAGTCTTTCAAAGGAGAAGCCTTAGCCTGGTGGAGATCTTTGCTCCAAGCCACAGGGAAAGTCCCGTTATACAACATGACCTGGGAACAGTTCATGGCACTAATCAAAGAAAATTTCTGCCCTCAGCATGAGGTTGAGAGAATTGAATCTGATTTCCTGGCGCTGGTCATGAAAAACCTGGACTGTCAGGCCTACCTTACCACTTTCAATACTTTGTCAAGGTTGGTCCCTTACTTGGTAACTCCGGAGCCTAAACGAATAGCTCGTTTTATCGGAGGTTTGGAACCGGAGATCAAAGCAAGTGTAAAGGCCTCCAGACCAACCACTTTTCGGTCAGTAACGGACATATCGTTGTCTCTGACCTCAGATGCTGTCAGACTGAGGTCTCAAAGGAAAAATGATACCGAAAAGAGGAAGCGTGAGGATGACAACTCACGACGTTCTGACAAGAAGCAGAAGGGAAATAATGACCAAAAGAAGGGGTCAAGATTCAAGAAGGATGGTCAGCAGTCGGGTGAAAAACCCAGATGTAAAATCTGCAAGAGGCAGCACTTCGGGAAGTGCCGGTTTGAAACGAATTCGAACTCACAATCAAAAGCTTTTGCATGTGGGCTGTGCAAGTCCAAGGAACACAAAACCTTGGATTGCAAGAAGATAAAGGATGCAACCTGCTACGGTTGCAATGAAAAGGGGCACATCAAAAGCAATTGCCCAAAATACGCCAAGAAGCCCGAAGAGACTAGGAAGACCAATGCTAGGGTCTTCAGGATGGATGCTAAGGAAGCCGTCAAGGACGACAATGTGATAACAGGTACCTTTCTCGTAAATGATGTTTATGCGAGAGTGTTATTCGATTCAGGCGCTGATAAGTCGTTTGTAGATAATAAGTTTTGTGAACTGTTGAAATTACCTATTAAGACTTTAAGTGTGAAGTATGAGGTGGAACTAGCAGATGGCACTTTAGAAACCGCTTCAACCTTATTAGATGGATGTTTCATATCCATTAAGAACCACTCTTTTCCTTTGTCTCTACTTCCTTTAAAACTAGCCGGTTTCGACATAGTTTTGGGTATGGACTGGTTATCACATAACCAGGCCCAGATTATTTGCAATAAGAAGCAAGTGATGATCAAGACTTCGTCTGGTGAATCACTTACTATCCAGGGAGATACCCAGTATGGGCTGCCCGAGAAAATGTCTATACTCAAAGACTCAAAGTGTTTGAAGAAGGGCTGTGTCATCTACATGGCACAGGTGATTATTGATGAGCCGAAACCCAAGATTGGAGATATCCCAGTCATTTCTGAATACCCCGAAGTATTTCCTGAAGAACTACCTGGTTTGCCACCAGATAGGCAAGTGGAATTCAGAATTGACATTATTCCTGGATCAGCACCAGTTGCAAGGGCGCCTTATAGGTTGGCACCAACAGAGATGAAGGAATTGAGAATGCAGCTAGATGATTTGCTAGACAAAGGTTTCATCAAACCTAGTTCGTCTCCTTGGGGAGCACCGGTTTTATTTGTTAAGAAGAAGGATGGATCGATGCGTCTGTGCATCGACTACCGCGAGCTTAATAAGGTTACTATCAAGAATAGGTATCCTTTGCCCAGAATCGACGATCTGTTCGATCAACTTCAAGGGGCGAGTTTCTTCTCAAAGATTGACTTAAGGTCAGGCTACCATCAATTGAAGGTTAGAGATGAAGACGTGCACAAAACAGCATTTAGGACTCGTTATGGTCATTACGAGTTCCTAGTGATGCCTTTCGGGCTCACTAATGCACCGGCCGCATTCATGGATCTCATGAATCGCGTTTGCAAGCCGCACCTAGATAAATTCGTCATCGTCTTCATCGACGACATTCTCATCTACTCAAAGAACCAAGCTGACCATGAAAAGCATCTTCACTGCATTTTGGAACTACTTCATAAAGAAAAGCTCTATGCCAAGTTCTCGAAGTGTGAATTCTGGCTTCGAGCAGTCCAATTTCTTGGGCATGTTGTTAGTGAGCATGGTATCCAAGTAGATCCTGCTAAAGTTGAAGCTGTCATGAATTGGCATGAGCCAAAGACGCCTACTGAAATTCGTAGCTTCCTAGGTTTGGCAGGATACTATAGGCGATTCATAGAAAACTTCTCAAGGATTGCTGCACCCCTGACTTCGCTGACACGTAAGAAGATTAAGTTTAACTGGGGTCCTAAGCAGCAGGAATCCTTCGATATTCTGAAACAAAAATTGAGCAATGCTCCAGTACTGACATTGCCTGATGGAATAGAGGAGTTTGTAGTTTATTGTGATGCATCACACACCGGGATGGGATGTGTGCTTATGCAGAAAGGCAAAGTCATTGCCTATGCTTCACGCCAGTTAAAGGTGCACGAAAAGAATTACACCACCCACGACCTAGAGTTGGGTGCCGTTGTATTCGCACTAAAACTGTGGAGGCACTACTTATATGGAATAAAATGTGTGATCTATTCTGATCATAAAAGCCTTCAACATCTGTTCAACCAGAAGGACTTGAACATGAGGCAACGCCGTTGGATGGAAACTCTGAATGATTACGATTGTGAAATAAGATACCATCCCGGCAAGGCGAATGTAGTCGCCGATGCCTTGAGTCGGAAGGAGAAGGTGAAACCCATCCGAATCAATGCCAAGAGCATGGAAATAAAGAATAATTTGATAGAAAGGTTGTTAGCTGCACAGAAGGAAGCTGTGTTGGAAGCTAACTATCCTAACGAAAAGCTAGGAGTAACTGAGGAGCAGTTATCTCTTAGTAAGGATGGAATTCTTAGATTGAATGGAAGGATATGGGTTCCAATTTATGGAGGACTCCGAGATGTTATCCTCCAGGAAGCCCACAGCTCTAAATATTCTGTTCATCCTGGAGCTGATAAAATGTACCAGGATCTAAGGGCAAATTATTGGTGGATAGGCTTGAAGAAGTCTGTAGCTACCTATGTAGCTAAATGCTTGACGTGTGCGCAAGTCAAGGCAGAACATCAAAAACCGTCAGGTTTGCTACAACAGCCTGAACTTCCTACTTGGAAGTGGGAAATGGTAACTATGGATTTTATTACCAAGTTACCCAAGACAAGGAAAGGCAATGATACAATATGGGTTATAGTTGACAGACTGACTAAGTCAGCTCATTTTCTACCCATCAAGGAGACTTACAGCTCCGACATGTTAGCCCAGTTATACGTTGATAAGATTGTAGCCCTACACGGCATACCTGTAGCTATTATCTCTGACCGGGATACTAGGTACACGTCTCATTTTTGGAAGAGTTTCCAACAATCTTTGGGCACACGTTTGAATTTTAGTACGGCTTATCATCCCCAGACTGACGGTCAGAGTGAGCGTACTATTCAAACGTTGGAAGACATGCTACGTGCATGTGCGATTGATTTGGGAGGTAGCTGGGATAAGAACCTGCCATTGATCGAATTCTCCTACAACAATAGCTACCATACCAGCATAAAGGCTGCGCCTTTTGAGGCATTATACGGTAGAAAGTGTAGATCGCCTGTTTGTTGGGCGGAAGTGGGAGAAGTTCAGTTATCAGGACCAGAGATCGTGTTCGAAACGACGGACAAGATTGTCCAGATTCGTAACAATCTCCAAGCTGCCCGGAATAGGCAGAAGATTTACGCCGATCCAAATCGTAAAGATTTTCACTTCGAAGTAGGTGACAAAGTCCTACTTAAAGTGTCACCCTGGAAGGGAGTGATGCGATTTGGTAAGAAAGGTAAGCTAAGCCCGAGATACATAGGACCTTTCGAGGTTATCGAACGTGTCGGGTCAGTTGCCTACAAGTTAAACTTACCTGAAGAGCTCAGTAGTATACACAATGTGTTCCACATCTGCAACCTGAAGAAGTGTTTCGCTCACGAATCAGTGGTTATACCCTATACAGATGTGCATATAGATGAGAGCTTGAAATTTGTGGAAAAACCTTTGTCGATCGAAGAACGACAGGTGAGGAAGCTTCGAAGGAAGCATATACCTTTCGTAAAGGTCAAATGGGATGCCCGAAGAGGTCCCGAATTCACGTGGGAAGTTGAATCCACGATGAAAGAAAAGTACCCTTACTTGTTTCAGTAAATCTCGGGTCGAGATTTCTTTTAAGGGGGTGAGGATGTAACACCCCAAAAATTTACGTCCTATAATGTGTTGACACGTGTCATAGGTTTGAACGTGTGAAAGAATGCTCTTGAAGGACTAAAGTTGACAAACAGTGAAAGTATGTAATTATAAGGGTTCAAAGTGTCATCAATGAATAAATATACTTTGCAATAACCCTACATGATGTTTATAACCTCAAACGAATAGATCATGGATCATACGAAGCGAATTGTGAAAGAAAGTGAGAGATTACGAACTACAGGGGTTAATTGTGTCAACATGTTAAAGATATACCTCTGAGTGACCTTTTGACAAACCCGAAGCTTTGTAACGATTAATTATGCTCACTAGAATGTACCATAAAAATTTCACCAAGTTTCGTTACCGTATGAGAAAGTTGTGATAAAATTCGTGTGCGGGGGTTAGAATCGTCAACATTGAAATTTAGGGCTTTTCGGGTGATCACAAAGTTACCCGAGGACTTGAAAAAGTGGGTATAAGTATTAAAGCCCCTATATATAAAATACAAAGCCTTAAAATGCAAGAAATGTTGAGAAAACGACCTTTCGAGGGACTAGGGGCCAAAGTGCAATTAATAAAACATGTTTAACCTGATCAGGAGGGCCAAGCGGCCCGCCTTCGATTTAACTAAGGCCCATGCGGGCCGCGTGCGGTCTGCAGATCCAGAAAACAAACAGAAGCACTGGCAGGTGTCTGTTTTCATCATCTAACCGACTTAAAACACAGATTTTCGAAACTATGGGCTGCCTAGAGTGGTTTGTAGCTTATAGGGGACACATGCATGCATCTTAGATCATGCTAGACCTTGTTGGCATCAATTTAGAAAGATCAAAAAGCTCATAAATATCACAAAGTTGCAACATACATGCACATTTCATTCCTGGACATTTTCAAGAGCTCAAGACCTGATACAAGCTTTCCAAAACATCCCTTAGACGTGTGTAAGTGCCTTTGATCCTTCTAAATTCATTTATGCTTAGCTTATGGCCTAGAAATCAAACCGTCGTAACTACGGTTTGACTTTTAGATAAAACACAATCGGTCCAGAGTTTTGTCGAATCGAAAGTTGTTATAAGTTGGTATTTATATGGTTATTAAACCCCTAAAAGGTCACTCACTGATTTGAATCCTAACCATGTCGTTTGTCGAGTCAAAGGCTTTCCGAAAAAGTCAACAGAAACCTTAATCGCACATTTAATGATACGGAAGGCGTGTAACCTGTTTTATCAGTCATATAACTTGAAAATAAGTATAATAACTTGTCTACGCTTGTTTGATTCGACAACTTTCTATTTAGAACCGATTCGGAGCCGAAAGACGCAAAAGTTTGACTTTTGCGTTGACCTCAGTTCTGACCCGATTTATATAGGTTTAGACATGCCTTAAGGTTCCATTAGGACCTAGATACATGTGTGTATAAGCCTCTGCGTTTATACCACTCGAATCCCTAATCGTCCGATGTTTCCGTTAATCGCCTAAATATTGACCGTAATGCCCTTATGACCATAAAACGAGATTTTTGGAAATGTGAAAGTGCCATAATCTTAGTTACTGATTATTAAACATGTCTAGAAATTTTCACGTCAATCGGAGGTCCAGATTAGGACTTATGCTTAATGACGTAATTATAGCGATTCTTAATAAATAAATGACGTCATTAGCGTAAAGCCTATCTAAACCCAATTTTTGACACCAAACCTTTTACCAACTGATGTAATATAATATTTTGGGATTTTTGAAGATTTTTAATTATTTTTAAACTGATCATAAGCTTGGATTAGCGCCTTAATTCGGTTAATACCGAATTTACCCTTTTCGGCCATAAAATGAGTTTTACAAATCCTTTTAACGCCAATCCAATTGCTACTGATTTTAAATATTAAATAGAGTGTTTTGAGCCTGTTTAATTGATCAGAAAACTCAGAATCGTATTTTAACCCGTACGTCGCTTAAAACGGCTTTATACGCGTATTATACGCATAGTTTGGGTTTAAAACTATTTTGACGTATAAGACTTATAACCAAATGTTATAACCTGTTAAAATAAGCCATTATACTGATGTAATCAGACCCGGTTCACAGAAACCTAATTCCTTTTATAATCTTTAAAATGACCAAAATACCCCTACGGGGCTTATAAAGAGATTAAACTCGTTTTGGGCATCATGGGTGATATCCTACTGATATCACAACTTATTTAAGGCGTGTTAACTTAGGAAACCTGTTTAGGACTCTTACGGATACCCGTTACGCTTCATGCGCGTTCGGTTCGGTTTATGTAACTAGTTTACATAAATTAGCCGAAACGGGTCAAACCTTATCGGTTTTATCTCAAAATCCAGAATGTGTATCATATACCCATATTAAGCAAGTCTTCAAACTTGTCGGGTCTAAATCACATTCTATCCGGTCTTCGCTTAATCGTGCGTACGAACCGTATCTTTAAAACTAACCGGTCTAAGAGTAAGCTTAACTAAAGACCCGTTAGGATTCTAATAGGTTATTATAAACCTTCGTTCCAGATTAGGAGAACCAGTAAAAGATACTTGCACTCGCTGATTTTGAACTATACTTACTCAGGTAAATACTTTTAACTTATTTCCCTATACGGGCTTGGGTACGGTATATAAAATACCGCTTGGTCGGGCGTTGAATATTTAATCTTATTATGGTTAAATGATTGAGATGTCTCCGTTTAATTTGTTTTGTTGCTTAAAGCCTTTGGGGGGTTAATGACCGTGTCCCGGATATCCCTGGCATCATTTTTCGAAATGGCCACGACCTTAGCGCTCAGGTGTAGGCGTACACCTGTCAGTGTCTCATAAATAAAGTGGTGTGTTTATTGATCTTTAACCCGGCTCGATCCGGGCTACTGAACGCATAAGAAACATGTAAATCCTGTACAAGTTTATATATTTAAATAAGTATCCCAAGTTATAAAATATTATTTGTGCCTTGTGCCTTAAATGCATTTTCTTAAACTCTTTTCAAAATGAGTCGGTTGATTGTATTTACCAGTGTAAACTGACGTATTTTTCTTAAAAAGGTTAAGTGCAGGTACTACGCGAAATAGGCTGGCTTGTCTCCTAGCATCCACATTAAGTCTCGCCAGCTTGGATGTCATAAACTGTTGAACATTTGTTTCCTTTTATTTTGATCTACCTGTGGATTTATATTCGACTATTTGTGATACTTAATATTACAATATCGTTTGGTTGAATTAAATCTATACTTTGCTTCCGCTGTGCATTTAAATATTGTGTTGTTTGACTATCATGTTGCCAACCACGTCACGATACTCCCCTACCGGGCCCACCGGTGACACGTGGAAATTCGGGGTGTGACAAAAACATACCTTAAACTCTTATGATCAGTGAATATGGTAAACTTACTACCATAAAGGTAATGTCTCCAAATCTTAAGAGCAAAAATTACAGCTCCTATTTCTAGATCATGGGTTGAATAATTCTCTTCATGATTCTTAACTTGTCTAGAGGCGTAAGCTATAACCTTTTGGCGTTGCATTAATACACATCCATAACCTAACTCAGAAGCGTCACAATATACTACAAAATCTTCAGTTCCTTCTGGTAACGCTAATATGGGTGTATGGGTTAATTTTTGCTTAAGAATTCTAAATTCTTCTTCTTGTTTTAGTCCCCATTCAAACTTAATGGATTTACAGGTTAACTTAGTTAAAGGAATAGCTATTCTAGAAAAATCTCGAATAAATCTTCTATAATAACCGGCCAATCCTAAGAAACTTCTAACTTCGGTTGGTGACTCAGGGGTTTTCCATTTGGTAATTGCCTCGATCTTTGTTGGATCCACATGAATTCCTTCATGATTGACTAAGTGTCCAAGAAACTGTACCTGTTCTAACCAAAACTCGCACTTTGAAAATTTAGCATAAAGCTTTTCCTTTCTTAATAGACTTAAAAGTGCGTGCAAATGCTTTGCATGTTCCTCTTTACTCTTAGAGTAAATGAGAATATCATCTATGAAGACAATTATGAATTTATCCAAATATGGCTTACATATTCGGTTCATCATGTCCATAAATGCGGCTGGGGCATTGGTTAAACCAAATGGCATGACAGTAAATTCATAATGACCATACCTTGTTCTGAAAGCGGTCTTAGGAATGTCCTCTTCCTGTACCTTTAATTGATGATATCTTGATCTTAAATCGATTTTAGAGAAAAATCGAGCTCCTTGCAGTTGATCGAACAGATCATCGATTCTCGGTAATGGGTACCGATTCTTAATTGTGACCTTGTTCAATTCACGGTAGTTAATGCACATACGCATTGATCCGTTCTTCTTTTTTAACAAATAAAATTGGTTCTTCCCATGGCGATGAGCTTGGCTGCATGAATCCTTTTTCCAGTAATTCATCTAATTGTTTCTTCAGTTCCTGCATTTCTGCGGGTGCCAAACGGTAAGGTGCTTTGGCAATCGGTGCGGTTCCAGGTAGCAGGTGAATTCTGAATTCAACTTCTCTGTCCGGCGGTAGTCCTGGTAATTCTTCTGGAAAGATATCTGAAAACTGAGACACTACTGGAATGTCCTTTAGTTCCTTTCCTTTAGTGTTAGTGATTATGGAAATCAAATACACTATAGATCCTTTTCTTATATAACTTGCAGTTTTCATCACAGAGATGAATTTTGTGGACCTAGAGGGCTTATCTCCTTTAATTGTGATCTTTTCACCTTTTGGTGAATTTACTTGGATTGACTTTTGATCACATAAAATACTGGCTTTATTGGCTATTAACCAATCTATTCCTAATACAATATCAAATCCTGCCAGATTCATGGGATACAGATTTTCCCTAAACTTTTGATTTAAAATTTCTATTCTTGCTCCCTGCAAGATTTCAGAAATCCTAACAGTTTCTCCATTTGCTGTCTCAACTAGACATTCTTGTGGTAGTTTAGTTAATGACTGATTTAAAAGTTTGCAAAACGAAGTATTAATAAAACTTTGGTTCGCACCAGAGTCAAATAATACTTTAGCAAAAACATCATTAACTAAAAACGTACCGGCTATGACGTGCGGAATCATTTTGGCTTCATCTGCAGTCAGAACAAATGCTCTAGCATTTTTAGCGTTCTTGTTGTTCGCAGCTGGAGCCAATTTCGGACAATTCGGCTTGATGTGACCTTTTTCTCCACAGTTGTAGCATAGTCCATTACTGGATTTCTTCCTGCAATCTTCTTCCTTGTATCTTGGCATCTTGCAAAAATTGCAAAGAGTGGAGCATTTTCCCGAATGCTTTTTCTTGCAGACCTTGCAGAATGGTGCAGAGGTAGAACCCATATTCCTACGGTTGTAATTCCCAGAACGGAATTCTTGAGTAAGCCTTTGGGTTAGATTTCTCCTCTGGTCTTCTTCTCTAGTACGGATTAATTCATCTGTCAAGGTATTCGCTAGTTCTGCAGCTTCTTCTATAGTTTGAGGTCTAGCTGCCTTGACTAAATGCCTAATCTCTCCAATTAATCCCCAGATGTAACGGGAGATTAATACCGGTTCAGGTGATGCAAGGGTTGGTACTATTCTAGCATATTCAAAGAATGTAGTAGTATACCCCTTACTATCTACCCCTGTCATCCTAAGGTTCAGAAACTTATTAGCTATCTGTTCCTTTTCATTGGGAGGGCAGAATTTCCTTTCTACCATATTTTTAAATTCTTCCTATTCCATGTTGTATATCTTATCACGTCCTCTTGACTGGAGGATAGTGTTCCACCATTCTAAGGCTGAGTTCTTAAACAAATTAGAAGCAAACATTATTTTGTCTTCTTCAGCACATTTGCTTATTTTTAAAACAACCTCAGTTTTCTCTATCCAGCGTAGGGCTGCAATGGGTCCTTCATTGCCCAAGAATTCTATTGGTTTGCAGGACCAGAATTCTTTGTAAGAACAACCATAAGGCATGGTTCTTCTTCTTTTGGGAATGGGCACCTGAAGTACGGGTCCATTGTTCACGCTGTTTTCTGGTTCAATTGGTCGCTTACTGCTATGTTTACTTTTATTATTCGCTTCTTGAACCGTTTGAATAATAAATGGCATTGCATCTATAATTCCTTGTGCCACTATGTGTTGAACGACACTATTATCCATTTGGTTTCCATTGTTATTGATGCTCGAATTCTCATTAACCACGTTAATGTTACTCTGGTTATCGTTATTCAGATTATCTTGATTTCCTTTGTCGGCCATCTGAATTTTAAACATTTACCCCGTATTAATATCACAAAATAATATTAATATAGTCAATCACATGATACGCAATTTAGCCAAAAGCGTCGATCATTGCGACTTTACTCTATTTCCATATACTAGGCATCTATTACACACCAGTACTGAAATAAAGATTACAATACCAACTGAAAAGAATTACACTAATAGTAGTAGGCATCCGTACACACATATTTTATTTCATTATATTATTATTATTACTATTACCGTCTCCTCCATCATATCACGGATATGGATTCATCCAAAAATCTATATTGCGCTCGTCATACTTCCAGACGAGTCGCTCTCCCACCTATCGCATTCGTTCACTACTTTCTAGAATTTCCTCACCAAATGTCCTAAGTTCTTGTACGTTTTCTGCACTCATTGGGGGTGCAGGTTCTAGGACTAGGTTCAGAATCTGGGGTGCGGGTTCCTGGTATGGGGGTGTAGGTGCCTGAAATCGGTAAGGATCTTCTAAAATCTCCCTAATGTATTCATCGTGGTAATAGGGATCTAAGGGATCCATACCTGGGTAGGCTCCTAAGTTCTGCATGGGTGTGTCTTCATGTATCGGGTAACGTTGCACATAGTCCCTAACGTCATCCCACCAGGGATCGTAATTTGGCTCTAGGGGGTTTGGTGCTGGTACCCTAGGGATTTCTTCCGGATTGAAGTCATGCATCTCTACTTGGTTTTCAGGGTTTTCTGTCTCCGTGGGTTGGTCAAGGATTGGTGGTTGTGGTTGGGGTGCTATTATTTGCTCCAGATTAGGGTCAGCTGCAGTGGTTGCTAAGATATGGATATTGGCTATACCCCTATTTATCATATACTGGGCATAGGCATCTGTTTCTCTTTTAGCTGCTGCTAGTACCCTCTGTTCTTGTAACTTTTTCATACGCTTCCTACGTTCGTGTGCCCCTCGACTGAACCATCCCCTCTTTTTATGAGGAAATGGCTCCTCGGACTGAGCCTTAAACACAAAGATTCCTTCTTCCGTATCAGCAGAGTACCCTGAGAGGGCAGGCTGAGAAGAGGAGGTGCCTTCGCTTCTAGGCGAACCAGACAATTGACGATACGCGTCAGATGGTCCTTGGTCGCTCATACTGTAAACTAACAAATAGTCAAATAACACACAACAATAAAATACAATTATGCACGTATTTCCGTAATTTATTTCCTAACAGATTGAATTTTGATGTCAGCAGAACACTTCTGTGCCTGAATTAGTGGCATAGCTCTGATACCACCTTCTGTCGCAACCCCCGATCCCAGATCCCCGGGAACGGGCGGCCGCGAGCCAGTTTCGGTGGTATCTTGTATTGTCTAATTTGGCAGCGGAAATTTTCATCAGGACCGTAGTTAGGAAATATTGATCAGAGTAAAATACCACATTTTCATAACATTAAACAAATGGGTTAAAACCCAAGTTCGTAGTACACACGTTTTCATAGGAATAAATCCTATTTTATTTAATAAAAACATCTATTTTATTTTAGGTAACATTATTGCCACTTTTCCAAGCCTTCAGTGCTGTCCAGCTGGCTTCTATTTGGCTTTCACAGTTTGTTACCTGAAACGCGTTTTAAAAACATTTGTCAGTGGGAAATACTGGTGAGTGAATCCCAGTTTAATCAAGTTTAAGTAAAACACAGTGTACAGTATTGAGGGCGATCCCGCAATTATATTTGTTTCCAAGACATATCAATTAACATCCATGGTACTGTCGAACCCGACTTGTGGAAATGTTACTCCTTGACCAGGTGGTAACAAATTTTGTATACAAAACCCCAACATACTCATGATAATTGTATTCTTACAAATACTTAATCACTGTTATTCGCATGGAAAAGTATTTAAGGTTTTGTAAAAATAGTTAACAAAAGGTTTACAAAAAGCGGATCAACTCACATTGCTGTTTTAGATTTTCCGTAAGGGTTTCCTGGTGACAATCTATAATTTACACAAATGCACACGCGTTAGTATAATAACCCATTTTAACATTAGTAATACCCTCCCAGAGACGGCATTCCAACGACTACGTCGGGCAGAACCATGACAGCCGTTACGGAACCCTAGATCAATCGGGCAGCGTATCTAATACGTATCCAGGGGTTATAATACTTACAACGGAGCAGAACTTCGCTATTTAGGGGGTATAATACCCGTATAATAAGCCTACTATTCAGATTTGAGAGAAAAGAAACGTTCGTGAGCGAGTTCGACTGAAGATCTGATGGCCTTTACTTATAGTGCTGATTTCTCACTTTGTCGCGGCCCGCGTAGATGTAAGCTAAGGCTTACGCGGCCCGCGTCAAACCAGGTCAAAGGCGTAGGTGATCTGGGTCATCACATAGGTTCAACACGCGTTATGACACGCGCCAACACAGGGGTCGCTGGACTTCTAAGTTCACGCGGCCTGCATAAGTGTTAAGGGTGGCTTACGCGGCCCGCCTAAAACCCAAAAATCAATTTTTAATTACTTTTATTAATATTTAATGTATTCGGGGCCCGTTTTCACGTATGGGGTGTTTTTAGGGACATATTGGAATTATATTAGGGTGTCGGAAATAATTCGAGGGTGTCGGTTTTATTAAGGATTGTTATACAAGATCCTCTTATGACACCTAATAGCTCCAGTCTATTACGAGAGGCACCTGTCAATCAATCTTTAGAAAATACGTCAGTATAAACTGGTAAATACAATTAACTGACTCTTTTGAAAATATTTATGAAAAAATTGATTTAGGTGCACATGGCATAAATCATTTATAACTTGGGACAATTATTTAAAAATAATCTTGTATACAAATTTACATGTTTGTCTTACAATTGGGGCCGGTTGGAAGCCAATCGTGGTTAACCGACTCACCACTTATAGAACCCACAAAGGAGTTATCCCCAACATGTGGGTTTATATATTAGCATTTGCATCTGTCAGGTGTATGCCTACACCCCGTGCATAGGTCGTGGCCATTTTCAAATGAAATGAGCCGTGGATATCCAGGACACGATCGAATTAACCCCCAAATGTTTATGTTATCAAACAAGACAGATTAAAACGGGTTATTTAAATTTATTAATCACAGTCCGATTAAATGATTTCATACCCGACCAAGTGGTATTATTATAATACCATATCCCAAGCCCGTATAGGGAAAATAAGTTAAAAGTATTTACCTGAGCTAATGTGAAAGATAACTCGGCAGTATGATCCTAAAGCTTCTTGATGGTACCTTCTACTGGATGCTACTAATCTGTATTAGAAGGTTTAATAACCTATTAGGATGCTAACGGGCCTTCAGTTAAGTCAAGGACTTAGACCGGCTAGCTAGAAAGAAACTTTACGGTTCTAAATGCTAAATTAAGCGGAGACCGGAATAGAATGTGGTTTAGACCCGACAAGCTTGGATACTTGTATAATATGGGTAAACTAATCACATTCTGGAATTTGAGGAATAAATGATAAGGTTAAACCCGTTTCGGCTATTATACGTAAACTAGTCACGTAATTCGATCCGAACGCGTAAACACGTAACGGGTAACCAAATGAATTATACACAGGTATTAATTGTTATTATGCTTAAAATATGTTAATACATCGGTAGGATGTTAACATATATGCCCAAAAATTAATTTAAACCAATTTGAGTCCCGAAAGGGCATTTTGGTAATTTTAATACTTATAAAAGGGATTTTGTAATAAACTATAGTTCTGGTCTTTTGAAATCAGTAAAAATATTTAACTTAATAAGTTACATCAGTAGGGTATTGCCTATATGTGAAATTTATCCTTTTTAACCAATTTATGCACCGAAGGGGCATTTTGGTAATTTCACATAAGCTTTAAAGGTCAATTTTGGAAATCTAAGTTTAAAACTTTTGTTTACTGTTAAAGTACATAAATTTATTAAAAACATCAGTAGGTATCAAGTCTTATATGTTAAAAATAGTTTTAACCCATACTATGCGCTTAAAATGCGTAAAAGTCGGTTTTAAGCGATTTTCGGGTCATAATAGGAAATCTGAGTTTTTGATCAGTTTATAAAGTTAAAAATATTTTATTTATCATATAGAATCAGTAGTAAAAAGTTTGGTATCAATATGTGATGTAAAACTTATTTTATTCAAGAAAAGGGTATAACCGGCAATTACCGAATTTAAGCTAGAATCCTATGATATGATCAGTTTAAAAATAATTAAAAATCTTCAAAAATCCCAAAATATTATATTACATCAGTGGGTAAAAAGTTTGGTGTCAAAATTTGGGTTTAGATAGGCTTTATGCTAATTACGCCATTTATTTAATAAAAAGCTTTCTAATTACGCTATTGAGCATAACTCCTAATCTAGACCTCAAACTGATGTCAAATTTTAGGACAAGTTTATAAATCAGTAACAAAGGTTTTTGTCCTCTCACATTTCTAAAAATCTCATTTGTGTGTCAAAAGGGCGTTTATGGCATTTATAAGCATATTAACGATCAAGAACATATAATTCAAACCACTATGAATCATGCAGTATAACTCCAGAGGGTTATACTACTGAGTAATGTGGTCCTAGTGGAAGCTTAAAACATGGGAGAATTTAGCTTGAACGGGTCAGAACTGAAAGTCAAAGCAAAAGTCAAGCTTTTGCGACTTTTGGTTATAAACTGACCTTAGACTGATAATTGCCAGGTTAGGATTGATAAAACATGTTCTAATATTAATTACCAAGTCATTAGAATGTTAAAATGTAATTTAGAACCTCTGGTTTATTAATTTTATTCATTTTTAAACTTTCTGTCCAGTTTGACTTTTTGTCAAACTAGTTTCACCCGACAATTAACTAGTCAAACGAAATAATTAGGAGGTGCCCTTTTAAGGGTTAATCACCTACATTAATATGGTTCCATAACCACTCTCGTTTTGATCAGTGGCTGGACCATTTATGATTAATTCGAAAGTCAAAGCTAAATTACGACAAGTTTGACTTTTCGATAATTAAGCTAATTAAAATGACTAAGCAGGTAATTAAACTCTTACTAATGGTCCTTGCTAACTTTTCTACACTTGGAAATCTTCACCCAATGCTTGTAAGCTCCAGAGACAAGTCCTCTTGATGATTGTTGCAAATGAAGTGCCAAGAACACAACACTAGTGCCACTTATATACAAATTTCCAAGATCATAGATCACTTCCAGCTGTTATGGAACATCCTAGGATCACCCTAGGTGTCCTAGCTGATTTATAAAACCGTTTGAGAGCCCATGGATTCGATACATTTGAGGTTAAGTCGGTTAAACTGATCAAACCTGCACCTGTCCTTCAAATTCTGCGCTGGGCACTTTTAGGCGGCCCGCGTAAGATCAAGAAGGATCTTACGCGGCCCGCGTAGATCTGAAAACCAGCCAAAACAATTTTCTGAAATGGCAGCTTTAGTCCCTGGCCATTTATAACCTCATATAACCTCATTTTCAACATGTAAGGCCCTTGTAGTTGGTTTATAGAGGCCCAAGGATGTATAAACAAACTTTGTTAGGCTCGGGTTTGTTAATTATCACTATAAATGCAAGTTTCGTCAAGTTGACACTTATAGCCCAAAGTCTTGAAAACATGCTTAACGATCTCGAAACCACGTGAAATTTATATCACTTATTCTTGAGAGTATAATTGAATATTCCGAAGCCTCGGGTTTAATAAAAGGTCACTCAGAGGTCAGATTTTACATGTTGACACATTTAACCCTTGTAATTTTATAATCTTCCGATTATTTTCACAAACGGCTTCTTATATCCAATCAATCACCCGTTTAAGAATATATTCATCAGGTATGGTCATTCAGAGGCACAAGTTTGGCATGTTGACACTTTTAGTCCCTGTGGTTTCATAGTTTCACTGTTTGACAACTTTAGTCCTTCAAACTCCATCTTTCACATATCTTGGGTTTAGGACACGTGTCTATACATAATTGGACACGTTTTTACGTGGTGTTACAAACATGTATTATGCAAGATATTGCAAATTAATTAATAAAAAGCTTCTAATTACGATATCGAGCATAACTTCTATTTGGGACCAAGAACTGATGTCAAATTTTCGGGACAAGTTTAAATATCAGTAGCAAAGGTTTTTGTCCTCTCACATTTCTAAAAATCTCATTTATATGTCAAAAGGGCATTTACGGCATTTATAAGCGTATTAACAAACAAGAGCATATAATTCAAACTATTAAGGACCAAGCAATATAACTCCAGAGGGTTATACTACTAAGTAATATGGTCCTAATGGAAGCTTAAAACATGGGATAATTAAGCTTAAACGGGTCAGAACTGAAAGTCAAAGTAAAAGTCAAGCTTTTGCGACTTTCAGTTATAAACTGACCTTAGACTGATAATTGTCGGGTTAGGCCTGATTAAACATGTTCTAATATTAATTACCAAGTCATTAAAATGTTAAAATATAATTTAGAACCTCTGTTTTATTAATTTAAATCATTTTTAAACTTTCTGTCCAGTTTGACTTTTTGTCAAACTAGTTTGACCCGACAATTAACTAGTCAAACGAAATAATTAGGAGGTGCCCTTTTAAGGGTTAATCACCTACCTTAATATGGTTCCATAACCACTTTCGTTTCGGTCAGTGGCTGGACCATTTATGATTAAACCGAAAGTCAAAGCTTAATTATGATATGTTTGACTTTTCGGTTTTTAAACTAATTAGAAGGACTAAGCAGGGATAAAAACTCTTACTAATGGTCCTTGCTATCTTTTCTACACTTCTAAGTCTTCTCTTAATGCTTGCTAGCTCCAGAGATGAGTTCTTGAGAGTTGTTGCAAAATGAACTGCATAAGAATTATGAACTAGAGCTCCTTATATACAAATTTCCAAGTATTTAGATCATTTGCAGCTGTAATGGAGGCTCCTAGGATCACCCCAGGTGTCCTAGTGGTAATATAAATCCGTCCAACAGCCCCTGGTATCGATTTGAATGAGGTTAAGTCGGTTCTGCAGCTGAAACTTGCACCTATCCAAACTTTTCTGCGCTGGGCGTTTTTAGGCGGGCCGCGTAAGACTCAGTAAGAGTCTACGCGGGCCGCGACAACCGGTAGATCAGGTTAAAACATTTTCAAACTTGGCAGATTCAGTCCCTGGTCGTTTTATACCTTAATTATCCTCATTTTTGACATATAAGGCCCTTGTAGTTAATTTGTAGAGGCTCAAGGAAGTATATCCAAACTCTGTTAGGCCCGGTTTCGTTAAATATCGCCTTAAAACACAAGTTTCACCACATTGACACTTTTCACTCAAAGTCTTGAAAACTTGCTTAACGATCTCGAAACCACTTGAAATTTATACCACTTATTCTTGAGAGTATATTTGAATATTTCAAAGTCTCGGGTTCGTTAAAAGGTCACTCAGAGGTTAGAATTAACATGTTGACACGTTTAACCCCTGTAGTTTTATAATCTTCCGATTATTTTCACAAACGGCTTCTTATATCCAATTAATCACTCGTTTAAGAATATATTCTTCACGTATGGTCATTCAAAGGCTCAAGTTTGGCATGTTGACACTTTTAGTCCCTTCGCATACATATTTTCACTGTTTGTCAACTTTAGTCCTTTAAACTCAATTTTTCACATATTCAGAGTTTAGGACACGTGTCTTTACATAATTGGACACGTTTTTACGTGGTGTTACACGTAGGAACCAGATGGAATCCGTAAACCCTCGCCCTCGTTAGGTTCAAACCTGGTATTAAAGCCCCAATTCGTCCCTTCACCCAGATGTCCCTCGAAAATGCCCAAGTAGGGATCAAACCTTCGTTTCCACAAGGGAGGGTAGACCTTTTGACCACTAAACCAACATCTCAGGACTGCTCAAGTTTTTGTTTTTTTTATATTTTTATATAAGTGACTCATGTTTTTGTTTATTTTTATATAAGTGGCCATGTTTATTAACAATTTATTATTTCTTGAATTAGATCGGGTTAAAGACCAAACCATCAAAAATTAAATCTAACATGATGGTTAAACACAAGTTTGCGAATCATAACCAAGAAATAAATCAAGTGTTGATATGAAACTGATTTATCCTGGGCATAATGGCTATTGATAAATCGAAACGAATTATATGACAATACAATTAGCAACTTGGGTCATGTCCCTTTTGTTTAAAAGTCACAACCCTTCATTATACACCCCAGTCTCAATTGATCAATATTGATCGGGATCTTCATGATTCGAGTTATAAATTAGTCATATACTCCTTTTATTGTTTCAATCATGACTGACATGGTTATTTTTTAGATTACACCGACGAAGAACAGGGGTTCGCCAATTTTGCATTTTTCTTACATAATTGAAGCATTCGATTTCTTTCGGATCGTCACGATCGATTCCACATGTGTCTTTCTTCCCATGAACGAGATCCGACGTGAACCCAGGATGAATACCAATCATGTTTCTAATCTTATATTGTAACCCATTATTTTTTTTAATCAGCAATTGAATACCGAATAAAACTGAAATTGTTATTTTATTTTAAATTAGTTTAAACATATTTCTATTACTATTTTAAACCAATTTGTGTTCATAACACACGTTTTTTTGCACTAAAAATATCACTCAAGTTGCTTCATTTTATGGGTTTTGGTTGGTTCTAATTTATGGTCAATTTTCATTTTTTCATAATTTGCTCCCTTGACGACTGGACCCCTTAGAATTTTTCATGTCCCCCTTTAACATTTTTCCTGCAATAATTCGTTTGAGCCGTGTCAAATTTATTAGATAAAACTATCAATGTGATCTTCAGATTGATAATTGTTTTTATTATGTTACTTTTTGATGGTAGGTACACAAAGATAATTATTATTTTTGCTGTTTTTGTACCAAAACTTTACATAACTTTCAAGTTATGCCCATAACTTTTTTTTTGTTCTTTAGCACTACTATAAATATATTGTCTGTATGATTTAAATAAGTTAAGAAAATGAGATATGTATAAATTCTTTTAAATGAATAATAATGGCATTATATACATAGAGTTGTCTAAGGGGAAGTTTTGTTAAAAGATAGTTAACTTCTATATTGCTGATGATATTGTAGAGTATTGACAGCCCCATGATTTAAAGCAAAAATTGCTTTGGATTGTGCCAGAGGTTTTATTGGAGTGGGCCTTCGGGCGTGTATTTCCTTTCGTCATTGAGTTTACCCGGAGGATCGGGCTTTTGTTGGTCGTTAAAAAATTAACTACTTTAGTTTTGAAGATTTTTCATATTCAACATCCCGGCGGAACGCACAGGGTAGCGTCAACTTGTTAGAAACAAAGCACGAAATAAAAACTTACAAAACCAAAAATTTCAATTTTTGAAATCGATTACACCCTAATTTCTTCACATGTTAGCACAACAATATTTAATAGAGTTAATTACACAAATGAGTCCTGTGGTTTATACCAGTGTTGCAGAAATCGGCCTAGGCGGCCGATTAATTGGCGCCTAGGCGCTAGGCGGCCACTTACTGCCTAATTTTGAGCTAGTCGGTCAATTAATCGGCCATGGTCAAAATCGGTCAAAGGCTGTACCTAGGCGGTCAAAAATCTGATTAATCGGACTATATTAATCGGTCAAAATCGGTCCTAGGCGGTCAAAATCGAACCATACTATCTGAAACTTGAAGTATTTATGTGAATTTTGAAGTATTATTTTTATATTATTGGGTATATATATATAATTTTGAAAAAATACATATAAAAATCCCATTCCGATTAATCCCGATTGATCCCTAGGCGGTACCTCACCGCCCGACTAGCGCCTTCTACAACATTGGTTTATACCTAGTTTCGCCTTTGGGTACTAACTTTTTTTTTAACAGGTTTAGGTTTTATGGTTTCAGTTTTGTAACACCTCTGGTGACTAACACCAAAATTAGTTAATTAATGATAAAATACCCTTGCATTTTTTTAAGTTTATCGGTGTAACACATTTGGGTACTAACACCTAATTTTATTTAAGTTTAAATCAATTTTACAAAATCTATTTATTTTTTTATTTTCATCTTTTTATTATATCTCTTAATTAACATAAAATCTATTTATTTTTTTTATTTTCATATTTTTATTAAATTTCTTATTTAACATAAAATCTACTTGTTACACCAGTATTTTTTTTAAATAGATTTTTTTTAAATAAAGTCTACTAGCTATATAGTTTTATGTAAATTAAATTTCTTACTCGTTTTAAATAATGTAAACCTTAATCGTTTTCAATTTTGGATAGATATGATTGATAATAATAAATATATTTCATGTAAAAAATTTAAGCCTTTTTTAACTCATTTTTTGTTCATTTACATTTTACTATTTTAGAAAGATATTTAATTTACATAAAATCTACTAGTTACACCAGTAAAATCTACTAGCTATATAGTTTTATGTAAATTAAATATTTTTTTACACAAAAAAAAACGAGTTTAAAAAAGGCTTAATTTTTTTTAGTTTTATCTAAAATACCTAGCTATATAGTTTTATCTAAAATACCTAGCTATATAGTTTTATGTAAATTAAATATCTTTTAAAATAGTAAAATGTAAATGAACAAAAAAACGAGTTAAAAAAAGGCTTAATTTTTTTTACAAGAAATATATTTATTATTATCAGCCATATCTATCCAAAATTGAAAACGAGTAACGTTTATATTATTTAAAACGAGTAAGAAATTTAATTTACATAAAACTATATAGCTAGTATATTTTATTTAAAAAAATACGGGTGTAACAAGTAGATTTTATGTTAAATAAGAAATTTAATAAAAATATGAAAATAAAAAAATAAATAGATTTTATGTTAATTAAGAGATATAATAAAAAGATGAAAATAAAAAATTAGGTGTCAGTACCCAAATGTGTTACATTGATAAACTTAAAAAAATGTAAGGGTATTTTAGTCATTAATTAACTAATTTTAGTGTTAGTACCCAAAGGTGTTAGAAAATTGAAACCATAAAACCTAAGGGTGTAAGGAGTGGTTAAACACTTTGGAGTGACAAACCAAAAAACCGACCAATCAGAGCGCGCCATGTCAATCAGTCAAAAGTGTTTAAACTTTGGTGAAAAGTGTTGGCAATGGTTTAGACACTTGGTGAAGTGGTAAACTATTTAAAAAAAAGGAAAAAGTTGTGATTGGTTGAGATAGGAATGGACCCCACCCACAATACCCCCTCTCTCTCTCTCAATCACCTTCCCCGCATCGGCAAGCCATCCCCGCACCACATGCTTCACCGCGTCGGCAAAACCTCGGCGGTGGTGTTTGCCGCTCGGCCAGGGGCGAAGCTTCTTGGGGGGGGGGGGTCGCCCGACCCCCGGGATTTTTCGCTCAGTAGTGTTATATATGTAGTTTTCGTATAGAAATTTTTGGATATATACGTTTTTACCCCCCCGATTCTATAGAAATTTTTGGGTATATATGTTTTAGCCCCCTCCGTTTTCTCCGGCAAGCTTCGCCACTGCGCTCGGCAAAGAGGTTTGCCGATGTTTGCCGCATCCCGCTCCGCACACCCTAAACATGTTAAAAAAAAAGTTAGTACCCAAATGCGAAACTAGGTATAAACTACAGGACCCATTTGTGTAATTAACTCTATTTAATACTTGACTAATATAAGTGAAATAGCTCAAACTTGTGAAATTACGATATACAAGTTTGAAAAAAAATGGTCATGGATATTAAATACATACCATTAAAGTTTGTCAAATGTATCTCCAATTAGCTTTGTATCTTATCTTCATCACTTACTTTTATCATTAGAAGCAACTCATTCTCATAGTAAGCTAGTCTTTGAAGAGACTCAGGATTTTCCTTCTTAATGTGATCACAAAAAAAGTGAAATTCTTCAACCATGCCCATGTCAATGATAAACATCAAAATTGGACCATAAGTTTCTTCATCAATTTTAAAACCACGTTTGCTCATAGTTTGAAGAACCACATACGCCCCATGGATCTCTTCTAAAGCAGCATCCTCGTCATCAGCATTCCTAGCCTTCTTTATGCAACCTTCTATCACGCAATTAAACTCTTTAACACCCGTCTCACGGTCCAATGTACGAAGAGCTTCTAAAGTAGCATTTGCTCCTACTTTTTCTGCAAAACTTTTTACCAATTTTCGAAAATGATACTTTTGCGTGCTGTTGAAATCCCATACTTGCTTCCTCTCCCGTGATACCTCTTTACGTGCCATTTGTGCTGCGCTGTTGGCTAGGGTTTGGTCCCATTGTAAATCCAAAAGATCATCATCCTCTTCTGATTCTGATAAAACATCCGCATCTTCAGCTATTTTATTTATAGTTATATTTAATAGCTATTTATATTAAAAAAACAAACAAACAAACAAACAACCATACCCAGTAAATCCCACAAATAGCAAAACTACTTATAGGGTCTGGGGAGGGTGGGATGTAGACAGACCTTGCCTCTATCCATAAGGATAGAGAGACTGCTTCCAGAGAGACCCTCGACTCGAAAACGAAAACGAACAACAAACCAACACACCAAGTCAAAGAATATAGAAATAAGAAGTCCCCCATACCAAGAAATTGATCCGAGTGACACAATATAATGTAAATCATGTATAATAGCACGCATACAACATCATTTGGGCATACACAGAAGAAGACAATCACCGGAAAAGTCCCTCAAAGAGTAAGAAAAACCTACCTCCTTAAAATACATCTAAGACCTTACTGCAATATCTTCTAGAAGTCCTTAACCCTAATCCTACGCCTCCACGAATTCCTATCTTGGACCATGTCCTCAGAAAGATGCAACTCTACTAAATCATGCCTAAAAACAAAAAAATAATAAAAAATAAATTGTCGCTATTATCGCTACAACCCTAATAGCGAGCCTAGACATATACGCTACGTCGCGCGCTATAGCGATCGTTACACTCACCATTGACAACTATGACAGGTACCAAACACTTACCAAATAATATATTTTTCAGTTGCCTTCTAAGATCTCTCTTCGAATCTGCAAGAGAGGTCATGAAACATCAAACTTAAATTAGACAAACATATTCAATATTCAATGAAACTGAATGTAACCAAAACATTGTTCCTTTACATTCCAGTCACATAACTTGTAACTAAAGCTTCTAACCAAAACTTTTACGTTGTAAAGTATATAAAAAGTACCATTAATCGAAGAAGTTCCAACCGTAGTGCTAGTGCTTTCAACTGTCAACTCACTTATAGGTTTGGCATCTTTGGCCGTGTTGGTGGCAGTGGTACGGGGGACATTTTTGGCCATGCGATCAGAGTAGGTGGTGGCGAAGTTCGCCAACTTGGTAAGGTTTCTAGCCTTGCCGGACATGTGACCATAAGCAGTTTAAGGTGTGTTTGGATGGGTTACACCTGCAAAAAATAGTTTTGAGCAATCCTTGTTTCTCTACCATGCTAATACTTGTTTTGTGATGTACATTGGCAGATCCTGGAACCTCTTTCAGTGGGTTCGTTTTGATAGATTCTCACTATTTTTTCCAAATCATACAAAGTTCTTACTATTTTTTTCCAAACCGAGTGGGTTCATGTGAACCCACAAAACAGGGCTGGATCCGCCACTGGTGATTGGTCATATATAATTCCTACATTTTAACCCTTTTTAACTTTTTAAACCAGACACAACCAACCACTCAAATCTAGTTTAAAGTTTAAACATGAAATTTGAAATTGAAATATCTTACAATGGCTAAACACTAGTTGTTATTAAGTTTTTAATGACTGTAATATATGACATGTTGGGTGTCGAATCCGACAAATAAAATAATAAAGTAAACCTATTTTGACTAGTATAAAGTAAGGTTCAAGTCCTCACAGATACAAATTAAATATATTATACTAAAATGTTTAAAGTGATAAGAGAGATCTTTATTTAAACTTAAAATTAAAGAAAACAAAATAAAAAACTACAATGAACCCTAATAAAAAATTGGATTTTTAATTATAAAAATAAAAGTTAGTTAACCTTTGAGGGAATTCAGATACTAAACACTAATTTCAACATTAAGGCAATTTATTCAACTTAAAGTCATTAGCAATTATAGTGTAATGATCCTTTATTAAACAATTTGCATAGACACTAGAATTCGAGTCATTTTGACGTCCACCCCACCTAACTACACACAATTCGTTGATTAGAGCCAACCAGCTACCGGTAATAATTAAACACTCATGTTGCTCAGAATGTTTAACCACGAGTAATAATTAAACACACATGTTACTCAGAATGTTTAACCAAATTGTATGATTCTAAATAAGAATTAATTCATAGGTAAACGCAAATCATTGTTTATTCCTTTTATCAAGAATTATCAGAGTTTCAAATCTTAATGAATTCTATTAGAAAAATCAACAAAGTTGATCAGATTTATTAACAATTTAATTAATAATATGTTCCCAAATTAGATCCGGGTTAAAGACCATACTATTAAAAATTAAATTTAACATAATTGTTTCACATAAGTTTGCGAATCATAACCAAGAAACACATCCAAGTGTTGAGATTAAACGGATTTAGGTCGACATAACGGTTTGATGAATCGAAACAAATAAGAAACAAAACATAAAATAAGAACTTACGATGATACTCTAATGGTCGTTAGTGATTCAAATTTGTCGTTAAAAAAAAAAAAACTTACGAATCCAAGCCGTCAAAGAGATGTAGGTTTTGAATCTTTGATATCCAACACAATCTCTTTCTTCTTATTCTCAATCTCACGTCAGCAACCTCACAAATAGGTCCAAGCCCATTAATTTGTGTTTATTTTTTGACCCAAAACAAATATTAGTGACATAGTATCATTGCTTCATTTAACTTCAAACTTTCATTATAATCATTCCATAGCAATGCCTTCGCACCTACAAATGAAATAACCAAACCATAAATGAAATAACCAACAAAATGAACTTAATTAATTGAACCACTAGTTCGGCTATGAAATTTTTATAATTGTTTTTTATGGTTGTGTATGTATAGATATCAAATAAATTGAAGTGACATTGTTTTATTCAATCTAGACAGGTTGTGTTGATTTACGGGCTAATTATTGTTAAAAGCAACGTGGCAAATCGGGCTGACCCGAGTCACCCGAATGGTTGGGTAACAACCAAAACAAGTAACTTTTAACACCGGTTTGACCCCCAACATCTTTTTGTCTTGAACTTGGTAAAAAATTGAGGATTATTACATATATCCCTCTATTTAAAACCCTAAATACATATTTGCCTAACCTAAAAGTTAAATTACATATTTCCCCATAGTGTAGCAAAATGACACAAATACCCTTTCAAACATAAAAAACCCTAATACCAGGGGCGGACTTACAATGTTAGTAGGGGTAGCACGGGCTACCCCTCAACCCCGTCTCCGTAGTGTAAAAATACCCCTTAACTCCGTTTCCGTAGTGTAAAAATACCCTGCAACTTCGTCTCCGTTATACAAAGGATACCCCTGATCTAAAAAATAAAAAATTGGTATACCCCTAAATTTTTGTGCTAGTTCCGCCGCTGCCTAATACCTTTTATTCCCTCCCTCCCACAATGCATACGACTCCTCCCGGTGACGACGATGATTACAACTTACAAACATGAAACGATTTGAATAAACTTTGGGCGTGTTTAAAACTACATTACCTATTGTTTTCTATAGTTTTTATTTATTTCATCAACCAATTATCAATACAACATGAACATCAATCATCCTTCATATAAAGAACCTTCTTAGAGAAAAAAAAAAGTTTTATTTGACCCCTTTAAAATTTACAACTCTTAAAGTGGCTCGATAGAAATCACTCAACCAATCATGGGCTTGTGTATAAAGAATATTCTTAGAAAAATAGCAAAGCAAAGTGTGACAACAATAAAAGAGAGAGAGAGAGCAGCCCCAGGCCTATTGAATATAGATTTATATTTACTTTAGAAAAAAAATTACTTTAGTATTTTGTTTTATGATATTAATCAATATTGTTCAAGAAGGAACCCTTATAATTTGCATTTAATGACTACTTTAGTTTTTATGATGTAACACATCTTTAGCGGTTTTGTCTCAAGAATCGTACATGTTAACAGGTCAACCCAACCTACAACGTATTAAAAAGTGCTGTATTGTATACACGATTCCCGACCGGTCTATATTGTTACTCTAGTTAACCCGTTAGATCGATCCATTTTTGAAGTCTATATATTCAACAAGTCAGATTTTTTTTTTTTTTATTAAATCACATGTTACTCAAAATTTTAATTCATTAAGTTCTTCAAATATGCCTTGTACTACAACTCAAGAAATGTGTAGGGAAGGACTAAAAGAAGAGAATAACCAAAAGCTTCAATGCTACTTCATCTTTTCTCCCTTAGTTTCCCTACAAATACCAACACATTATCACTCTCATTTCACCCCTCATCTTCTACATTCATTTGCCTGCCATTGTTTCTAGTTTAACATGGCAAACTTTGTCACTAGCCACCATAATCCGACTATGATTGCCGCCATTGTGGCGGTTTTAAGCCTTTTAGTGTTGATTCAGAATGCAGATGCGTATGAATTCAAAGTCGGCGGTTCAGGGGAGTGGAGCCTTTCGGCTTCCTACAATCAATGGGCCGAGAAAAATCGATTTCAAGTTGGTGACACGTTACGTGAGTTTCTACATTTTCATTATATTTGGGCATTTAAATTTATTGATAATTTTATTTTCCGGTTTGGGTTTATACCAAACGGGTTAGGGAAACTTATTGTTGACCCTGCAAACACGTTTATAGCTAAATGGGCCATCTTCTGGTCGACGTGGCGGGTTTGCAAGTTGACCTGTTTATTTTTACAATTTTTCTAAACAAATATGTTTTATGCGGTAACATAATCTGATTAGATAGATATATTATGCCAAAATTTAAAAGATAAAAGAGACATGCACATTAAGTTTTATAGTTTAAATGTAATTATTTAACATACATTTGCATTTAGAGTATGAATATGCAAAAATGAAATAAAAAATTTCGAGTTAAACAGATCGTATTTGTGTCAACATGTGAAAACTCATGTCGTGTTCGGTTTATTGGGTCTGACACAATTTTCAAGTTCGTGCCGGGTTTGATCTACGAATTCACAAACACGGCCCATTTAACAGCCCTAGTTTAAGCTGAGGTCCAATTTTATGTGTGGGTCAATTGTTGGACTCCATTCTCTGTTTTACTAGGCCCTTTAAGATTCCTAGCATGTTGGGCTACCTTTGGGCTTTATGCTCATTTTATCAAGGCTTAGAGCCCAAACTATCAAAATAATATTATAGAATGACTATTTTGGCCCCTGCAGTGTTCAAGTATGATGATGATAAAGACTCGGTACTTGAAGTGAGCAAAGAAGATTATGACAACTGTAATACCGGTAATCCCATTGCAAAACATGACGATGGTCACACCGTGATCAAGTTGGATCGGTCCGGGCCCCACTACTTCATAAGTGGAGATGCTGATCATTGCAAAAACAATGAGAAAGTGCTGGTGGTGGTAATGGCGAACCCACAAATCACCACCAGAGTCTCCACCATCCCCAGCTCCATCAGGCGAAGAGTCACCATCTCCACCGGCGGATGAGAAACCGCCATCTTCGTCTCCAAGTGATGCGTCTTCGGTTGTCATGAGCCTTCTTTGCTTCATTGGAGCAATTGCTTGTTTTTTGAGTTGATGATTTGCATATGAAGTGTTTGCTTTTTTTTTTTTTTTTCCTTTTTTAATTATTTCAAATTATATGTTGCATTTTGGTTTGTGTTGTATTTGATTGTCTATTGTCTAGTATGAAAAATGTTTGCATATGAGGAAATAAATAAATTGGTATTTGTTTTGTGTGGATAAACTGAGTTTAAAATCCAACTTTTCTTTAAACAAACTTGGGAATGGGCCGGGTCGGGCCAAGCCGAGATGCATGAACTTTTATAAAAAATATATTCTGTTAAACGTTATAGAAATAGTGATTCCGACGTGTGATCTTACATTAGCAATTATTTTAGCAAATTTCCACCAATTTTCTTTTGTTTGATATACAAGTTTCCTGTATATAACTGCAAAACTTCTCATTGAAGCAATGATGGCCCGATGAGGCGTGAAAACGAGTTAGCGGGCCATTAAAAAGCTGAAAGTCCGTTCTGAGCCCGAGAAAATGTAATGTTGTAACTGGGCTAAAAGTCTTTCCCAAGTTCAATCTTTTTCACCACTCTCATTGTGTTGTATAATAGTGATTCCAATATCCCAGCCACCTGAAACCAGTGGTAAACAAGGGAAAAAAACACAACAGTCAAGGGTAGAATAGTAATTTCACTTTCACAGCTTATTAATCACCATGAGTTATACTTCCTGTATGCACAGTTGTGTGCCTATTTTTGCAATTAGACTTGAGGATAAACACAAAATTATTCTAGCTCCTAAAATTTTAATGATCACTTCAAAAACGCACATCTAAACACCCCTAACTTTAGCCCGCGGGGGTCAAAAGTTAAAGCAGGCACACAAGTGATAGTGAAACAAGTACCAACCGTAAATATTCCCCCAATAAGGGCGCAAACTTTGATGATGAAATGGGTAAACGACTTTGGATCTTCCGTTACCAAGATCTGGTCACAAACAGCGAAACAGAAAAAAAAAACAGGTCTGGAAGTTAGAACTGATATAAAAGAAACACTCGAAAAATGGCCGCATTTTAGATTTTTGGATCATTTCGTATGCACACACATATATAAGAATGGGTTCAATACAAAACCAAATGAAGCAGAGAACCACAAGAACACTTGTACGTGGTGCTCAGGACTCAGAAGAGATTAAAAAAAGTGGTTTGTGTGTTTAAATAACCGCCTATGTATCGCAGATAAAACAATATGATATAAGTGTTTATGTGGTTCTCTACGTGCGCCCCTATCTCTCTCTCTCTCTCTCGTATCTCTTCACAACACGACGTATAAGTGCTTATGCAGCCCTCACAATCCTCTACTTAAATGTCAGATTTACCAAATTCATAAAACACTATGCGTCGAATTGATTCAGGATAACAACATTTTTCTATTTGTCTATTGACTATTCAACTAAAAGAGTGGATTTGAGACATTAAATATGTTATTATGTGATTACATACCTCCTTATGTATCACATTTAAAGCAATAAAGCACAAATATATATGTGAAATTTTGAAGTTTTAGACGGATGGATATGAAAAGAATAAAATGCCATTTTCGTCCCTGAGGTTTGGCCAGTTTTGCGACTTTCATTCAAAGGTTTGTTTTTTCGCATTTGGATCCAAAAGGTTTGAAATGTTGCCATTTTCATTCCGCTCGTTAACTCCATCATTTTTCTCTGTTAAGTCAGGGGTATTTTCGTCTTTTTACCTATATTGTTTTTGTTTTTTATTTGGTAAGGGTATTTTGAATACTTGTTGTACTATGCTAAACGCTTGTACATAAAGTGAAAAAGACCGAATTGCCCTTTAAGTTATAAAAAAGATGGAAATACCCCTGACTTAACGGAGAAAGATGGATGGAGTTAAAGCCGGATGAAAATGGCAAGATTTCAAACCTTTTGGATCCAGATGTGGAAAAATAAATCTTTGGACGAGAATCTCAAAACTGGCCAAACCTCATGGACGAAAATGGCATTTTAGTCATATGAAAATGAAACTAATCTTTAAAATGTCAACCTGCATAGGAGATGGCTCAAAATGAAACTTTGCAACCGGAATCGTAACCGCATTAACCAAACTACTATGTACTGTGTAGTCATAGTCCTCAATCAACTGATAAGATGAACTCATCACCTCAGTCTTCACAACTTGAAGATAATGCTCTATCTGCAATTTACATTCACAACTACAAATAATAAGCATCAAGTACAATAACAAGTGACAGTTAATTAAGTTAGTTACTTTTGTATAAGCTTACTGTGACATTTACGCGGTCTTCTAAAGTGATGTAGGCTTTACTAGCCAACTTGTCATGACTTTCGATGTAGGGTCGTAGTCTCTTAAGATCACTTATCACTCTCGGAGTCACCTTCTTACCGAAGTTGAAACTGTTTATCACATGTGACATGTTTATGCGTGAAGCATCAAATGAGTGGGATTCAGATCGCGCTGATACGATAATATCGCCTGGAACCTGTGTAGTACACGGTATGTTTTAATAGTGTTTGCACGGTTTCTTTATAAAATGTCGAAATGTATTTCTTTGGGCATGTTTGGCTAAGCTTATTTTTACCTAAAAAGGACTTTTTGTGAAAAGGACTTATTGACTTATGACTTTTTGAAAAGAAGTTTTAAAGAAAAGTGTTTGGATTAGCATATAGGGTGGGAAAAGCCAATAAGTCAATAAGTTGTTTTTTAAAAAGTGTTTGGCTTAGCTTATTGATGTAAAATGACTAAAAACTAATAAGTCAATAAGTTGTTTCAAAAAGTCACAACATCCTAACTTCTAAAAAATGACTTTTTCTCCTATACAAAAAGTCATTTTGAAAAGTCCTTTTAGGTTTGCCAAACACAAAATCTCCTTATTAACTTTTTGAAAAAGCTAACAAGTCAATAAGTTGGTTCAAAAAGCTTAGCCAAATTATAAAGTAAATAGATTGAAACTGACACATCTACCTTCTTTACTCGTACAAACCCTTCAATTCTACATCCTGCTTCACGTGGTGCGGGTCTTTTTGCAAAAACAATAGCCTTTCCGAATTTATCATCTAACGTAAATTTTCGGGAATCTGAAGGTATAACCAGGTGTTCCATTGCCTGTAGGCAAGAAATGTGTTGCAAAGTAAAATCCACAGGGGCCATCCTTGTACTTTTGAAAATCGAGGGACCAAATCCAAAATTTTGGTAAACCACAGGGACCATCCGTGTATTTTACTCCGTTTTTTTATGTTAAAAATTTATTTCCATTATATAAACATGAACTTTCTCTCATGTTATGCCATCATCAAACCACTTCATAGTTTATATTTTATAAACCTTTTGATAAACCAAGCATAGTTGATGCCGTAAATATATAAATCTTAGCCTTCTTACCTCAACCAAGCTATTCGTATCGCGGTTTCCATAATATGATTCATGATCATGGGTCCCATGTGCATCTCTGATTCAAGAAAATAAGACAACATGAATTTATAGCTTTTGTTTAGATCAGCAAAGTGACTGTTTAAAAAAAAATAATGATAATAATATTAACATGCACATAAAGACTGAAGGTCTGAAGTTACTTACTTTATATCACTCCCCCTGCGGAAGATGCGGATAGAAGGATAACCTTGTACGTGATGTCTAGAAAAACATGAGAAAATGAGTATAAATCATAATAACTGAGAAGTATGAAACTTTTAAGTGAATAAACTATAACTGATTAATACAAGAAACTAAAGAATGTTTGTATTTGTGATGGATGCTGTTTTGATTGATGAGTGGTTATGGGTTCGGGTCAAAAGAGATCTTTGTTTAGTAAGCTCTGTTGGATTGACCCGTCAACACTTTTTGTCCATTTCTTAAAAGTTTATAATTAATAGATGTGTTAATCGTAATTACATAAGTAAATGTAAATATTTGAAAACCAAATTTGGTGGCTTTCAACCCATCTGCAATAAAACACATCCTACATAAACTCAATTATAAGTAAACGGGTCGATAATGGTAACTCTAACTTGAGTGTTGACCCAACAAATCCAAATAAAATGTATTGAGTCTAATGTCAACAGTTACCTTTTACAAAGATCTTGTTCGTTCGCGCAATCCACCTTTCCCAAAAGAATACGTCCATCCGTTGTTGGATTATGTCTAATGATGCGAAAGAGACGATATTAAGAACCAGAAAATGTGTATCATTGACCGAATAAAATCTGTTATTTGAGAAATATAGACAGTAATTTAGACCTTTCTCTTATAATATTGGCTGCTTTCTCCCATGAAGGTTTCTGACATAAATAAACGACGATAAATATGAACTTTGAAGTAACGAAATACTTTGATGAAGTGTCTTATAAAAACAAAAATATTTAAGATGTTATAATCAAGAGGTGCTTATAAAAATAACTAGATTATCCTCGTGAACTGTCGCAAAATACCATACGGTTACTCCATTGACACCATGGAGCAAAAAAGTTCACTACCAAAATTGCATGCCTGCAATCAACCAAACACGATATTATTTGCTAAAAGAGAGTGAATTACTTTAATATAAGTTTAGTTAATTATTAATTCACTTACTTATGAGATATTCGGTCAAAATTATGTGAATTTAGTGTAACGGATCCTTCACCATATTCCTCATCGATCTTATCATCATGCTTAATTACTGAAAACGTCGGTATGGGGTCAATTTCAGCGCCTGTAGCTTGTAAATGTTTATTGATTGCGTACTTGCGTATGGTTTTGGTTATGTTCAACCTGTTCTGCAAATAAGAGAAACATAAATTTGGCAACACTATAGATACACCTTAAGCACCATTTATCAAGATATAAACTAAGATAGCTTGAATCACAAGTCATCAACAAAAGTAAGACGATGAAAGTTACCGTTCCCAATACGTCACTAACATCTAGAGATGCAAACTCACATGATAAAGCTGGAAAACTGCAATGAACATATATGCAAACACCATTTAAAATGAATCATACTGGATTTTGCGGTTACATAATTGTCTTATCTTCGAATATCATGGATCATACCTCATATTAAAACCAATGAGTAAGAATTCAGACTCAGAACTTTGATCAACTATGACAGAAGTGGTAGTACTGATGGCCAAATAATTATGTAACTCCTGAAATATTAAGCTATAACTGTCATTATTAATTAAGATACAAAATGAAAAGCACAAGACATTGCAAAAGAACTACAAAATGTAGAATGATGGTTAACATGGGGGGTGGGGTGGGGGGGGGGGGGGGGTTTAACTTTTAACAAGGGTTTTTAACACTTTTTAAACCCAAATATTCCCCTACTAGCCTCATATGAGGCATGTTCGATACGTCGCCAATTTAAGTATAGAACTGCGAGAATTGCAAAAGCGCTTGTACGTAGTGTTGACTTGGGAAAGAGAAAGAGAGCGGATTATGCGATTACATAACCGCCTTATCCATCACAGTAAAAACAATATGTACAAGTGTTTTCAAAGTTACCTACTTAAAATTGGTTCTGTATTAAACGACCTTGGTATATAGTAATAAAACCAATCAAACTAAGAGCAAAGGTGAGCTTCCTACCATTCCAAATAAAAATAACATAGAGACAGCTGCCACAAGGGACAATCCAGCACCTGAAAGTGATGCTTCTGTCAAATCTCTTGGAATTTTCCTGATTATATTTGAAAAGAAATGGTAAAAAAAATCATTTAAGAAGGTATATATAATAACCTTACTCTAAACAGATGTGAAGCTCATGTATAATCCCTACTCCCTAGGCTATGTGTTGTGGTGCATGTGAAACGTGAAAAAAAAGTGCGTCACATAGGCACCACGTGGGCAAGAGACAGTGTTGTAAAAACCGCAACTAGTCCGCGATTAATCGCTAGTCGGCCAGTAACTGAGTAATTTTTCGTTAATCAGTCCACTAATAATTCATTGGCGGACCCACCCTTTGGCCAAGGTGGGCGGCCGCACCCCTTGAAAAAAAAATTAGTGTATATTTTAGGCAAAAAAACCCGACCGCACCCTTTGAAAATATGGTTGAACACCTAATCCGCACCCCCAACAAATAATTCCTGGGTCCGCCATTGTAATCGCTAGTCGGACCTAGTCGGCCGGCCAAAAATCGCGATTCCGGCAAAAAAACCTGTATATTCCGGCCAAAACCTCTAAATTCCGGGCAGTTTCCAACCAAACCATGTGAATTCCAACAACTAATCTTGTACACTTAAAAAAAATGAGTTGAGTAAGAGTTAAAACCTAGCTACTTAAAATATTTACCTATAAAAATGTGTATCTGTATACATAAAACTGAAAATTACATATAAAAAACCCGATCCAATTAATCCTGAGTAGTCGCTAGTCGCCACCTCACCGGCCGATTAATTTTTCATGATGTATTTTCTTCCTTTTCAATTCTTTTGGTAGCATATAATTATATAACACTTTAAAAATCAATTGTTCATGATGAATGCATGTGAATCGGACCTGAAAAAATCGATAGATTTGATATTGGGTGTCAAAAACATTGCAGCGATGTGGATCTATTGCTATTCCAGTGCCGGAATTCGTAATGAATATGGGATTGTTCCGATCGTCGTCCTGAAAATGATAATGATTATCAAACGGTATCATGAGATACAGAAACGGTCCCTTAAAACCACTTTTTGCAATCTCCATCATGTTGTTATATTAAACTCAAGTAAAATGCACGGGTCAACGCCGTAAATGAATTGAACGTTCAACGAACAGTTTGTGAATCGTTCGATAGGAAGTTCATTTATGTTCGTTTGTTTATTAAATTAACGAACCCGGACAAGAAATTCCGTTTGATAGATAAACGAACATGAATAGAGGATGCGTTCGTTCATTTATGTTCGTGAACGTTCGATATTATGTTCATTAATGTTCGCTCGTTTATGTTCATTTATGTTTTTTCACTTAAAGATATTTATATGTTGTATTTTTATTTTATTGGTTAGCTTTTTAAAATTTTCTAACCTAGTTATATTATACGTATCCGTCAACATCCCTCTTTTAACCATTTTAATTTTAGTTTGTGTTAACGCTTGAGAATTTCTTAATTTTTGTGTTAGTTATGTTTATGACATTTATGTCAACTATGTTGGAATAATTATGCTAAGTATTTATGTATTTTTGTTGGATTGTTCGTAATCTTTGTGATGAGAAATGCTTATTTTTATTAAAAAATGAACGTTCGTTTGTGTTCATGTATGCTCATGAACTTTTTTTTTTGTGTTCGTTTGCATTCGGTAAGTGTTTGGGAACACGTTTATTTCCTTCACGAATGAACACGAACAAGAAATCTCGTTCGGTATGTGTTCGTAAACAGGTTGATTTCATAAATGTTGTATGTTAAATATTTCATGCGACTACACACAAAGGCATTTGCCCCCTGTTATCTCTCATGTGCTAAGTGTCAAGAAATGATCTTAACTAATTAATCTAGCCCATGCATCACAATACCAAAGTACCATTTCTTTCGCCTTATTAATCTACTCAAGTTTTATAAAATACAATTGGAAGTTATCACAAAACAAACGCTCAATGACAATCATAGTTTTTATTTTTAATAATTTTAGTTAGTTGAAGAGAAAGTAAATGCAAACTTGTGTGAAGTGTGAACTGTGAGAAGCTGTTTCAGTCAAAGAAAATGGAGTAAAGGTGGTCATGCTTCAAAATTGAAAATGATTTAGAGTTGTAATTGAATTGTGGAAATTCATAAATTGTTTCAAAAATGAACCGTAGGCAAAGTTACTTTGGACAGAGTAAAATTCAATTTGGAAAACAATAAACTAAGCATAAATGAAATTTGTGTTGACAACTAAGGCCCAACAAAGTAATTAACAAGGCCCAATAAAAAGTGGATACAACACTCAAGACGCCTAATGTAAACATGTAAGCCTTGATTTTGTTTTCCGATTACATCACAAATAACATAGCTCCACCCAAAATATTAGTCATTATGTACTCTCAGGTCAGTCAACTGGGGAGTTGTGAATACTCAATCCAAGCGGAGAGTAAGAAATTAGTTTTCGGAAAATTATACATATGTCAAATAGTAAAAGTTTACTAATATTTATAACAAAATACGTGAATATTAATATAAATAAAAAATACATGTTCAAATGGCAAAGTATTTCAAAAATTGATGGTCATTCCTTGAAAAATTATATTCATTTTTAATATAGACACATGAATTATATTTTATTTTATTTTTTAAGTCAAACTAGGTCTAAGTTGACCAATTAGATCCGATTCTGGCTGAGGTTGGCCGCGTTTAATCGATTCCGAGTAATTAGGCGGAGATGAAGTAAATCAAATAGACAACCTACCTTGTAACAATTACTCAACAGGTACTCAGTCTCCTAGACCATCTTTTACAACTTGCTCACGACCTCATTAAACAATTTGCGTCAATTAAAGCTAAAAATATAAATTTAATCTAGACATTTATTATATTTGAAACACACAAAATATAACTTTTTTTTTCTAACTCTACAAAATAATTGTTTTGGGCAATTTTAACTTGTTCAAACTTTTAATCTTTGAACTAAGTATTTTTATTTGACCTAATTGTATTATTTATATATTATTAATTGAAAACAATATTGTGAATTGTGTGGTTATACTGCTTGCTGTATTGTTAATTTATGCATCTCTATTATAATAAATCAAACCTTCAAAATCCTACTTGTCAACACCACAAGCCACCATTTTACTCTCTTTCCTACATGGCATTCCCTGGCTTCTCCAATTCCACATGTCATTTTACTGTGATTTTTTTTAAAGCTGTGAGAAGATAACAACAGGCTTGAGACAAAAGTCTGAATTTTGACCAGCTCCTCATCACGTGAGCCCTTTTCAAATTTCAAACTACGAGCCTTTTTCATTTTCTTTCTCTCTCCCTCAAAGATGTGGATTTGGATCTGTGGATTCAAAAGGAAAAAAAAATCAGAGATAGAGATGTAGAGATGTGTTGTTGATCTACAATATTAGAGTGGAATCAAAATCCTCATCTTCATCTTCCGACTTGATACAGAGCCGGTGTGGGATCTGAGTTTGTTCTTCATCTAGGGTTTTGAGGGTTTTGATGATGAGAGCAATTGTGTGACGGGCTTGCCTTTCATCTTTTCACTACAAACCCTAAACAACTCTCCATCATCTCTCAGGCTCCTTCAACCACGCCGATTTTCTTCAAAGGTGAGTTTCTACTTCCAACAATCTTCACCACAACATTTGATTTTGTAATATGCATCTTCTCCGTTCCTTTGTTACACTGTTACTTTATAAACTTTAATATTCCTTTCAGTTCTTAAGAATCTTTGGTACGATTTAATGTTTTCAACTTCATCGGCTGTGATGAACATATCCGGTGATTATGCTTCTGTGCCGTCCGCCGATATGAAGTAAACCTTATATAAACGCAGATAATAGATATTACAGAGAATGATGTACAGTCGCAGATCTGTTCATCGAAGATTCCATGGTTCGTCTCGTGACCGATCCTGTAACACCTTGAAAATTCGTGTTAAATAATAAAACGACATGTGTCATGTAAGACAAAACGCGTTGTAAACTCGGATTCAATAAAGATGTTTTGGCAGGATTGAAAAGTGGCGTCATGTTAATTTTACCTCTGAACACCTCATTTATAAATCCCAAGACCCAAATTTTTATATATTAAACATCTATTATGTCCTAAATCCAGAAATGGGTTGACAATAATGAATTGGAAATACATGATAGGACCCCGCGAAGAAAAGAATTGGTAAACCTTCATTTTCGGTACTTTTATAAAGCATCCAAGCAAACAACTTCAAATGGTAGGGTTTAGAACTGTTCAAGGCACAATTGGAAGGCCCCTAACTGAGAAAATAATGTCCACAATTCGTTTATACCACTTGCCCTTTCAAAACACCAAAGATCAGCAGCTTTTTGGGCCTGATGATTTGTTACGCACCGTAACAAATAATTGTTACGGTGCGCAAGCAAGTGCCAGAGACCAGAAAACCTTCTGCAGCCTGTTATGCGCGATTGTGACCTATTTCACCGGTTTTTCTCACATGTGGACGACCCCTAGGCACCCCTAAGCACTAGGACAAGTGTTAATCAGTTATGGATGGGTCCTAGACTTTGTTGTCAACATTTTATGGTGCCTTAGTTCACTATATAAAGCTCATTAGTTGCAACAAACATTCCCACACCTTCTCCTGCATTGTTGGATCATTTCTGGAGCTATCAAGCAACCTCAAGTGATCATATCTCGTGCATAGGACTCTTGTAAGTCTGCTAGTTCTTATTTAGTTGAGTTTAGCTTGTTTAATTAGCTAAAAGTCAAACCGTCGTAATTACGGTTTGACTTCGAGATTAGTCAATAATGGCTCAGTCATATCTCGAATTAAAAGTAGTTATAGGTTGGTATTTATGTGGGTAATAAAACCCCAAAAGGGTTTCCCCTAATCACCACCCTAACCAGGTCAAATGTCGGGTCAAACTTTTAATTAAAAAGTCAACATAATGCTTAAAATGTCATTTATGCATAATTAGCTATCTAGAACATATATAACCTGTTTGATCATTGCTATAACTTAGTAATAAGTGTAAGAACATGTCCAAACATGTTCAACCCGACTATTTCCTGTTTAGACCCGGTTCGGAACCGAAAGTCACATAGTTTGACTTTCGCTTTGACTTTCAGTTCTGACCCGTTTAGGCATGTTTTAGAAATGCCTCAGAGCTTCAATTGGATTAGGATGCATGTTAGAACAACCCTCTGTGATTATACACCTTGGTTCACTAGTTATCCAATTAATATGCATATTTCCGTTAATTGCTCATATGTTGACCGTTATGCCCTTACTACCTTAAAACGTGATTTATGAAAATGTAAAAGTTTAGAAACCTTAGTTACTGATATATAAACTTTTATGCAAAGTTTGACATCAGTTTGACTTATAGATTAAGAGTTATGCTCAATATCGCAAAATTAATGCTTTATATTAATAAAACGGCGTAATTAGCGTATAGCCTAGTTAAGCCGACTTTTTGGTATCAAACTTAATACCCACTGATGTAATATATTATTTTGGGATTTTTAAAGATTTTTAATTAATTTTAGGCTGAGCATAACTAGTAGTCGTAGGCTTAATCCGGTAATTGTCGGTTTTGCCCTTACGGTCCATAAAATGTGTTTTACTTATTTAAACGACTCCAAACCTTTTGCTACTGATCACATATGTTAAATAAATTATTTTAAGACCTCTGGAAATATAAAAATATCAGATTTAAGTATCGAACCCGGAAATGGCCTTTAATCGCCAAAATTAGCGTTTTTAACGCAAAGTATGTCTTAAAATCATATTGGACATACCCGGGTTGATACCTACTGATATAAGAGGCAAATTATAATATTTTAACAGTAAGCAAAGGTTGATAAACTTAGACTTCAGTTTTGAGCTTTTCGGCTTATGTGAAATTACCAAAATACCCCTACGGGGCCTAGTTTGGTTAAAAATGATAAGTTTCACATACATGCTTTAACATACTGATATAACTTAGCAAATTGAGTATATTTTCTGATTACATCAGACCTGTAACTCAGGTTGTCACTTAAACTCTTTTATAAACTTTTAAATGACCAAACTACCCCTACGGGGCCTAGTTTGTGTCTAAACACGTTTCGGGCATAACGAAAGACACCTTACTGATGTCACAACATATTTGAGACATAATTAACTTAGGAAACCTGTATATAGCTCTCATGACTACCCGTCACGCTTATTACGCGTACGGTTCGGTTTATGTAACAAGTTTACATAAATTAGCCGAAACGGGCCAAACCTTAACGGTTTTATCTCAAAATCCAGAATGTGAATAATAAACCCATATTAACAAGTCTTCAAACTTGTCGGGTTTGAATCACATTCTATCCGGTCTTCGCTTAATCGTGCGTACGAACCGTATCTTGAAACTAGCCGGTCTAAGCTTAAGCTTAATAAAAGACCCGTTTAGCATTCTAATAGGTTACTATAAGCCTTCGTTCCAGATTAGGAGGACCAGTAAAAGCTACGTGCATTTTGCTTATTGTGATTAATACTTACTCAGGTAAATACTTTTAACTTATTTTCCCTATACGGGCTTGGGTTACGGTATATAGCATACCGCTTGATCGGGCATCAAATCTCCACCGTTAAAGTGGGTAGTTGAATAATTTGATCGGCTCGTTTAAACAGTCTTGTTTACTTTACAGCCTTTAGGGGGTTAATGACCATGTCCCGGATATCCTTGGCATCATCTTACGAGATGGCCACGACCTGAGCACGGGGTGTAGGCGTACACCGTCCGTGTATAACTCTATGATGTGGTGTGTCTATTGATCTTTAACCCGGACTAGATCCGGGCTACTGAACGCATAAGTAACATGTAATTCGTTCACAAGATTATAATATTAAATAATTCTCCCAAGTTATAAAAAATGTTTATGCCATGTGCATCCAAACCAATTTTCAATCATTTTCCAAAATGAGTCAGTTGAATGTATTTACCAGTGTAAACTGACGTATTTTCCCAAAAAGATTAAATGCAGGTACTAAGCGAAATTGGCTGGGATTTCTCCTAAGCATCATTAGAAGTCTCGCAAGCTTAAGATGCCTGAAGTCTGTTGAACCATAAATGTTATTTTGTTTCGATCCTACTGTGGATAAACTTCCGGATATTGTTACATTGATAAACAATATTAAATTCGGTTGTATTATATTTTAAATTTGCTTCCGCTGTGCATATTAATATTGTGTTGTTTGACTATTACGTTGCCAACCACGTCACGATACTCCCCCACCGGGCCCACCGGTGACACGTGGAAATCGGGGTGTGACAGGTTGGTATCAGAGCCAACTCTGAGTGAATTAAACACTAGCCTTCTGTGTTTAATCTCAGTACACAATAGCACCTTCTAAACCTTCGAGTCTAGACTTATAACATAGGAAAAATTCCACCTTATTCGGGTTTTTGTTTTGTCCTTTAAAATTTTATATTTTGTTATTGTTATCTTATGCTTTATTGACAGGAATATCAAAATGCCTCCAAGATTTTTCCGTAGACGGGGACGAGGAAAGGGGCCGATCACCGCCCCCAATGACCATGAAGCTGGACCGTCCAATGTACGAGCTCCAACTGCTACGGAGAGCGAAGATCCACGTCAGAACAGGAGAAACCTGTTCAAGCCGGCGAGACGATCCGTTTCGCACAGCTCTACACCTCCGGTCCACAATTCATACGGACCACATTCGGAAGACGAGCCCAACAACCCTCTGCCTTCCTACATACCGCTGCAGAGATCTTTGTCCCATCATTCCTATGGTGACCCTACACCAGTGTTCCGGGGCCGGTTCAACCCGGCCAATTACATTCAAGAGCCCGTGGGTTTTAACCCACTGGGTCCAGATGACCACTTTTCAGGAGATCACGCAGATGACATGGACGAGGATACGGACCCCGTCATGCCGGCGAGTGGTACTCCAAACCATCCGATCGAGATCTCCGACGGATCGTCTTTTCACGGATCACTCTACGGTGGTCCAGACAGTTTCCAAGCCCTGTTTAATCAGCACGAGTGGTACTATACACCTTCTCACCACTCGTCGTCTCATGGGCAGCAACAGCAGCAGCCACAGCCGCAGCCGCATCATCAAGATTCATCAGAGGATCACCGATTTGTGGCAGTTACGCCACCACCTCCACCGCCACCAGTTCAACCGGCACCTCCTCAACCGCCAAGGCGTAGGAGAACTGGTGCACGTATGTCATCACGTGCGGGAGACTTTCATTTCAGCTCCCCACGTCAGTCAAGTGCCAGCCACTACCCACCACATCAGGAGGACCTACAAATGGGTGGGCCTTCCAACCCCGCGATGTCGCAGCAGCCGCCAATGGGTTTTGACAACCCAATCCCAGCTTATACAGGTTCCATGGCATACAACCCGTTCGAGCCGCCAGTCCACCACAACTACGGGTATGCAGAGGCCGACCCTTACTTGATGACAGCCAACTACAATGCCCTGCAACCAGAAGGACCATACGGAGCTCCATGGGGAGTTGGGTACCCAACACAAGGGTACCAGATACCACCTAGGCCTATCATACGGACTCAATCGCAGCCGCCTAGGTTCTCCCCACCTGAGCATGAGGAACTCCTTCAGAGGCTGGATCAGGTGGAACGGGAAGTGCACAGGGACCGTAGGGAGAGGCAGACATTCTTCCAAGGATTAGTAGGCTTGATCAAGGGGAAGAACAAGAAGGATCATTGAATCCTTCCATTTTCTGTGTAAGCCCCTGCGTGGGTGTATTTGGTTGTTAAGCCCCTATGTGGGTATGTGTGTTTTATGTTTGTTTTGAGCCCCTGCGTGGGCCTATCTTTCCATAAACCCCTACGTGGGTATGTATGTGTGATGATTTGACCCCTGCGTGGGTCTATTTTCCGTTAACCCCTGCGTGGGTATGATGTTTAGTTGTTAAGGTCCCTGCGTGGACTAGTTGTTTGTTTTAGGCCCCTGCGTGGGCGAGTACTTGTTTAAAACCCCTGCGTGGGTAGGTTGTTGTTTGGAAAAGACCCGTTTAGGGCAACATGTAACCTATGTATAATTAATGGAATGTTATTTTTATGAATTTCATGTTTGCCATTTTGTGCATAAATAATTTATAAATGAAATAAATAAATTAAAAATCATTCCTTTTAAATTAATCTGCCTATGTAATTAAGTAATTAAGAATCTTAAAGTGTGAAACCTAGCCTCGTGTCAAATATAAGACCGGGCCAAAATGGTAAGACCTGTTTAAAAGATTCAAATCCCTGTTAACATCTTAAAACATGTTAACACTCCTGGCAGAAGTGACTCGTTAAAATCACATGTCATTCTTATATGTATAAGGATTCTTTAGAAGATTCCAAACCCAGTTATATGATCTCTGAATCATGGGTTAAGATCATCAATTAAGATGATCATATTTTACCATACGTGGTAATATGATGCCTACGGGCCCAGCTCACTTCCATATGAGCCAAAAGACAGAGGTAGCTATGACTCCCTGTCTGATAAGGATAATGAACTAGGTTCAAACCTTAAAAGTCTTGATTCTCTGAAATCATAGCGTATAATTTAAATTGTCCATGTGACTAAGCCTTATGTGCTAATATATATTGTTATTGTTTATAATTAGGATAAATTTTAATTAAAATCCTAAATTCATACGATTAACAAGTTAACCAAATGTGGTCTCTGTTTACCATGGTTAACGAGTTACCCTAAGGGGTAATTCCATAATAAACTCCCAAATAAAATATTGTCCTTGTTTTCTGCAACAGTTCAATTCAAATGGCTGAATCAAATGAAATCAATAGCCATCCAGTGGAGCAAAATGAGAACGCCCAGATTACGTTAACTGGTGCTGAATTAAAAGCGATCATAGACGGCGCTGTTACACAGGCTTTGGAAAGGCAGTATGAAGAATATAGTGGTACTCGAAGTAGGACCCACTCTGCATCACATTCAAAGCCCAGGACACATTCTGAGGGTCATAGCAAGCCTCCTCCCAAAAAGAATGGACCCAAGAAAGATGGTGATGACCGTCAGTCCACCAACCATCAAAGTGTCCCATCTCAACAATTAATACTGCATCAAGAACCCCGTAACAAGGGTTGCTCCTATAAGTACTTCGTGTCTTGTAAGCCCAGGGATTTTACTGGGGAAAAAGGAGCCGTCGACTGTATGACTTGGCTGGACGAGATGGACACGGTGGTAGATATCAGCGGGTGCGCTGAAAGGGATGTAGTTAAGTTTGTGTCACAGTCCTTCAAGGGTGAAGCGTTAGCATGGTGGAGATCTCTGATGGAGGCCTCCGGAAAGATCCCATTGTATAATATGTCGTGGGATCAATTCATTGCCCTAATCAAGGAAAATTTCTGCCCTCAACACGAGGTGGAGAAGATAGAATCTGACTTTCTATCGTTGGTGATGACGAACCTCGACTGTCAAGCTTACCTGACAAGCTTCAATACGCTGTCCCGGTTGGTTCCTTACTTGGTAACCCCGGAGCCAAAAAGAATCGCTCGCTTTATTGGTGGTTTAGCCCCGGAAATCAAGGCCAGTGTAAAAGCTTCTCAGCCAGTTACCTTCAGGTCTGTAACTGACCTTTCCTTATCCCTCACTTTGGATGCGGTCAGACAGAGATCGCTGAGGAATAAGGAGGCCGAGAAAAGGAAGCGTGAAGATGATGGTTCACGAAAGTCGAACAAGAAGCACCGTGGGAGCGGTGACAACAAGAAAGGGTCGGAGTCGAAGAAGGATGGGCATAATTCTGGTGAAAAGCCCAAGTGTAAAATTTGCAAGAAGCAGCACTATGGAAAGTGCAGACTGGAGTCGAACTCTCAGACTCAGTCAAAACCCTTTGCTTGTGGAATTTGCAAGTCCACGGATCACAAAACCCTGGATTGCAAAAAGATAAAAGACGCAACGTGCTACCGTTGCAATGAAAAGGGGCACATCAAGACCAACTGCCCTAAGTACAACAAGAAGCCTGAGGAGGCTAAGAAGACTAATGCCAGAGTCTTCAGAATGGACGCGAAAGAAGCTGTGCAAGACGACAATGTCATAACAGGTACATTCCTTGTAAATGATGTCTTTGCAAGAGTACTTTTTGATTCAGGCGCAGATAAGTCTTTCGTAGATCATAAGTTTTGTAAATTGTTGAATTTACCCGTCAAAACCTTAGGCGCAAACTATGAGGTAGAGTTAGCAGATGGTACCTTAGAAACCGTCTCTACTGTGTTAGATGGATGTGTTATATCCATTAAGAACCATTCTTTTCCTCTGTCTCTACTTCCCTTTAAGTTGGCCGGTTTTGACATAGTTCTGGGTATGGACTGGTTATCTCATAACCAGGCCCAAATTGTCTGTAAGCAGAAACAGGTGGTAATAAAGACTCCGTCTGGTGAATCACTTACCATTCGGGGAGATACCCAGTATGGGCTGCCTGAGCAGGTAACTATGCTCAAGGCTTCTAAGTGTTTGAAGAAGGGGTGTGTCATCTACATGGCGCAAGTGATTATTGATGAGCCTAAACCAAAGATAGAAGACATCCCTGTCATTTCTGAATACCCAGAAGTATTTCCAGAAGATCTACCTGGTCTACCACCAGATAGACAAGTCGAATTCAGGATCGATATCATCCCCGGAGCGGCACCAGTTGCTAGAGCACCATACAGATTGGCACCCACAGAAATGAAGGAGTTGCGGACACAGCTAGATGAATTGCTGGCTAAAGGTTTCATTAGACCTAGTTCATCTCCTTGGGGAGCGCCAATCTTGTTTGTCAAGAAGAAGGATGGGTCGATGCGTCTGTGCATCGACTATCGCGAACTTAATAAAGTCACGATCAAGAATAGGTATCCTTTGCCCAGAATCGAAGATTTGTTCGATCAGCTTCAAGGGGCAAGTTACTTCTCAAAGATTGATTTGAGGTCAGGCTACCATCAATTGAAGGTCAAAGATGAAGACGTTCACAAGACTGCATTTAGGACTCGTTACGGTCACTACGAGTTCCTAGTGATGCCTTTTGGGCTCACTAATGCACCAGCCGCGTTCATGGATCTCATGAATCGTGTCTGCAAGCCTTACTTAGATAAGTTCGTCATCGTTTTCATCGACGACATTCTCATTTATTCTAAGAATCAAGCTGACCATGAGAAACACCTTCGTTGTATTCTCAAACTTCTACATCAAGAGAAGCTCTATGCCAAATTCTCCAAGTGTGAATTTTGGCTTCGAGAGGTCCAATTTCTTGGACACGTGGTCAGTGAGCGTGGTATCCAGGTGGACCCCGCTAAAGTTGAAGCTGTTATGAATTGGCAAGAGCCAAAGACGCCTACGGAGATTCGTAGCTTCCTGGGATTGGCAGGATATTACAGGCGTTTTATTGAAAAATTTTCAAGGATTGCTGCACCCCTAACTTCCCTGACCAAGAAGAAAGTAAAGTTCGTTTGGGGCCCTAAGCAGCAAGAGTCCTTCGATGTTTTGAAACAGAAGTTGAGCAACGCTCCTGTGCTTACATTACCTGAAGGTACTGAAGAATTCGTAGTTTACTGCGATGCTTCACACACCGGCATGGGGTGTGTGCTTATGCAGAAAGGCAAGGTTATTTCCTATGCATCACGACAGTTAAAGGTGCACGAAAAGAATTACACCACCCACGACTTGGAATTGGGTGCCGTTGTGTTCACACTAAAACTGTGGAGGCATTATCTTTATGGAATCAAGTTTGTGATCTATTCTGATCACAAGAGCCTCCAGCATCTGTTTAATCAGAAAGAGTTAAACATGAGGCAACGCCGTTGGATGGAGACCTTGAATGACTATGACTGTGAAATCAAGTACCATCCCGGCAAGGCGAATGTAGTCGCTGATGCCTTGAGTCGAAAGGAAAGGATAAAACCCATCCGAATCAATGCCAAGCGCATGGAGATAAAGAATAATTTGATGGAAAGGTTGTTAGCTGCACAGAAGGAAGCTGTGTTGGAAGCTAACTATCCTAATGAAAAGTTAGGAGTAACTGAGGAGCAGTTAACTCTTAGCAAGGACGGAATTCTGAGATTGAATGGACGAATATGGGTTCCAATTTATGGGGGACTTCGTGATGTTATCCTACAGGAAGCCCATAGTTCCAAATACTCCATTCATCCTGGAGCTGATAAGATGTACCAGGATTTAAAGGCAAATTATTGGTGGATAGGCTTGAAAAAGTCTGTAGCCGCCCATGTAGCAAAATGCTTGACATGTGCGCAAGTCAAAGCCGAGCATCAGAAATCGTCAGGTTTGCTACAACAGCCTGAACTTCCTACGTGGAAGTGGGAAATGGTAACTATGGATTTTATTACCAAGTTACCCAAGACAAGGAAAGGAAATGATACGATATGGGTTATAGTTGACCGACTGACTAAGTCAGCTCATTTCTTACCCATCAAGGAGACTTATAGCTCCGATATGTTAGCCCAGTTATACGTTGATAAGATTGTAGCCTTACATGGCATACCTGTAGCTATTATCTCTGATAGAGATACTAGGTACACGTCGCATTTTTGGAAGGGTTTCCAGCAATCTTTGGGCACACGTTTGAACTTTAGTACGGCTTACCATCCTCAGACTGACGGTCAGAGTGAGCGTACTATTCAAACGTTGGAAGACATGCTACGTGCATGTGCGATCGATTTGGGTGGTAGTTGGGATAAGAACCTACCGTTAATCGAATTCTCCTACAACAATAGCTACCACACCAGCATCAAGGCTGCGCCTTTTGAGGCATTATACGGTAGAAAGTGTAGATCGCCAGTTTGTTGGGCGGAAATTGGAGATGTCCAGTTATCTGGACCAGAGATCGTGTTCGAAACGACGGACAAGATTGTCCAGATTCGTGACCGTCTCAAAGCTGCCCGGGATAGGCAGAAGAGTTACGCTGATCCAAATCGTAAGGATGTTCACTTCGAAGTAGGTGACAAAGTCCTACTTAAAGTGTCACCTTGGAAGGGAGTGATGCGTTTTGGTAAGAAAGGCAAGCTAAGCCCGAGATACATAGGACCTTTCGAGGTTATCGAACGTGTCGGGTCAGTTGCCTATAAGTTGAACTTACCGGAAGAGCTCAGTGGAATTCACAATGTGTTCCACATCTGCAATCTGAAGAAGTGCTTCGCTGATGAATCACTGGTTATACCACATACAGATGTGCATATAGATGAGAGCTTAAGATTTGTTGAAAAACCTTTGTCGATTGAGGATCGACGGGTTAAGAAGCTTCGAAGGAAGCATGTGCCTATTGTTAAGGTCAAATGGGATGCCCGTAGAGGTCCCGAATACACGTGGGAAGTTGAATCCACTATGAAAGAAAAGTACCCTTATTTGTTTCAGTAAATCTCGGGTCGAGATTTATTTTAAGGGGGTGAGGATGTAACACCTTGAAAATTCGTGTTAAATAATAAAACGACACGTGTCATGTAAGACAAAACGCGTTGTAAACTCGGATTCAATAAAGATGTTTTGGCAGGATTGAAAAGTGGCGTCATGTTAATTTTACCTCTGAACACCTCATTTATAAATCCCAAGACCCAAATTTTTATATATTAAACATCTATTATGTCCTAAATCCAGAAATGGGTTGACAATAATGAATTGGAAATACATGATAGGACCCCGCGAAGAAAAGAATTGGTAAACCTTCATTTTCGGTACTTTTATAAAGCATCCAAGCAAACAACTTCAAATGGTAGGGTTTAGAACTGTTCAAGGCACAATTGGAAGGCCCCTAACTGAGAAAATAATGTCCACAATTCGTTTATACTACTTGCCCTTTCAAAACACCAAAGATCAGCAGCTTTTTGGGCCTGATGATTTGTTACGCACCGTAACAAATAATTGTTACGGTGCGCAAGCAAGTGCCAGAGACCAGAAAACCTTCTGCAGCCTGTTATGCGCGATTGTGACCTATTTCACCGGTTTTTCTCACATGTGGACGACCCCTAGGCACCCCTAAGCACTAGGACAAGTGTTAATCAGTTATGGATGGGTCCTAGACTTTGTTGTCAACATTTTATGGTGCCTTAGTTCACTATATAAAGCTCATTAGTTGCAAAAAACATTCCCACACCTTCTCCTGCATTGTTGGATCATTTCTGGAGCTATCAAGCAACCTCAAGTGATCATATCTCGTGCATAGGACTCTTGTAAGTCTGCTAGTTCTTATTTAGTTGAGTTTAGCTTGTTTAATTAGCTAAAAGTCAAACCGTCGTAATTACGGTTTGACTTCGAGATTAGTCAATAATGGCTCAGTCATATCTTGAATTAAAAGTAGTTATAGGTTGGTATTTATGTGGGTAATAAAACCCCAAAAGGGTTTCCCCTAATCACCACCCTAACCAGGTCAAATGTCGGGTCAAACTTTTAATTAAAAAGTCAACATAATGCTTAAAATGTCATTTATGCATAATTAGCTATCTAGAACATATATAACCTGTTTGATCATTGCTATAAATTAGTAATAAGTGTAAGAACATGTCCAAACATGTTCAACCCGACTATTTCCTGTTTAGACCCGGTTCGGAACCGAAAGTCACATAGTTTGACTTTCGCTTTGACTTTCAGTTCTGACCCGTTTAGGCATGTTTTAGAAATGCCTCAGAGCTTCAATTGGATTAGGATGCATGTTAGAACAACCCTCTGTGATTATACACCTTGGTTCACTAGTTATCCAATTAATATGCATATTTTCGTTAATTGCTCATATGTTGACCGTTATGCCCTTACTACCTTAAAACGTGATTTATGAAAATGTAAAAGTTTAGAAACCTTAGTTACTGATATATAAACTTGTATGCAAATTTTGACATCAGTTTGACTTATAGATTAAGAGTTATGCTCAATATCGCAAAATTAATGCTTTATATTAATAAAACGGCGTAATTAGCGTATAGCCTAGTTAAGCCGACTTTTTGGTATCAAACTTAATACCCACTGATGTAATATATTATTTTGGGATTTTTAAATATTTTTAATTAATTTTAGGCTGAGCATAACTAGTAGTCGTAGGCTTAATCCGGTAATTGTCGGTTTTGCCCTTACGGTCCATAAAATGTGTTTTACTTATTTAAACGACTCCAAACCTTTTGCTACTGATCACATATGTTAAATAAATTAGTTTAAGACCTCTGGAAATATAAAAATATCAGATTTAAGTATCGAACCCGGAAATGGCCTTTAATCGCCAAAATTAGCGTTTTTAACGCAAAGTATGTCTTAAAATCATATTGGACATACCCGGGTTGATACCTACTGATATAAGAGGCAAATTATAATATTTTAACAGTAAGCAAAGGTTGATAAACTCAGACTTCAGTTTTGAGCTTTTCGGCTTATGTGAAATTACCAAAATACCCATACGGGGCCTAGTTTGGTTAAAAATGATAAGTTTCACATACATGCTTTAACATACTGATATAACTTAGCAAATTGAGTATATTTGCTGATTACATCAAACCTGTAACTCAGGTTGTCACTTAAACTCTTTTATAAACTTTTAAATGACCAAACTACCCCTACGGGGCCTAGTTTGTGTCTAAACACGTTTCGGGCATAACGAAAGACACCTTACTGATGTCACAACATATTTGAGACATAATTAACTTAGGAAACCTGTATATAGCTCTCATGACTACCCGTCACGCTTATTACGCGTACGGTTCGGTTTATGTAACAAGTTTACATAAATTAGCCGAAACGGGCCAAACCTTAACGGTTTTATCTCAAAATCCAGAATGTGAATAATAAACCCATATTAACAAGTCTTCAAACTTGTCGGGTCTGAATCACATTCTATCCGGTCTTCGCTTAATCGTGCGTACGAACCGTATCTTGAAACTAGCCGGTCTAAGCTTAAGCTTAATAAAAGACCCGTTAGCATTCTAATAGGTTACTATAAACCTTCGTTCCAGATTAGGAGGACCAGTAAAAGCTACGTGCATTTTGCTTATTGTGATACCTCAAACCTGGTTTGGGATGGGTATTTATAGCCGATGAGTGAAGGAGGGTAGTTGAGTAGCTAGTCTGACACCGCACAGTCTTCTGCAGGTGTGTCAGGCCTGTCGGTTATGATGGTGATGCCACGTCTCGCTGTGGTGTCAGTCTGTCGCTTACATGTGGGCTGCCACTTGCACTGTGGTGTCAGTCCCACTTGCCTTGTATGCAGGATGCGGTGCCAGGCCGCATCGCTGCGTGCGGTAACTGATGTTGTTCCCGCGTTCTTGTTCTGGCCAAGACATACAAGGCAAGTGGTGTCAGTCCCACTTGCCTTGTATGCAGGATGCGGTGCCAGGCCGCATCGCTGCGTGCGGTAACTGATGTTGTTCCCGCGTTCTTGTTCTGGCCAAGACATATAAGGGATGCGGTGCCGTGCCGCATCGCCGCTTGGTGACTGTTACTGTTGTCCAGATCCCTTGTCGTGACGAAAATGTTCATAGGATGCGGTGCCAGCCCGCATCGCTATGCGTAACATCCGTTCCGTACTTAAGGTAAGTCTTCTCATCACTGGACAGATTGGTTTCACCCGCTGTGTTCGCACGTGCCCGCACGGACATAGATAAGTTCTTGCTGGTGGGGGTTTTTGATAAGGGTAATGGTCACTCGCGGTCGTGCTGACGCGAGATCTAGGACCATACCCCTTCAAGTCCCCCAAGTCTAGTGTTGCTTCCTTATGCAAGTTGCATGTGGGAGGAATACTGGACTATGGTGTCTAGAAGGTAGAATATGGGCCATGCGGATGGCTCCTGCTTCAAGTAAATCAAGCTGGGGGTTCGGTAGAGTCGTGTGACGTATCTTCCGTATCGGTGAGCAAGTTCCGTCTGATACGGAATTCTCAGCCAAGGATTTGATCCGGTAATATGGTCTACCTTTTTCTGATGTCATCAGCCACCTGTTGGTGTTTCGAACCAACCTTTGATACGGTGACTGAAGATGTTAGCAGGTTTCGAACCAACCTTTGAGATGGTGACGGAAGATGTCCGTTACCGCAACTCTAGTTGTAAACTCTGCGTCAGCGGAGGTAATGCTGTAAGTGCTTTGCTCAAGCTCTATGTTCATCAACTGGACATACAACGATGATCCCTGCTTTGCGGGGTATTCGTGTTCTCCAGCTTAGCTCTCAAGTAACCGCACGTCCTTTGTGGTTACTTCGTTGCCGCATATCGTTGACCATGTTTGGTTGAACGATGTGGGGTACTTGCATCATTGTTGGCCGTGTTTGGTCGAACAATGTGAATCTGTACTATGGGCAAATAAACATGGTTATTGGCCTGGTAGTGCCCACCATTGTTTATTCTATGCGGTCCATAGGTGGGCAAACAGAGTCATAAGCAGACTTGTTACCACTGTTGCTTGTCTTGTTGCTCAAGGAGATCACTTTAGATACTTGGGAATCTGAGTGAAACTCGTCCGCATACGTTCTGTAACCACTTTCCTTCACGCGTAGTTGGAAGGCAGTTTTCCTGGAAGTAGCTTTAATCAACCGTGTGGCGGTTTAGTCGTGGCTCTTCCGTAGCTACCGTCTGTGTATTTGTATTTCGCCGCAGCTACTCGTGAGTGTCTGCGGTTTACAGCAAAGAACTCGCTTCTAGAGAGCTTGAAGCTTGTATATGGCTCTTGAAGGATCAGGAGTCAGGGTTGCTGATGTGCGGCTGCTCAGCATACTTGTCCTTTATCCTAAGGAAAAGCTGTTTGCGTCCCTCTGTGGTTGTGAACCGGACACAAGGGATTTGAAGCTTGAAGAAGCTTGCATGGAATGCGGTTTACCGCATCCTGAGGGGCGGTTTTCGCAGTCCAAAGAACAACGCTGGTTCTGAGTATCTGACACACCTGTACGGGCTCGTGTGTGTCATCTCCGCATATTCCACGTGTGCTCGTAGGTATATGCGGATATTGGTTATACCCCCTTACATAATGTAGAGGTATATATTTTTGCGTTTTTTGAGGGGTATGTAAAAAACGACATGCGGTATGGGTTATGGTGCGGTATACCAGAGAAACCGCATGCCGCTTATGTTTGGATAATGTTGTCGCTTTGTTGTTGCATATGTGGCTTGAACGCACGTGTGAGTTGGTGAAGGTTGGTAGAATTTTATGGCATGTGCTGAAATGAAAGGACGTTTGCACTGCCCAATGCAATAAATGCACTGTAGCAGGAGTGTAAAAGTCCTTTGTTGTCAGGCGCGTGGGCGGCCACTCGCGCGTGGTAACCGTCAGCGGAACCGTCGCTGAACACGTGGCGTCGCGTAATTTGCTGTTTTCAAACGTGATGAGTCGGTTACTGCCATGCATTAATTGCGATCGGTATATAAAGGGAAACCGTTTGATTTCTCCTCACTTGTTCAAAATTTCAAAAATTTCCCGGTGAGAGAAAGAGAGCGTTCTTCGTCTTCTCCGATAAACTTTGTTGATATTCCGGTGAGTTGTGAGTTTTTGAACTCATTTTCTGTTTTCTTCGTTACATTCTCCGATGGCTGAACCATCGAATCCACATAATGTTGAGGGTGAAAACCCAAATCCTTCTTCGCCGGCGGCGGCGGAAGAGGAAGAAGAAGGTGGTGCTGCCCCCGGCGGGGGCTTACCAGTGTTGAAGTGGTCGAAGGGTCAGTTTAACACCCTGATGACCAGTATTCAGATGCCCCAGGAGTATGGGGCTGTCCACCCACATGAAGGTGAGACCGGTGCCGATGCTCCGGCCGGTTACGTCACCATGTGGTCTGATTTCTTCGTTGATGGTAATCTCCGGTTACCATTGACTGTGTTTGTTGCTGAGATTTTGGAGTTTTACAAGCTCCATATCTCTCAACTGAGTCCGTTTGGCATGATCTGGATTCGGAATTTTGAGTATACTTTCCGTGCTCTGAGAATGGAGCCTACAGTTGAAAGCTTCCGGCGGTTCTACCAGTTGACGGTGAATACTGGTTTCTTTTCTTTTGGTCAGCGTTATGGTAGTCCCAAGCTGATGACCCCTCCCAAGGGTATCACGAAGTGGAAAACCAGATTCTTTTATGTTAAGGCTGCCGCGATCGTTGCCAGGATGACTTTTCGCAATGTGAACGAGACGATCGTAGCAGAAAGTATTGAGGTTCCTAATGCGAAGACGGTGGATTGGTTCCCCAGGCTGCGGACCATTGAGTTCAAGAAGTTGGACAACTCGCAGTTGTGGGTGCTACGGATGATGTTGACCAGGCCTGATAGGAAAGCAAGGCCCGTTGTGCGGGAGAATAGTGGTGGTAAGTATTTTTACTCTTGTGTGGTTTCCTTACTTCCTTGTGTGTTACTGATTTGTAAGTGTACTATCAGAGGACGCTGCCCTGTGGAGGATATTTGATCCGAACTTCACGGGCAAGGTTGAGATACATCGGTGTGCGGAAGGTGAAAAAGGTTATAACTTAACCATTCTTGACAACTTTCGCGTTCCTGATCGCGAGGGGCTGAAGGCACCCCTGCTGCAAGGCAAATGTATAGTCCATCTTTTTACTTGCTTTGTAAATAAGTGCACCTTTCTGACTTGCTTGTTTGATGATTTAAACGTAGGTACTCTTGGGGCCTTGGGCGATTTTGAGGTGAAGGGTGCTCCCAAGAAGCATGTGGAGAAAACTGTGCGGGGTCGCCACAAGAAAAAACCTGAAACCACAGTTGTTCCTCCGTTGGTTCCGCACGCGGCAGGTAACTCTTGTTCTCGTTTCCGCAGATATACCGATTACGTGGTAGTGTCTGACACCCTTGAGGGTTTGGGTGTTCAAGGTGGTGGTGCGGCAGCAGGTGGATCCTCTGCGGGTTCCAAGCCTGCTGATGAGAGAAGAAGAAAAGGAGGGCAGAGGAGAAGGCTGCTGGTGCCGGTGAGAAAAAACGTCCGAGGTTGCAAACGAAACGGACAACTGTTATTTCTCAGGCGAAGCCTGCGGTTGTGTCTGGTAAGTGAATCATCACCTTACAATTGCTTGTCATTGTACTTGTAATTAATAAGTTATTTTTGCTTTGTTTGCAGAACCGTAAGATGAAGGGTTCTCCTTATTTGATGCTCCTCTTTCCCCCTCGCATGACGCGGCTGCGGATGCGGGGGTTAATAAAGAATTTACCAGAAGCCCTTCCATTGAATTGGTGCCTGAGCCCTCTGTGCGGGCAGAGGATACCGGAAAGAAAACCGTGGCCCAGATCTTCGATACGGTGGATTCTCATGATAATCTGATCTCCCCGCAGGATACTGATGATCTGAACCTGAAGTTTTCTGATGCTGAAAAGAAAAATCTCCTGCTGCTGAGAAGGCTTCCGGTTCCGCTTCTGGGGGTGCGGGTTTTAAAGGGCCTCATATTCAGCTTGAAGAGTCTGAATTGGAGTTCTACTAACGTACCTATACGGAAGACCGGGCTGTGAACTATCATCGTCCCCTTTGGAGCATTATGCAAGGGGATGATATTTCAAGTGATCATGCTGCTTGTAAGGAGATTTTGGGTGGGCACCCCGTTTGAAGTTAATCGGGCCCGCGCTTTTCCCCGCGAGCTCCGGATAAACCAACTCTCCTCCATGCTTGTTGGGAGTTCCATAATGGCGAATGCCATTATGGAAGACTACAAGGTGTTGGTGCGCAAGGAGGAGGAAAGTGCTCGCTTGCGGGCTGAGGCTGAGGCGTTGGTGAAGGCTGCTCGTGAGGGTGCGGAGCAGTTTAAAAGGGATAAGGCTGCTTTTGAGCAGCATAAGCAGACTGAGGAGTGGGCTGCAACTTCCGGCCTTAAACAGGTTCGTACTCTCGCCAAATTGCTTTCTGATGAGGGCAAGAGTTGGAAAGAAACACTTTTTAATGAGCGCAAGACTTGGAAAGAATCTTGGGCCAAACAGAATGAAACGCTGTTTCGTGTTCGTCAGGAGCTGACTAATGTCAAGGCAGCGAATGCTGCTTTGGTCAAGGAGAAGGCCGCAGCTGAGGCGGTTGCCAAAGAGGCCACGGAGGCGGGTGCCCGCACTGCCAAGGCTCTTGAAGAGGCCAATGCTGACCGCACTAACTTAAACAAGAATGTTAAGGGCCTTCAGGTATGAGTTTCTTTTGCTCTTGACTTTGTATATTTTTTCCACAAGTATGATTGATTATCTTTGTATACTTGTGTTTTCCTTGTTGAAAAGCTGAAGTGCAGAGCCGGGTGACATTATTGAGGAGGTCACTGCCCGCGCTGCTGAAGTTGAAGTGCGGGCAAGGGAGGTTGCTGAGGCTAGAGACAGTCTGACTTCTTCCTTTGAGCAGTTGAAGGCTGATCGTGATTGGATGCGTTATCACGGTATCGGGCATGTAAGTATCCGTTGCCTTTGCTATCTTTTTAGGTTTGACTTTGCTAACCTTATTGCTTGTATTTTGCAGATTGCTAGTGCTATCCTCGACGCACCTAAGAACGCAGCTGCTGTAGGGGAGATTAGTCTGCGTGCGCGGGAGGCTGGTTTTAAAGCTGGCTACAACCGATGCATCAGTCATATGAACCTTTTAGCCCAAGGCAAATTTACTGATGAAAGGTCTGGGTTCCATGGCGTGGATACTGAAGCGCGTCTTGCTGCCGCTCTTGCAGCGTACAACGACATGTCCATTTCCGCCCTTGAGGAAGTTGATAAATGCTTGGATGCCGAAGACTGGGTGGACCGCTTACGGTTGTTGTATGGTGATGAGGAAGAGGAGGAAGAGACCACTGGTGGTGGCAATGGTGGTGCGGGTTCCAGCGGTACAAAGAAGGACTAGGTTGGCCTGCGTGCCCTTTTTTTTGTTTCCTCGATGTAAATGTTAGAAACTTTATGTAAATCTCTTGTGCACCGCATAGGCGTAGAAATTTTTTGAATATAAAGTTTTAACCGTTTTGTTCAAGTTATACAAGTGTTTTTACTACTTGCACGTTTGAACTTGTATGAGTTAATGTTATTGTGAATAACACTAAGTCTGAATTTTCCTTTTGCATATCTAGGTGATATGCAAGTATGAAGAACTCTATTGGCTGTAAAGCGCGGTTGAGTATGCTCTATACCTTTGTCGTATCAGCATTAGTCAATTCCTGTTTTTATCCTGTTAGGGTTTGGGAATTGTGTAGGCTTTGTGAAAACCGTATGTGCGTATCCAGCCGGATAGACATTTAACGTTTTGCTTTTGCTGGCCTATTACAATATTTGTGTGTGGTCACCACTTTGTGTGGGTATCGCGAATGAAGATTTTGTCAATATGTTTTTGCAGATACCGCAAAGTGGAACACACATTTGTAATAGAAGTAAATAAACAATATTGCATTGAATCGTTCATTTATTTATTTGCAAATTGCCTGCGGCCCGATAGGTTACATAGTAAATGTAAAAACAGGGCTTACATGTAACAGCGTCAAAGCTGTTGTGCATTCCATGTGCGTGCAATAGGTTCGCCCTCTAATGTTTGTAGTCTATACGCGCCTTTGCCCAGGACCTCTTGGATGAGGTAGGGTCCCTCCCACTTGGGGGCAAGTTTCCCTGGGCGTTCAGCATTAGATGCTTCATTATCGCGAAGGACGTAGTCTCCCGGGTTGAAAGTACAAACGCGGACGCGTGAATTGTAGTACTTTTCAAGATTGGTTTTGTATTTGGCCTCGTTGATGGCAGCGTTTTCACGCCTTTCTTCTAGGAGGTCTAAATCATACCTGCGCTCCTCACTGTTGTCTATTTTGTCGATAGCCAACATTCGGGGTGAGGGGAGACCTACTTCCGCGGGGATCACCGCTTCTAAGCCGTAGACAAGGCTGAAGGGTGTCTCACCATGACTTGTTTTTGGGCTTGTCATGTGGGCCCATAATATACTCGGGAGTTCATCGACCCAGCCACGTCTGGCTGTTCCCAATCGTGCTTTGATGCCTTCGACTAAACTTTTATTGATACTCTCAACTTGGCCATTCCCTTGCGGATGCGCCACTTAGGAGAATATGTGTTCAATGTTTAGTTCCTTTAGCCATTTTTGAAACTCATCGGCAGCGAAGTTGGTGCCGTTGTCGGTAACGATGCACATCGGTAGACCGAAACGACAGATGATATGTTCCCATACGAATTTCCTTGTTATCATAGCGGTGGTTGAGGCGAGCGGTTTTTCCTCTACCCATTTTGTGAAGTAATCAACAGCCACTATGATAAATTTCACCACACCTGGTGCGTCCGGAAATGGTCCTACCACATCGATTGCCCATTTTTGGAATGGCCATGCGGTGGTGACGGGGATGAGGTTGTTCTTGGGGCGCAAGGTCTTGGGGGCATGCCGCTGACAACTGGAACACTTGCGCAGGACTTTGACCGAATCCAGGTGCATACCGGGCCAGTAGTACCCGACGTTCATAATCTTGGCCACCACCATGCGTGGGCCCGCGTGTATGCCACAGATGCCCTCGTGTATCTCTCTGATAAGGTACGTGGCATCTTAGGGGTCGACGCATCATAGGAGTGGCCCCAGGTATGATTTACGGTATAAGATACCGTCTCCCATTTGGTAATGACACGCTTTGTGCTGTAACTTACTTGCTTTCGGGAGTAACACCTGATTACAAGTATGCAATGACTGATGTCATCCAGGATGTTGTACCGTACTGGATGACATTGACTTGGCGCAGGGGTACTGAGGGATTTTGCAGAATCTCGATGCGTATCTCCTTTGCCAGATGTTGGAAGCTAGTGGATGCAAGTTTTGATAGTGCATCTGCGGGCTTGTTTTCACTTCTGTTAATATGGCGAATATTGAAGGAAGTGAACTTTGATTTCAGTTGCAAGGCTTGTTCGAGGTAGAGTATCATGATGTCCCCTTTTGCGGCATAGTCGCCGCGCACCTGCCCTGCAACCAATAATGAGTCGACGTGTGCTTCCAAATGTTGGACGCCGAGTTTGACTGCCAGTCGTAGCCCTGCCAGTAGAGCCTCATACTCTGCTCGTTATTTTTGCTTTTGAAATCGAGGCGGATTGCATAGGTAAGCTCTTGGCCATCGGGGCTGACGAGTCGCAGACCCGCACCTGCACCTTCCTCATTGGATGCACCATCGGTATATAGTGCCTAGGTTTCTGAGGAGGACGGTGGTGGAGTAGGGTTTTGTTCTTCTTCGCATTCCTGAATGCGATTTGCCGGTACTTCGGCCACGAAATCAGCTAGAACTTGGCCTTTGATTACGGGGCGCGGCTTATAAATCAGCGTGTGTGCGCCTAGTTCAATGGCCCATTTTGCTAATCTCTCTCAGAAATATCGGGTTTCGATAGGATCGGGCCGATCCTATAGTTGGTTAACACAGTGATGACGTGGTTTGCAAAGTAACGTCGTAACCGTCTCGATGCGTGCACTAGTGCTAGTACCAACTTCTCCATGATGGAGTATCTTGTCTCTGGGTCGTTGAGCATTTTGCTGATATAGTAGATGGGTGTTTGAACTCCCTCTCGCTCCACTATGAGTACCGCGCCTACGACGTTGTCTGCGGCAGATATGTATAAGATAAGTGGCTCTTTCTTGCGTGGTGCGGTTAGAGTTGGGAGTTGAATCAAACACTCTTTCATTTCCCGGAAAGCGTTTTCGGCCTCTGCTGTCCATTGGAATTGCTCATTTTTTAAGCAGTTCCACAGGGTCTTGATGAAAGGATAAGACTTAGTTGCATGGTTGGCTAAGAATCTATTCAGTGCGGCTAGCCTGCCGGCTAGTCGTTGCATTTCTTTCATCGTGGAAGGCGATGGCATGCGCTCGATCACCTGAACTTTTTCCGGGTTCACCTTGAATCCATCTTTTGTCACGATGAATCCAAGGAACTTGCCTTCTTCCATTCCAAACGAGCATTTCCCTGGGTTGAGCTTCATATTGACGCTTCGCAGAGTTTGGAATGTTCTTTCAATATCGGTGAGCATGGTATCCTCTTCCATGCTCATGACGACTAGGTCGTCCATGTAGATCTCGACACTTTTGCTGATTTGATCACCAAAAGTGTCGTTCATCAATTTTTGGTAGGTTGCGCCCGCGTTGCGCAACCCGAACGGCATTTTCGTATAACAGTAATTCCCGGTAGGTGTGCGGAATGCCGTTTTATCTTCGTCCTCAATTGCCATCTGTACCTGGTGATAGCCTTTGTAACAATCGAGGAAACACTTCCATCGAAATGGTGCGAGGTTGTCGACTTTCTCGTCGATCTCTGGAAGTGCGTAACAATCCTTGAGGCAAGCTTTGTTGAGATCTTTATAATCGACGCATATGCGCCAGCCCCCGGTTGGTTTTTCTACCATGACTGGGTTGGACAACCAAGTCTGGTACTTGACTTCCCGCAGGATGCCTGCGGAGAGCAGTTTTTTGACCTGCTCGTGCATCGCCTCGTTCTTTGCGGATCCCAGGTGGCGTTGGCCTTGGATCACCGGCTTGATACCTGGCAAGGTATTCAAGAAATGTTGCGCAACTTCGCGTGACACCCCTGCCATGTCCGCAGGTGTCCACGCAAAAATATCCTGGTTCCTGAAGAGGAGCTGCTTCAGGCGCGCTCTGATGTTGTTGGACAAGGCGTGGCCCAACGTGACCGTTTGCTCTGAGTGTCTTGCGTTAAGAACCCATTTTTCTGGTTGGGTGTTGGGGGTAGGCCTTGCTATCTTTGTCGGACGCAGTTCGTCCGACGACATGACCTCTCTGCGTGCGTAGATTATCGCGACCCCCGTTTCGGTTGGGAAACCGACAGCAGAGTGGGGTACGGACGTAATCATGTTGAAGTCGCCTTGGGACTCCCTCCCGAGAAGCACGTCGTATTTGGAGGTGTGAGGTAAAACCATGAAGTTTACCTCCTCCGTTCGTGTGTGCCTTCCGTTAGTGAGGCGCACAGGAAAAGTGATTTGGCCCAGGGGGAATACGGTTTCCCCCGCAAATCCGGCCAAAGGGTAGTCTACCTGCTGCAACCGATCCTTGTCTTCTTGATCGAACTGGTTGAAGCACTGCTCATATATGATGTCAGATGTACTGCCCGGGTCGATGAAGAGTCGCTCGGTGCAGTAGTGAGTAAGGTAGCCTGTGATAACGACGGCGCGCCTGTCGTGCGGTCCGCCTAGGACTTTTGGAAAGACAACTTGCTCGTCCTTCCAGTCATTGTCCGGTCTTCTTGCCGGCTTGCGCGGCTTTTCTCGTCCTTCATTGATCATGTGGGTTGAGGCCACGTACATGGTCCTCTTACCCGTGGAGGGACCCTCGTTGTGGGGGGGTGATGCGCTTGGTTTGTTTTTGCGCGGCTGGCAACAGATGCTGCAGCTTCCCCTCTTTTAGGGCTCGCTCAATCTCCAGTCGGAGACTGATGCAGTTGTTTGTTGTGTGGCCCGAGTCCTTGTGATACTCACAGTAGAGTGCGAGATCCTGGTTCTTTTTGGACTTCATCGGTTGGGCCGGTCGCAGGAATTGTGCATCCGTAAGGAGGACGTCGCTTGGCGACTGGTTGATCTCGGTCCAGTTACGGTCCCGAGATTCCCTCTTCGACGCCCTGTTTTCACGTTGGGCGTTGATCGTTGCCCTTGCGCCGGGCTGGTTATTACGCGGAACATATGGTTTGGGATCGTTGCCGCGATTCCATGTGTTCCGGTTGCGTTTGTTGTTGCGCTTGGGCTCTTGGCAGGAGGAATGGCCTTCCGCTTGGTGCTGTGCTTTTGTCACGTGCGGCTTGAGGGACCGCTGAGTCTGGGCGTACATCTTGACCTCGGCCATGACGTCTTCCCATTTCTTTGGCAAGCCTTCCTTGCCGGAAATGGTCATAACCATTTCTTCGTCCTTGACGGCTCGAATGAAATGGTTGCGTGCCATTTGGTCTGCAACGCCGCCTATCTCTAGGCACTCTTTGTTGTAACGGACGACAAACGACTCGAGAAATTCGTTGTCTCCGTGCCAGATGTTCATGACGTCCATAGAATCACGTTCGTGACGTCGCTGCTGGCTAAAATGTGCGAGGAACTTTGCTTGCAAGTCCTCAAATGAGGCAAGTGATCCCACTGGCAAAGAATCGAACCAAGCCCTCGCCAGACCCTTGAGGGTCTGGGGGGAAAAATGACACCAGGTGGGCTCGTCCCACCTGCCGTTGCACCCTGCGCCGGTGAAGATGTTCATGTAATTGTCCGGGTCGGACGAACCATTGTATTTCCCAATGTTTAATGGGAATTTAGTGGTGGTGACATCGGCGTGGGCAATCTTCGGGGCGAACTTGGAGTTTTCGGCCGCAGATTTTGGCCTGTAGGGTTGGCTCTGGTGGCGCTTTGCAGCGCGGAGGTATGTGGTGTGGGGTTGAGTGGGAGGAACATAATTGCGTTCTCCTGGTCTACTGCTAGTAGCATGAGACTCCCCGCAGTATGCACGGTTGTCCGGATCGGTACGGCCATGTCATTCATGGTGGGACTGAGGTCCCAGCCGGCTATGGATGCCGGGGCCGCGGTGGGCTGTGGATTGACGCCTGTTTTCGCCATGAGGGCCCAGGCGGCTATGTATTGGGCCCCTGCTCCGGGACCCGTATGAGGAATCGTCCTCATTAATTGTGCGGAAGTCACAGTAAGAGGAGCTGCGGTCTTCATGCCTACTTCGGGAGGCTGGGTATGTGGGGGCCCTGCCGTCGTATTGTAAAATACGACCCGCAGGTGTATGCGGTGCCGGGGTGGGCCCGACAGGTACTTGCGCTTCTGCGCAATCTCTGTTGTATGCTGCGGCCAGCAAAGCTTGTTGTTGGTCATACCAGGCATGGAGGTTCATGCCTGGAGGTATCACAGAAGCATATTGTGAAAGATCTTGTGCGAACGTAAGGGATGCGCCCCATTGCGTTGATGTGCCAATGTGGTCAGCATTTGGGGCTGGGGGTGGTCCCTGCGGGCCCTGGGTTTGCGGGGTTTAGGTTATCCCCGGTAGTGTTGTTTAGACGATCAGACATGATCTTGGGAGAGAAAGGGATGTTGAAAAAAGTGCTAAGAGTAGCGGTGGGCGCCAATGATGAAACAGTGGTTAACCGAGGTGGTTAATTCACTGGTCTCGTCAAGTAGGGTTAATCCCTTCTTTCCGAGGATCGCTGGCTGGATCGTCCGTTGGTTGATCTCCTGCACAAGGAAACAAACCGTGACTCGTAACAAGGAGAATGGGGTGGGGGTGCTCCTTGTTACCACTCTCCGGCGTGAGAATCAATAATTTGCTTGGGAAGCAAAGTGTGATAGTAGTAGTAGTGAGAGAGTTGTGAAGAGATACCTCAAACCTGGTTTGGGATGGGTATTTATAGCCGATGAGTGAAGGAGGGTAGTTGAGTAGCTAGTCTGACACCGCACAGTCTTCTGCAGGTGTGTCAGGCCTGTCGGTTATGGTGGTGATGCCACGTCTCGCTGTGGTGTCAGTCTGTCGCTTACATGTGGTCTGCCACTTGCACTGTGGTGTCAGTCTCACTTGCCTTGTATGCAGGATGCGATGCCAGGCCGCATCGCTGCGTGCAGTAACTGATGTTGTTCCCGCGTTCTTGTTCTGGCCAAGACATATAAGGGATGCGGTGCCGTGCCGCATCGCCGCTTGGTGACTGTTACTGTTGTCCAGATCCCTTGTCGTGACGAAAATGTTCATAGGATGCGGTGCCAGGCCGCATCGCTATGCGTAACATCCGTTCCGTACTTAAGGTAAGTCTTCTCATCACTGGACAGATTGGTTTCACCCGCTGTGTTCGCACGTGCCCGCACGGACACAGATAAGTTCTTGCTTGTGGGGTTTTTTGATAAGGGTAATGGTCACTCGCGATCATGCTGACGCGAGATCTAGGATCATACCCCTTCATACACGTTGTGGTGTATATATCCTAGAAAATCTAGAAATTGCCGTTCATTTTTTTAAACTATTTATTAAACTTTCAACATATATTACAAGATGAGATCTAAGGTTTTCTAATCATTCAATGTCTTTAAGAATGACCACCGGCACTGGCAAGGGTGCTTTTAATTCCTACTGAATCTATGTCCAGGGTGTTTTATTTATGTTGACTGCATTTTATTTATATTTGGTTGTTGGTATTGGTTGCAAATTATTTATTTGTTTTTCTTGAAAAATCAAAATTATAGCAGCTTGCATGAGCTAAATAAAATTATTTTGACTCTAAACTAGCTGAAACTTATATCAGAATTGTTAAGCATGCATTCCTTGAGACGATTAAACACTATAACCCTGAAGTTAAGAGAGAAATTACTCAAGTGAGCTGATTTGCAACTAATTATTTTTAGTCCATGTCGTTTGGAACAAATATAAGTGCACATTAGGTGACACTAAATGCTAATCAACCCTTGTGCGCTTATGATCAATCCATTCATAATTAGTGATGACATATCGATTAACATACAAAAATTTCATCTTAGACGTAGCGCGCCTTTTGGATCTTTTCAGAAAAAACTGATCCATCTTAGTTTATGTTTCAAAGGATTTTTGCATCAAACAAATTGTCCTGTGATTCAAGATAGATAATTGGCTAATGAAGACAAAGGTGCTAAACAAAGCCCCCTTTTCTTCAACTCCATATTTGAACTAACCCTTCTCTTGTTTTGTCCTTCACACATGCCAACTTTCTCCTGCAAAATCCAGATCATACAAACAAATGGTAAGTTAACCTTATTTTTGAATTATTACACTTTTTTTTCTTTTTTTCTTTTTCAACACGAACCGGAAGAAGATTGTTTAAACTAACCTCTGAGATGTGTAGGGTTTTCGTCTTGTCGATTTTCACTTGATCAAAATAAGTAACCTGCTTATAACAAGATGAAGAGGGAATTAGTGAACATGGGTAAATAATCTTCCTAACGCGTATATAAATTATAAACACCCGAAAAATCAAATGAACCTTCCCAAAACCCTACTGAGGCTGAGCTAACCCTTAATGCTTAACATGTTCATTTTGTGATTCCAGTTATTCCACACATATTTGGATATGATTTCATTATCTTGTAATCTCTCACCTATTAATATTGTTTCATGAATTCTCTCTTAAAATTATATTTAGATGATTTTGGGAACAAACTGTCTTTTAATTTTGTTTTTAAACACGTGAAAATCACTAGAAACTTATTTAGCAATGGAATCGATCAAGGCGTTTTAATAATAATTTATGTAAAGATACCTTTGGACAGCTCAAAGGAGAACTAGCAGTGTCTTCTAAAGAATCATCAATTATTGTTTCTTTGTTTTTTCTTTTCTTCAACCTCAGGTTCTTACTGTGACCATCTTGAAAGCAAGCTGCATTCTTGACAATAGAGGAAGAAGTAGCATCTGGTACTAATGAATTTAGGGTTTCATCACAACTCATGATCACTTTATGATCATTTTGCCATAAAAACTCTTCAAAGTAAAAGGTCCAGCTGCTTTCTTCAGGCTCTTCATCATTGTTCATGGGTGTTTCTTGAAAACTCTTCATGTTTTCAAGAATATAAAGTAGGGTTTGTTTGTTTGTTGTTAGGCTGTTTGCAAAGTCCTACATGGGTTGTATATATAGCTATAATTCTATGAATTTAAAACAAAAGTAAACTCAAGATCACCTGTTATGGAATCTTGATTGTGGGCCTCATATAAAGAGTTGGGTTGATCATAGAGGGAAAGTTTTGACCTTTGTTGTTTATGGTTCTTGAATTTGATTATTACATATTTCAAACCCAATTTGTTTCAACTAATTGTTTGAATTTGAGCCACTTTAAATTTAATGAAAACCAATGTATGGATTACAGGAAGAAATGAGTTGACCGGACAAGTTTAATTAATAATAATTAAATGGATAAATATTTAATATACGGATTAAGAAAACAAATTGTTTGGATTCTATATATAAATATGAGTATAGTTTGATGGCTTCCTCCACTACATAGTTATATATGTTTAATCTTTATTTATAAGACTTAAATAAATGGGTAAATTAATCATTACCTCTAGAATAAACAAAGTGTTTTATATATACATCAACTACTTTCTTGGTGTGGACTAATAGAAAATATAACTTCACGAATCCAACTTGTATACAAGAACAATATATAACCTTAATTGGATGATTGTTGGAACTACGTACTAAAGGTGACAATAAAACTCCAATAATAATCTAACATATAAATAAATCTAATGTTAGTGTCTTCGAGTCGTTGCTAGTTCTTTCCGTTACTAATATAACATTAGGTAACGGATCAATCTAGGATGAGACTAGTGGGTGCACTCTCATCTTCTAATATTCATACTTAGTAAAACTGCACAAACTTTATGTATAAAATTATGATTTTTCTTCAATAATTGATAAGCTATTTGTAAATCTTAGTTGTTTATAGTATCTAAGGTGTTGCTTATGTGATTAACATTGAAGTTATATATAGTTTTGTTGCATTGTTTATCATATGTGTACATACCGGAATTCAAATATATGTTAGAATGGATTATAGTTTTAATACTTAATCAAACCAAATATGAATCTACGAAAAAGCAATTAAGTAATCTATGGATCTAGTAATTCTCTCAAAGTTGATAGTTCTTGTGGATTAGCTTAGCCTATGACTTTAAAAACACTTGTCATAATTTGGTTGGTAATGGTTGACATTATGTTTATAAAATGATAATAATTATTTATTATATCCATTTACATCATTATCATTGATCATCCTTCTCTGTGATACCAATTTCGTCATCTTAAAGGAAATTATCACATCTGGTGAATTTAATATTTATCGGATAAAGTTAATGAACAAATTGTATACTAACTTAAAACACAAACATTACACCTCAAATTAAGTCGGTGCCACCGACTTTACACCTCAAATTACAATTTTGTCCTTTGCTATAATTTTCATTTTGGCTCCTCACTATTTTCCATTTTGGCTCTCTCATTTTTTTAACTAATTTGTTTTCCTTCTAAAACTTACACAATAACAAATCTATCATCTAAATTTCTAACTTTTCACTTTTACTTTCTTGGTTTTTATTTTTTTTTTCTTTTTTTCCCTTTGTGTTTTTAGTTTATATCATGTTTACTTGTTGCTATAAATTTGAAACGGGTAGTTGGTTCGTCACAACTTAATACATTTCGTTTAATAATACCGTATCTTTATACGTTTCATTCGTGTGCTTAAATACGTTAATGTCACTGTGCCAACACGCTTAACGAACGATAATGTGCCCCTAAATGTCACGCCACAACGCGCGAGCATCTTATTTTCATTCTTTAACTTAAAAAAAATATTTTCTCACGTGCTTATTTTTATGGGCATTTCGGTACATATTCATGTATCGGCATTGGACGTAAACAGTACACATTTACGATTCGACCTAAAGTTTTCCTAAAAATGAGTCGGGTCTAATATAATACGTTTTCATGTCTATTTTTATGTATGTTTTAAGTTGTTATAGGTTTTGATGTAAACACTTTATTTTCTCACATACTCATATTTATATGTACATGTCAATATAAATTCATGTTAATGAACATGGTCAAATATCATATGTTTTTGTGCTTATTTTTATGTACGTTTTTAGTTGGTTTATGATTGGACATACGAGTCACTATGCGTATTGATGCCACTAAGTCTTAATGAAAATGTAAGGGTTATGTTGTAATTAGGTGGAACCCCACTAAATGAACCAACCCGGTTTGGATTTTGTTATTTGATTTAAATGCTTATGTAAGTTACATTGATTTATATCGGATACGTCAAAACATACGTTTTTATATGGTTGACACATTACATAACGCTTGCGCTAATCTATTTGATGTTTGCGGTGTACCCGCGCCGCAACGCGCGTGGCCTTATTACTAGTGTTTATTAAATGAAAACAATACCTTTCGTATTTTTACAAGCGATAGTTTTTATAAAAGTTGCTAGTCTTTTCGAGTAAGAAATGTGGTGGAAAGATTTTTTTTTTCTTTTAAATAAGTAACTCAAACCTAAATTGAGTAAAGAGAGGATAGTTTAATGAAATGATCAGTGATAAACTCAAGTGGTAAAGAGACAAAACCAAATCATTTTCTTATAGGCAAAGTACTTGGTTTGGCCACTCTTTAGTTGTCTAATTCTAAGATTAATTCCACTTAATTATTTTAGTTTTCTAAGATTAATTCCACTTAATTATAACTCATTATTTGCTTTGTTTCTTAAGACTTGATAAAGGATTTAAAACAAGTTTTAAACTTATTGTAACATGTTTATAGTTTGATATCGACGGGTAAGGTACCAACCAACTCTCTCTCTCTCTCTCTATATATATACTATTTAAACTAGGGGCATCAATTCTTGACATGACTCGTCAACCCGAGACGAAAAAAATAGGTTTGGGTCGGCTAACACAATCCATTTAAAAAAAACGGTGTGGGTTCAGGTTGACCCGTTAACTCGTTTAACTATTTAGAAAAAAAACTTTAATATTTTTGTTTTTGTTTTTTCCTTCTCTATTTTACATCGCTAGTCATAATAATGTTAGTTTTTACACATTATATTATTTACTTGTCATAATCATACTCAATGTTAAACATGTTATCCATAACTCGTTTAAAACCCAACAACTCGCTTATAAATCGTTAACTTGTACGGCTCATTTAAAAATACGGGTTAAACGGCCAAACAGGTCAGGTTGAGGTTAACTCGCATATGTGTATGTGTGTGTGTGCCCGCGCGTGTGCGAGTTAAGGTTGAAATCTTTGACCCGAATAATAATATAGGTCGGGTTCAAGTTGAACATTTCAACCCACCAACCCACAATCCGTCAACCCATCAACCATCAACCTGACACAATTGACACATCTAATTTAAACAATCTTCCATCATACTCTTTAACCAACATTTTTTAATAAATTTGTTTGTAGAATTTTTTTTGAGTGAATTAAAATTTTGAAAGGAATTGGAATTTGATGCAATTGGAATTAATTTCAATCAAAATTTGTATTGTGTTTAGTTGGTAAATTAATAAATGTAATTAGATAAATTAGAGAATGAAAATGATGAAATATTGGTTATTTTTAGTAATTTATTAACATTCCACAGGAAAGTTGAAATTCCGTTGAGGTAGTGAAGGATTCTCACATTCTAATAAATGTTGGAATATATTCAAATTACATTACAATTTCATCATGTGCCAATTAAACATTAAATTTCAATAGAATTAATTTCAATTTCATCCTAATTCCATAGGATTCTGTGAACCAAACGACCCCTAAGAATTCTCTAGCTCATACACTTTATAAACTTTAGAGATCACTAATTAAAGGTTCAAGAGAGAATAAATGTTGATACTAGTAGTGTCATATTAGAATTTTTTTTTTTGTAAAAGGTGCTCACTATCAAAGTTAGTGAGATGTTTAAGAGGTGACCACTACCTAGACTAACGAGATGTTAAAGAGGTAATTACTATCAAGACTAGTGAGATGATTAATGGTAATCTAATCTAACTTGTAATAAGAGGTGGTATATCTGATATCTACTTTTTCAGTGGGACGTTAAAACAGTAATTTGTACCGGTGAGGAGTATAGATTAGGGAATAACAATTCTTAGTAGAGGCTAGGAAGTGTATGTAAGATGGGCTCGTTAACAACCACCCGTATTGTCCATCCCTCTAGCTCAGCTGGTTGTTGGACCGGTTGTTTCCTTGTGAGACTCCGGTTCAATTCCCGGCAAAGGCATATGGGTGTGACATGTGCGCTATGATGGTGAAAAACCCACCGAGGAGGGTTTGATCCTGAGCGTCACTCCGGTTTTCATCCGACTGTTACTCCAGCGAGTAAAATCGTGTGGAGGCAGTACGGTTTCCGGGGGAAAGCCTTTGACCCAAGACTGGTTAACCCAGCGCTGGCCCCGCTATCTGGGCCCACGTTCTTGGAGAGGGTCCGCGATGTGCGGATGTGACAATGGTCACCATTAAGAAGTTCACCTTTCAAAAAAAAAAACAACCACCCGTACCACTATAAAATCTTTGTATTTATGTGGTGATGTCTCCCTAAGACCATGCGTAATCGTTGGGGAGAATAATGCCCCACTCTAGGGCGTTTTGCGCCATGTGACAGTGTCACGGCCTCCGACCCAGTTGCCCGGTCCGGAAGCCGCGGGACAGAAACCCGTGGTATTCGTGGTTGATTTGGCAGCGGAAATTTTAACAGAATCGTTTAAACTGAAAACACCCAATTATTTTATTTCAAGTTTCGGGACAAACCCCGTGATTTACAATAAAGGAATTTCACTAGGAAATCCCCTGATTACAAAAACATGTTTATTTTATTTACTGAACCACTTCATTCAAGCTGGAGTGCTACGCGGCACTTTTTCCCGGTTCACAGTAAATCACCTGAAACATGTTTAAAAGATTTGATCAGCGGGGAAATACTAGCGAGTCATTCAATTTGTACAAAACGACACATTGTTATAATATACAGTATTAAGAGCGATTACAATGTTTATATATCAACCAATTACCCCAAATCGGTATTTGTCACTCGACCGTATCTGTGACTATGGTCATATCACCCATTGGCTAACCCGCTGTCCAATGGTGAAGGTTATCAAGTAATGTATACAAAACCCCACATACCGACAGTAATTGAAGATCACAAAGACTTAATCCCTGTAATTATAACTTTGAAAAGAAATAGGGTTTTGTAAACAATTTGGTAAAAAGAGAATGACTCACATTGCAAGTTTAAACGGACAGAGTCTGCCTACTGATTAAGTCTGGTAACTTAGTTAAATAATGCAAACGAAACTAGGTTAGTAACTTAATACAACATTTACGATAATTTCACGAAATCAAAACCCTCACGACGAATGAGAAAGTATAGCCCGAATTCAGGCAGCACTTAAACATCCATCGGATCGGTTTCAATCGATCGGACATTATATCGTAGCAGTGATCGAGTTATTACCCCGTTACCGCAACAGCGTTTCGACACTTAAATTGAAATTTCGAACAGAAAGGAAGTTGTTTTAGTGAAAGTTTTCGAGCAGACTGTAAAGGCCATGCAAAGTCCAATTTATAGCTGAAATTTAGGTCTCTCGCGGCTCGCGTAAACCTGAAGGGAGATCCTTCGCGGCCCGCGAGGGCCACCCTAGCTACGGCTAGGGCTGCCGTGTCACAACCTAACCTTGACACGTGGATGGCACGTGTCGTTTATCATTATCCGGATATCTTAGAGCTGTCGCGCCCCGTGAAGACCTACCTTAATTCTTTCGCGGCCCGCGACCAAGTAACAGAATTTGTTTTTCTTGATTTTTCATAAAAATTAGGGTTTTAGGGGTTCGGGTTTTCTACTTACGGAGCGGTTTAGGACATTTTTGTGCAGGTCCTTATATCCTCCCCACCTTATTTTAAATCTCGTCCTCGAGATCTATTGGAACAAGTAAGGATATTTTCGCTTCATTTCCGATTCCAGCTCCCATGTGTACTCAGATCCTCTTTTCGAATCCCACTTTACTTTGACTAGCACCAATCTTTTGTGTTTGAGGTGCTTAACGTTTCTGTCTTCTATTTGAAGAGGTTTCTCAATAAATTTCAAATTTTCATTTACCTCTATGTCTTGTAGAGGTACTACCAGTGATTCATCAGATAAACACTTTTTAAGATTAGATACATGAAACACATCATGTACCCCGGCTAACTCTTCTGGTAGTTGCAGTTGATAGGAAACTGGTCCTATTCGTTGGATAACGGTAAATGGTCCTATGTACCTTGGACTCAGCTTTCCTTTCTTACCGAACCGAACTACCCCTTTCCAAAGAGAAACTTTCAATAGTACCTTGTCTCCAACTTGGAATTCTAACGGTTTACATCGATTGTGTCACGACCCCCGGCCCGGTGTGACCCGGTCAAGGAGCCGCGGGACAGAAACCCGTGGTAATTATTATGTTGGCAGCGGAATTTTAACAGGATATTTTAAAACTTGAAAATGCCCAATTATTTTATTTCATACATGGTGACAAACCCCGTAATTTACAGTAGAGGATTTTTTCAAGGAAATTCCATGTTTTACAAAAACATATTTATTTATTTTATTGAGCCACTTCTTCAAGCTTGGAGTGCTACACGGCACTTTTCCTGGATCACAGCAGATCACCTGAAACATGTTTTAAAAAGCTTTTTATCAGCAGGGAAATACTGGTGAGTCATTCAAGTTACACAAAACGACACCTTGTTATAATATACAGTATTAAGGGTGATTATATTGTTTCTATCTGCCAATTACCCCAAATCGGTATTTGTCACTCGACTGTATCTGTGACTATGGTCAGATCACCCATTGGCTAACCTGTTGTCCAATGGTGACGGGTATCAAGTAATGTATACAAAACCCCACATACCGGTAGTAATTGAAGATTACAAAGACTTAATCCCTGTAAATATAACTGGAAAACATTTAGGGTTTTATAAAGCACTTTGATAAAAAGAGAATGACTCACATTGCAGATTTAGACGGGCAGCATTTAGCCTGTTGATTTTAGCCTGGTTAACCTAATTCAAGTAACAATGCACACGAAAAACTAGGTCAGTAACTTAATACAACTTTACGACAACTCACGAGATCAAAACCCTCACGACGAATGACAAAGTATAGCCCAAGTACGGGCATCACTTAAACATCCATCGGACTGGTTTTTATCGATCGGACATTGAATCGTAGCAGTGATCGAGTTATTACCCTGTTATCGCGGTAGAGATTCGAGTTTGTGTGTGTTTTTGAACGAAACAGAGGATGTCTCAGTGTAGAAAACGAATTTTTACGTCGAAACAACTGTGCCATGCATGTGCCAACTGTTGGTGCATATGTCTGTCGACTTCGTCTTGTATCGAGTCTTGTAATAGGAATGATAGATTAGGGCACGTTATACGAGGAAAATAGGGAATTAGTGTTACTGGATGTAAGGACTCTAAAAAATGTCCCAAATTAACCCGTAAGTGCAAACCCGGACCCCTGAAACCATAATCCATATCAAAAATCAAGAAATCTAAAAATCTTGGTCTTCAGACGGGCCGCGTAAAGGTAAGCTTAACCTTACGCGGGCCGTGTCAAAACTGGGTTGACCGGATAAGCACGCCGGGCCACGCGTCGCACACGTGGCAAGCCTAGGTGTGACATGCTAGCCCTTATCTACGAATAGGTGCCCCTCGCGGGCCGCGTAAGTGTCGAGCTAAGGTTCACGCGGGTCGCGTGAACCCCAAAATTCACCTATAAATAGAGTGGGTTACGAGCAGTTCATCTGTGTCGAAATCAACTTTCAAAAACGAAAGAATACTGTCCAAAAGTCGAATTCACTTTCAAAATTAGCGAGGTGCTGCTACGATACAGGGTATTAACTCGATCGCTGCTACGATTCAATGTCCGATCGATTGAAAACTATCCAATGGATGTTTAAGTGCTGCCCACATTAGGGTTATACTTTGTCATTCGTCGTAAATTCGATGGATGTTTAAGTATCGCACATTGTCATTCGTTGTGAGGGTTTTAAATCTCGTGAGTTATCGTAAATGCTGTATTAGTTACTGACCTAGTTCGTGTGTATTGTTATTTCAATTAGGTTACAAGGCTAATCAGTAGGCTAAACTTTGCCCGTATAAATCTGCAATGTGAGTCATTCTCTTTTTATCAACTGTTTTACAATACTCCAAATGTTTTCAAAAGTTATAATTACAGGGATTAAGTCGTGGTTATCTTGAATCACTGGCTAGTGGGGTATTGTGCACATTACTAATTTCTCACAGTTAGGTTCATTGACCTAACAGTGATAATCATCACTACTTGGGGAAGGACCCAATAGTGGTATGACCATCGTCACCATTGTGACACGGCGCCAGATAAAAATAAGATAGAAGCCATTGTAATCGCTCTTATGCTGTAATTAATAACTATGTGTCATTTTATCAAATTGAGTGACTCACCAGTATTTCCCCGCTGACAAAACAATTTTACAACATGTTTCAGGCGACCTGCTGTAAATCAAAGAAAAACGTGCTACGGAGCACTAACCAGCTTGAAGAGGTGGCTCAGTTAAAATAAATAAACATGTTTTATAAATCAGGGAATTCCCTAGTGAAATTCCTCTATTGTAAATTACGGGGTTTTATCCCGAATTATGAAATAAAATAATCGGGCATTTTCAAGTTTTAAAAGATCCTGTTAAAATCTTCCGCTGTCGCATCATAAATACCATGGGTTCTTGTCCCGCGGCTCCTGACTGGGTCAAAACGGGGCTGGGGCCGTGACAGGAAAAGGTGGTATCAGAGCCACTGATTTAAGCCTATTAAGTATTTACAATACTTAATTTTCCTGATTATCGTCTTGTGATTATGTGTTTTAACTGACTATCTGTTAGTTACAGTATGGGTAAGCAAAGAATCTCGGATATCTATCTTAAATTAGATAGTTCACCGAAAGATAAGGAAACTTCATCCCAATCAAATTCCTCAAAATACTCAGCAGATACTGAGGAGGGAATATTTGTTCGTAAGACCATAGGTAATGGTTAATGCCCACTAAGGGGCATTTTTTACCACATCATCATCATAATGCCCTTTTAAAAAAGGTGTAATGGTTAATGCCCATTTCATTTATTACTTTCCATTATTTTTCTTCTCTTTGGGCATTATTATAGCAATGCCCCACCCTCTTCATGCCCTTATAATGCCCAAGGGGGTGGTGTTGAGGGCATTATCAAACCTTTTCATGCCCTTATAATGCCCATTACACATGGTCTAAGGCACAATTTGAGAAACCACTTTACCCTAATAAAAGAAGTTTGATTATTAGGAAAAGTCAAGAGAAAATAAGGAAGTCACCACCAAAAGGAGTGATGAGTAATAAGGAAACTCAGAAAATAGATACTAAACCACCATGGGAAGATGAATTAGATGAAAAATGGGCAGATCTGTATATGTTAGCCACTGTAGCAGTAAATGCTAACTTTTGATTGAATCACCAAACCAGTATCATTACCTATGCTACCTACAAGCCAGAAACTTTAATATAAATAAATAACCACTAGTATATTTTAAATTTTAGTTGTACTAAAAATAAATGTTTTATTTCAATAAAATAAATTATTAGATATTCGTAATTAATATTAAATTTTCTGCTTTCCGTTCTGTGATTTTGTGAAAATTTAATTTACAAAATTTTTAACCTAAAATTTTGTGTGTTTCTTCATAAATGCTAAACAACATGAATGAATTATCTGAAGCTCTTGAAAATCTCAATCTCTATCCTGTGAAAATAGAAGTTTCCAGAGACTTTACTGGTTATTTGGCCGATGTTGAGGAACCATTGGAATTTCAAGCTCCACCTCCGGAGAAATCAAAGTTTAAGAAAAGAAGAAGATTTGTGGGATGGAGGCGTGTGCGCAGAAGGAAACCAGCAACTAGGAAAGTTCCCAAGATAGAAAATCCCATTGATAAAGGAAAAGGAATAGAAATTGGAGAAAGTTCTAGGCAAGCAGGAATAGAAATTGGAGAAAGTTCTAAGCAAGCCGAGGAATTACCACTGCAGGAAGAATTGGATCACATACTTGCAAGCTGTGATATCCTTAGGCCTATCAATAACAACATCTTTCCTTATCCTGCTGAAACCCAACTTCCAATAAACTTAGAACCGGCTATTCCAGACCCTCTAATCCACACCCAACCTCTAGGGGAAATGGACGAATGGTGGACTAACGACTGGCAATTTCAAAACCTTCTCAATAACCCTTATACCTTTTTCCCTCAGTTTGACCCAGAACCTGTACCAAACCCACCAATGAGCTATGAAAACTTAGCTGAACTCCGCCATTTTGGCGAGGAACTGGTAAATGCAGGGAATCGAATCCGAGAAGTGGGAGAACAGATCTCCTGGAAATACGACGAAAGGGAACGTCGTTTCTGAAGATGTCAGCTGATAGAATAATATGTGGTAGTGGAAGCAGGTGTTTAATAATAATAATAAAATATAAATTATGTGAAATAACTTAAAAATAGAACTTTGTAAGATAACCAGTTTGTACGGATGCCTAATATATATAAAATATCGAAAGTTGAAAGATCGACAATTTTGACTATATCTGTTTACGTGATTATGTGCAATTATTTTGTTGTATTTAATTATTAATTATTTTATACTAATCATTTATATAAATTAATTACCAGATGGCAAACGCTGGTAATGAACAAGTTAACGAGGTTAACCAATCCGAGCAACACAATGAAGATCAATTTCTGAATAGGCAAGATATCGAAAATATCGTTGCTCAGGGAATAGCCAATGCCATTCCAGCAATACTTGCTGCTGCTCGAAATCCAATTGAACCTCAACAAATTATTCCTAGCAAACGTACACATGAAGATAACTTCAGTAATAGTGTCAACGGAGGCAGCAACAACAATAATAACAATGATGTACTGCAGGCCCCAACTCTCAAAAGGATGAAAGCTGCAACACCTGGTTGCACTTATAAGGAATTTCTTGCCTGTAAACCAGCTGAATTTGCAGGCAATGAAGGGGCGACTGCGGCACTGCGTTGGTTGGAGAAAACCGAAGCAGTAATTATGATAAGTAAATGTGTCGAGGAAGACAAGGTCATGTATGCGTCGCATCTTTTTAAAGAAGGGGCGCTAGAATGGTGGAATAGGGTACTTCAAGCCAAAGGAAGAAATATGGCCTATGCCATGAGTTGGGAAGAATTCCAGCAGCTAGTGGAAAGAAAATTCTGTCCCGAATACGAAAAAGAACAAATGGCAAATAAATTCCTGAACCACCGGATGATGGATGTAGACTGTCGAGGGTATACTTCGACATTCTTCGTGTATGCGAGAGTAGTACCAAACCTGGCTTAGCCAGAACCGGTGCTTATTTCCCGCTATATATGGGGATTGATTGGTGAAATCCGCGATATCATTAAAGCTGCGAGACCTCGCACTATTGACGATGCAGTGGAATTAGCTAACACCCTAACAGACGGACTTGTACGCACAAGATAAGAAACCCGGAAAAAGGAAGTGGCCCAAAAGATTACCCAGGGATTTCGTATGGGTAACAGAAGTAATTTCAGGAGAAAAGGAACTGGGCAATCTTCCACAGTTCCATTTTGCAATTCCTGCAAAAGAAAGCATTTTGGAAGATGCAAAGGATATTGCAATTTCTGCAAAATCCCGGGGCACCAAGAAGAAGATTGCAGGAAGAAGAAAGCAACAGTCTGCTACAACTGTGGAGAAGTTGGACACTTGAGGCCAGATTGCCCAAAACTGATCAAACCAGCCGATAACAAAGTCAAACCTGCAGAAGGAACTACCAAGAAGAATGCAAGAGCCTTCCAGTTGACTACTCAGGAAGCAGAACTAATTCCTGACGTAATAGCTGGTACGTTCCTAGTTCACGACGTTTATGCAAAAGCAGTGTTGTAGTAATCGCTAGTCGGTAGTCGGGCGGCGGGGTGGGGACTAGCGATTAATCGGGGATTAATCGGAATTTATGGGGATTAATCAGGATTAATTTGATTAATCGACGACTAATCGGGGATTAATCGGCACCTAGTCGGGATTTTTACAACCCTGTGCAAAAGTATTATTTGACTCTGGTGCAAACCAAAGTTTTATAAATACTTCATTCTGTCAAGCTCTTAACTTACCCTTAACCAACCTTAGGCAGATTTTTACAGTCGAAACGGCAGATGGGAATTCTGTTAAAATAGATAAGGTTTTGCGAGAAGAAAAGATAGAACTCTTAGGTCATAAATTTTCTGCAAACCTATTACCTATGAATATAGCCGGATTTGATGTTGTGTTAGGAATGGATTGGTTAGTAGCCAACCATGCTTGAATTCTTTGTGATAAGAATTCCATAGAAATTCATACACCCTCAGGAGAATTAGTGGTGATTACAGGAGATAAGCCACGAAAGCCAATGAAATTCATTTCAGTCATGAAATTGGCCAGTTATTCAAGAAAACAAGAAATGGTGTATATTATTTCGGTAATCATTAACACTAAGAGTAAGGAACTTAAGAAAATTCCAGTAGTATCAGAATACCTAGAAGTATTCCCAGAAGAACTACCTGGATTACCACCTGATAGGGTAGTAGAATTTAGAATTCATCTAATTCCTAGAACTACACTGATAGCCAAGGCACCTTATCGGTTAGCACCCACAGAAATGCTAGAATTGAAAAAGCAATTAGATGAATTACTGAGCAAAGGATTTATACAACCTAGTTCATCCCCGTGGGGAGCGCCAGTGTTGTTTGTGAAGAAGAAAGATGGTTCGATGCGAATGTGTATCGATTATAGAGAATTGAATAAAGTTACAATTAAGAATCTATACCCATTGCCTAGGATTGATGATCTATTCGATCAACTTCAAGGAGCTAGATATTTTTCTAAGATAAATTTACGCTCCGGATATCATCAATTGAAGGTACAAGAAGAAGACATACCTAAAACTGCTTTCAGAACTAGGTATGGTCATTACGAGTTTACAGTCATGCCCTTTGGGTTAACAAATGCTCCAGCAGCATTTATGGACATGATGAATAGGATCTGTAAATCGTACTTGGATAAATTTGTAATTGTCTTCATCGATGATATACTCATTTATTCCAAAAGCCAGGAGGAGCATTGTGAGCACCTGCATGCACTCTTAACTTTGTTAAGACAAGAAAAGCTTTACGCCAAGTTCTCGAAGTGTGAATTTTGGCTACAAGAAGTACAATTTTTAGGACACATGGTGAATCATGAGGGTATTCACGTAGATCCTGCTAAGATAGAAGCGATCACTAAATGGAAAATTCCGCAATCAGCTATGGAAATTAGAAGTTTTCTAGGATTAGCTGGTTACTATAGACGATTTATTAAGGATTTTCCAAGATAGTTGTACCATTAACTAAGCTAACCTGTAAAGCAGCTAAGTTTGAATGGGGACCTAAGCAAGAAGAGGCTTTTAGAATTTTGAAGCAAAAGTTAACAAATGCCCCAATTTTGGCCTTACCAGAAGGAACAAAAGATTTTGAAGTCTATTGTGATGCTTCTAAGCTAGGATTAGGATGTGTGCTAATGCAACACAAAAAGGTAATTGCGTATGCCTCAAGGCAATTGAAAAAGCACGAAGAAAACTATACGACTCATGACTTAGAATTAGGAGCCATAATTTTTGCCCTTAAGATTTGGAGACATTATCTGTACGGAAGTAAGTTTACTATCTATACAGATCATAAGAGTTTAAGATATATATTTGGGCAAAAAGAATTGAACATGAGGCAAAGAAGATGGATGGAGATTCTAAGTGACTACGACTGTGATGTTCAATATCATGAAGGAAAAGCAAACGTAGTTGCAGATGCCTTAAGTCGTAAATATCATGAAAAGCAAAAACGAGTTCGTGCTCTCAGATTAAATCTACAGTTAGATTTAATGGAACAACTGAAGAATGTTAAAGAATCAGCAATCAAGGATGATGCTGAAGGAATGAAAGGAAGAATAAAAGAATTAGAACAAGGAGCTGATGGAATTTGGAGATTCCATAAGAAAAGAATTTGGGTACCTAAGCAAGGAGACTTAAGAAATAGGATTCTAAAAGAAGCCCATAAATCTAGGTATACCATGCATCCTGGTAATAATAAGATGTACCAAGATTTAAGAAACAATTTCTGGTGGATAGAAATGAAAAAGGACATAGCTAGATATGTTTCTAAATGTCTTACTTGTTCACAAGTTAAGGCAGAACACCAGAAACCCTCAGGTCTACTACAACAATTAGAAATGCCTGTATGGAAATGAGAACTCATAACAATGGATTTTATTACTAAGTTACCCAAAACCAGAAAAGGTAATGATGCGATTTGGGTAATTGTGGATCGATTAACCAAATCAGCTCATTTTCTACCCATAAAAGAAACCTTTAGCATGGAAAGATTAGCCAAGTTGTATGTAGATGAAGTTGTATCCTTACATGGAGTTCCACTTTCCATTGTATCAGATAGAGATAGTCGTTTCACTTCCCATTTCTGGACAATTTTCCAAGAAGCTATGAGAACCCGACTAAATCTAAGTACTGCATATCATCCTCAGACAGACGGACAAAGTGAAAGAACGATACAAACCCTGGAGGACATGCTTAGAGCATGTGTGATAGATTTTGGAGGAAATTGGGATAACCACCTACCTTTAATCGAATTCCCCTATAACAATAGTTATCATTCGAGCATCGAAGCTGCCCCATTCGAAGCTCTATATGGACGAAAGTGCAGAACTCCAGTTTGTTGGGCAGAGATAGGAGAAAGCCAATTATCAGGTCCCGAAATAGTCCAAGAAACCACCGACAAGATCACTCAAATCAAGGAAAGACTAAAGACGGCTCGAGATCGAAGAGTTATGCCGATAATCGACGCAAGCCGTTAGAATTCAAAGTTGGAGACAGAGTACTATTGAAAGTTACTCCTTGGAAGGGAGTAGTACGATTTGGTAAGAAAGGAAAACTAAGTCCAAGATACGTAGGACCAATTCCAGTAATCCAACGTATAGGACCAGTTGCTTATCGCTTACGACTACCAGAAGAGTTAGCTGGAGTACATGACGTATTTCATGTATCCAATCTCAAGAAATGTCTATCTGATGAATCCTTGGTAGTGCCTCTTCAAGATGTAGAGGTAAATGAGAAGTTAAAATTTGTTGAGAAGCCATTACAAATAGAAGATAGAAAGATCAAGTTTCTCAAGCACAAGCGACTAGTACTGGTCAAAGTCAAGTGGGATTCAAGGAGAGGACCTGAATACACTTGGGAGCTAGAATCGGAGATGAAGCGAAAGTATCCTCACTTTTTTCAGTGAATCTCGAGGACGAGATTTTAAATAAGGTGGGGAGAATGTAAGGACTCTCAAAAATGTCCCAAATTAACCCGTAAGTGCAAACCCGGACCCCTGAAACCATAATCCATATCAAAAATCAAGAAATCTAAAAATCTTGGTCTTCAGACGGGCCGCGTAAAGGTAAGCTTAACCTTACGCGGGCCGCGTCAAAACTGGGTTGACCGGATAAGCACGCCGGGCCACGCGTCGCACACGTGGCAAGCCTAGGTGTGACATGCTAGCCCTTATCTACGAATAGGTGCCCCTCGCGGGCCGCGTAAGTGTCGAGCTAAGGTTCACGCGGGCCACGTGAACCCCAAAATTCACCTATAAATAGAGTGGGTTACGAGCAGTTCATCTGTGTCGAAATCAACTTTCAAAAACGAAAGAATACTGTCCAAAAGTCGAATTCACTTTCAAAATTAGCGAGGTGCTGCTACGATACAGGGTATTAACTCGATCGCTGCTACGATTCAATGTCCGATCGATTGAAAACTATCCAATGGATGTTTAAGTGCTGCCCACATTAGGGTTATACTTTGTCATTCGTCGTAAATTCGATGGATGTTTAAGTATCGCACATTGTCATTCGTTGTGAGGGTTTTAAATCTCGTGAGTTATCGTAAATGCTGTATTAGTTACTGACCTAGTTCGTGTGTATTGTTATTTCAATTAAGTTACAAGGCTAATCAGTAGGCTAAACTTTGCCCGTATAAATCTGCAATGTGAGTCATTCTCTTTTTATCAACTGTTTTACAATACTCCAAATGTTTTCAAAAGTTATAATTACAGGGATTAAGTCGTGGTTATCTTGAATCACTGGCTAGTGGGGTATTGTGCACATTACTAATTTCTCACAGTTAGGTTCATTGACCTAACAGTGATAATCATCACTACTTGGGGAAGGACCCAATAGTGGTATGACCATCGTCACCATTGTGACATGGCGCCAGATAAAAATAAGATAGAAGCCATTGTAATCGTTCTTATGCTGTAATTAATAACTATGTGTCATTTTATCAAATTGAGTGACTCACCAGTATTTCCCCGCTGACAAAACAATTTTACAACATGTTTCAGGCGACCTGCTGTAAATCAAAGAAAAACGTGCTACGGAGCACTAACCAGCTTGAAGAGGTGGCTCAGTTAAAATAAATAAACATGTTTTATAAATCAGGGAATTCCCTAGTGAAATTCCTCTATTGTAAATTACGGGGTTTTATCCCGAATTATGAAATAAAATAATCGGGCATTTTCAAGTTTTAAAAGATCCTGTTAAAATCTTCCGCTGTCGCATCATAAATACCACGGGTTCCTGTCCCGCGGCTCCTGACTGGGTCAAACCGGGGCTGGGGCCGTGACACTGGACCATTCCGCACGAAATGGATCTTGGTCATTTCGTACGAAATGCATTCCCTATATATACCTGAGTCTTCATTTCATTTGTAAGAGTTCATGATTCCGGTATCGAAGTGCTACCGACGTGTCATTTGATCTGTAACAGTGTTATATCAATATACAAGACAATTAAAGGGTGAATCAAGCTGTTATCAAGTCAGTATCATTGAATTCCGCCTTTGATATGGATTAGAACTCTTCTGATAGACTCGTTTAGATCGATTCTCGATCCTACAAGTGGTATCAGAGCTCAGGAGGAAGAGTTCTTACCAATTTCAGCTTGTTTTCATCATATTTCTGACTTCTACACCTTCTTTTTCAAAATTAACAAGATTTCATGGTTAAAATGGCTTGATTTTCTCACATTATAAGCGAAACACTTTTTTAACAAAGTCTTGAAAGAATTGGACCTAAAATCGACCTAAAAACTGATTAATTTGACAAAAATCATGGCCGTTTGAGTGACGTCTGCAGCATTCCGCACGAAATAGACCATTTCGTGTGAAACTGTCATCTCATTTCGCACGGAATCATCTTTGTGGAATCCATTTCGCACGGAATCAACACCTTGGACTTCATTTCGCACGAAATCGACCGTTTGGACTTCATTTCGCACGAAATAGACACTGAGTATTTCATTTCGTACGAAATCGACTTCCATTTCGTACCAGAGGACCATTTCGCTTGAAACTTGCATTTCGTGTGAAAGTGTTATTTCGTTTGAAAAGCCATTTCGTACCAAAGGGGTCTATTTCGTTTGAGATCTCATTTCGTGTGAACTTACATTTTGCTTGAACTTTGTGAATTTGTGTAACAAGTTACCAAAACATGGAAGAGGAATTTTATAATGCGTTTGCTACCTCACCAGCTGCACCAATTTCAGTTACCGAAACTCTTGAAATCGAAAATGAAACGGGAACGTCTCAAAAGCCTCCAAAGCTTATGTACATAGAGGATTTTAAAGGGTGGCAAAATCGTTTTGAAAACTGGGTGCAAGCCTATAAGTTTGATGCATGGTGCTCGTTGGATGTAGATTACGTTAAACCGAAAGATGAGCGTGGGATTGAAAAAGCTTTAAGTGATTATTCAGCGGTTGAGAAATTGAAATACACCAATGAAAAAAGGATGATTAGTCTTTTCCAACAAGCCGTAAAAGAAGATATTTTCGTGTTGCTTCAACATGAAGAAACTGCTAGATCAATTTGGTTGGCATTGATTAACAAGTTTAAAGGAAGTGCTGATATGATAAAAAAACAAATGTGCATTATTAAAGAAATCATTTGATATGTTTGTAGCATTTGAAGGTGAATCAACGAAAACTACTATCGATATATATTGTCATCTTGTTCGGGAAATGGGAAGATTAGAGATCAAGAAAGAAGACGATGAATGGGTTGATAAGCTTGCTGATGCATTACCACAGAATAAATGGGGAACGTATTTGTTGATTTTGAAACATATGAGAAAATCTGAAAGCATGAATTTGAGTAAATTCATTCAGAAGATTGAAGAACATGAATTGGATATTCAGAAAACTGCTATCATGAATAATCCGAATGCTCAACAGGATGTTAGTTTATACTACAGAGGAAGCAAACTTGAAACTACTCCGAGTCCGAAGATTAAGACTGCTTTCAGTGCTGATGGTTCTTCTGGAACAAATGGTGGTACTGTTACTCAGAATGGTGGATATTCGTCTTCATATTCAAGTTTTGATCCAAATTTCACAACACCAAGTCCTCAACGACAGAATTCAACAAATTTGCAATGCAATGTTACTTTGAATATTCAAAATGGTCAAAATCTTTCTCCAAAAATGGCTAAGCAACACATGGCATCACTTGTTACTATGTTAGAATCTTATGAAAGCTTAGTTGCTGGAAGAATCGGAAATCCAATGCTTACTAAAGAGGATTACGACCAGATTGATGCTGAAGAACTTGAGTTGATGGACATCAAGTGGTGTTTAGCTAGTGCTGTAAGAAGAGCTGAAAAATTCCAACAAATCACCGGTAGAGATGATTTTCGTGATGTTGCTGCATCTCCATTAGGGTTTGACAAATCAAAGGTTACTTGCTTTCGTTGTAAAGAAAAGGGACATTTTAAACGAGAATGTAAAAACAAAGAAGCAACCGGAAGACAAGATCCATTTGGAAAGAACGATTATCATCAAAAATCAAATTTTCATCAAATTGCTGATCAATCGTCATCATCCCGTGCTATTGAAGATGGAAAGAAGAAAGCTTATCTGGTAAATCAGGATGATGAAAGATTGCCAGAGGGATTTAGCTGGGATAAATATGTTCCAGATAAAGAATTTTTTTAGAAAAATCAGCTTTTGTTGCTCAAATCTTGGAAGAAGAGTCAATCAAATCTAGTCCGAAAAGAATACCGATTTTTAAGGAATTAGGATGTGATGCAGACACCGATGATGATGAAGAGTATATCAATAAAGCTAGAAAAGGTCTGGATACTTATAGTTTTAATTTGTTTTTTGCAGATAAGATCAAGATGTTGAATGAGAAGAAGGCTGCTAGAATGAAAAGAGAGTTGGAAGCAAGAAGAATTGCTGAAGAAAAAGAAAAAATGGAAGCTGAAAAAGCAAAAGCTGATGAAAATTCGACAGAAAAAGTTGAAGATGAAAAGTGTAAGGTAAAAGTGGAATTTGATGAAGAACCGATGGTGGAAAATGTGATTGAAAAGGTGGTGGAGAAAATTGTTGAAGTGGAGAAAATAGTTGAGAAGATTGTTGAAGTCACGAAACCTTGTCTAAAATGTTTGGAACCTTGCAAACAGTGTGAAGAGAAAGACAAGAAGATTTGTGAGCTTGAAGAGTTGAAAGAAAAATTGTTGTTTGATGTGAAATATGTAAAAGAATTGTATGATGTGCTAAACAGATCAGTTGATAGTCTGAACAAGACAAACTTAGAAGTAGATGCTGCTATGACTATGATGAGTTCAACATTAATGACAAAGAAGAAGGTCATCAATGAGTATATTGAAGACTGTGCAAAGCTGAAGCAGGATTTGGAACTCGAAAAGATTGAAAGTGAAAGAATCAAACAATTACTGTTGAGTTATACAACTTGTGATTATTTGATTGATCGAGTTTATCTTACTGTTGCAGGTCTTGAAGCATTTCAAGATAAAAAGACGGAAGAGGGTACTGGTACAAGTTCAGTAGAAGAAGAAAAGAAACAATTCTGGAGACAGACAAACAAAGAGTTTCTTGCTGAAAGGAAAAAAGAATTTGATGAAGGAATCTGAGAAGCGAGTTGAACGAAGAACCTGTTTCAAATGCCAAGAAGTTGGACACATCGCTTGGAATTGCCCCAAGTCCACTTATACAAAACATGGAGTTTCTTCTAACTCAAAGCTGAAAGAGAAAAGTGTTGATAAAACAAAACAATCCTCAGAAAAATTCAAAGTGTTCAAAAATTCGACCTTCGAAACTGGTGAAAGTTCGAAACGTTTTTACAAAAGAAAAGTCGATTTGAACAAACAAAAATGGGTTGTTAAATCAGAGAGTAGTTCTGACAATGAATCTGACTCGTCAAAGTCAGAGGAGTCATTTGTTGAGAAAAGAGAAAAGAATTCCGTTCCATAAATGAACGAAGAAAACTTTCCGCCATTGTCAAAAGAAAACTTGAAGTTGAAAGTTGGTAAGGTTGAAATTTCAGATCAATTCTTTGCTGGTAAGGAAGAATTTGATGCTGAAAAGGTTTTCAATGGAAATGTAAAACATAACTTTGGGAAGATGGTTGACGGGAATGTTAAAGGTGTGAAAGATTTTTACAGATAAAAAAGATGGTGGGATAGAGATGAATCAAAATCGCCCAAGGCTGGTCAGGCTTGGGTGACAGCATTTTCTACTTAAAACTCTGACTTGCCGGAGCTCCCAAGTTGGTAATCGTGGAGCATGAATCAGCATCATTTTAAAAAAATGTTTTTGTGAAAAATCTTAAAATTGTTAAAATTGTACAAGTGTGACTTGCCGGAACTCCCAGGTTGGTAAGTGTGGAGTAGGAATCGGCATCTTTCTACAAGTACAAGTGGTATTTCAACCTACAAGTGGTAGTTATTCTTGAAAATTGTCATATTTCATTTTACAAATCGTATGGTTGAATCGACAAGTAGTTAATCAAGGTCATTAAGTTGAACTTGATTTAACTTTCGTTCAAGTGGTTAAGAAAACAAAGTGATGATCATAACCCCAATTTTACAAGTGGTAAAATTAACAAAACTTATTTTCTGGAAAAACCATTTGATTAAAACAAACTTTAGTGTTTTGAAATCATAATGGGAAAATAGTTTGTTGTCAGGGGGAGTTCTGATTGTTTATGCCAAGAGGATGGCGAATTGAAGCAATTCTCAATAGTTGTCACTTTGCTTGTATAGTTTGTTTTCAAATTTTCCCAGAAAATCAAAATTTGAAATATAGTTTTGACTTTAGGGGGAGTAAAAATTTAGAAATTTCGAAAATTTGAAAAATTAAAAAACATGATAAAATTTCAAAAGCCAAAAACATTTGAAAAAATAAAAAAAATGAGTTTTGTTGTGAAAAAGAGGAAATGATAGTACATCAGTAGACAGTTACGGTATGCTAAAAAATGTAATGATTATATAGCATTAAACGGTCTCACTGATGATATGCTGATAGGTTTTTACACATTTAGTAAAAATTTTCGGAATATAAACTTAAATTCAAACTTGCTTGTTTCGTGCGGAACATCACTTGGATATATAGGTAACCCCTGAAATCTGGTTTGAAAGACCCCTCTTTCTGAAATACTAGGTCTTTATGCTCAGTGATATCTGGGGTATTATACCGGGACTTCTGATAATGCGGAAGCAATGGCCTAGTCCTCGTATAATACTTTACTGCTGCTTGAAATAAAAGCCCGCCCTCAGCATTAAAAATGATGAATCATTAAAAAAATGCAAATCATGTGCTGTTGTAAAAAAGATCATCTAAAGGGGACACACCAAAAGTCGAGCCTTCAACTCAGCAAAAAATATGAGCTCTCAAGGTTTCGCAATTAACCCCTTACAGATATCATATGTGGTATACTCACCTGTAAGACTGAATATTGGGATCTGGATACGGGAGTATATTGAAGAGGTGGGACACATGAATGAGTTTAAGTTCTTAATACACCTAATTCGTATCCTGAATCAGTTGAAATTTGTGTGAGAATTTAAATGGATCAGCATATCGACAATCTAAGTGAACTGTTTAATTCTTAATGTGTAACTAAGCTCAACGGTACTTGTGATTTGTCATAAACTGATATGATCCTCTTACACAAACTCACAAAAATATTGATTGTAAATATTTCTTTACTGCTTTTCTTTTCAAAATCCAAAAAGATTTTCGACAACTGATGTTGGAGAGCTGATTTTCAAAATTCCAAATGCTAAACATGATGAATAAATGGTTTGGGAGAGTCTGTTTGAAATAAAAAATGTTTTTTTTTAATTAAAAATGTCAAATTTGAATGTTGTTTTTACAAGTGATCATTAGTGTTTATAAAATGTTAAATCATTTTGGTCGATTCTGCAAATTGGCTTATAAATTTGTCAAATTTTAAATTTGTGAAATTTATTGTTAGGTAGAGATTTATGCAGGTTCCCATGGCTAAACCTGAGCAGAGTGTGAGTCAGGTCACGATCTTAGATCAAGAGCCAGATTGCGATTCTGAACCTGTGAAGAAGAGAGGAGACTGAAGATTGTTAGATCAACATTCAAGGAGGAGATTGAGATTATGGAAGTTATAAGAGATTGAATGATGCTTACAATGTCAAATACTTTGGAAGAACATGAAGACTGATCAAGACTGAGGAGTTGATATACCGAAGTTTTGTCACACTGAAGACTCGTCGACATCCAAGGGGGAGTCTGTTGGTGCATATGTCTGTCGACTTCGTCTTGTATCGAGTCTTGTAATAGGAATAATAGATCAGGGCACGTTGTTCGAGGAAAATAGGGAATTAGTGTTACTGGACCATTCCGCACGAAATGGACATTGTCCATTTCGTACGAAATGGATCTTGGTCATTTCGTACGAAATGCATTCCCTATATATACCTGAGTCTTCATTTCATTTGTAAGAGTTCATGATTCCGGTATCGAAGTGCTGCCGACGTGTCATTTGATCTGTAACAGTGTTATATCAATATACAAGACAATTAAAGGGTGAATCAAGCTGTTATCAAGTCTGTATCATTGAATTCCGCCTTTGATATGGATTAGAACTCTTCTGATAGACTCGTTTAGATCGATTCTCGATCCTACAAGCCCCTGGAATTTATACTGAAAATTGGTCCATGTCGCGTGGCGCGACAGGCTGTCGCGTGGGTTTTGCTGATTCGATTCGAGCGTCGAGCGTTGCGTTGCGATGCGATAGAGTTTCCTATTCAAATTACTTTTAATCCCAACTACTATATCAACATACAATCATCCTTATTTTATATTTGTTTAGCGTTTACGATTCGATTGCGATTGAGTTTCGATTGCGTTTCGATTGATCACCACGACATAAACATAAATAAACATGCACAAGTAACACATAAGGCACACACACATATGACAATATCCAGAACGCGTAATTTGAGTTGCGAGTGCGATTGCGATTGCGATAGCGATGAAGTGATAAAACATGGGATAAATATTCGATTATTAATAGATATTCCACATAATACAACTAAAGCGATAATAAAATTAGACTAATTACAAGTCAAAGAAGTCAAAACAGGAATTGAGCAAGGAGTGACAGATCGCAATTAGCAATCTTGTCTTCCTTTTGACTTCAATCTTGACTTTGACTTTGACTTCCGAAACACGGGGTGTTACAGCCTCCCCTAGTTGAGGGAATTTCGTCCTGAAATTAGGCCGAAGCCGTAACAAACAACTGCGGGTACTTCGCCTTCATGTCGCTTTCGAGTTCCCAAGTAACTTTGCGCCTCGTTTGCCTTTCCATCGGACTTTCACAATAGGAATGGGCGAGCGCCTGAGTTGCTTGGTTTCGCGATCCATGATTTCGACAGGCTTCTCCACGAAGTGTAGTGTTTCATTTACTTGGAGGTCATCAAGAGGTACAATTAAATCATGCTCAGCCAGGCACTTTCGGAGGTTTGACACATGGAAAGTCGGGTGGACGTTACTAAGTTCCTCCGGTAGTTCAATTCTGTAGGCGACTTTTCCGATCCTTTCCAGAATCTTAAAAGGTCCAACATATCGAGGCGTTAGTTTCCCTTTCTTGCCGAATCTAACCACACCCTTCCAAGGTGATACCTTTAGGAGTACGTAGTCGCCAACGTCAAATTCAAGGGGCTGGCGTCGTCTATCGGCGTAACTTTTCTGTCGACTCCGAGCTTTCAACAAATTGTCTCGGATTTGGAGGACTTTGTCAGTCGTTTCTTGCAATAGCTCAGGACCGGTTAATTGCGAGTGCCCGATCTCGTGCCAAACAATAGGCGATCGACATTTTCTTTCATATAAAGCCTCAAATGGTGCCATCTGAATGCTGGAATGATAACTGTTATTATACGAGAATTCAACTAGCGGCAGGTAAGCGTCCCAATTACCACCGAAATCTATGACACACGAACGAAGCATGTCTTCAAGGGTACGAATCATTCTTTTAGTCTGTCTGTCGGTTTGAGGGTGGAATGCGGTACTTAGATTAAGCGTAGTACCGAGAGTCGCTTGAAACGTTTCCCACAGTCACGAGGTAAACTGAGTATCACGGTCAGAGATGATATCACGAGGCGTCCCGTGTCAACAAATGATCTCATCGGTGTAGATTCAGGCTAATCTTTCTACCTTGTAGTCTTCCCGTATTGGCAAAAAGTGAGCAGATTTGGTTAAACGGTCAACAACAACCCAGATGTTGTCGTGACTTGATGGCGTGCACGGAAGTTTCGTTACGAAATCCATAGCTATACTTTCCCACTTCCACATAGGGATCAGGGGTTGTTCAAGTAAGCCAGAGGGTCTTTGGTGTTCAGCCTTGACCTTCGAGCAAGTCCTGCACTTTCCAACGTAGAGAGCGATATCCCTTTTCATACCCGGCCACCAGTACTTGTAGCGAAGGTCCTGGTACATCTTATCGGCACCAGGATGAATAGAATACCGAGATTTGTGGACTTCGTCCATTAAAATCTGTCGTAGATTGGTCCGCTTAGGGATCCAAATTCGGTCCAGAAAGTGGAATATCCCATTCGACTTATTCACAAGCTGGGCTCCATCGTGGTAGATTCTTTCCTTCTTCCAAGTGCGTTCATTAAAACAGGCATGCTGAGCTTCACGGATGAGGGTTTCGAGGTCGCATTGGGCTTGGGTATTTCGAATGCTGAGCAAATAACTCCATCTGCTGAGAGCGTCGGCAACGACATTTGCTTTGCCAGGATGATAACGAATCTCACAGTCGTAATCGTTGAGAAGTTCCACCCAGCGGCGTTGACGCATATTAAGTTCCTTCTGGTCAAAGATATGTTGTAGGCTCCTATGATCGGTGAAGATCGTACACTTGGTACCGTACAGGTAGTGTCGCCAAATCTTTAACGCAAAAACAACTGCGCCTAGCTCGAGATCATGGGTTGTATAGTTCTTCTTGTGGATTTTGAGCTGACGAGATGCGTAAGCAATGACCTTGTCCCGTTGCATGAGGATACAACCAAGACCAAGGTTTGAGGCATCATAATAGACAATAAAGTCATCGTTTCTGTCGGGTAAAGTGAGAACAGGAGCATTGCAAAGCATGTGCTTGAGGGATTGGAAAGCAGACTCTTGTTCAGTTCCCCAAACAAAAGGCTTGTCTTTATGCATGAGAGCGGTAAGCGGCACAACGATTTTTGAGAATCCTTCGATAAATCGACGATAATAGCCCGCTAGGCCGAGAAAAGAACGGACTTCAGACGGGTTCTTAGGTGTAATCCAGCTCTTAACTGCTTCAATCTTCGAGGGATCGACGTGAATACCTTGACTATTGACAATGTGACCCAGAAATTGAACCTCCTCCAGCCAGAATTCACACTTGGAGAACTTGGCATAGAGTCGATTTCCCTGGAGTAGCTCGAGAACCAAACGTAGATGTTGCGCGTGTTCAGCTTTTGTAGGATCGTTTTTTGTCCCAAACGAGTCGTTCAGAAGAGTTTTTGCTCAATACGAGAGGCGGAAACAAATGTATTGAGGTAATTCAGCTTGCAATTCACTTTAAACTGTCTTTTGATTGATATAACACGTTTTACAACGAGTAGACACTTCGGCAGCAGTTCGACACTGAAACCAGAAAGTTCCAAATGACAAGGCACATCAGGTATTTATAGGCATGGTGATTTCGTACGAAACACTTCACACGAAATCAATCTCACACGAAATATCTATTTCGTGCGAAATACCCAAGTGATTTCGTACGAAATACCCTAATCCTATTTCGTGCGAAATACCCACTTTTCACATTTTCTTGAATACCGTGCCCTGATCTATCTAAACAAATACAAGACTCGATACAAGACGAAGTCGACAGATGGATCTTCTTTAACAGCTTGATTGTTGGTGCATACGTCTGTCGACTTCGTCTTGTATCGAGTCTTATATTAGAATTGTTAGATTAGGGAGCAATGTACGAGAAAATAGGAGGTTTTAAGGTGTGTTTAAGGTGATTTCGCTTGAAGTAGGTAATTTAGCTTGAAATGACATTTGACAGTTTCAAGCGAAATCAAGTCTGTTGATTTCGCTTGAACTGACACCATGTCATCTTCAAGCGAAACCCCATATCTATAAATAGCCTTCAAGCGGATTCATTTGTAACACTCATCATTCCGGTAACGAACTGCTGCCGAAGCGTCATTTGATCTGTAAACTGTTTTTAATCAATATACAAGGCGATTTATAGTGAAACAAGCTGTTTTTCTTGTCTGTTTCTTAGTTTCCGCCTCTAAAACAGATTAGAGCTCTTCCGATTGACTCGTTTGGGTCACGACTCGATCCTACAAGTGGTATCAGAGCTCAGGAAGAAGAGTTCTTGCCAAAACAGCCGTTTTTCTTACTTCTACACCTTCTTTTTGAAATTGAAACAATTTTCACGGTCAAAAAGTTCTGAATTTCACATATTGTGGTCGAAAATGTGTTTTAAGTAATCCTTGAAAGAATTGGATATTAATTCGGCTTAAAACTTGGTCAATTTCATAGTTCCGCTTGAAAACAGATCGCTAAAATGACATCAGCAGCATTTCAATTGAAAACGTGATTTCGCTTGACATTTGATCAGATTTCGCTTGAAATTGAGGTTTCGCTTGAAATTACACCTGATTTCACTTCAGGGTGCTGATTTCGCTTCTGAGTGTTGATTTCGCTTCAGGGTATTTCGCTTGAGTGTGATATTTCGCTTGAACTTGTGTTTGTGAAAATATTTTTCCGAAACATGGACGAGGATTTCTACAATGCATTTGCTACACCGATTGCTCCAGTTACTGCTGCTGAAACTGTGTACAATGAGAATGAGACATGAACTTATCAGAAACTGCCAAAGCTCATGTACATTGAAGATTTTCAAGGATGGAAAAATCGATTCGAGTACTGGGTGCAAGCTTACAAATTTGATGCATGGTGTTCATTGTTGAAAGATTATGAAAAACCAAAGAATGAACCTGGGATTGAAAAAGATATTTGTGACTATTCAGATGGTGACAAATTGAAATTTACAAGTGAGAAAATGATGATCAGTATTCTTCAACAAGCGATTAAAGAAGATATATTTGTTTTGCTCCAACATGATAATACAGCTAAGTCAATTTGGGAAGCATTGATTCAGAAATTCAAAGGAAGTGCAGATATGATTAAAAACAAAAAGGCGTTATTGAAGAAATCGTTTGATATGTTTTCAGCTTTCGACCATGAAACAACAAAGCAAACAATTGATAGATATTGTCATCTAGTTTTGGAAATGAAAAGATTTAACATTGAGAAAGAGGATGATGAGTGGGTCGATAAACTAGCTGAAGCATTACCACAACATAAGTGGGGAACTTATTTGATGATTTTAAAACACACAAGAAAGTCTGAGAGTATGAATCTGGCACAGTTTATTCAAAAGATTGAAGAGCAGGAGCTGGATATTCAGAAAACTGCTATAATGACGAATCCAAATGCCAAACAAGATGTCAGTTTGTATTATCGGGGGAACAAGTTTGAGGCTAACCCCAGTCCTAGCCCAAAGATCCAAACTGGTTTTAGTGCTGATAGTTCATCAGGAACAAAAAGTAGTAATGTGACACAGAGTGGTGGATATTCGTCTTCATTTTCAAGCTTTGATCCGAATCATACAACATCAAATCCTCAACAACAGAATTCAACAAATCTTCAATGCAACGTCACTTTGAACATTCATAATGGTCAGAATTTGTCTCCAGAAATTGCCAAGCAACACATGGCATCACTCGTTGCTATGTTGGAATCTTATGAAAGTTTGATTGATGGCAAGATTGGAAATCTGATGCTTATAAAAGAAGATTATGACCAAATTGATGCAGAGGAACTTGAGTTGATGGATGTGAAGTGGTGTTTAGCTAGTGCTTGTAGGAGAGCAGAAAAATTTCAACAAATTACTGGCAGAGATGAGTTTCGAGGATTGGCTACTTCTCCATTGGGTTTTGACAAATCAAAGGTTGCCTGTTTCCGGTGTAAAGGAAAGGGTCATTTTAAAAGAGAATGCAAAAACAATGAAGCAACTGGGAATCAAGAAAAGAACAATTACTATCATAAATCAATTTTTCATCAGATTGATCAACAATCTCAACAAAAGGATACAAAAACTGCTCATGGTAAAATGATCGAAGATGCAAATAAGAAAGCTTATTTTGGTATCATTGATCAAGATGATGAATTTGTTGCTGAAGGGTTTAGCTGGGATAAATACATTCCACCAGGTTCAGGTTTTGTAGCTAGAATTCTAGGTGAAGATGAGACTAGTGAGAAAAGAATCCTGATTTTTCCAGATCTTGGAAGTGATGTTGATACTGATGATGAAGAAGCCCATCTTAATAAAGCTAGAAAACGCTTAGATCCTGACAGCTTTAATTTCTTCTTTGCAGATAAAATGGAAATGCTAAATCAGAAGAAGATTGCCAGATTGAGGAGAGAGTTGGAAGCAGCAAGAATGCTAGCTGATGAAAAAACAAAGACAGTAGCTGGAGAAACTAATGTTGAACCAGCAACTGAGAAAGTGGTGGAGAAACTAGTTGAAGTTGAAAAAGTTGTTGAAGTTGAAAAGTTAGTCGAAGTTGAAAAACTCGTCGAGATTGAGAAAATCATCGAGGTAGAAAAGATTGTTGAAGTCGAGAAGGTTATCGAGGTTGAAAAAATAGTTGAAAAATGGTTGAAGTTGAAAAACCATGCTTGAAGTGTTTAGAATCATGTAAAGTCTGTGAGGAAAAGGATAAGAAAATTGTTGATTTAGAGAAGATTTACTGTCTGATGTGAAGTACGTGAAGGAGTCGTATGATGTGCTCAACAAAACAGTTGATAGTCTGAAAAGAACGAATTCAGAAATCGAAAATGCATTGGAAAAAATGAGTGCAACATTAATGACAAAGCAGAGCATCATCAATGAGTACATCGAAGATTGTGCTAAGTTGAAGAAAGAAGTGGAATTTGAGAAAATTGAGAGTGAAAGGATTAAACGATTATTGTTGAGTTATACTACTTGTGATTATTTGATTGATCGTGTTTATCCTACTGTTGCAGGTCTTGAGGCATTCATGGAGAAAAAGACTGAAGATACTGATACTGGTAAGAAACCAAGTGTCAAGTATAACAGATGTCCGCCCCCTATCCATGAAAGTTATTCTCCCAGGAATCCTAACGAGGAGCGTCTAAAAAAGGCAGTCAACATCAAGTTAAAGTCTGAAATCATTGATGAATTACCAGACAATATTGATGTCACATTCACAGCGTCTGATACTGATCATGAGTCTGAGTTAGTAAAGAAAGTTGTCGATCAGGTGTTAGATACGGATGAAGAGTCAAATTCGGAGTCTAAGTCAGATAGTTCGAGTTCGTCAGAGAAGAGTCCGAGTTCGTCGGTTAAAAGGGTTTACAATAAAGAATTCTTGTTATCAAAATCTAATTTGAATGACGGATCGATCAAAGTGGCATATACTTTGAATGATTCAGACAAATTATATTCTGATGAGGAATTTCCAATAAGAAGTGTTAAAACAGAAATGATCAAACAGGTTTTCAAATTAACAGAAATTAATATTTCTGAAATAAAATATTTAAATCTTCATGAAAAACCTAAAAATTACACTTCAAGAGTTCAACAGAGATTGAACAAGAAAAAGGGTTACAGTTCTGGTTATGGTTATCGAAAGAAACCAAACCACAACGGTAATTTCAAAAAGCAAGGTCTTGGTTTCATTCCCCCGGAAAACTATAAAAATGAGAAAAATTATAAACCAAAAACAACATTTGTTGCAGGAGGAAGTTCTGAAGATGAGCAGAAGAAACCATTCTGGAAACAATCAAATCAAGAGTTTCTTGCTCAAGTAAAGAAGAATGTGAAGAAATTTGGTCCAAGAGTTGACAGAAGAACCTGTTTTAAGTGCCAAAAAGTTGGACATATTGCTTGGAATTGCCAACAGTCTAACAACACAAAACAGGAAGTTACTTCTAACTCAAAACTGAAAGAAAAACTTGTCTTTGAGAAGAACCAATCAACTGAGAAATCAAAAGTGTTTGAAATTTAACTTCCGAAGAAGGTGAAAGTTCAAAACGTTTTTACAAAAGAAAAGTTGATTTAAACAAACAAAAATGGGTTGTAAAATCTGAAAGTAGTTCTGACAATGAATCTGATTCCATAAAATCAGAGGAGTCATCTGTTGAGAAAAAGGTTGTTAATTCCGTTCCTGAGGTGAATGATGAAAATTTTCCCAAGTTGTCGAAGGAAAATTTGAGGTTGAAAGTAGGTAAAACTGAAATTTCAGGTCAATTTTTTGCTGGTAACAAAGAATTTGATGCTGAAAAGGTGTTTAATGGCAAAGTTAAACATATTTTCGGAAAGATGGTTGATGGGAAGGTTAAAAGTGCAAAGGATTTTTATAAATCAAAATGTTGGTGGGACAGGTGTGTACCAGAATCTCCCAAGACGGGTCAGGCTTGGGGGAAAGTGTTTCCTAACTAAAAATCCGGACTTGCCGGAGCTCCCAAGTGGGTAATCGTGGAGCAGGAATCGGCATCATTCTTGAAAGGTTTGGTTGGTAAATCTACAGGTGATATCTTTAAATTGTTATATGTTGATTTACAAGTGGTTTGGGTTGATAAGTGAACTTTCAAGAGGTTGAGGAAAGTCTTTCACTTACAAATGGTAAATCAAGGACATTAAATTGTACTTGTTTTTCCTATAAATGATTGAGAAACAATGTGATGAACCCCTAACTTACCAGTGATAAAATCAACGAAACTTATTTTCCGGAAAAACCATTTGATTAAAACAAACTTAAGTGTTTTGAAATCACAATGGGAAAATAGTTTGTTGTGAGGGGGAGTTCTGATTGTTTATGCCAAGTGGATGGCGATCTGAAGTGATTTGATATCAGTTGTCACTATTACTTGTACAGTTTGTTTTCAAAATTTCCTAAAATGTGTTTGCATTTTAGGGGGAGTAAAATTTCAGAAAATCCAAAAACATTAGAAAATTTGAAAAAGTAAAAAATATGATAAAATTCAAAAATGAGTTTTGTTGAATAAAAGAGGAAATGATAGTACATCAGTGGAACCCCATATCTAAAGGTGTATGCTGAAGGTTGGGTAACAAGTAACTATTTTATTGTGGGATTAGATAAAGTTAACTGGATATATAATATATCATTGTAGCTATTAGGGTAAAGGGAGTGGAGCGGTGAACTCTTCGGCAAAGGAGTTTGCCGCGCTGCAACACCGCCGCCGGCCTCCTTTGCCGCTCGGCAAACTTGAACAAGCGGTGAAGTCTTACCGATCGGGAAAGGGGAATAAAAATGATTGATGTCTGTGTGTATGTGTTGATGTGTGGGTACATCAGTGGAACCCCATATCTAAAAGAGGAAAAAATATGATAAAATTCAAAAATGAGTTTTGTTTAATATATAATATATTAAAGGTGGTAAAATGTGTATGCTGAAGGTTGGGTAACAAGTAACTATTTTATTGTGGGATTAGATAAAGTTAACTGGATATATAATATATCATTGTAGCTATTAGGGTAAAGGGAGTGGAGCGGTGAACTCTTCGGCAAAGGAGTTTGCCGCGCTGCAACACCGCCGCCGGCCTCCTTTGCCGCTCGGCAAACTTGAACAAGCGGTGAAGTCTTACCGATCGGGAAAGGGGAATAAAAATGATTGATGTGTGTGTATGTGTTGATGTGTGGGTATATATATATAAAGTTTACCACTTTCAACTGTTTAACCACTGCCAACACTTTTCGCCAAAGTTTAAACTCTTCACACTGATTGACATGGCACACTCTGATTGGTCGATTTTGAAGTTTGCCACTTTCACCTGTTTAACCACTCCCTTCACCCTTATGGTACATATTACTAAAACATGATTATTTTGTTTATTTTTTTATCGGGCATTCAAGTATTTTTGGACCTTTTTTTACTACATATGATTTTTTTAATACATGTATCATGAGATATGAGTCTAATATAAGGTCTTTGAGGATCTAGTTAAAAGGTATAAACCATTAAAAAGATTTCTAAAATTTTATGTATTTAAGATTCAAGTGACTTGGATGATAAAACAAATATGTTATTTAAAATAGTCATTTATGACCGATTTCAAAAGTCTAATAATTTAGGTATACATGTTTTTGACCCCCGGTTTTATAGAAATATTTGTATATATACGTTTTCGACCCTCCGGTCGGAAATCTCAAGCTTCGCCACTGTTTACACGTCAAAATTTTTAAGCTAGATGTACCAAAAAATAAAGAAGAAATGATGATGCATCAACCGTCAACAATGGTGTGAAATTAATACATCATAACACATGGTAGGAGTAAATTATTTCCTGCAATTTTAACTTTTATATTTCTTGCAAACTTTACCACATGTCTTATCTATAATTATTTTAGATTCAGTTTGAGTTGTTCCTATTTTATTTAAACTTTTTTTTATGTTTGGGTTGTCAATGATACATTATGCACGTATGATAACAAGATGAGTAGATACACAAATTTAATTAATTTATATATGTGAGTGTTTGTACAATTGTACTTAGAAAAATCCCACATAAGACAAATTCAAGAAGTCTTTGTATAGCGACTACATGTGGTAATGGGAGGTGTGTAGTGTGTTGTTAATTGGATTAATTGAAAAACTTAAGGAATAATGGCTCTCATTTTCAAGAAACATGGGAGAGAATAAGGCATGTTTTAGGGTCAAATCTTGTTTAGAAGTAGTGGGGGTGGTGGTGCTTCAAGCCTAACATGATGACTTGTTTCCTCAAACCCAAGATTAGAGGGTCAAAATAAAAGGCTTATTTTTTCTTAGGAAACTAGGTCAAACAACTACGCATTTCCATTATCGTGTGCTATGAACAAAGGTGCGAGCTTTGTAGTAGGCGAGTAGAAAATCGAATAACCCAAATTATAATAAAACGATATTATCGGAGTAACAAATTTATTGAGAACCGTTGGGTTAATTATGATTTTTTTTCATAACTGATTTTTATGATTGGTTATGGTTATCTGTGTATAAATAAATGAATTCATCAATTGAACCGAATCTACATTAAAATTTTCCTTTATAACTTTATAAACGATATGTTAAATGTCAAAAATGTTTTCTTATAACCCTTTTTTTTTTTGGAAATTAAATTTCATTAACCAAAAACCGCCACAGGAGTCTTCAAAGAGAAGACCCAAGAGCGCAAAAACGAGCTTACATCAAGTCTAGGGGATAATTACACCAATCAAACCAACATTTAACTTTCATCTTCGATCTATGTCTAACCCAAAAGAAAGAAATCGACTTAACATATTCCACGACTTCAATAGCTCTCCGGCATTTATTAGAGAAAACTTTGGAGTTCCGCTCGTTCCATAAACACCACATGGTAGTATATATAATACCCCTAAGCAGGTTCTTCTGATCCGCAGCCAATGACGTGTTGTCCGGAAACAATAACAGATCACTGACGTCAAAGATTATCATATCCTGCAGCCTGCACCACGACCCGATGCGAAACCAGACTTCTGCAGCAAAAATACAGCATGTAAACAAGTGAATAGCCGATTCCATCACTGTGTTACAGAACGGACAAAACGGGTCAGACAACGCTATCCCTCTTTTCTGCAATTGATCTTTCGTAGGAAGACGATTTAATCCAGCTCTCCAAATCAGCAGCTTACATTTGAGAGGGGTCCACCCTTTCCATTTAATTTTTAACTCATTCGTAATGTTCCTGCAGATAACAAAAAGTTTCTTGATTTTCCGAACCTCGAACAAGCCATCAGAATTACCTCTCCATTCCCATCGATCTTTGCCATCAATCCATTGGTAATCATAAATATCTTGCAATAAAGAAAATAACTCAGACACCTCCTCGGCATTGGTGGGATTTCTACACCATTCCCATAGCATATCTCTACTGTTATTGGTTAAGATCACACGACTCGCCACCGAAGCCCATTTATTCTTCTCAATACTAAACAGATTTGGATATTTCTCTCTTAGAGGAATCGAATGTAACCAGACATCAGTCCAGAAATTCATGTTTAAACCATCCCCAACAGCCCCTGCAAACAAGCGACTAATCTGTCTACCATCCTGCAATTTTTTATCACCCATCTTAACAATATTCTTCCAGCAACTACTAGCATTCTGGGTACATGGCAGAAAAGACCATGTGCGAGAAGACCCGTTACAGCCAATCAAGATGTTTTTCCACAAGCTTCTTTCTTCTCTTTTAAACCTCCAAACCCATTTAAGGAGTCGTTTATGTGGACGAGCTTATTGAGACCCAACCCCCCTTCTTTTTTAGGCCGAGTGATATCATCCCACGCCACCCAACAAATCTTGTTTCCAACACTCGACCCCGCCCATAAGAATCTTCTCATAACCCCTTCTATTTGCTCGATCACCGCCAAAGGAGCTTTATAAAGCGAAAAATAATAAATCGGAAGATTTTCAAGAACCGATTTAATAATAATGAGTCTACCACCCATAGATAAAGTCTTGGCTTTCCACGAACTAAGCCGCGATTTAACTATGTCCACAATCGGCAACCAATTATTAACACGGTTCATATTCGCTCCCACTTTAATCCCTAAATAATCAAACGGTATCACACCCCTTTTACACCCCAAGACCTCCATCATATTGTCAACTTCCCAATCTTCCGTACCAACCCCAAACAAGTTAGACTTGTTAAGATTAATACGAAGACCCGAACACAAGTAAAAGACACGAAGTATTCGAGTCGTTTTCTTTAAGTTCTCATGGGACCACTCTCCAATACTCAAAGCATCATCGGCGTAAAAAAGGTGAGAAAAACTAACCTCATTACCCGAGAAAGTCACACCACTAAATTCACCCGCCTCCTTCGCTTTATTCAACATCCAGGAAAGCGTCTCCATAACAATAACAAAGAGAAACGGGGACAAAGGATCACCTTGGCGAAGACCTTTTTCACATTTAAAGTCAAAGGTAGGCGAACCATTGACCAGAACTGAAGCCCGAGCAGAAGTAAGAATACCTCTAATCCACAAACACCATTTAGGCGGAAAACCCATTTGTTCTAACACAGAAATCAAGAAGTTCCAGTTAACGTTGTCGTATGCCTTCTCGAAATCTATTTTTAAAAGAAACACCTTTCTTTTACGCTTTTTTAACCATTCTAAAGCTTCATTTACCATTAACGGGCCATCCAGGATAAACCGATCTTTTAAAAACGCCGTTTGAGTTTCCGATATAACATCTCCCATAACCCTCTTAATACGATTAGCAAGAATTTTTGAAATTACTTTGCTAACCATACCAATGAGAGTGATAGGCCGATAGTCTTTAAGATCGAGAGGAGATTTAACCTTGGGAATTAACGATATGAAAGCCGAGTTACAGCCAAAAGAAATGGAGCCTGTCGAATGAAACTCCTCAAGAATCAATCCGAAATCCGTTTCCAACGTCTCCCAAAAATATTTCACAAAGCCAAAATTAAAACCGTCCGGACCCGGGGCTTTTGTAGAGCCACATTCAAAGACCGCGTTCTTGATTTCTACTAATGAGAAAGCCTGAACCAGAGAAGCACAATCAGCATCTTTGACTTTATTAAAACGTTAGTTATCGTTTATCCGAATTTATAAATTAAAATGATTACTAATATTTGATTTAACCAAGATATATATGTATTTAATAATTGAAATTTTCTTGAGATCATCCATGTCCAAATTAAGCAACAATGATATAACAAACTATTTTCAACCAAAACAAAGACTATATATTTCCAATGTGGCGTGAGGTGAAATTAAGGCGCCCGTGGCCTCTCTAGAAGAGAGAGAAGGAGGAGGAGACAAGCTAGTTAGGATGTGGCGAGGAGTGAGAGCGTGTAAACCGTTGGATAACATTGATGATTATGAGAAGGCAAAGCCAATGTGAGGGAGTGAAGGTGAGGAGCGCCCTTGGCAAATGGAATGGGTAGCCATTATGAAACGTTAGTAAAACACCTGTCGATTTTAGCAACGACGAAAACAGCCTAATTGATTATATAAATATAAAAACCAAAACATCTATCAAATTCTATAGATTTAGCTTTAATATGTAACTGAACCGAACTAACCCAAATAAGCACTCCCAATAATTTTTTTTCCAAGATTCTATTTCATCTCTACCAAAGAAGGTGGAAGCATTATTTATGACTTGACACATGGCTTCCGTGGATGTGCGTGGCATTGATGCCACGTGTCACCGCATGAATAGTTGACATATTAAGACAATATATAGGTACCTAGGCTAGCTATTGATACGAATTTGATTAGATATTGTAGTATGGTCATGTGTGACTATGTGAGGTATATGTCACGTTTTGTATTGGATATAAGTATTGTCACTTAAACTGTAAAAGAGAGTAAAAAGAGTCCTTTCAATACCATAAACTAAAATATAGACTAAACTAGTTTAGAGTAAACCCAAAGTAAGTCAGATTATTGTGGTATTTTTATATCATGATAGAAGTTCACATCCCTGGCAAAGACGTGAACTATTAACTAATAACGTTAATCAATTCGGATTAACTGGTTGAGGACCAAAATCATGAAAAGGCGATACAATTCCTTGTTGATTTGAGTAGTTGCTCACTTGTTCCTAGATGACTACGGAATATTTTCTAGGTTTTAACCAGCTCGTTAATGTGATCTATGCTTTGCGGGAGATGATGGGTGGTTCGTGGGTGAAGTCAGGAAGATGATGACATGGTCATTTGTGGGAATCTCATGACTATGGATTCTATTTTGGGGGGGGGGGGGGGGGGGGGGGGGGGGGCAATCTGGATGTACCTGAAATTCCACCAATCACACATTGTCAACTCATTTTTACACTAAACTACCCCAAAACACATTAATAGGTGGCATCACTATCTTAACCTAAGGGTGTGCATGGGTCGGTTTGGTTTGGTACGGTTTCTACCATTAATCATAACCATAACCGCTAGTTTCGGTTATGGGATTTATGGGGGGGGGGGGGCAATCCGGATGTACCTGAAATTCCACCAATCACACATTGTCAACTCATTTTTACGCTAAACTACCCCAAAACACATTAATAGGTGGCACCACTATCCTAACCTAAGGGTGTGCATGGGTCGGTTTGGTTTGGTTTGGTACGGTTTCTACCATTAATCATAACCATAACCGCTAGTTTCGGTTATGGGATTTATATAAATATAACCAAATTTTGGTTACGATTAATCAGTTATGAATTTGGTTATGGTTATTTCGGTTATTAACCAAAAACTTCAACTAAAACTAACTTTCGGCTAAAGTTCAAAACTTTTAAGCCAATGAGTGTACAAAATAAAAAATGGAAACAACCATATTAGACTTAGTTTTGTTTTTATATATAGAGTTAATTGTCATTTTAGTCCCTGTGGTTTGGGCCATTTTGCCAGTTTAGTCCAAAGGTTTCATTTTTAACATCTGGATCCAAAAAGGTTTCATCGTTGCCATTTTGGTCCAACTGACTTAACCCCATCCATAGACCTCTGTTAATGTAGGGGCAACTTGGTCTTTTTGTTTTTATTTTATTTAAAGGTTTTATTAAATACCCTATATTTTATATATTAACAGCTTTTACCCAACCATTTTATATCTCTGTATCTATCTATCTATCTCTCTGCTCCTACCAGCCATCGCCGCCCCCGACCAGTCACCACCACCACCCCCACTACTATTAGCCACCATCCATACCCATGAGTAAATTCGCCATCTAATTGAAACACACATATCCATACCCACTTTCCATTCCAGAAAGCAAGAGAGAGAATCACAGAGAGGGAAAGAGATCAGAGAGAGGTCGGAGATGGTCAGAGAGATCGGAGATGGGGCCTTCGACTGACCGTTCGATTCTAACAGTGGTGACCACCGGCAGAACCAGATCCATCGCCGGCCACTGTTGGAACTCCGACGAACCCTCTGACGTCCAATCCGACACCATTAACGGTAATTATTTCGACCATTCAACTTGGTTTTCAATTCCAAACAAAACCCCTTTGTCAATTTGCCATGACAGAGGAGATTCAACAATCAATTTGGTGGATTTGAAAAGGTTAAGCGGGTGGTGGTGATGGTTGTGGTTAGGCGGTGGTGAGGCAGTAGTGGTGATGGTTGTGGTGGTGAGGCTGTGGTGGTGATGGTGGTAGTGGTAGTGGTGTTGAGGTTGTGGTGGCAGTGGTGGTGATGGTGGTGATGGTGATGGTGGTAGTGGTGGTGAGGCTGTGGTGTCTTTGGTTTAAGTATCGGTTGTGGATGGTTGTTTTTTTAGGCTTGGTTGTGATGTGTTAAACATATATTCCGATTATTGATGCGGATGGCATGGCAAGGATGCTGGATGGTGGGTTTCAGCTATGATGATGATGAGCCTTTGCTCACTGGAGAGAAAGACGAGAAAGAAGATAAAGACCGTTGTATGCTTTTTTGGTTAATTTTGAGGTTAGGGATTTCGGCATTTTGATTCGTTCGATGATGATGAACATTTGCTCATCGGAGAGAAAGACTATTTATGTTGTTACTGAACCCTGTTATATATAAATAGAGAAGGAAATATAAAAGGGTTAATTAAAATAATTAGAGAAATGACTAAAGTGCCCTTGCCTTAACAGAGGTCCATGGATGGGGTTAAGTCAGTTGGACCAAAATGGCAACGATAAAACCTTTTTGGATCCAGATGTTAAAAATGAAACCTTTGGACTAAATTGGCAAAATGGCCCAAACCACAGGGACTAAAATGGCAATTAACTCTTATATATATATATATATAGGGGGAGGTTCATTTGAGAAGAAAATTAAATTGAGAAGAAAAAGAATAAAGGGTACAATTGTAAAACATTAAATAGTTTTTCTCTCATCTCATTTATTATTATTTTTGACTAATTAGTTAGTCATAAAGAGTATCATCCTACACACTAAAATTTTTGCCTAGACACATCAAAATTTATCCTACACGTTTTTTAAATTTATCCTACACATACTGAAATTTATCCTACACAACTCGTAATTCATCCTACACACCTCATAATTTATCCTACACTTTAAATTAATTTTTTTCTTCTTTGAAAATATATATATTTTTTTAAATAAGTTACAAATTTAATTTAGTGAGCTATTAAAAAGGAAGACTAAGAATTAATCATCTATCTAATTTTACCAATATACCCTTACACCCATATTAAATACAAAAATTAAATGAAGTAAAATGAAGCATTATTATTGGTTGAAGTTTGTTCTTTTTTATTCTTACAAAAAAATTCTTCTCATTTGAACCCTCCACTATATATATATATATATATATATATATATATAACACAAACAAGACTACATTTTTTTGTTAAACCACCAATGTAGGATATTAAAATAATTGGCACATACATCAAAATCATTTTATTACAAACATACTTTTATCTTAGTAAAAATCTCTGCATGGTTAGTGTTAAACGAAAATATATTAGATAGACTTTACATTATAAGTGTGGTTCGGTTTCGGTTATATCGGTTAACCAAAGCTTCATAACCATAACCATAACCACTCCGTCGGTTAAACAAATTTCATAGTCATTACCATTGGTTATGTCGGTTATTGGTTAAAATCGATTCGGTTATGATTCGTTTATCGATTATGTCGGTTAATTTGATCACCCCTACCCTAAACCATGGACCCCACCTTTTTACACCACTCTCTCTTACCCACACACCTTTTCAATCGGGTTCTACATTTCCGACCCACTACCGGATTTGGGGTACCCGAATAGGTGGCGTCAGTGTTACCAATTCTGGTACCCTACCCGAAACCCAAATCCGCAAGTGATGCCACCCCCTTAGTGAGATAAAATATAGGACCCTCTTTACCTAGATATAGGGCTAATAGTTTTTATGTAAGTTAACATGATCTCCCATGTTTCTTAATGCATTAAACAATTATATCGAGGCACATGCCAAATTAAAATAAAAATGTGAAGGGTGAAAATGGCCAAACCATGTTTCGTGCAATATATAAATAAGTATATCAACTTCTTGTCATTTTCTACATGTCTCTTAACTTTATAAATAAATTTACATCATTAATATGTAAATACTTTTGGTGGCTCAAAGAAATTTTAAAGTTAAAACAAACTATCTTTTAACGAGTGTAATTTCTTCAATTGAAATAGAAAGCTGGAAATACGTCTATGCACTTCATATTGATGTAATCAACTTGTAAAAATTAGCATTGTCTACAACGTATAAGAAATAACCACGGTCTTCGTTAAAGTAATTTGGCAAATTGGATTTAAATAATCCGACTTGCCTGTTTTTAGCCAATAATAATCTCAACTAAGTTTATTTCCGCTAATGGTCCAACCTTTTTCATTTTTTTTATAATGGTCCGCCGTTAATTAACATAACGGAGTTAAGTTTTTTCCTGAATTACAAACTGATGTATTATGACTTTTGATCAGAACGAGGATACGAGTCGATTGATGTAAAATTTACCTCGAAACAATGCTCCAAACAACAAAAACGGTGCTTAAATTCAAGTGTTTAAACTTTCAATTAACAAAAATCAAGTCGTTTAAAGCATCGTTTTGAGGTAAGTTTTACATCTATCGACTCGTATCCTTGTTCTAATCAAAAGCCCTAAAACATCGATTTGTAATTTGGAAAAAAACACTTAACTCCATTAAGTTATTTTTAATGGCGGACCATTATACAAACAAACTGAAAAAGGTTGGACCACTGGCGGAAATAAACTCAGTTGAGATTATTATTGGCCAAAAACAGCTGCCAAATAATTAAACTACTGGTTTTTTGTTTAAATGTGACACGAGTGTAGAAAAACGATTGAAAAATAATATATGTGAAGACGGAAATGTTACACTCTTGATGATCATCATCAACCTCATGTTAATCAGTTCTGTTTAAACATAAGGGAAAACATGTAAATAATACCTGATACAGCAAACATGCCAGCAGAGAATCCAGTCAGAGATGCAGCATTGAGTTCGACATACTTGTCAGGATGATCTGGTTCCTCCTTAGGGTGTAAAGTGATGATGGTGGTGAACCGAAATTAGGGAGGTTTCGGTTATGGAGAGAGAGGGACGAATTGTGATGTTATGTTATTAGGTTGTGTGTCTAACCTTTTACCTCTCTAATAATCTCCTTATATATACACCCAAGAGGAAACCCAATTAGTTAATAAGGGTAATATGGTCCATCAACAATTACCAACTAATTATTAATAGGTTATTAATATATTTTGATCTATATTATATAAATGATAATGATGGCTACTAGATTAAATATAAATAGATAAATATTTAATCTTACATTCTCCCACTTAGCCGAATAATCATTTATCATGAGTATTAGATAAGTCTGATCAGAAGTTAATACTCATTTTAGCCTTAAACAAGTACTATAGCAGAGAAATACAGCCGTTGAATCATTATGCGACTCAGGACCCCCATTAGTCATACTATAGCCTTAATTTAAAACCTAACAGTTATGATCAAAATAAGTAAGCCCTTTAACGTTTGATTTGTATTTATAGTTGTCTATATGTCATTACACCGGCAGAACATATGTAAGAGACATACAAAATCAAACTGATGAGGAAAATTGATTAATAGTTAGTCATTCATAGTACGATATGCAGTTGTACATGGTCATCAATTAAAACCCGTCTCTTTTATGAACACTCTTAATAAGACTTATGGGTAATAGACCTTTAGTCATAGGATCCTTAAGCATATCACGAATGCATTCGATACATAGATTTAGTTTCCTCAATTCGTTCATAAACGAATAATTAATTGCGTATCGAAATTTAATGCAGCACCTCTCGAACTGTTACTGTTCAAGGAGACATGGTAGCTAACTTTATCACAACAAGTCTTCAATATATTAATTATATGGAGTTAATAAAGTCATGAGTCCACTGATAAATTTCCAACAACATTTAGTGACTATATTATGTCGTTATAACTTAGGTTGTTGATATCAGTCCATTATGACTCCTCCATGAGATAGGTTTTGTCTGCTGACATAAAGATATACCCAAAATTACATTTTGTCATCTTTGAATATTACAAAGTTAGAGTAATAAACCGGTTTTATTTCTCACGTCTTCTTTAAAATATAGTCTCTCATTTCTTTTAAAGATATTGTAATACTCTATTAGATGCTTCACGTTTATCTAGACATATCTAGTGTGTTGCAATGTGAGTAATATCTAAACGAGTATAGACTTAAACTTACATAAGGCTTCTAATTAATGAAGCGTAAGAAATAATCTCATGTATCCTATTATCCTCTAAAGGAGAGCAGTATTTTGTTACATATGTAAGGACCCATTTAAGGTTAAACTTATGGAACGGAAGTAATGTCCCATTTGGTCTATCTCAACATGTTATGATATCTATTATGTAAGAGATATCTCTAAGATCTATTATATCAAAGTTTGTGTTAACAATGCTTTGACTTATGTAACATCTACTTGTCAAAAGAATATCATCTATATAGACAAGTTTATCTTAGTTGCTCCCACTCATCTTGAGGTAGGTACATTATTCCACTTGATTGTTGATGAAAATAATTACGTTAAGATTTCATCACATTATGATGTTTGCATTAACCCATACATGGATTTTATTGGCTTATAGACAAACTGTTCTTTAACCTTAAGTTTAGAACTTTCAGGTTGTTTTATGAACATGTAAATATGTCAGCCAGTTGTTAGTGAAAATTGTTTTAATGTTCATCTAATGTAGCTCAAAACTATTATAAGCTACTAGAACAGTGATGATCCTAAAAGAAATCTTTTATTAGATATGTAAGAAAGATTCTTTAATGATATATCTTTTTCCTGAGTATAACCTTTGACAATCAATCATGCTTCTTTGTGTCTTAACGTTTATATCAGGATTTGGTTTAGTTATGAACACTCTTAGGTAATTCAATCAAATCCCAAACGTTATATGAACACATAAAACAGTTTTACTAGAAAACAGTTTTATTCTATTTAGAAGATTAATTGACGCTAATGGCTTAATTAGGAGAGATAGGATCAATAAACTTTTCCAAAATCCATTTCAACTTCAGTTAGGGAGGTTATGTAATCATCAAAGTTAGTAGGCTTTTAAACTTAGATGACCTCCTGAGTTGATTATTGGGTTTGTTAGAAGTTTCAGTTTTATGAATTAGCTCTTGGTTAGGTTGCTATCATTTTCATTCTAAGTTTGTAAGAGTTGGTGCAGTATGGTGTACAAGAGGTGTAATCGGAGTTAAATTCGGAGTAAAATTTAATGACACTCTTCCCCCCGCCTCTTGTATTCCTTGCAAGTCGTGATAAGAACTTTGACTACTCCCACTGACCTTAGAAAACTTTAGGAACTCAGCATGCTTAGGGTCAATATTTAACGACCAAACAAATTCTAATAGAGAAAACATATAATAGAGAAAACATATTAGTGACGTTAGTCATTGTAGTTTCTCTTGTTGAGGATTATGTTGGTTTAGGTAAGAAATCTAAGTGTGCCCACAATTAAGCAACAATGAAACTTTTGTAATAGTAGCATTAGATTTTAAGGAGACAAGTTTTGATGGAACAGTGTCGTGATGGAGCGGTGTCTTGTACAAGAGGTGTAAACTGAAGTAATATAAAGTTTTCACTCCCCACCTCTTGCAACTTTTTACAAGTTATAATTAGGACACTTAATGCTCCCACTGATCTATGATATCTCTATAAATGCTACAAGATAAGTTTCAATTAGGTATGTGACATGGGAACCTATCATATATATGTTAGATTTTACTTGATTTCCTTAATGTCCAGATGTCATAAGAAACTTAGGGACATATTTAATAGAAATCATGTTAAGCACATATATGAATAAATTTCTTTAAGACCATGGGCCATATGAGACTAATTTAGATACAAGCAGATAGTCTTTAATTGATAAATGAATTATGTCTGAATATTCCATTAGGAATAAGTTCCACGAATGTTAATGAAATATAACTTATGATGGACCTATACTTATTCCTTAAGCCAAGTAATATTTAGGGCTATAACGTCATGATTTAAAATCACTTAGAATGAGATTAGATAAGAAATCATCCTCATTAACCATGTCATGATTTCTCATGAATTTTGGTTATAATGGATGAAATTTGTAAGTCTCATTTTCCTTTTGTCAAATTTTTCATTTGCATGATGACAAAAGTTGTGAAAGTGTAAGGTATCATCTAGTTTTATCTTAATAATGTTTCAATCCAGATATTTAGAACAAATAAGATGAGAGTTTAAGATAAGTGTGACTTTATGTTGACTATGCAAACCTCACAACCTTCATAACATTGCTTAATTATGATACTATATTCTGATTAATACTCAGAATATATGTACGGTATCGAAAAACGTTGTTAGAAGACTGCTTATTATTGTTCTTATAGCCTTAACATTTAATTTTGTCACTAACTCTCATGTTAGTTATTTGTTAACTTTTGGTAAGGAAACGTTTAAAAACTAGAGTTAACTAATCATGTGCTAATAGGAATATTATAATTAGTAGACTTAAATATCTTTAATAAGTGACTATCTAATTAGTTCATCCAACTGTTCTTTAGAATAATGGATAGTCTCGTTGCTTATGTCTAGTCTAATGACATAATTATGCAGTGAGATTTTCCCTTGAAGAACCTTAGAGGTGGAATTAGCACTTGTAATTTGTCTATGGACCTTAGAACAATCCTGTTTTAAGGTTTTAAGTGGTTGTAAGGTGAGTAACAACTTATTTTCCAGCTTCAAACATTTATTTCTTTGTACATATGTTTCTTATCAACACACTCATTATACTTTGGTATTTTTTAGTGTTATAGTTTATTTATAAGGCATCAAATTGTACAAGTGAAAATCTTAATATGTAATGTACTGGAAAATGTACTTATTTCCATGCGTAAGCCCTTAACTTTATGGGTCATGGTTTTGTACATTATAATGTATTCACATATACCATTTAACTTTATAGTTTAGAATTTCAAATGAAGGCATTCATCTTAGGAGTTCTAGTGATTATTCCATATATAAGAGATTAGCCTTAGGAAAGACTTAATCTGAAATAACTTTAGTGATAGCATTATCTTAGAGAGTTCTTGATTATCATAAGAGACATCATGTTCGATTTATCCTAATCATCATGCTCTAATTTTCTTCTTTATAATCTTTATCAGAAGAGAGCAATAGGATTATCGTGTCTTAAGAAATAATCAAGGATTTAATTTAAGAGCTAATTCTAATAGAAACTTTAAATAAAGCAAACATTTTTAGGTTTAGGAATTAGAGTGGATGAGATATATGTAGAAGAAAATTATAGTGAGTAAAATTATGGGTACTAAGAATAAGACAGACGAAATGATCATAAAATTAATTAAGGATCATTATGTGAAGAGATTGTGATATGTCTATTACTAACATCAAAATAATAGACTTAGTAAAAATTCCACTTAAACAAAGACAAATCAGCTTTGGCCAGAAGTGTAATCATTTAAGTATGTGTGCAAAGTAATCGTGACAAATCAGCTTTGGCCAGAAATGAGGCAATCACTTTAGTTATGCACTTGTCAAGCATGTTAAACATAAATGAATTAAATCAGCTTTGGCCAGAATTAAGACATTTCACGTGTGTAATGCATACTCAACATAGCTTTTTATAATACTTGAACAATAAATAGATGTATTAAATCAGCTTTGGCCAGAAATGATACATCAGAAGCTCATTCAAGTTAAGCTAGTTTGGTTGTGTAAAACATTATTTGATCCTTATTAATTAACTAAGTATTTACAGAACCAATTTTTTTTAGGTCACATTAAACAGCTTAAAATAATGAGGTTTCGAATCTTGTGCGATCAGTAATGCCCAAGTCTTGTGCGATCAATAAGGCCCAAGTCTTGTGCGATCAATAAGGCCCAAAACAAATTTGTGCGATCAGTAAGGACTTGTGCGATCAATAATGACTTGTGCGATCAGTGAGGCCCAATAACTTGTGCGATGTATGTAAGGCCCAATAACTTGTGTGATCAGTAATGCCTTGTGCGATCCACAAGTCTTGTGCGATCCACAAATCTTGTGCGACTGTCTTGTGCGATTTCCCTTGTGCGATCAGATCATATCTCATGTGATCTGATCTTGTGCGAATGTCTTGTGCGATCAGATCATATCTGATCTGATCTTGTACGACTGAAGGGAACTTGTGTGATTAGTACATTGATAATTTCGAACCTACTGTTAATAGATGTTTCTTGTGATTATAACTAAAACTCGAAATTCAAGGGATTGTGGGATAGTGTTTCCTATTTTATTTATGATCTAAACTTATCAAATATTTCGAAAATAATAACTGAAATCTATTAACAGTTTTCGAAATTTTAATAGATAAAATTAAGATCAAAATCATGAAAAACACCCACTAATCCAAATTATATTCCAAAATAAGGGAATTTTCGAGTTTTCGCTTAGAACAATATGATGAACCCTAAAATATAAAAAAACATAATTCTGGGTTCCGAAATCTAAATTTTAAGACTTTCTTTAATGGATTTCGAATATTAGTTTACCCATTATAATTTCGAGTCAAATTCATTAAACATCAACTTCCGAAAACAGGGATTTCGGCAACAAAACTCGAAAACAGCCGAGACCTTTTAAGGCTTTAAAATTTTCGTTTTCCAGATTTTTGATCCCAGAATAATGGATACAAAACCAGAACTGATTTATCAACATATGCTCTGATACCACATGTTGATCAGTTCTGTTTAAACATAAGGGAAAACATGTAAATAATACCTGATACAGCAAACATGCCAGCAGAGAATCCAGTCAGAGATGCAGCCATTGAGTTCGACATACTTGTCAGGATGATCTGGTTCCTCCTTAGGGTGTAAAGTGATGATGGTGGTGAACCGAAATTAGGGAGGTTTCGGTTATGGAGAGAGAGGGACGAATTGTGATGTTATGTTATTAGGTTGTGTGTCTAACCTTTTACCTCTCTAATAATCTCCTTATATATACACCCAAGAGGAAACCCAATTAGTTAATAAGGGTAATATGGTCCATCAACAATTACCAACTAATTATTAATAGGTTATTAATATATTTTGATCTATATTATATAAATGATAATGATGGCTACTAGATTAAATATAAATAAATAAATATTTAATCTTACACCTCATTCATGCGGAGTTGGATCAATAATCAACATCAGAAAACATGTTCATAGAACCAAACTACACCAATCAAATGCTTTAAACATTAAGATATTAAATGGTTCAAAAAAATCATAAGGAAAAAGTTATAAATATGGAATGCCAGGGTAAACCAAGCATAGGTTGGTAGTGCAATGCCAATAGAAACAAGCATATTAAGCATAGATGAAGGTATTGTCTCAAGACAAAGTGTACTCATCAGGAATTGTGGTACCAATTCACATGCAATCTGATGAACAAAATGTGTTCCAACTTTGCCCCTATATGAATGCAAAGGGCTACAAATAGTACAAGGTAGGTGTTGCATATGAGATGCTGGAAAATAATGTCAATATATACATGCTTTTGGCTCTTTTTTGGTAATGGGCATTAATGTAAAAGGTTTTTTGAGGCTTCTTTTGTCTCTAAGGAACAATCATTTTCAACCACTATAAAAGAAAAGTGTTTAGTGACAAGAAAAGCGTCGCGAAAAGACCAAACACTCGTGTAGGAAATCATGTGCAATATGCATGTTCTTAGAGAAAATGTTTTTAACCACGACAAGGGAAAAGGTCTTGTGATAAACAATCTGTCATTAATGCCATATGTCTTCCACGTCGGCTTTCCCAAAAGAAAAACCTTCTAAGGATCTCACGAGGGTCTCTCTCCACCTCTGTCTGTCACAGTCTCCTCTTTTTTTATCATCCATAGTTTGCCCTTAGCCACAAACTTCTACCTTTGAAATACACGTCTCTCTTTGCCACGAGGGAGCCACCTAAGCCCAAAGGCGTCCTTCGCCTCTTGATTGCAGACGCTCTCGATGACCATAAGATTGTCGCTCAAGAAAAAAACAACCACTTATGATATGTGGATAAATTATGTGCAAAAGATATGCATTTGACATAGTCTTTGTTTTGCCAAATATGTATCTTTTTTATATTATATCAATTCAGGTCAAATTTCCGTGTAAAAAACATAAAACGACAAAAATGTCATCACTTTAACAAATTAAAATAATTCAAATAAAAGTTTGAATGTACTATCATTTATAACAAGGGCATAATTGCTATTTCATATTTATTTATTATGTATATTATTTTTGATTGTTAAAGTTAAAAACATTGTTATTATTTTTATGATTCAATAAAGTTGATCAGGATTTCAATATAAACAAAAGTAAATGCATGATCAATAAAAATATATTTATAAGCATTGGACTTTAAAATATATTACTGAACTCGCATTTGGATACATTTTCCCTTGGTAATTGATGCTTCCAAAAAGTGACTTTTTATTAGTAATAATCTTAATATTTTGAGTAAACTGCCATTTTGATCCCTGTGGTTTGGGCACTTTTGCCATTTTAGTCCAAATCTCAAACTTTTTACATCTGGGTCCCTGTGGTTTCACTTTTGTTGCCACAGAGACCCAGATGTAAAAAGTTTGAGATTTGGACTAAAATGGCAAAAGTGTCCAAACCACAGGGACCAAAATGGCAGTTTACTCTAATATTTTTTAAGCTTGAAAGTACAATCATACTTTTGTGAAACGAAGATCGTCATTAAAAACACTAGACTCCGCCACATAATGTGATTTTAATGATATGGCTAAGATATAAAATCAATAATGTCCAATATATGGGTTACTTTTTAACAATTTTTGGTGATGGGTATTTTGGTAACAATGTTCATGAGCAATTTTATTAAGTAATAGGGCTTTGTGAGTTGTGACACGTAAATGTCAAGAAAAGTCCAAAGCCCAAAGGCCTTCATAATATGATCTATGGGCTTAGAAATCAGGAGTTCGAACGATATTCACAAAGCACAATGCATGGTTTCACTTTCGCATGGGCCCAAAACCCAAATACCATCATAGATGTTTTTCCTTGATATAAAAAGAATACAGCCGTTTTATTATTTAAGGGGATATCCAACTTTTATTTTATTAATAAATATTATTACTAGTTATAGACCTGTGTATTACATCGGATTTTTATAATAGAAAATAGAGTTAATTGCCATTTTAGTCCCTGTGGTTTGAGCCATTTTGCCAGTTTAGTCCAAAGGTTTCATTTTTAACATCTGGATCCAAAAATGTTTCATCGTTGCCATTTTGGTCCAACTGACTTAACTCCATCCATATCTGTTAAGTCTTCCAAGGGCATTTTTGTCATTTCATTTTTCTTTTTATTAACCTTTTGTAATTTCTGTGGTATGACATGACAAAAATGCCCTTGGAAGACTTAACAGATATGGATGGAGTTAAGTCAGTTGGACCAAAATGGCAACGATGAAACCTTTTTGGATCCAGATGTTAAAAATGAAACCTTTGGACTAAACTGGCAAAATGACCCAAACCACAGGGACTAAAATGGCAATTAACTCTAGAAAATAAAAGTAGAATAATGATGAGTGAAACCATTGTGACGTTTATAACGAATATGTGTTTTAATTGATAACCTCCACTTATGATAAACAAGTCTCTTGGTTTGAGATACATGTTTATGAGATTACTTATTTGATAACCTTCGCTTACCGGTATTTGAAGGTGAATCAACCAAAATACCAATACTATACCGACCCGTTATCGGTCTTTAAAAATGGGAAAAATGGGTACCGATGCCAAAAATGATCGGTACGGTATGATACAGTTACCAAATGCTCATGCCTAAGTTTGACACTTCGGGTGTTATATTATAAATAAATCTTGATCACAATCCAATCATGTTCAATGATTCTACAATTGGCATCACAATCCAAAAGTTAGTCAATACCACGTAATTCTAACATTATCTCTTGCTAGAAAATTCATATGCTTCACAATTAGTACACATTCACTTCTTAATCACAATTAAGCAATTAATCAAACACATGGTGTATATCATACTATTCAAGCATAGAGTACAAGCTCCCAATGCATATTTCTACTGCCAATGAGGTAGTGGTGGAGTGGTTGGGGAAAGACTTTGTGTTCCTTGTGACCCAGGTTCGACTTTCACTCTCCCCATTATTTTCTGCGGCATCTAGGTGAAGGGCAAATACGGGTGGCGCCGGTTCGTCTTGGATGGGTGGCGAGGTTTTACCGATTAATCCACTATCGTGCCTTCGGACGGATGGAGATCGGGTTTCCGCGCATCTGGGAGAGCCAAGGGGCTAGCGGTGGTCGAGTAGTCAACCTTGACCACAGCGTCCGGTGTCACGATGGTTGGCACGTCGTTCCTTGTCGTTCAAAAAAATACACATTTCTCTTAAATCATACAATCAAACTCAATTCCCACTAATTCCCACATGAATTCCACCTAATACATACAATAAAAAAAATATCATATTTCTCCTAAACATATTTTCGTATATTTTTCCCTTTTGACTGGCCCGTCGCAACACGTATATTTTTCTCCGTTTGACAAGTTCGTCGCAACACGCAGGTCTTAGATTGACTTGGTTATTTTTTTCTATGTTTTACGTTTTTGTTTAATTTCTCTGCAACGAGCGTGCGTGATTTAAAGATTTTACGTCTGCTTTTCGCTCGACGTTATTTTTTCCCGTTTTTATTTATTTTGTTTTACGAGTTTTTCCGGTGTTGGTGGTCACTGACAATTGTATAGCATTGGTACTACTTGACACAGTTTTACAGCAACCGTTGCAAGACAAGGGGCTTAATACTAGTTTATTATATATAAATGCATGTTATCATATAATTTAGCTTCTAAACTAAAGATTACTTGTATAAAATTATAGCTAAGCCTAGACTAGTTATCTTAATTTGATGTGTTAAGCTTTTTATTTATTTAAAATGGCTTAATTGTTGATCCGTCTTCTACTGCCATTAACTAAACTAATATGGTTTATTACAACAATATATAGATTATACAAATACTAGCGGGAAACCCGCGCATTGCTGCGGAGTCGAATATAATACAGAGCGAGAAAATAATTCAAACCTTAAAACAATGCGGAGCCCATATATAATTAAAACAATGCGGAGTCCATATATAATACAGAGCGAGAGCATAATTCAAACCTTAAAACAATAAAAAAATCATATATAAGTCGTATATATGTATAGTTTGTCTATATATTGTTGCTAACAGCTACTATCTCAATCACAAAGTTATGAAGTGCTACATGCTATGCATGGCTACACAGGACACAATATTCCTAGTGCTACTCAAACTAATATTACTCCTAAGAACTTGATTATTTCAATTTTAAAGATGAGTATCATCACTCAAATAATTACCTTAAAACACAACTATACATGGGCTTCTGGGGTCAAATATTCAAACATATTAAGACAATATTGATACATGTATATGAATTCAAGATAACTATTTAAAAAGTTTAATAACTTCAAACTATTCATTTTATGTTATCCAACTTTCAATCCTTTTTTTTTTTTTCCTATTTTGGGTACTTAGGGGCTGATGAAAATGGCCATTTCCACATCACATCCACCTTATTAACTAACTTTGTTAAGGTTATACATTTTTGTGGATAAGAAATCTTGAATTAGCTAAAACGGAAATTTAAGAAAAAAATGAAATTAATTCAGAAACAATATCACTGATTGATAATAACAATGGAGTTATAATAAGTTTACCTTTGGATTCCTCACAATAAGTCCATAAGCACTGAAACTATCATAGAACAGTTTCTCATCCACAACCTTCAAAATGGTGTGGCAAGTCATGATTGATACAAATATACAAGTCCACGAAAGTTCTATTAGAAAAGATCAATGATATTCATGTGTGTGTATTAAATGAGATCTTACTGTATCCATGTTTCCAACAAAAAAAGTTTGCTCCTACATCCAAAATCTTCTTATCTTGTGGTGCCTCCAATGCAAAACAAAACAAAATAAAAACAAAAATCATATCCCTATATTATTTCTGCAACACATATTCCATTGTTTATATTCCAATAGATTATAAATAATGCAGAGTTGATATATAATACAGACATATATCCCCTATATTACTTTTTTGGAGTTTGAAGTTGTTATTTGTCCCATGAAGCACACACACCACATATGTTTATACACGCATACAAAACAACTAACCATTAAATCATACACACACAAAACCTATACTCGAAGACAACAAATGTATACAGAAGTGTTACAACTTATAACCAACTACACAATAATTTAAACTTTTTTCACAAAAGTAATAAAACAGGGCCATGCACTCTCTTTTAACCAATACAACATGCAAGTATAACTTAATCTTCCAGAACTATCCTTCCATCCAATTCATCGAATCCTCCGAAAACTCTCTGTCAATTCCTACTGGGCTTGATGGAGATCGCGTCAGAGAGGCCGCAAAACAGAATTAGACAGTGTATAGCTCCCAACCTACAAGCTATCCATTGACCAATGCACATCCGACGGAGGAGGCACTCAGACGACACGTAAGAGGTTATCGGAAGCATGATGTGTTAGCGGAATAATGACCGGAGATAGGAGATTGTGTCAGAGTTGTGGCGGCCGGACTGGATTGAGTTCGCTCAGGAGGAGGACAGAAAGTGAAGAAGCCGATTTTTCAGACTTTTGGATCGATCACTCATGACGGTTGGAGAGGATCTATCGGTGACAGTTAGTTGCAGTGGTGGTGGTGAGTTGATGGTGAAGTTTGGATTGATTGAGTGTAGGAATCTGAAGTTTTCATGGTGGATTACCGGTGATAGGGTAGAAACTCCATTGGGTATTTGTATGCGCGAATGCGTGATGGAATAATATGTTTCGTCTTTGTAACGGCTTTTAATTAAAAAGAGGGATGAATAAGGTGTTGTTATTCGATAATGAATAGATTCAATCTCACATAATTAAAAGTAAATATTGATCTGTTAGGATTTTGAAGAGTCTCTCCAGCCATGAAGCAATGTTTAATATGTATTTTCACATTACACCCCTAGAGTGTTGGGTAATTTATCCTTGGAGTTTATTTGAATTTAATTAGTCTTTTAAAAGACAGTTTTGCCCATTTACTATGCTAATAAGTTGTAATTACTTAAATTTTACATGAATCCTTGGGAAATGCTTTATAATATAGTATAGATTTAAGTATTTAAGTAGTTTCTAATAGTGAATTAGACCATGTGTAGTGGTAATGCCCCAACCCTTGGACGTTTTGCGCCATGTGGCAGCCGCAATGAGACATTATGGGGTGTGGGTGTAGTGGGTAGGGGTGAGCAGAAAACCGAAATAACCGAACCGTAACCGAAATAACCGAAAAAACCGAACCGAAATAAAAACTGACGGTTCGGTTTTCAGATTTTTAATAATCGAAAATTTCGGTTCGGTTTTTGGATAACCATGTTCAATAACCGAAAAAAACCGAACCGAACCGATAGTTACAATCCATATATTTTTAAGTTTAAGTTTAAGTTGTTTAAATGTTTAACCCAATGCTAGTAGAAATTATTAATTTTATTCTTGAATGTTAAGTGTTTATAATATAAACATTACATGTTTATTTATAATTGAAGTGATCTATTTATTACCTACAAGAAATAACAAAATTTTATATAAAAATTAAATGATCTTTAAATTATTATAAAAAAAATATCTTAATAAAAACTTTAGATAAACATAAAAATAGATTAGAAGGTTAGGTTTATGTAAACAATATTAATTAAAGAAGTTAACTATAATAACTTAAATGTAAACATATAATAAATATTCTTATATTTTAAATTATACTTTATATTTTTTTTTGGATCTTACATAATTTTGCTCCAAAAACCGAAATAACCGAAAAACCGAACCGAACCGACATAAAAACCGAAAACACCGAAACCGAAAATACCGAAACCGAACGGTTATAAAAAGCCAAAAAACCGACGTTTCGGTTTCGGTTTTGATTTTACCCAAAAACCGAACCGAACCTTGCACACCCCTAGTAGTGGGAGTGTGAGCATTGTGGTGTAATATAATTAAATAAAAAAAACCATAAAAACTGTTATTGGACAAATGAAGTGTGGAAACAGGTGATTGGCCAAAACAATTAAAGCAGGGCGTTGAAAAAAAAACGCCAAAAGCAATTTTCGCCCAGAGGGTGGTTTTTGGGCGTTGTTGGTGCAAAAAACGCCCAAAATCTTTACCACTACGGATGGTCTTAGACTCAAATTACTATAGTCTATCTAATGCATACTCTTTTGTAGGTCGATTCTTGACATATATTGGATATCGGTTGTCATTAGTCTATCTTTACTATGTTTGTGTGTGAAAAACCATTACCTTTGTGGTTCATTTGGTTCATAAGTTTTACAAAAGGCAGCTGACCCCTTGAGTAAGGTGAAAGGTTCATTCTCAATTAGTGATAGGATAAGGACATCCTTTGGAATATGCTATTTGAGATCTCACCCAACCTACCCCCTAGCACCAATTGAAGAGTCAAATATTAGTTCCTTCGAAAATAATTGTACTTTCAAACCACTTGCTAAAGAATTAAAGTGTTCCTATCTCATCATTGGAGACGTTTATTTAAATTTCTTGTACTAATTTAACAAATATTTTTTTTTTGAACGGCCGACAAAAGATATTTATTCATGGTAGCAAGACGCTACAAACCAAATGTACAACGATTACACCAATATCAGACTCGGATACAACATTACACGATTACAACATTACATAGCCATTAGATTAAACCGGCTCCAATCCTCCCATGTTAGCGAGGCCGCCTTTGACCGATTTTTGATCCATAGAAACGACATTGACTTTATCTCATCTAAAGTTCTTGTAAAGTTAGGGACCACTTGCCTAAAAACCACATCATTCCTTATCTTCCAAATGGACCAAAATGACACCAGAACTATTGCCTGAATAACCTTCCTTCTCTTCCGACCCGAGCTTGAAGCATGAAGTAACAGCAGGTCCTTAATACCGAAGGCTATGACCGGCTGAATCCTCCACCATGATGCCAAATTCTGCCAGACCATTTGCGAGTAATGACACGAAACGAATAAGTGATCACAGGTCTCTTCATATTCAGCACAAAGAGCACACAATCGATTCGGGACCGAAACATTCCGTCTTTCCAATGCACACTTGGTCGGTAATCTTTCCATCTCCGCCCTCCAAGCCACCATCCCTATCTTTTTTGGAACCCAATTGTTCCATTCGAACACGTTATCCGTTCTTGTACGGCCCATTGAACTTAATACTTTCCTGATACTTGCAACACTGAAGTACCCATTCTCTTCATACTAATTTAACAAATATACATATACATCTAGAAATATAGAAGGTCAAACAACGATCAAACATTAATCAATAATAAATTCCAACATCGACCATAGTCGAGATTGAACAAACATTCATTAAATTAATATATGTTAATTATATTATATTATTAATATATATTTATTGTTGATGATTATGATATTCATGATCAAAATTGTTTATATAATCAAACCGGTCCTCTTACTAATCGAAAACCAGGTTACAACATAAATAAATCAAATAGCATACACGCACATAACTAATTCAAACAAAACATAAAACTACTTTATCTTTTTGTATGAATTTACAATATTAACATACGGAAATGTAACACCTCGAAAATTCGTGTTCAATAAAATAGCGACACGTGTCATACAAGACAAAAGTGTTAGAAACCGGATCTAGTCAAAGATGTATGGTAGGATTTAAAGCGTCGACATGTTAATTAAATACCTCTGAACGACCGAATTATAAATCCCAAGACCCTAAACTATATTGTAAACATCTGATATACTCAAATCCGGTAAATGCTAGCAATGATTGAGTCATGTTCGCAATAATGGGATCCTACGAGGATATGCACGACAACCTTCATTTACGGCACTTTCAAAAGGATCCAAGAAAAACCTTATATCATATCCAGGTGGTGTAAACTGTTCATGACCCAAACATGAGGCCACATACTGAAAATAATGGTCCAAAATCGTATTACATGAGTTACCCGTTCGAAGCTTGAAAGGGCAACAACTTTTTGCCTCTGGAACAAGCTTACGGACCGTAAGGGTCAAGCCTTACGGTCCGTAAGGCTCGCCCAGCAACAGGAAATCGACAGTTGGCTGTTATAAGCGTTGTAACCGACTTAAAAACGATTTTCCACTTCCTTGGACGACCCCTACATGCTTTTTAGACCCTAGGACACTTGTTGATGATCAGGGAGCCATGGTAGACTTGGTTGTCAATGATCTAAGTGAGATTTAATCACTATATAAAGCCACAATGTTGCAACATTGTGATCACTCATTCCTTCTGCATTTCTGGAGCTTTTGGGAGTTCAAGAGCAGACCCTAAGCATCCCTAATCGTGCATAGGACTTCTGTAAGTATGCTTAACCTTTCTTAGTTGAGTTTTTACTTAGTTTTAGCTTAAAAGTCAAACCGTCGTAATTAACGGTTGACTTAGCGATTAATCATTAATGGTCCAATGATTAGTCGAATTGAAGGTAGTTATAAGTTGGTAATTATGTGGGCAATAAACCCTTAAAAGGGCACCCTCTGATTCTCGTCCTAACTAGATCAAATGTCGGGTCAAAGTTGTTTATAAAAAGTCAACAGAACCATAACTTTCGATTTAACGCATAATTAACAATGTAGAAGGCGTGTAACCTGTTTTAACACTCTTATAACTTGGTAATAAGTATAAGAACTGGTCTAAGCTTGTTTGATCCGACAATTTTCTGTTTAGGCCCGGTTCGAAACCGAAAGTCGCAAAACTTTGACTTTTGCTTTGACTTCAGTTCTGACCCGTTTTAGTAGAGTTTAGAAATGCCTTATTACTTCCTTAGGACCAGGCTACATGTTGGTATAACCCTCTGTGGTTGGTTCTTTGATTGTCCGATTCATTTGCACGTTTCCGTTAATTGCTTAATGTAGACCATAATGCCCTTTTGACCATAAAACGAGAATTTAAGAAATTTGAAAGGACAATAATCTTTGCTACTGATTTATAAACATGTCCCTAAAATTTCACATCAGTTGGAGGTCTAGATTAGGAGTTATGCTCAATGACGTAATTAGAACGCTTTTTAGTAATTAAACGGCGTCATTAGCATAAAGCATATCTAAACCCAATTTTTGACACCAAACCTTTTACCCACTGATGTAATATAATATTTTGAGATTTTTAAAGATTTTTAATTATTTTTAAACTGATCATAACCTAAGGTTATGGCGTTGATTCGGTAAATACCGATTATACCCTTTTTGTGTATAAAATGAGTTTTACATAGTATTTTGACACCAAACCAATTGCTACTGATTTTATATAATAAATAAAGTATTTTGAACTTTATAACCTGATCAGAAAACTCAGATTTCCTGTATAACCCGGAAATCGCTTAAAATGGCTTTTTAAGCGTGTTAAACGCATAGTTTGGGTTTAAAACCATTTTGTCATATAAGACCTATTACAAACTGATATGACCCAATAAAATAAGTTATTTTACTGATGTATTCGGACCCGAATCTCAGAATTTCAATTAATCTCTTTTATAATCTTTAAAATGACCAAAATACCTCTACGGGGCTTAAATTAAGATTTAACTCGTTTTGGGCATAATGGAAGGTATCCTACTGATATCACAACATATTTAAGGCATATTAACTTAGGAAACCTGTATATGATTCATTTGGTTACTCGTTACGCACTTTTCGCGTTCGGATCGGCTTATGTAACTAGTTTACATATATTAGCCGAAACGGGTCAAACCATATCAGTTTTGTCTCAAAATCCAGAATGTGTTTAAGTTACCCATATTAAACAAGCATACAAGCTTGTCGGGTCAAAACCACATTCTAATCTGGTCTTCGCTTTATCATGCGTTTGAACCGTATCTTCTTTTTGAAAACTAACAGGTCTAAGTCAAGGCTTAATTAAAGACCCGTTAGGATTCTAATAGGTTATTAAAAACCTTCGTTCCAGATTAGGAGCCCAGTAAAAGCTATCTGTACTTGCTGAATTGATATACGGCTGGGATTGAATTTATATTTAGCTCAGGTAAATACTCTTAACTTATTTTCCCTATACGGGCTTGGGATACGGTATTATAATAATACCGCTTGGTCGGGTATTGAATGTTTAGTCGTATTATGATTAAATTATTGAGGTAACCCGCTTTAATCTGTATTGTTTGAAATAAAAGCCTTTAGGAGTTAATGACCATGTCCCGGATATCCTTGACATCATTGTATTATAAAATGGCCACGGCTTATGCACGGGGTGTAGGCATACACCTGACAGTTGCATAAGGGAAACGGTATCTCACGCTCATGTGGGCCTATACTTGTGGTGTGTCTGTTAATCTTGACTCGGTTTCTACATCGGGCCCTGAACGTACAAAGAACATGTAAATCTGTATACAAGATTATAAAATAATTGTCCCAAGTTATAAAAGATATGTTGTGCCTTGTGCATTCAAATCAATTTTATTAAACCTTTTCAAATGAGTCGGTTAATTGTATTTACCAGTGTAAACTGACGTATTTTCCAAAAAGGTTAAGTGACAGGTACTGAACGTAATTGGCTGGAAGCTCAGGGCGTTAATAAGGAATCTTGCAAGTTCTAGGCGCCTAAAGTCTGTTGAACAATGTTTATGTTTTAAGATCCGCCTGTGGATCCTTTACTTTCCGTTGTAATACTTTGATATTACTTTATATTCGGATTGTAATATATTTATTTTTGCTTCCGCTGTGCATTTATATATTGTGTTGTTTGACTATGATGATATCAACTACGTCACGATACTCCCCACCGGGCCCACCGGTAATACGTGGAAATATCGGGGTGTGACAGGTTGGTATCAGAGCCAACACTGAGTGAATTAAACGCTAGCCTTTTTGTGTTTAATCTCAGTTACACAGTTGCACATTCTTGAGTCTAGACAAGAACATAGGACTAATCCTAATTTGTTTTATTTTGCCCTTATTTGCTTCCTTTGTTATTTTCCTGATTCGCCCTTGCTTGGGCAAATCATTTGCTATTTGAAGTCCCGTTTAGGGCAACCATATACTTGTTTAAATTTTAATGGAACGATTATATTTAAAATATCATTCCTATATTATAAGATCTACCATTATAATAAAATGGCAAAATCAAAAAAAGGACAAGGCCTAGCCATATGTCACCTTAAGACAGGGCCAAGATGGTAGTTCCACAATTAGATTCAGATCCTTGTTAACATTTCAATTTAGGATTGTTCTGCGTTAAATATTAAAAAGAATCTTAAAGGTAAAACCTAGCCTAAATGTCATTGTAGACATGGCCAAGACGGTAAAACCTATCCAAAAGATTCCAATCCCTGTTAACATCTGTAAGTATGTGTAACACCTCGAAAATTCACGTCCTATAATGTGTAGACACGTGTCAAATGTTTAAACGTGTGAAAGAAATATTATAGAAGGACTAAAGTTGACAAACATGGAAAGTATGTGAATATACGTATTCTAAGTGTCAACTGTGAATAAATATAAGGTACATTAACCCTACATGGTGCTCATACCTTCAAACGAATAAATCATGGATCATACGAAGCTAAAAGTGAGAGATTTCAAACTACAGGGGTTAAATGTGTCAACATGTTTAAAGATATACCTCTGAGTGACCTTTTGACAAACCCGAAGCTTTGTAACTGTTAATTATGCTCACTAGAATGCGCGATATAAATTTCATAAAGTTCCGTAATCGTATGAGAAAGTTATGATCAAATTCGTGTGCGAGGGGTTAAAGCGTAAACGTTGAAAGTTATGACTTTTCGGGTTAACCGGAAGTGTCCAGAAACTTGGCAAAGTGGGTATAAGTCCTAAAGCCCTTGCGGGTAAATATAAGGGGGTCAAAATGCAAGAAATAACCTTGGTTGCCCTTTCGTGAAGCCAAAGGACAAGTTGCAAAACAACAAAAAAATGAAAAATCTAAATTTCAGGCCCAGGCGGCCCGCGTTGAGATCTGTTAAATGTGAGGCGGGCCGCGTCAGGTGCCCAGATGCAGAAAAGGCCAGCAGCCTCCTGTATTCGCGGAATTTTGATCTTTAAACGACATTAATGCAATGTGGGCGACCCCTAAACAGTCCTAGACACTAGGAACACATGTTGGAAGGTTGTGGTCAGCTGATAGCCTTAGTTGTCAACATCTTATGGTGATTACAACTAGTATATAAGGCCACATTGTGCAACATTGTTCCACACACCTTCAAACAAGCTTCTGATCATTCTTGGAGCTCCCAAGCAGCCTCAACTGATCATATCTCGTGCATAGGACTCTTGTAAGTCTGCTAGTCCTTCTTTAATTGTGTTTAGCTTGGTTAATTAGCTAAAAGTCAAACCGTCGTAATTACGGTTTGACTTCGAGATTAGTCAACAATGGCTCAGGCATATCTCGAATCAAAAGTAGTTATAAGTTGGTATTTATGTGGGTAATAAAACCTCAAAAGGGTTTCCCCTGATCACCACTCTAACCAGGTCAAAAGTCGGGTCAAACTTATATTTAAAAAGTCAACAGGAAGCCTAAAATGCTATTTATGCATAATTAACATTGTAGATCATATACAACCTGTTGGATCATTGTTATAACTTGGTAATAAGTGTAAGAACATGTCTAAACATGTTCAACCCGACAATTTCCTGTTTAGACCCGGTTCGGAACCGAAAGTCACATAGTTTATCATTGTTATAACTTGGTAATAAGTGTAAGAACATGTCTAAACATGTTCAACCCGACAATTTCCTGTTTAGACCCGGTTCGGAACCGAAAGTCACATAGTTTGACTTTCAGTTTTGACCCGTTTAGGCATGTTTTAGAAATGCCTCAGAGCTTTAATTGGATTAGGTTACATGTTAGTACAACCCTCTGTGATTATACACCGTGGTTCATTAGTTATCCAATTAATATGCATGTTTCCGTTAATTGCTCATATGTTGACCATTATGCCCTTATTACCTTAAAACGTGATTTATGAAAATGTAAAAGTGTAGAAACCTTAATTACTGATATATAAACTTGTATGCAAATTTTGACATCAGTTTGACTTGTAGATTAAGAGTTATGCTCATTATCGCAAATTTAAAGCTTTATGTTAATAAAACGGCGTAATTAGCGTATAGCCTAGTTAAACCTACTTTTTGATACCAAATCTTTTACCCACTGATGTAGTATATTATTTTTGGATTTTTAAAGATTTTTAATTAATTTTAGGTTGAGCATAACTAGTAGTCGTAGGCTTAATCCGGTAATTGTCGGTTTTGCCCTTACGGGCCATAAAATGAGTTTTTCATATCTAAACGACTCCAAACCTTTGCTACTGATCACATATGATAAATAAATTATTTTAAGCCTTCTGGAAATATAAAAATATCAGATTTAAGTATCGAACCCGGAAATGGCCTTTAATCGCCTTATTAAGCGTTTTTAACGCAAAGTATGTACTAAAATTATATTGGACATACCCGGGTTGGTACCTACTGATATATGAGGCAAATTATAATATTTTAACAGTAAGCAAAGGTTGATAAACTCAGACTTCAGTTTTTGAGCTTTTCGGCTTATGTGAAATTACCAAAATACCCCTACGGGGCATAGTTTGGTTAAAAATGATAAATTTCACATATATGCTTTAACCTACTGATATAAGTTAGCAAATTGAGTATATTTGCTGATTACATCAGACCTGTAACTCAGATTGTTACTTAAACTCTTTTATAAACTTTTAAATGACCAAACTACCCCTACGGGGCCTAGTTTGTGTTTAAACACGTTTCGGGCATAATGAAAGACATCTTACTGATGTCACAACATATTTGAGGCATAATTAACTTAGGAAACCTATATATAGCTCTCATAAATACCCGTCACGCTTATTACACGTACGGTTCGGTTTATGTAACAAGTTTACATAAATTAGCCGAAACGGGTCAAACCTTAACGGTTTTATCTCAAAATCCAGAATGTGAATAATAAACCCATATTAAACAAGTCTTCAAACTTGTCGGGTCTAAATCACATTCTATCCGGTCTTCGCTTCGTGCGTACGAACCGTATCTTTGAAACTAGCCGGTCTAAGCTTAAGCTTAATTAAAGACCCGTTAGGATTCTAATAGGTTATTATAAAACCTTCGTTCCAGATTAGGAGGACCAGTAAAAGCTACTTGCAATTTGCTTATTGTGAATTATACTTTGCTCAGGTAAATACTTTTAACTTATTTTCCCTATACGGGCTTGGGTTACGGTATATAGCATACCGCTTGATCGGGCATCAAATCTCCACCGTTAGGTGGGTAGTTGAATAATTTGATCGGCTCGTTTAAACAGTCTTGTTACTTAAAGCCTTTGGGGGGTTAATGACCATGTCCCGGATATCCTTGGCATCATCTTACGAGATGGCCACGACCTGAGCATGGGGTGTAGGCATACACCTGTCAGTGTATAACTCTATGATGTGGTGTGTCTATTGATCTTTAACCCGGACAGGATCCGGGCTACTGAACGCACAAGGAACATGTAATTCGTTCACAAGATTATAATATTAAATAATTCTCCCAAGTTAAATAAAATGTTTATGCCATGTGCATCCAAACCAATTTTCAATCATTTTCCAAAATGAGTCAGTTGAATGTATTTACCAGTGTAAACTGACGTATTTTCCAAAAAGGCTAAATGCAGGTACTATACGAAATTGGCTGGATATTTCTCCTTAGCATCAATAGAAGTCTCGCAAGCTTAAGATGCCTAAAAGTCTGTTGAACTATTGTCTCTATTTTATTTTCGATCCGTCTGTGGATAAACTTCCGAATATTGTGACAATTGATATTACAATATTAAATTCAGTTATATGATATCTTTTAAATTGCTTCCGCTGTGCATAATTAAATATTGTGTTGTTTGACTGTTATGTTGCCAACCACGTCACGATACTCCCCCCCCCCCCCCCCCGGGCCCACCGGTGACACGTGGAAATGAAATCGGGGTGTGACAGGTTGGTATCAGAGCCAACACTGAGTGAATTAAACACTAACCTTGCGTGTTTAATCTCAGTTACACAATTGCACATATCTAAACTTCTGAGTCTAGACTTAATTTAGGAATATTCTCAATCCTAATCTAGAAATTTTTACTCCCAAATTTTTATTGGATACGTCGCCAAGCGAAGAAGCCGTAATAGGAGTTCTCCACACCCGGAGCCCTGAGATGACGAGCTTCGTACCGCGGCTAGAATGAAACGAGCATCCAAGGAGAAAGCATTCAGAAATAAAATGAAGAAGAAACTCCTTTTACTGAAGATCGTTTCCTTATTAGTCCTTATAAGGACATAATTATCTTTCAGTCCCTACGAGGACAACATTATTCCTTTCAAGTCCCGCTTAGGGCAACTTTATACTTTTATTTTTATATAGTGGAATGATTAAGTTTAAACTTTCATTCTAAACAAGAATATTAAATAAATGGAAAATAACATTTCCTTTTGCAAGATCTACCATTATAAATAAAATGAAAAAATCTAAAAAGGACAAGACCTAGCTTCGGGTCATATTAAGACCGGCCAAGATGGTAGTTCCATAATTAGATTCAGATCCATATTAATATTTCAATTTAAATTTTTTTTTTTTGCGTTAAATATTAACTAAGAATCTTAAGACTGAAACCTAGCCTTTGGGTCAATTAAAAGACCGGGCCAAGATGGTAAGACCTGTTAAAAAAGATTCAAATTATTAATTAAGAATCTTAAGAGTGAAACCTAGCCTTCGGGTCAATTATAAGACCGGGCCAAGATGGTAAGACCTGTTTAAAAGATTCAAATCCCTGTTAACATCTGAAAACATGTTAACACTCTTGGCAGATGTGATTTATTTAAAAATCACACACGTTATTATTATATAAGGATCTTTTTAAAAGATTCCTAACCCAGTTTAATGATCTCTGAATCCTGGGTTTACATCATCAATTAAGATGATCATATTTTAACCATACGTGGTAATATATTGCCTACGGGTTTTGCTCATTTCTACATGAGCCAAAAGACAGTGGTAGCAATGACTCCCTGTCCGTTAATATAATGCCTACAGGCCTTGCTCATTTCTACATGAGCCAAAATACAGTGGTAGCTATGACTCCCTGTCAGAAAAAGGTAATGAACTAGGTTCAAACCTCAAATGCTTGATTCTCTGAAATCATAGCATATAATTTATATATGTCCTTGTGACTAAGCCTGTTGTGCTAATTTATCTAAAGGCCTTGATTCTCTGAAATCATGGCTTATGATTTAAAAAAAAATTGTCCTTGTGACTAGGCCTTTTGTGCTATTCAATAAAATTGTTATTGTTGCTTTGATACTCTGAAATCATAAGCTTAAAAATTTATAAATGTCCATGTGACCAGGCCTTGGGTGCCACTAATAAAACTGTTAATGTTTTATAATTAGGATAAATTATAATAGAAGTCCTAAATAAATGTTAGCAATAAATTAACCGAATATGGTCTCTGTTTACCATGGTTAATGAATTACCCTAAGGGGAAATTCCATAATAAACATCCCTTAGAAGGGAAGTGCCTACGGGCTATAGTTAATGTCCTCTGAGACTAAAGACAGTGGTAGCCTACAACTCCCTGTCAAGAAATGGTAATGAACTTTGATTCAAACCTTAATGCCTCGATTCTCCGAAATCATGGCTTATAAATTAAACTTGTCTACGCGACTAGGCCATTTGTGCTATTATTAACTTATAAATTAGGATTTATGATAAAAATCCTGAATAAAATAAATATCTTTCCTTCCCTGCCAGTATGCAGTTTAAAAGGGAATCTTAAAGGTGAAACCTAGCCTACGCGGCCAAGATGGTGAAACCTACTCAAGGGATTCAGATCCTTGTTAACACCTAAGAACGTGTTAGCACTCTTGACAAATGTGATTCGAGAAAATCACAACAGTCATCCTTATATTGGATTCTTTCAATTCCCTTATCTAACCTAGTGATTTAGGAATCATGGCTTATATCATCCTATAAGATGATCATATTATGAACATCCGTTAGTGATGAAGTGCCTACGGGCTAAACTTGTTGTCCGATAAGACAACGACAGTGATGGTCTTTGACCTCCTGCCTAAAATATTGGACTATATCCAAACATAATAGTCTATATGATCAATGTGATCATGACTAATATCATCTAATACGATGATAATATTATTTGACATCCTTTAGTGATGTTTTGCCTACGGGCTATAATATATTGTCCATTTGAGACATTGACATTGTTATCTTTATGATTCCTTGTCTGAGGTGGTGAGCTATGCTCAAGCCAAAATAGTCAATATGATTAATGCAATCATGACTTATATCTTCTAATAGGATGAACCTATTATAAACATCCATTAGTGATGTTTCGCCTATGGGCCATATTATATCGTCCATGTGTGACAAAGACATTGTGATCTTTACGATTCCCTGTCCCAGGTAGTGAGCTATGCTCAAGCCTAATAGTCTATATGATCAATGCAATCATGACAAAGATCGTCAATATGATGATTAAAGATTTTTAACATCCTTAATGATGTTTTGCCTAAGGGCTGTATTATCTTGTCCAATTGAGACAGGGCAATTGTAATCTTTTGTGATTCTTTGCCCAAGGGGGTGAGCTATACTCAAATCCCATAGTCTATACTATCATTGCGATCCTGACTAGTATCATCAGTATGATGATCATAATATTAACATCCCCCGTGATGAAATGCCTACGGGCTATACCTTATTTTAGTGTCGGTAAGACAAAGATAGTAGCGATCTTTATGATCCCCTGTTTAAAATGGTGTGATTATACCCAAACCTAATAGTCAATATGATCGATGTGATCATGACTAATATCATTAGATACGATGGTTATAAATATAAACATCCATTAGTGATGTTGATTGGCTTACTTTTCTGCCAAATGAATCGCCTTTCAAGACGATGACAGCTGTAGTCTATGACTCCCTGTCCAAAGGTGAAGAACCACGTTCAAACCTTGAAGCCCTAATCTAATAAGATTGCGGCTAATAAATTAAGGTCCTTGATGATAGATCATCGAGTTATGTTTTAAAGTCATTCATGACAAGCCTATGTGCTATAATTTGTCATTCGTGACAAGCTAACATATTAAATGTTAACATTCCTGGTGACAAGGCCGTTTGTGCCATATCTAAATGACCTTAGCGATAAGGCCTTCGTGCCGTATAATCAATTATGTCCTTCATGACTGGGCTTTATGCCATATCTTACTACATCCATCGAGACAGGCTTCTATGCCATATATGTATATATATAATAAAAGTCTTGTAAAACTAGCCTTTGAGCTATTTATAATCGTCCTTGTGACAAAGACAGTTGTGACATTATGGTCCCCTGTCAAGCAGGTATTGGACTTGCTCCAAACCTTAAATGCCATTGATAGCCCTTTTGTGACCCAAGCTAAATGTAATAGATATACATTCAAATAGCATTCATTAAGAATGTTCAGAACAGAATAGCCCATACGGTTTATGAGTGCCGTGGCTAATCTAAGTCAGGTCATCAGGATGATGGCTAATAATTGTTAAATCTTGGTGATTAGTACCAAGTTTCGAGTATGGAAAACTCGGATGAGGTAGACGACAGTCGCAATACTATTAATGCGACGAAAGTTAATAAAACTACAAACGTAAACCTCAATATTAATGGAGTTAATCTCCAGGCTGTGGTTGACGCAGCAGTTGGGAGGACCATAGAAAGGTCATGAAACAATCCAAAGAGCCGAATGCTCCTCGCTCTGAATTTCATTCAAAACCATGTTCAAATTGCTCATAAGAAGAGTTTTGTTCACACTTCGTATATGAAGGATGAACCAAAGGAGGTACAGCTAAGCCGGGAAAGGCTAAAGGAAGAAATGCCTGAACTCACCTGATGAATGCCAAGAGGCAGTTCACGTTATCATTTACCAATGATAATTCTCTGCTAAGTGTCCTGATTTAATACAGGCAATAATAAATCTTCATAAACCATAAGCTTAGCAAACTTTTATATTATTCACAAGGTATAACTTACCAAGGAAACCATAGTAACCGATTCTTCTAGTATCGGCAAGGAATCCTTCCGAAAAATCTAAGAGTACTCTTTCTTCGCATAGAGTACGACAACATATGTTATTTTAATTATTTTTCTCATTGTTTTTCTATTGCCTGCGAATGCCAAACTATGTTTGATAAAAGTGCCATATGAGGATTGGCGTGTCTTAGTGTGTCCCATAGATTACTTCCATGCCTGATCAGTATGGAGGTTTAATATATGGAACCCCTAAGATATCCCAATGATCATATTGTACTAAAAGTCGACTAGTAGTATTCAAAGAAGATATCCAGAATGGAATTTTCCAAGTAAATGTTCCCGACTAAGGAATTCGTGAACTAGTAACATAAAGGTGTCACTTATTTGACACGAGCAATGATGGATGAACTGGAGCCTGAGATATGGAAATTCTCTGTAGCCTCCTTGTATCTTGATTATCTTCTCATAAGTTTTCCCTGCTTACCTCCTGGAAGGCAGGTAGAATTAAGTTTTAATGTCCCAATTAAGGCTACATTATTATGAAATCTCCATGACGGCTAGTACCATCATTGGAAGAATCGAAACCCTGATTAATTAAGCTTTTAAATAGAGGGCTCATATAGCCTGACTCAATCTTCTGAAGGTTTTATATTGTTAAATAAGAAAGACGGTTCATATTGCTTATGTATTAATTGCCGCAACCCTAATTAGGCAACGATTAAGAATTTGCCATCAGCTACCCAGAATCTAAGGGTAAACTATTGGTGGATAGGCTTGAAGAAGTCTGTGGCCACCTATGTAGCTAAATGCTTGACATATGCGCAAGTCAAAGCCGAGCATTAGAAACCGTCAAGTTTGCTACAACAGCCTGAACTTCCCACTTGGAAGTGGGAAATGGTGACGATGGATTTCATCATCAAATTTCCGAAGACAAGGAAAGGCAATGATACAATATGGGTTATAGTTGATAGACTGACTAAGTCAGCACATTTCCTACCCATCAAGGAGACTTATAGCTCCGATATGTTAACCCAGTTATACGTTGATAAGATTGTAGCCTTACATGGCATACATGTGTTTATTATCTCTGACAGAGATACTAGATACACGTCACATTTTTGGAAAAGCTTCCAACAATCTTTGGGCACGCGTTTGAATTTTAGTACGGCTTATCATCCTCAGACTGACGGTCAGAGTGAGCGTACTATTCAAACGTTAGAAGACATGCTACGTGCATGTGCGATCGATTTGGGTGGTAGTGGGATAAGAACCTACCGTTAATCGAATTCTCCTACAACAATAGCTACCATACCAGCATTAAGGCTGCGCCTTTTGAGGCATTATACGGTAGAAAGTGTAGATCGCCCATTTGTTGGGCAGAAGTTGGAGATGTCCAATTATCAGGACCAGAGATAGTGTTCGAAACGACGGACAAGATTGTCCAGATTTGTGACCATCTCAAAGCTGCCCGAGATAGGCAGAAGAGTTACGCTGATCCTAAGCGTAAAGATTTTCACTTCGAAGTAGGTGACAAAGTCCTACTTAAAGTGTCACCCTGGATGGGAGTGATGCGGTTTGGTAAGAAAGGCAAGCTAAGCCCGAGATACATAGGACCTTTCGAGGTTATCGAACGTGTCGGGTCAGTTGCCTATAAGTTAAACTTACCGGAAGAGCTCAGTGGAATTCACAATGTGTTCCACATCTGCAATCTGAAGAAGTGCTTCGCTGATGAATCACTGGTTATACCGCATACAGATGTGCATATAAATGAGAGCTTAAAATTTGTTGAAAAACCTTTGTCGATTGAAGATCGACAGGTAAAGAAGCTTCGAAGGAAGCACGTACCTATTGTAAAGGTCAAATGGGATGCCGAAGAGGTCCCGAATACACGTGGGAGGTTGAATCCACGATGAAAGAAAAGTACCCTTACTTATTTCAGTAAATCTCGGGTCGAGATTTATTTTAAGGGGCTGAGGATGTAACACCTCGAAAATTCACGTCCTATAATGTGTAGACACGTGTCAAATGTTTAAACGTGTGAAAGAAATATTATAGAAGGACTAAAGTTGACAAACATGGAAAGTATGTGAATATACGTATTCTAAGTGTCAACTGTGAATAAATATAATGTACATTAACCCTACATGGTGCTCATACCTTCAAACGAATAAATCATGGATCATACGAAGCTAAAAGTGAGAGATTTCAAACTACAGGGGTTAAATGTGTCAACATGTTTAAAGATATACCTCTGAGTGACCTTTTGACAAACCCGAAGCTTTGTAACTGTTAATTATGCTCACTAGAATGCGCGATATAAATTTCATAAAGTTCCGTAATCGTATGAGAAAGTTATGATCAAATTCGTGTGCGAGGGGTTAAAGCGTAAACGTTGAAAGTTATGACTTTTCGGGTTAACCGGAAGTGTCCAGGAACTTGGCAAAGTGGGTATAAGTCCTAAAGCCCTTGCGGGTAAATATAAGGGGGTCAAAATGCAAGAAATAACCTTGGTTGCCCTTTCGTGAAGCCAAAGGACAAGTTGCAAAACAACAAAAAATGAAAAATCTGAATTTCAGGCCCAGGCGGCCCGCGTTGAGATCTGTTAAACGTGAGGCGGGCCGCGTCAGGCGCCCAGATGCAGAAAAGGCCAGCAGCCTCCTGTATTCGTGGAATTTCGATCTTTAAACGACATTAATGCAATGTGGGCGACCCCTAAACAGTCCTAGACACTAGGAACACATGTTGGAAGGTTGTGGTCAGCTGATAGCCTTAGTTGTCAACATCTTATGGTGATTACAACTAGTATATAAGGCCACATTGTGCAACATTGTTCCACACACCTTCAAACAAGCTTCTGATCATTCTTGGAGCTCCCAAGCAGCCTCAACTGATCATATCTCGTGCATAGGACTCTTGTAAGTCTGCTAGTCCTTCTTTAATTGTGTTTAGCTTGGTTAATTAGCTAAAAGTCAAACCGTCGTAATTACGGTTTGACTTCGAGATTAGTCAACAATGGCTCAGGCATATCTCGAATCAAAAGTAGTTATAAGTTGGTATTTATGTGGGTAATAAAACCTCAAAAGGGTTTCCCCTGATCACCACTCTAACCAGGTCAAAAGTCGGGTCAAACTTATATTTAAAAAGTCAACAGGAAGCCTAAAATGCTATTTATGCATAATTAACATTGTAGATCATATACAACCTATTGGATCATTGTTATAAGTTGGTAATAAGTGTAAGAACATGTCTAAACATGTTCAACCCGACAATTTCCTGTTTAGACCCGGTTCGGAACCGAAAGTCACATAGTTTGACTTTCACTTTGACTTTCAGTTCTGACCCGTTTAGGCATGTTTTAGAAATGCCTCAGAGCTTTAATTGGATTAGGTTACATGTTAGTACAACCCTCTGTGATTATACACCTTGGTTCATTAGTTATCCAATTAATATGCATGTTTCCGTTAATTGCTCATATGTTTACCATTATGCCCTTATTACCTTAAAACGTGATTTATGAAAATGTAAAAGTGTAGAAACCTTAATTACTGATATATAAACTTGTATGCAAAGTTTGACATCAGTTTGACTTGTAGATTAAGAGTTATGCTCATTATCGCAAATTTAAAGCTTTATGTTAATAAAACGGCGTAATTAGCGTATAGCCTAGTTAAGCCTACTTTTTGATACCAAATCTTTTACCCACTGATGTAGTATATTATTTTGGGATTTTTAAAGATTTTTAATTAATTTTAGGTTGAGCATAACTAGTAGTCGTAGGCTTAATCCGGTAATTGTCGGTTTTGCCCTTACGGGCCATAAAATGAGTTTTTCATATCTAAACGACTCCAAACCTTTGCTACTGATCACATATGATAAATAAATTATTTTAAGCCTTCTGGAAATATAAAAATATCAGATTTAAGTATCGAACCCGGAAATGGCCTTTAATCGCCTTATTAAGCGTTTTTAACGCAAAGTATGTACTAAAATTATATTGGACATACCCGGGTTGATACCTACTGATATATGAGGCAAATTATAATATTTTAACAGTAAGCAAAGGTTGATAAACTCAGACTTCAGTTTTTGAGCTTTTCGGCTTATGTGAAATTACCAAAATACCCCTACGGGGCATAGTTTGGTTAAAAATGATAAATTTCACATATATGCTTTAACCTACTGATATAAGTTAGAAAATTGAGTATATTTGCTGATTACATCAGACCTGTAACTCAGATTGTTACTTAAACTCGTTTATAAACTTTTAAATGACCAAACTACCCCTACGGGGCCTAGTTTGTGTTTAAACACGTTTCGGGCATAATGAAAGACATCTTACTGATGTCACAACATATTTGAGGCATAATTAACTTAGGAAACCTGTATATAGGTCTCATAAATACCCGTCACGCTTATTACGCGTACGGTTCGGTTTATGTAACAAGTTTACATAAATTAGCCGAAACGGGTCAAACCTTAACGGTTTTATCTCAAAATCCAGAATGTGAATAATAAACCCATATTAAACAAGTCTTCAAACTTGTCGGGTCTAAATCACATTCTATCCGGTCTTCGCTTCGTGCGTACGAACCGTATCTTTGAAACTAGCTGGTCTAAGCTTAAGCTTAATTAAAGACCCGTTAGGATTCTAATAGGTTATTATAAAACCTTCGTTCCAGATTAGGAGGACCAGTAAAAGCTACTTGCAATTTGCTTATTGTGAATTATACTTTGCTCAGGTAAATACTTTTAACTTATTTTCCCTATACGGGCTTGGGTTACGGTATATAGCATACCGCTTGATCGGGCATCAAATCTCCACCGTTAGGTGGGTAGTTGAATAATTTGATCGGCTCATTTAAACAGTCTTGTTACTTAAAGCCTTTGGGGGGTTAATGACCATGTCCCGGATATCCTTGGCATCATCTTACGAGATGGCCACGACCTGAGAACGGGGTGTAGGCATACACCTGTCAGTGTATAACTCTATGATGTGGTGTGTCTATTGATCTTTAACCCGGACAAGATCCGGGCTACTGAACGCACAAGGAACATGTAATTCGTTCACAAGATTATAATATTAAATAATTCTCCCAAGTTAAATAAAATGTTTATGCTATGTGCATCCAAACCAATTTTCAATCATTTTCCAAAATGAGTCAGTTGAATGTATTTACCAGTGTAAACTGACGTATTTTCCAAAAAGGCTAAATGCAGGTACTATACGAAATTGGCTAGATATTTCTCCTTAGCTTCAATAGAAGTCTCGCAAGCTTAAGATGCCTAAAAGTCTGTTGAACTATTGTCTCTATTTTATTTTCGATCCGTCTGTGGATAAACTTCCGAATATTGTGACAATTGATATTACAATATTAAATTCGGTTATATGATATCTTTTAAATTGCTTCCGCTGTGCATAATTAAATATTGTGTTGTTTGACTATTATGTTGCCAACCACGTCACGATACTCCCCCCCCCCCCGGGCCCACCGGTGACACGTGGAAATCGGGGTGTGACAGTATGTTAACATTTTTGGCAAACTGTGAATCGTTAAAGTCACACAGGACATCCTTAAAAAGGGGGTTAATCTAAATTCCCTTTTTTGAAATAATCATCCCTTAAGGATGAAGTGCCTACGGGCTATAATTAACGTCCTCTGAGACTAAAGACAGTAGTAGTCTTTAACTCTCTGTCAAGAAAAGGTAATGAAATATGTTCAAACCTTAATACCTCGACTCTCTGAAGTCATGGCTTATAAATTTAAAACTGTCCTTGTGACTAGGCCTTTTGCGCCACTTTAATATCCTTAATGTTTTATAACTAGGGTAAATTATAATGAAAATGCTAATTAAATATAACTAACAAATTAACCAATATGGTTTATATTACCATGGTTGAAGAATCGTCAAAAATGATGATTCCATAATAACCTCTGAATAAATCATCGTCAATATTTATGTAGCAATCAAGCTACATGGCTGGATCGGATGAGGTCAACAGCCACCCGAGGGAAAATAATGATGCTCCCAGAGTTAATATAACTGGTGCGGAACTGCAGGCATTAATAGATAATGCCGTTACACGAGCTCTCGACAGACAGTATGATAAATCAAGTGATACACACTCTAAGACTCTATCTGTGGCTCGTAGTAAGCCCCTTTCTAAATCACATGAGTCAAGGGAAGACGATGTTCGTAACTCGTCAAATCAAAGGAGTGTTCTGTCTAGACAGGTGGTGCTTCATCAAGAGGCACCAGTTAAGACCTGCTCATATAAATATTTTGTCTCCTGCAAGCCCAGAGACTTTACAGGAGAAGAAGGAGCCATCGATTGCATGACATGGCTCGAGGAGATGGACATTGTTGTTGACATCAGCGGTTGTGCGGAACAAGATGTTGTGAAATTTGTTTCACAATCTTTTAAAGGAGAAGCTCTAGCTTGGTGGAGGTCACTGATCCAAGCTACGGGGAAGATCCCTTTGTACAACATGACTTGGGATCAGTTCGCTGCTCTTATCAAAGAAAATTACTGTCCTCAACATGAAGTTGAGAAAATTGAGACTGAATTCTTGACATTAGTCATGGAGAACTTAGATTGTCAAGCATACCTTACAAGTTTCAATACCATGTCTCGATTGGTTCCTTACTTGATCACACCGGAACCAAAGCGAATAGCTCGCTTTATTGGGGGTCTAGCCCCAGAAATAAAGGCAAGTGTGAAGGCATCGAGACCTACTACATTCAGGTCAGCGGCAGATCTGTCGCTATCTCTCACACTCGATGTGGTCAGAAACAAGGCTGCCAAAGCCTCTGAAGATGGAAAGCTTAAAAGGGAGGATGAAAATTCTCATCGCTCCGATAGGAAGACAAGGAGGAACTCTGAGGATAAGAAGAGTTCCGGGTTTAAGGAAGACAGCCAGCAGTCGGGTGAGAAGACCAGGTGCAAAACCTGTCGGAAATACCACCTCGGCAAATGCAGATTCGGGTCTCAGCCTCTACTCTGTGGAATCTGCAAGTCTAAGGAACATAAAACCTTGGATTGCAAGAAGTTGAAGGACGCAACCTGTTATGGTTGCAACGAGAAGGGGCATATCAGGACCAACTGCCCTAGGAATCAGAAGAAGCCCGAAGAGGCTAAGAAAATAAACGCATGAGTCTTCCAGATGAACGCCCAGGAGATGGTGCAGAATGATAACTATATAGCAGGTACCTTTCCATATCAAGCAGTTTATGCAGAAATTTATTTGATACTGGCACATATGATTCTATAATGAATGATAAATGTTGAGAACTGTTGTCTCCGCCTGTTTAGGACTCCGGTCATTTAATGCGAGGTAGAAATTGGCCGATGATACTTGAGAAAACGCTCCAACAAATCTTAGATTGATATTTTATATCTATTAGGAATCACTCTTTTCTGATATCCTTATGACAAGCTTTCGAGCTATCCAAATTCATCAATATAATAAAGACAGATATGACATTTTGATCCCCTGTCAAAAAGGTGATGGACTAGGTCCAACCCTTAAATGCCATTGATGGTCTTTTGTGGCCTAGGCTAAGTGATATTGATATGTTTGTAAAATAACGTTCATTAAGAATGTTAGTGCCATATTGGCCAGTATAGTTTAATGAAACCATGGTTAGTATATGTTAAGGCCATCAGGGTGATGAATAGCAGTTGTTGGATTGCAACTAAGTAAATGATTCATCTGACAAACTCGGATAAGACAACAGTCAATCGCGCCATTGATGATGCGACGCATGCTAATGATACTACAATAGTAAACCTTAGAAAGACCAAGGATGTTCTTCAAACTATGATAAGACGCAGCTGTTGGAAAAGTTGTGAAGGGATCGTGAAAAAGTTCAAAGAGCCGAATGCTACTTACTCCAAATCCTTCATAAACTATAAGTATAGCAAACTTTTAAAATCTTTCCTAAGAACCATAGTTATTAAGAGAAGGCGAAAATCATAGGAACCATTTCTTCTGTTCCTGTCAGAAATCTTTGGTCATAAAATTCTAATGTACCCTCTCTACAGATAAAGTACATTCGCATGTAATTGATATCTCTTTAAATCCCTATTGATTACGAATACCAAATGGTATGACAAAACCGCCGTATGAGAATTGATGTATCTTAATAAGTTCCATAGATTGCTTCCATGCCTGATCAGTATGGAGGTTTAATGCATGGAACCACAAAGATATCCCAATGATCATATGGTACTAAAGTCAACTAATGGTATTCAAAGAAGATATACAGAATGGAATTGTCCAAGTAAGTGTCTCTGATTAAATATGTGGACTCGTAACATAAATATGCCACTTATCTAACACAGACAAAGATAAATGAACTGGAGCCGAGATTTGGAAAATCTCTGTAATCTCCGTGTGTCTTGATTACCTTCTGCAAAGACTACCCTGTTTACCTCCCGAGAGGCAAGTAGAGTTAAGATTAACATCCCGCTTTGGGTTGGAGTGTTGTAAGAACTCCATAATTGATTATGGAATAATCGAAACCCTAATTAAGTAAATTTTAAGATAGGAGATTCTTATAGCCTAACTCAATATCCTGAAAAATTCGGTATAGTTAATTATGAAAGACGGTTCATTTTGCTTATGCATTGTTTACCGCAACCCTAATTAGGCAACGATTAAGAATCGCCATCAGCTGCCCAGGATCGTCGATTTGTTCGACTAACGACAAGGATTAGCTATTCCTTAAAATTAGTTAAGCAGTGGTTAGAATAACCATCTCACCTTAAGATAAACTTTTCTATAATAGTTGATATATAAGCGTCAAGGCTGCTCCTTTGGAGACCTTGTATAGATGGAATGTTAAACATCTATTGTGCGGACAATAGATTGGTAAGTCCACTTACCAGGATCTGAAAGTTGCATTGGAAACAACGAATAAGATCATAAAAATCCCTAATTATCTGTAAGTTGCCATTATTCGACAGAAAATCAAGGATTAATGAAAGTAGCAAACCTCCTAAATTCTTGTTAAGGAATAAGGTTCAAAAATAGATATCACCCAGGAAGGGTGTGCCAAATTTGTTAAATTATCAGGCTAGTCAGGCCCTGAGTAAATAGAATCATTCGAAGGAAATCGAATGTATCAAGATCAAGTAGCTTATAAGCTAAAACCTATTTAAGGAGCTTGGCGGAGCTCGCAATACATTGCGCACTAGTGAGGGAAGGATGTGTTTCGCCAATAAGTCAAGAAGCACTATCACATAATGATATGCAGAATTATGATGTGATGAGCATCCTGTATCGATTGAGGATCGACAGGTTAAGAAGCTCCAAAAAGATACATGTACCTAATATAGGGGTCACTTTGAGAGCTTGGAAAGACTCCAGATATGTTATAGAAGTTAGGTCCATTATGCGACAAAAAGTACTTCCAGCATTTTAACAAATCTCGAGGTCGAGATTTCTTTTAAGGGGGTGAGGATGTAACACCTCGAAAATTCGTGTTCAATAAAATAGCGACACGTGTCATACAAGACAAAAGTGTTAGAAACCGGATCTAGTCAAAGATGTATGGTAGGATTTAAAGCGTCGACATGTTAATTAAATACCTCTGAACGACCTAATTATAAATCCCAAGACCCTAAACTATATTGTAAACATCTGATATACTCAAATCCGGTAAATGCTAGCAATGATTGAGTCATGTTCGCAAGAATGGGATCCTACGAGGATATGCACGACAACCTTCATTTACGGCACTTTCAAAAGGATCCAAGAAAAACCTTATATCATATCAAGGTGGTGTAAACTGTTCATGACCCAAACATGAGGCCACATACTGAAAATAATGGTCCAAAATCGTATTACATGAGTTACCCGTTCGAAGCTTGAAAGGGTAACAACTTTTTGCCTCTGGAACAAGCTTACGGACCGTAAGGGTCAAGCCTTACGGTCCGTAAGGCTCGCCCAGCGACAGGAAATCGACAGTTGGCTGTTATAAGCGTTGTAACCGACTTAAAAACGATTTTCCACTTCCTTGGACGACCCCTACATGCTTTTTAGACCCTAGGACACTTGTTGATGATCAGGGAGCCATGGTGGATTGGTTGTCAATGATCTAAGTGAGATTTAATCACTATATAAAGCCACAATGTTGCAACATTGTGATCACTCATTCCTTCTGCATTTCTGGAGCTTTTGGGAGTTCAAGAGCAGACCCTAAGCATCCCTAATCGTGCATAGGACTTCTGTAAGTATGCTTAACCTTTCTTAGTTGAGTTTTTACTTAGTTTTAGCTTAAAAGTCAAACCGTCGTAATTAACGGTTGACTTAGCAATTAATCATTAATGGTCCAGTGATTAGTCGAATTGAAGGTAGTTATAAGTTGGTAATTATGTGGGCAATAAACCCTTAAAAGGGCACCCTCTGATTCCCGTCCTAACTAGATCAAATGTCGGGTCAAAGTTGTTTATAAAAAGTCAACAGAACCATAACTTTCGATTTAACGCATAATTAACAATGTAGAAGGCGTGTAACCTGTTTTAACACTCTTATAACTTGGTAATAAGTATAAGAACTGGTCTAAGTTTGTTTGATCCGACAATTTTCTGTTTAGGCCCGGTTCGGAACCGAAAGTCGCAAAACTTTGACTTTTGCTTTGACTTCAGTTCTGACCCGTTTTAGTAGAGTTTAGAAATGCCTTATGACTTCCTTAGGACCAGGCTACATGTTGGTATAACCCTCTGTGGTTGGTTCGTTGATTGTCCGATTCATTTGCACGTTTCCGTTAATTGCTTAATGTTGACCATAATGCCCTTTTGACCATAAAACGAGAATTTAAGAAATTTGAAAGGACAATAATCTTTGCTACTGATTTATAAACATGTCCCTAAAATTTCACATTAGTTGGAGGTCTAGATTAGGAGTTATGCTCAATGACGTAATTAGAACGCTTTTTAGTAATTAAACGGCGTCATTAGCATAAAGCCTATCTAAACCCAATTTTTTGACACCAAACCTTTTACCCACTGATGTAATATAATATTTTGAGATTTTTAAAGATTTTTAATTATTTTTAAACTGATCATAACCTAAGGTTATGGCGTTGATTCGGTAAATACCGATTATACCCTTTTTGTGTATAAAATGAGTTTTACATAGTATTTTGACACCAAACCAATTGCTACTGATTTTATATAATAAATAAAGTATTTTGAACTTTATAACCTAATCAGAAAACTCAGATTTCCTGTATAACCCGGAAATCGCTTAAAATGGCTTTTTAAGCGTATTAAACGCATAGTTTGGGTTTAAAACCATTTTGTCATATAAGACCTATTACAAACTGATATGACCCAATAAAATAAGTTATTTTACTGATGTATTCGGAGCCGAATCTCAGAATTTCAATTAATCTCTTTTATAATCTTTAAAATGACCAAAATACCCCTACGGGGCTTAAATTAAGATTTAACTCGTTTTGGGCATAATGGAAGGTATCCTACTGATATCACAACATATTTAAGGCATATTAACTTAGGAAACCTGTATATGATTCATTTGGTTACTCGTTACGCACTTTTCGCGTTCGGATCGGCTTATGTAACTAGTTTACATATATTAGCCGAAACGGGTCAAACCATATCAGTTTTGTCTCAAAATCCAGAATGTGTTTAAGTTACCCATATTAAAAAAGCATACAAGCTTGTCGGGTCAAAACCACATTCTAATCCGGTCTTCGCTTTATCATGCGTTTGAACCGTATCTTCCTTTTGAAAACTAACCGGCTTAATTAAAGACCCGTTAGGATTCTAATAGGTTATTAAAAACCTTCGTTCCAGATTAGGAGCCCAGTAAAAGCTATCTGTACTTGCTGAATTGATATACGGCTGGGATTGAATTTATATTTAGCTCAGGTAAATACTCTTAACTTATTTTCCCTATACGGGCTTGGGATACGGTATTATAATAATACCGCTTGGTCGGGTATTGAATGTTTAGTCGTATTATGATTAAATTATTGAGGTAACCCGCTTTAATCTGTATTGTTTGAAATAAAATCCTTTAGGAGTTAATGACCATGTCCCGGATATCCTTGACATCATTGTATTATAAAATGGCCACGGCTTATGCACGGGGTGTAGGCATACACCTGACAGTTGCATAAGGGAAACGGTATCTCACGCTCATGTGGGCCTATACTTGTGGTGTGTCTGTTAATCTTGACTCGGTTTCTACATCGGGCGGTACAACGAACATGTAAATCTGTATACAAGATTATAAAATAATTGTCCCAAGTTATAAAAGATATGTTGTGCCTTGTGCATTCAAATAAATTTTATTAAACCTTTTCAAATGAGTCGGTTAATTGTATTTACCAGTGTAAACTGACATATTTTCCAAAAAGGTTAAGTGACAGGTACTGAACATAATTGGCTGGAAGCTTAGGGCGTTAATAAGGAATCTTGCAAGTTCTAGGCGCCTAAAGTCTGTTGAACAATGTTTATGTTTTAAGATCCGCCTGTGGATCCTTTACTTTCCGTTGTAATACTTTGATATTACTTTATATTCGGATTGTAATATATTTATTTTTGCTTCCGCTGTGCATTTATATATTGTGTTGTTTGACTATGATGATATCAACTACGTCACGATACTCCCCACCGGGCCCACCGGTAATACGTGGAAATATCGGGGTGTGACAGGAAATGATCAAATAGGAAGTTTATTTTGGCTAGGAAGTGTAGGAAGCAATAGGATTAGGACATGTGGCAACATTTAAAATAAAGAAAAAGAGTATTTTAGTCAATCCAACCCTTTCTTCTTCCTTTTCAAAACCCAGTAACTTCAAAACCCACCATTTTCAAAACCCACCATCTTCAACCATTTCTTCACTTTCTATCTCAATAATCACTACATTATAGTGCGATTTTTATCACCAATCAATTATTCAAACACCCGATCAACGTGTTCTTCAGCTTTTTTGAAGAAAACCCAGTTTAATTCATACAAAATCTCGTTTATTCCGGTGATTTTGAAGATAATCACTCGATCCGTTCGATTCGAGCGCTGATAAGTGTTTCAATCATTCAAAATTCATCAATTGTTGAAGAAATCACTTCGATCCATGTAAGAAATTCTTTAATTTCATTTTTACGATATGGGTTTTTGATTTAGTCATTGCGTTTTACGATCTTGGCGGGGGTCCGGGGGCAGCGCCCCTAGTAGCGGGATCCCAGGGGCGGCAGCCCCTGGCGGGGTCCAAGGGTCAGCTCGGAATTTTTTTTTTCGATTAAACTGCTGTAATAAAAATGCATCAGAAAAATTATTTTTCTGTAAATTGCCTCTGGAAACTGCATTGGTTCAGACAGTTCACAGCACAGACAAAACTATTGTCATGGTTCAATGCGTTTTAGAGAGAACACTTTCTTTGCTGTTTTTAGGCAATTGCGTTTTAGAACTAAAACATTTTTATGTGTTTTCTGGCCATTGCGTTTTAGAAAAACACATTCTTGAAGTGTTTTTGGTGCATTGTGTTTTAGGTAAAACACTTTTTTAGGTGTTTTCAGTCCATTGCGTTTTACAGAGAACACTTTCTTTTGTTTTTTAGGCAATTGCGTTTTAGAATGACTCATTTTTAAGTGTTTTCTGGTCATTGCGTTTTACAAATAAGACATTTCTTTGTGTTTTTTGTGCATTGCGTTTTAGGTAAAACACTTTTTATGTGTTTTCAGTCCATTGCGTTTTAGAAAACAAACATTTTAAATGTTTTCTGGCCATTGCGTTTTACAAATAAGACATTTGTTTGTGTTTTTTGTGCATTGCGTTTTAGGTAAAACACATTTTTATGTGTTTTTAGTCCATTGCGTTTTAGAAAGTACATTTTCTTTTGAGTTTTTAGGCTATTGCGTTTTAGAAATAAGACATTTCTTTGTGTTTTCTGGCCATTGCGTTTTACAAATAAGTCATTTCTTTGTGTTTTTGATGCATTGCGTTTTAGAAAAATGTCATTTTTTAGGTTTTTTTTTCATTGCGTTTTACGATACTGGGGTTTTTCTATTGCGTTTTACGCAACTGAGTTTTTTAATTTTTTTTTTTTTGAAAATATAGCAATAGTATACTCGTTTTAAAGATAAAAAAACGCTCGTTTTTTGGTGCAATTTTTATAAAGTATGAAAGAGTTGTTAACGTTTAAAAAATGGGGAGGAATTGGAGGAGAGAGAAACTATTGGCCTGGATTGACTAGAATGCCCCTAAACAAACTCACGCGCCTCTTTGTTTTCCCTTCAATTTCCCTGATTTAATCTTAGCCCTTGATTAACTAAATGGATGGTCAAGATCACTTCGTAACCTTCCTAGCCAAATAAACTTCCTATTGTATCTCCACCCTATTAACATAATATACTAGGTTACAACACAAATATTCAAACAAAACATAAAACTACTTTATCTTTTCGTATGAATTTACAATATTAACACAATATACTAGGTTACAACACAAATAAATCAATACTATACATGCACATAACTAATTCAAACAAAACATAAAACTACTTTTATCCTTTAATGTGAATTTACAACATTAACACAATACGAAACCTAAAATTATAAATAAGGTTTTGAAATGAAAACATAAAAGGACTAAAAAAAATCTGTAAATCTAACACTTTGTCTGGTTCACCTGTTCAACCAGTCTTTTTATCGAAATCAATCAGACCAGTGATGTAGCCGATTTTTTATCCAATCGATCAAAACAAGGCCCCGACAAATACAATGCTTAAAGCCTTAAACATGATTATTAATGCTTAAACATGATTTGTTAGTTTAGATAAGATAAAAATCAAAACCATGAACAATATTATATTAAACTAAATATAAATACAAATATAATACCTTGTTGGGATTTGTTAGTTATTAGATATCAATTAAATATTCCATAACGACTCCTCATGATCATATAAATTGTTGATCAAAACATAATTTCTTTTACAACAAAAGCTGCCACACAATATCAGATTACAACATTGATCCCAAATAGCACACAACAATCAAGATTCAATCTTTTCACTCAAATTCTCAACCTTTTTGTCAAAATTCATCATGATCTTCAATTTAAAGCAACCCCATTTAACAATCACCGGATTCAGTTCCAAAATCACTGATCACCGTATCAATTCCGCATCAAGATTCTTGGTTTTACCGCCTCTTTCAAACCCCAAAATCAAGAAAATCTCCGCCGTCACAAATTCAAAACCTTTGCATGTTGTTTCTTTGATTCAATCTTGTGGGTCATTAAAAAGATTGGTACTTGATGATCGGAGGGTTGTTTGTAAGGCGTATGAAGCTGATAGATCTGATGGGGTTGAGAAAATTGAAGCAGCAAAGAGGGTGAAAATTGGGGTTTATTTTGCAACATGGTGGTTTTTGAATGTGATTTTTAATATTTATAATAAGAAGGTTTTGAATGCTTTTCCATACCCTTGGTTGACTTCAACTTTGTCTCTTGCTGCTGGATCAGCCATTATGTTGATCTCTTGGGCTACTAAAGTTGCTGAAGCACCCAATACTGATCTTGAGTTCTGGAAATCTTTGTTTCCTGTAAGAAATTTATGGTTTTTTTAGGGTTTATGATCTTTTGTTTGCTTAATTATTCATAATTTAGTTTGGGTTTTGCTTAATTATTCACTGATCAATTTGGGTATTGTTTAATTGTGCATTATATTGATTTGGGATTTTTTTTTTTAGTTTTTCAGTTCTAGGGTTTATGATGTTGTTTTTGCTTGTGGTTTTTAGGGTTTATGATCTGGATTTTGCTTAATTATTTACAAACAATTCAATTAGGGTTTGCTTAATTATTCACTAATCAAATTGGGTTTTGCTCAATTATTTGTAAATCAATTTGGGTTTTCTTAATTTTTAACTAATCCAATTTGGGTATTGTTTAATTGTGATATATTGATCTGGGATTTTTTTTAGTTATGTTAGTTCTAGGGTTTATGGTTCAAACTCTTATTCCTGCCTGATTTTCTTGAAATTATCTCCATGTGATAAATGATTCTTTTATTCTTATTTGTTAGTTACTTAAATGTGGTATGTTCTATTTGACTTATAGCATTTAAGGTGTTTTAATTATTTTTATATTTGGCAATTGACAGGTTGCATTGGCACATACAATTGGTCATGTAGCAGCAACTGTAAGCATGTCTAAGGTTGCAGTTTCATTCACTCACATAATCAAAAGCGGTGAACCTGCTTTTAGTGTTTTGGTTTCAAGCTTTATTTTAGGCGAAACATTCCCAACGTCGGTTTACTTGTCTCTTTTACCGATCATCGGTGGTTGTGGTCTTGCCGCCCTTACTGAGCTCAACTTCAACATGATTGGTAATTTCATAACTTGAACACTGTAATAATATGGGTTTCTTACATGTTTTCTGCGTAAAATATCAATGTATGTTTTCATTTCTTACTGGTTGATGATTTCTCAGGTTTTATGGGGGCTATGATATCCAATTTGGCGTTTGTGTTTAGGAACATATTTTCTAAAAGAGGCATGAAGGGAAAGTCCGTTAGTGGAATGAACTATTACGCTTGTTTATCGTTGCTATCGCTTTTGATCCTTACGCCATTCGCAATCGCCGTTGAAGGCCCAAAAGTGTGGGCTGCTGGATGGCAAAACGCCGTCTCTGAAATTGGGCCCCATTTCATCTGGTAACTAACCAATACAGACTTTAAAAATTGAATATTGCAACTTCAAGTCGAAATGATCAGTAAAATGTGGATACATTTTCGTTTTGAATCAGAGTTGTTAATAGAGATGATAGCGATTGCCATAGCGAATAGCGTAGCGCTGGATCATCGCTATCTGATGTTTAGCGGTCAATAGCGTGAAATAGCGACAATTAGGGGTTTTTTTTCGTTTTAAAAAAAATTTATCAAAAACTGAATTTTAAGGCATTTTAATCGACCAAACAGTTGTATCTTCACTAATTGCATCAAAAAACCTTAAATTCGGTAGTAAAACCCTAATTTAAAAAAATTCTCTAATACGTTACCGCTAAACATCAAATAGCGCTCGCTATCTCATCGATATCGCTACGTAGCATATAGGTAGCTTGTCGCTATTTACCGCTATTCGCTATTAACAACTATGTTTCGAAGGCTCTATTTGTTTTAAAATATATATTTTTCATTTTTCGTTTTATTTTGTGATGGAACAATGACTAAAAGACGTTTTTATTTGGCTAATATTTGGGTATAACAGGTGGGTGGCGGCCCAAAGTATCTTTTATCACTTATACAATCAAGTTTCATATATGTCACTTGATGAAATATCTCCATTGACATTTAGCATTGGAAACACGATGAAACGAATATCAGTTATCGTTTCATCTATCATCATCTTCCATACACCTGTCCAGCCAATCAATGCTCTTGGAGCTGCAATTGCTATTTTTGGAACTTTCTTGTATTCTCAGGTACCCTCTTGCTCCTTTTTATTATTACAAAAAGTTGTATTTTGTTTTCAAGTTTCCAGAAATTTAAAACCAGTTCTTGCTAGCTTGATATTATTATGGCTCGGGTGGACCAGATTCACTTGACAAATTTGATCTGTCTACTTTAAAAATGGGTTGATTCAGGCATGTTTGAACTCTTAACGGGTCACATAAAATAAATATAAAAACGTAACAAGAAATGTGTCTAACTGTTTAACAGATTGAAAATCGCCTGAAACTCTTGTTAAATTGTTTAATTAAAAAAATCTTGATTATTATTGAATTTTTTTTGGTAATCATATTTTGACACAGTAGTTATTTAAAACAGTTTTGAGTCTTTTGGACAAAAAGTGTTCTCCTGACCCAATCCGTACAAAATTACCCATTTTGACCCGTTACCGACCTGGGATTTTGGAGGTTTTGTGACCTTAATTTGATTTTTTTTTCTAAAGTTACAATAAGTTTAATATACATCACCCTATTGGGGATTTCATGGATTGTGAGATGCTTTTCGTTATAAGCATGATAGCATCCATAAATGTTTTGTAGTTGAGGTAATGTTAAGAGCTTAATATTTACAAATAAATAAAGGAATCAATGTTTTAAGCTAGATGGCATTACATACCTGAAAACAAATCCTTTTGGCAATCGAAATCCTTTTGTTTTACTTGGTTCTTGAAAATGAAGTGTTCTTAAAGATCCATGATTTTTCGTCTATGCACCTTGAAATATCCGAAACAATGGAGAACAAATATGATTTTTGAAATGCTTTTGGTGTTTATATACAAACTTTATTTATAAAGGAGTGATTAAATATACTAGAGACAAAAACTAAAAAAATGAGAAATCTTGATAATAAATCTGCACCACTACAATGTGATAAGGTTAGAGTCTGTGATTTGTTTGTCTTAGTATATGTATCATCTTTTTGTGAAAAAATTAAATCAGCTCGTCGTTTGACCATTTTTTTAAAACAAGTTGCGCCTTTGACTAGAAAATGAAACTTGGTAACTAACAAGAAAAGTCAATGGTCCTTTTGTCCCATGGCCTATTTGGTTACCTTTTAAAACTTGAAGTGACTGATGATTTTTTTTTTTTTGGTTAAAGCTGATGCTTGGGTGAGTTAGATAACGGGTCAAAATGGGTAAATGTCAAAGAAAGACGCGTTGGTTTGGTTGACCCAAAACACTTTTTCAAAAATTTCTAAAATTTACTATAAACACTTGGTGCTGTGCTGATTACAATAGTAAAATAATATTTCAATATATTCTTATTTTTGGATTAGAAGCACACTTTGGGTGACCAAATTTTTTTCCTATTTGGCCCATTTGACCCGTTTCAGTTTGGTAAATCTTTTTATGTTTTATTTTTCGGAAAAGGGGGCGGTACAGAAACAACTTGAATCGACCCATCCTTAAGTAGTTGGTTGAAATTTCCATATATTTCCATGTTATCTTCGTGTCTTTGTGATATTACTCTCTTTTTATGGCTTTTGTTTGTGTTTTTCTTTTAATTCTTTCTAAATTATTTTCGTTTATAACTTAAAAAAGGCGAAGCAGTGAGGAACGGAGAACAAAGATTGAAGAATTGCGAGGTTGCAGCGTTGACGTTGATGCATTTACATCCATGATTGCAGAGCACGAAGGTGAAATTGCAGCTTGTAGATAATAAGAATGGATGAGTTTTAATTACTGAGATGTAAAGGATTAGACTTTGTTCAGTATTAATTTTTCAATAATGACAAATTCTGCTTAGCCTTCATAGTTCATACAATATTCTATTAAAACTTGTTTAAGGCATCATTTTGCATTTACTCTTGTTAATAAGAGACAGTGATTAAGGGTAGAGGTGTAGAAAAACCGGCTCGAGCCCGCCAATCCGGTTCACAGACCGACTCTATCACCAAAAAAACGGTTTGAGCGCCGACCCAACCCAGCTATTTGGGAACAGTTTGGGATTTCAAACCTAAATGGACTCATAAACCACACATCAAACCTAAATGGACTCATAAACTGAACTATTTTGGGCCAAACCGGTTCAAAAACCGGGCCCAAACCAATTCGCTTTGGTTTGGACTTTCAAACCTAAAACTGATTCGTAAACTGAACTGATTTAAGCTAAGCATGAGCATTTGGTATCAGGAACCGGTACCGAATTTCCCGTACCAAATAATTTTCGGCACCGAGTCGGTACCCACTTTTTAGCGTTTTACCAGTACTTTCAATTCAGTACCGGTATTTTACCCATTTTTACCTTTTACAAACCGTTACTGTACTCGTACCTACCGGTACCGATACTGAGCTCATCCCTGTACTGGTACCTACTACTGAGCTCATCCCTAGTTTGATCCCGTGATTGAAAAAAACCGAGTCAGTTTACGAATTGAACCAGTTTGGGCCTAAAGCTGGATTTTGTACACACCTCTAATAAAGGGTACCAAGCCCAAATTAGCCACTTAACCCACAAACATTTTGTACACCTCTAATATTATTTAATTTTGATGGGATGACCTATTGTCATCCCAACTGTATAAAAAAAATAATGCAGAAATCAATAACGAGCAACGGTATCTTAATAACAGTATATCTATAAGAACAAAATAAAATCCGTTAACAAAAGTTAGCGCTTTGCTATGCAACCAGTATGCGAGTTAGATTCGGGTAAGGTCAATTTATGCAAGAGCGGATCAAACCAAGTTAGGCTATGTATGGTTGACTCAAGGTCGGCTATTCTAGCTCCATTCAGGTCGAACGTTTGGGTTATATACATGTGAAAGGCGGCGTTGAGGTTTCTAATAAAGGTCGATAATGGGTTCCCCTAAGTTTAGGTTAGGTTGAAGAGCCCACGGTAAGTTGAAGAGTCGAGCCATAATGAATTTGAAGATCTTGTTCACGTTAATATTATGCGTTGCACTCGAGAAAAACAGCGTCGCTTTCATAACCTTCGCGTATGTCCTTGCCTGCCACGTCATCAACAACATATATGTTCATGCTTGGCACGTAAAATCAAACTAAATGTGGTAACAAGCTGGTTCTTAATTAAAGGAAACTTGTAAATGAAAATGAAGACATTATCAAAAAGAATATTGCTAATATTTTGGAATATAGTTATATAGTTATTCCTTTTTTTGTCAAGGTTCACCCACTACCCTTCTGGATATCCCTAATTTTTTATAATTAAAAACATATTCTCAACACTCTAAATTAAAAATCATATCTTTATATATTATAGAAAAAACTAGGGCCGCAAACGAACCAAACGTTCGGCGAACAGTTCGTGAACCGTTCGGCGGGAAGTTCGTTTGTGTTCGTTCGTTTATTAAACAAACGAACACGAACAAGAATTTCGTTCGTTTAGTTAAATGAACAAACATGAACAAGGGTCATGTTCATTCATTTATGTTCGTGAACGTTCGGTAACGTATTCGTTTGTGTTCGATAGTTCATTAGTGTTTTTAGTTTTTATATTTATTTAAATACTTCAAAATTCCGACAAATTAAATATCGAATAAATGTCAGTGTATTATATATTCTGTTCATGAACGATTGTTTGTGTTCGTTTGTTTCCAGTCGTGTTCATGAACATTAGTTTGTGCTCATTTGTGTTCGTCAACGTTCGTTTTTGTTCGTTGTCTAAAATTAACAAACAAACACAAACGAACACGAACACGAACAAGTTCATTTCATTAACAAACGAACACAAACCAGTTCATTTCCTTAACAAACGAACACAAACATAAAATCTCGTTCGATAAGTGTTCGTGAACGTTCGCTAAGTGTTCGTGAACGCATCACGAACACATAAAATCTTGTTCGTGTTCGTTCAGTTCGTTTGCAGCCATAGAAAAAACTAACATATCTAGAGAGATCACTTATGCAATTATTTGATATATTTATATATATATACATGTTTGTGTGTGTGTGTGGGGGAGGGTGGGGGTCTGGGTAATCATCTTACCTGAGTTACAATGGTCCATTGCAGATCTGGTGGCAGGCTTACAAAATCATCAAACTTGGTCCCTATCAGTATAGGAATTGCAGTCTGCATACAAGAATTTAATTATTAAATTTACACTATTTAAAAAAATATAAAATGAAATTTATTAGTTTTTCTTATGTTCATATCAGACACTTTTTTTGTGTGAATAAAACACAATATGGGAACACTAAAAAATATCATATAAATATGTAAATCTCTTCCAAAAATTCACGTGAAAAATATGTAAACCCCCAAAAAATATCACATCAATAAAAAAAAGGTTTCAAGTATGTCAGATTTGTATATTTCAAATTAAAAAAAAAAATACACTAAGATAAACTAAACACTTTTTAAATATAAAAATAAAAGTTTGTCACACTCCTAAGTCCCACCTATAAATATATACCCAAAATAAATATTCTCTTAATTCTTTATATTTTATCATAAAATTGCAGAAAAGTAGATATGATAAAGGAGAAAAAAACAGTGACAAGTCTATGCACCTGACCTGACAACCTAACTTGTAAAGATGATCATCAACTAAAAAAAAACTACCCATGATGTGTGTGTGGGTCAAAAAAGAACTACCCAAGATGTGTTTTCTGTTTATTTATAAAAATTTAAATTTAAATTTTTTTTTTTTCTCTCTCATACCTTATTCCATTTTCTTGCTTGCAGATACCATTCTAGAACACTGAAAATTCAAAAAGAATACAAGCACAAACAAATTTGTTAACAACTTATTGATAACGAAATTAAATATAATTAAATTAAAGAAAGAGATATTATACTTGTGGAGGGTGCATCTGCTGGTTAGATCAAACATAAACAAAATTGCCACCGCATCTTTGCAAGCTATTGGAAGTTGTTCGTTCGACTTTTTATCACCTGCATTTATTTATTCTTAATTTTTAAATTAAAAAAAAAACAGATTTTTCGGTTATTTATGAAAAAGATTCAAGAAAATAAATGTAATTATTACACCTCCAACGTCCCAAATTCTAAAAGCAATTCTTGCTCCACCGAACGACAGCGTTTTGTCCATTAGATTTAAACCAGCCATCTCTATGCTTCTGCTTTCTTGTTCATCTCCAACGTACTTAATCTTGAAAATATCAACAAATGGTTTAAATATTTACCTCAAAAGTTTAAATTTCATCAATCCCATAAATAAAATAATTTCAAATATACACTACCCATAATCCCTAAAAATAGTTTCTAGTTTTCTTGTATTAATCTTGAAAAATACATTTTAAAGATTATTTTTCATCAACCCAATGATCCCTAAAAATAGTTACCATCTTTTTTGTTTTAATACTAAAAATACAAAAATATAATATTATTTTTCCTCTTGGAAATTCCGTCAACCCCATGATAAAGAAAATATAATATACAATAACCATAATTGATAATCCTATATATTTTTAAGGCTTAAAAATAATATCAGATTTGTTACATTTAATCTTGAAAAATACATTATTCAAGATTATTTTCCTTATAACTATAAATTTCCATCAACCCATAATAATATACACTCAAATATAAAATACCAATGATCCCTGAAAACAATTTCTGGTTTTTTTTTCATTTAATCTTGAAAATACCAAAAAAAACAAATCTTAAAGATTATTTTTCCTCAAAACTTGAATCAATCAAATATAATCCCCAAAAAAAATCTTTAGCTTCCCATTCATGTTAAAAAAAAAAAAAAAAAAAAAAAAAAAAAAAAAATCACTCACCAGGAAACTTGTTTTTCCAATTTGGCAGTCACCCAATAAACTAATCTTAAGAGTAACCAAATCTGAATCTGTCTCATACCCATTGCAGGTGACACTGACAGTGGGGTCTTCCAGGTCACCCAAAGATTCCACATCTTCCACCGGAGAAGATGTCCGGCGAGACAATCTCCGGTACCGGACCGGTTTCCCAATAGAACACGCAAGAAATCTATCCCATATAAACCTCAGTATTTCTCTAAAAACTGAAACCTTTTGGAGCACAACGCTCCACCGGATGTCTAGCCGGACCATTCTCCGGCCAATCCTAGTCATCTTTCCGGTGGCTTCTTTTAATCTTGATCCATGAAAGTACAAAGTTCCTTGTTGGTGTCTCATAGTGTTTGATTTGTGTGTGTTTACGTGTGTTTTGTTGTTGTTATATATGGTTGACCCGGACTCGTGTTTTTTTGTTTGTGACCAAATGGTCCTTAAAGCCGGCTTCTTGTTTAGAGCAAACTGAGGGTATTTTAGTCAATTTGTTTTGGTGCCTATCTATTATTCGGGTGTGGTACTCTTATCATAGAGTCATAGACTCACCCCAGTGTATTTTATAAGGGTGCTACTTTCTACACCCCCTAATTACTTTTTTCACCCCCCTCCTCTTAGAGTATTCTCATCCAATCCATCATCTTTAACCTTATAATTTAACTAAAAATCATCACTTTTTAAAATTTATCTTACATTTTAAAAAACCTCCTACATCCAACTCCTCATACCTATCTCTGTATTCTTTTTTTATTATTATTTCTTCTCTTTCTTCCACTTACAATTTTAACTACTATCTATTTTGTCTTATTATATTTTTTTTAATATTGATTCTAATAACTTTGTTTATAGAAATTATACTACTAATTATTATTTTTGGGTTTTTCGGATCGGGTTACTTTAAATACTAATTATATCATCATAAACCAACAAAAAAAATTGCTTGGAAAACAATAATCACCATAAATACTAATTATTTTTGGGTTTTTCAGGTCGGTTGTCTCTTTTTTCACTCCCGTTTATGATGAAATTTCCATCTTGATCAAACGGGTCAAGTGAAGAGACAAACCACTTACTACATATTATAATATACATTCACTTGGAAAACAATACTGATCAAATCAAATATCATACCATCCATTTTCAGCAAATGGACTTAGTCGATTGGACAATTGTTTCAGCAAATTAACGACAAATGAACCAGCTTTCACTGATGTACTTGTTTCAACCTGTTTCAATGAATAACAGTAGCTTTCCAATTCAGCGAATGGACTGTTTATGAATGGACAGCAACTGTTTTCAGCATCTGCGAATGTACAGTGTTTAGCTAATAACGTCTGCTGATGAACGTTATCAAAACTGATTTTGATTCTGTGAAAAACTGTTTTAAGCGAATGGATAAATCTGCGCAAACAAAACAGTTCTGTTCCGGTTCTGGTTTTCACAGATTCTGCGGACGGATAATTTGCGCGAATTGAACTTAATTCACAATTTTTGCGAACGACCCAAATGAAATATTTCTGCAAGTAATTCTGCAGAAAAACAACTTGTTATCTGATTCATAATTACCAGAACTGCTGATATAGTGTTGCGAATACTATCAACTGATTTGCAGATGAATCAATGAACAGTTTTTCGAATGGCGATAAATCCACGGATAGACACTAATAACAGCGAACGTAAATCACAAATCCGTAAAACTAATTTTCTGATTCATAAAGATGACGATGATAATCGGCTTGGCGATTTTGAAGCTAAAGTTCTTTTTTGGGATACAAAACAAACTGGCATTGGAGTAATTAACTAGCTAAAAGTCTGAGGTAAGCTTAAGTTAAATAAATTCAAGCCTAAATTAAAGTTAAAGCTCAATTAATAAAAAAATAAGTCTAAAACCGTCTAAAACCCCTAAACATTTTAATGCTTTACAGATTTTACTAATTAAAAAAACATAGTTAGTTACAAACAAGATTTTACTAAGTAAATTTACTTGTTGGTTTGTTCATTGGTCACAAAACATCCAACCAAAGATCGAAGCCTTCTTGAAACCTTACTATTCTTTACAGATTCAAGGTTAAATATCCTTGGGAGCCTACTCATCCATCAGTGGGCCCGAGCCACTAACCAGAATTGAGTATCACCATTAGCAAATGAGTATTTAATCAACAAACTTTCATAGCATTATTTCAAGTGCTCAACTGAGTTCTTCTAAGTAGCATTATTTCGGCTTTTTTATTTTCAGTAATGCTCAGCTTCCGGACTAAAATCGTCTGTATTTGTTTGAACATGTCTAAAACCCCTAAACGTACCTAGAATCAACCAAAAACAGCCTTGATTCCTTGAACAAGGCTAAAACATGTCTAAAACACCTAAAATTGGTATATTTATACTATTCCAATAATCAACTACCATTACCAAACTTCTATAATTGTAGAGCCAACAAATGTCAGATGAAAATGGTCTTAATTTCTGATTTCTAATTAAAAATAACTTTTCTTTGTCTTCTGTTTCCTATGGGTTCATCTTAGAAACTCTTGCTAGTAAATCAGGTAAAAAAAAATGAAACATATGATATCAGTTGAAAACTTGAAAATAAAAACATAAAATAAATTACTGATTGGTGTTGTAATGACGAAGGGGAATGACGCACGCACCGTATCTAGCCCACAGCTGAGGATCGGTGTCGCTGCACTCACGGATGAGAATGGGCAACCTGGGGTTTGCTTTCTTCAGTTCCTTGTTATTCTTCTGAACAAAAGCCCTAATGAATTTGGGGTTAGGGCACAATCTGAGATGAAATTGTGAATGATACCTGGTGGAAAGGAAAAGAACAAGGGCGGGAGAAGAGATGATATGGGCGGGTGATTATGTGATGGTTGAAGATGAGGGGGTACAGTAGCTTTTCATACATGAAAAGTTACTGTATGGTATTTTTAGAATTTAGGGTTAAAAAAATGAAATAGGGGATTGGATGGAGTGAATATTTAGAAGATTTTTTTAAATTTTATAGGTAGAGGTTGAGATGGTGGATTGGATGTGAATGCTCTTACATACTTACAGGTGGGGCCTGCGTGGGACCGACAGTTTTCCTCTCACAAGGGGGGTATAATCAGGAAGTGGGGGGGTGCGTATAGAATCAGCCATTTATAATTGGACCGGTTATTGAAGTGTCGTGTATCTCGAGCTTGAAAAACATGCCCTTAAACCTTAACGAAATATATGGTATAAACTAGTTTTTCATACAATCTAATGTTAATGAGCTAATAACTAATCTAAATCATAAAAATAGTTTTGTGAGTGAGCTTATGTTTGTGTTTGTATAGGTATACCTTATTAAATTTTTTTTACAAATACATATCGGTTTTTTTTTTAAATAACGTGGTCTTCGAAATATCGGGTCCTGGCTGATGGTCCTCCCTGCGCACCCCTAAAGCCACCCGTGGCTATTTGATTGATTGGTTCCCGTTTGGTTTGAAAGTCGAAGGCGATCTTAAATGGCATGAAAACATTATGTATCGATGATTTAAAACAAAATATGAAACCAGTTTGATGTGTATCAAAGTCAAATGCGTTCTTAAATGGTATGAAAACATGATGTATAGATGATTTAAAACAAAAGATGAAACTATAGAGACTGGACTGGTAAATTAATCGGTAAATGAGATTTTAGAAAAAAAAAAAAAAACTAATAGAGTTTTGGAATCCAGTCTAACAACTCTGTCGGGATTGTCGGTTTAACCGGTAAACAACCAATTTAAATGGACTAAACCCGGCCAGTGGTGCTGCAAACGAACCGAACAAACACAAACAAAACCTTGTTCGTGTTCGTTAGTTAAGAAATATATGTGTCCAGGAACTATTCATGAACACTTACCGAACGAGATTTTATGTTCGTGTTTGTTTGTTAAGGAAATGATCTTGTTCGTGTCCGTTTTGTGTTTGTTTGTTAATTTTAGGCAATGAACGGAAAACGAATGTCGATGAACACAAATGAGCACAAACTAATGTTTGTGAACACAAATGAAAACAAACGAACATAAACAATCATTTATGATCAGAATATATAACCAATGATCTAATGGTTTCTTGATCTTATCCGATTCTGGTCACAACCTTTCGTTTTCTTGTTTTAATCTTAAAACTTGATTAAGATTTTTGCTCATGGCAAATCACACCATCTTTAAGGGTAGGGGACACGTGGTTAAAGAGGGTAAAACTGTCTTTTCACATGACTATAACGTTAACAAGCAGAAGCGGTGTTAAGGGAATTTAAGTCCATTTAATTAAAGAAAAGGAAAAAAGTTGAAAAACCCATCTACCAAAGACACAAATGGACCAAGAAACCATGATTGTATCTTGAGGGAAAAGAAAGGGGACAACTAGATTTTTAGCTTTATTAGTACAAGTACCTAATGAAATGCAAAAGCTTTTTTAATAATGGTCTTTTACTTTTCTTTCTTTGCCCATGTCTTTCTTAAAGTAGCAATACCCTCCCCTAACATTTAAGCAACTAAGTTCATCGTCTCTCGAATAATCGCTTTATCTTCGTCTTACTATTCTAATACGCCCTAAAACAATCATCCCACTTCTAAAATACATAGTCGTTGATTGTAACTTTGAGGCCTATAGCAGTATCCTCGTTCTAGGTCGTTTCAAAAGTATTTTTTAAGTCGTGTGTTTTTGTCTAGTGAACAATTATTTTGAGACAGTTACAGTGTAAACCCTAACAATGCATGCTATAGGAAAGTCATGTATAAAATATACCAAATTATTGTATTATAATAAAAATTGATTTAGAATAGATATATAATGGTAGCTACTAAGTTATGAGATCATGCATGTAAGGAACATGACTTTATCGTCTTATGTTGTTTTGCTCTTTTCTTTTGGCTAATAAAGTAATTTGCATTCCTTTATTTGATCATCAAAGTGAACATGACTTTATCATTGACACATTGAGCATCTCTTGAGTTAAACTCGTTGTATAGAAAACTGAAAAGAACAATTGGAATATTGCAAAGCTATAGGAAGTTTATGCCAACTATAAAAGAAGAAGGGTTTTTTATCATCATGCAAAAGTATGGAGGTGATTGCAAAACAAGCCAATGAAGATAGAAACAATCTTAAACTATTTTTAATTTGACACGTGTCCACACTTAATTGATGGATCTAGATCAAAATAACAATGAACATGTGTTTATAAGATAATATCCTATATTTCATTTGCTAAATGCTATGAAGATACTATTGTACTCATCCTCTTGATAACAATACTTTATACTATGAAAATCTTCCATATCATAAGCTTGTTGTTAAGTGGATACATGAAACATCCATATTTGCTTTGTTTTTCTGATGGAGACAACATGTTCTCGAAAACTTAAGAGATCACAATAATACTTTTCTAACTAATGGGATCTAACGTGGTTTTTAGCGGACAAGTGACCTTTGAGAGGTTAAAAGACTAACAAGTGAAAGTTGGATTCGAAACTGAAACTACTTCTTAAGGGACTTAAACTCTTACTACTACACTTTGAGATTAATACTAATTGTTTGTTGTTTAGTGATAATTTCTGAAAGATTGATTTTTGATCCATAATATTTATTTATTGTATTTCGAAAAAGCATATGTAATACATTTAAATAATAAATAAATATGTGTACTCACTCATATATGACTTATATTTATAATAGATAAAAAAGCTTTTTAATAGGGGTGTAAACGAGCCGAGTCGAGCCCGAGCTCGACTGGGCTCGAGCTTGGCTCGTCATGTTTTTATGAAGCTCGAGCTCGAGCTCGGCTCGGTTCGAGTCTACTTGTTTGAGCTCGAGCTCGGCTCGCGAGTAAAACCTAAAGCTCGAGCTCGGCTCGACTTGGCTCAAGCTATTTTAAGAACAACCTCATACGAGCTAAAAACTCGGCTCGAGCTCGCTTCAGTATCGCTTAAACGATCCAAAGCTCGGCTCAAGATCGGCTCGCCAATGTTATCATCATTATTAAATATTATTATACAAAATAAATAACTTTTTGTTTGGGCTCGTTTATGCTCGCGAGCCTAATCGAGCTTGGTATTTCAGACTCGAGCTCGGGCTCGATAACTAAACGAGCTCTATTTCAGGCTCTAGCTCGGGCTTGGGCTCGTTAAAGCTCGGCTTGTTCGAGCTTTTAACCGAGCCGATAACGAGTAGCTCTCGAGCCTCTGGGCTTGTTTACACCCCTACTTTTTAAGGTATAGAATACCATAAAAAAGTGAAGAAGAAATTCTATATGATCACAAAAGAATAATTTTCTAAAGTGAGTGCACAAAAGCTATGATTTCTAGCATCTATCTTCTTCATTTATTTTAATGTATAATATTAAAATGTTATACAATTACTTATTTGTTTGTGTATATGTTGTTGATAGAAAATAACGAGCTTTGACTTGTGCTTTCTAATTATTGTTAATAGCATTTTGTTTCTCCTTATACTATACCACGTGAAGGAATAATTCGTAAGTTCATTTCTTATATAAACTACAATTTTATAGTTTCAACAATAAGCTAACGGAAGATGACATTGTTGTCGAAGAAACGGATGATAGTCATCTTCCGTTTAGTTTATTGATGAAACTATAAAATTGTAGTTCCACAAAGTCAATTAAATGATTAAATGTTCATATTCTGTTTCATAATTCATTGGAACCTTTGAATAGCAAGAAATTGATGTCTACTTTGGAAATTATCTTGGTCATGAAATAAGTTTTTAGTCTAGAAAAAAATAGAACTGATATCATTCATAAAAATATGGAACCCTTTATCCAGGAACCGTTTATATTAAAATAAAACATTTTTACTTAAATTACAATACAATAATCTAAAGGAAAGCAATAAACTACAGGTACAAATAACAACTAAAATAAACAAAAATACAATAAATAAGACAAGATAGAACACGTTGTTTAGCTGAGGATCCTTTAGGGGGCGTTTGGTTTACATAATGATTTGGAATTAGAATTAGAATATATATAGGAATTGGAATTGGAATTTGAATTGAAAACTAGTGGAAAAACCATCTTAAGATGATGTAAAGGTCTTAAGTTAAAGTTTTGGCTCCACCATCAAAGTTTTATTTTTTAATTCATTACCCCTTAACCACAATTATAGGCCCACTTTTTTTTGTCGCCCGAGGCTTAATTTTTTTTGAGACTTCTCATGGACGGCTCTCGTAACTTAATTTAGTTTTCAAAGTCACCTCATACTTAAAGGTATATGATAATAATAATACCCAAGTATCCTTAAGTGTTGCTATGATTATAATTTATAATTTAGGGCTATTATAATAGGATGAATTTTATAACTATGTATACATATTATTTGTATACACTAAAAAATCAAGTATGAGTTCAACTCTAACGAGATTGATTGAACATCTCCATTCTTAAACCATTCAGGATCTTTTTTAATTAAAATGTTTGAAGTTAAAACGTTTATAATATATGTCATTCAATACTAATTCTATTAAGCACGTTTAATCCTCGTCTTACGATTCTATTTTTATAACGATTTAATTAATAGAGAGATTGAAAGGGATACTTATACATTTAACTACGTCTTTATGCATGTAAAGACATTTATTAACCATAGATAATATAGCATTGTCGATTGTAAATGAGTTACTTTCTTCACACACTTGACTAATATTAGTATTTATATTATTTAATTAGCGAATATTGTTTCTTCTACTAACAGAAATTTTCTTTTATTGGTATATAGCTTTTAACGAAAAGATTAAATAGCCAAAATAATTGTTTTCCAATTTTCTAAAGAAATAATATTATCGAGTTTACGTTTTTGTATTTTTTATAACTTATTTATAGTTTCATAAAAAGTTTTATAATATTTCTATTAATTGTATTAGTAAAGTAAAAATACATTAGATTCATCGAGCGAAGATTTGGATCTTAGGTCATGAGTCTCAAATTTGAATCCCATCCCAACTAGGTTTTACCGCAATGAGCCCTTGGCGGCAGGTTTTCCCTGGAATAGTGGAATTGGAGATGGTGTGCTTCGGTTACACAACGTTGTCTGTGGTCGCATGCGTATGAGGTTCAAAAGAGAGAGAAGAAAATAATGAATTTTAAATATCATGAATGCCAGGGGACTGAGAGGTCTCCGGTTTGAATCATGAGCCCAACCCGAGTTTTCTATTACAGTGCATTTACTCCAGAGAGTTTGTGGCTCTTGTGAAGGGTGCAACTCCTGTCAAATGGCAGGGGGCTGGAAATTTTCTCGGGAAAAGCCAAGCCAAACTCTGATGCCAGGCGTAGACCCAGTTAAGACAACATAGTCCGGGCCAGAGTAGGGTGGCGGGCCTGCGATTTGCAGATGTGAATTATACCGTCTGTTGTAAAAGTTCACCTTTCAAAAAAAAATGAAAAAACTCGGTCAAAATCATTTAGTCCAAATTTTTAAGAAAAACTTCAAATAGTTAGTTAAAATTGTGAAGATAAAAAAAGAAGAAGCTACAATTGTCAAATAAACGAGGAACACCATTTCAGTAAATATTTTTCCAGTAACAGTAATTTGGAAGAAAAAAAACTCGGTTCGCTCCTTTGTACTTGAAATGATTCCATACTTTTACGTCATTTTTCAAACTTATTGTCAATATTCACTTGAGTACATAATTCTCTAGAATACAAAAACTGAAAAAATAAATAAATAAATAAAAGTGACTAGACTTGGTGACGATCAAAAGCCACTTGTAGTAATCTTACGCCTTCGTCTTTTTGTGAACCAATTAGAAAAATAAGGCAGGCAGGCAAATTACTCATCTAACTACCACTTTTTATTTATACAAAAACAATCAAACTTAGAATGAAAAAAACATCCACCAAACAGCATATTTTAACTAACTAGTTTTATGCCATGCGCGCGTTGCGGCGCGCTAAACCAAATAGTTCTCGGTTTGATAACATGTAACTAATAGTTTTGCTTCGGAAAACCATTCAAGTCAATTGAATTGCTAAATCATCATTGAAGATTGTTCTTGTAGTGGTGGTTTACGTTATGTGATCTAATTAAAAACATCATTTGCTCTTATATTCTACACAATAAGCGTTGAACCGTATAAAATTTTGTGGCAGTTCGTTTTCGTATATTCCGTTACAGAATGCAACTGTAATCCGCTGGACAAATCGCCATTGTAGAAACATCTACCTGAAACATCTCCTTTTGAGCATCTATGTTCTCTACACAATTTGGGAAAAAAACAACCAACACTTGAATTATAATCACCACCTTATTACATATGCACATTTATGTATGTGTTGGTAGCTTACATACCTTCTAAATCCAGTTGCATCAATTTTATGTGGCCACCAGGTTAGAGACTCTAGCTTGCAATCCCGGTCTCTTTGTATGACAAGTACTCATCCCCTTCCTATAACACTTTAAAGTTGCTTAATTAACACTATTTATCATCTAATTATTTATTATTCATATAAATAGCTAATAATGCAATATGCAGATAATGCAACAAAAAATATCTTGGAGAGAACCTAAGAAAAGAAGCATCCCTTGCCAACATGGCCCAATCAAAAACATATACTATTAAGCTCAAACCTTCACAAAAATACACACGAAAAAACTTGTTATTGATTCGGTTCAGTTAGACGTTAGTCACGTTACAGTACAACATGATTCTGGCGTAGTACCTTTGTGTAGGACTTTCCAGGTACAAAACTTCGCCCTTTTTCAATCGAGCAGAGGTAAATAGAGGCTTCTTCAGACCTTTGTCTGCTATGGCACTTAAGCTATACTTAATCCTTCAAACACACAAATATACATTAAAAAATCATACGTTAGTCGAATAATATGCAGTTGAGGAATGAGTAGTTGATGATATCGGTGTTGACAGTCTGGTTTGGCCTAGAGATGCACAAAAAACCCAGTTACGGACCCGACACGGAACCAGTTCCTACCCTACCCAACATGTGGGTACATACCAGTTCCAGACCAAGGTGTAACCAAAGAAACCGAACCGGCCAAAACCCCCCAAAAAAACCCAGCCAAACCAGTCAAAAACCCGAACATACCCGTAACCGGTTCCTACCCTACCCGGTTCTTGACTTTGTTGACTAAACCCGGACCCGCTTCCTACCCGGTTGTAGGTTCTAAAAAAACGATTTGTGCACTCTAGTTTGGCCTGTTTTGATGAAAAATCTGGGCCCAACCGCAAACTACGGTTTTCGAAAAAGGCAAAGGGCTTGGTTTTAGCGGTTTGAATAGGTTTTCCATTTTTCCACGACCTTTAGCTTGAATTAAATTATTTTATAACGATAAAGAGTGTTCATAAATATTATACATATTACATATACATAATGGCATACTCCAAAAATGAAAAAGGTAACAATAATATAGATTAAACGACTGGTTCAAAGTTCCAAACCGTAGCTGAACCGTCAAAACTCAGTTCTTTAAATCGCCTGAACCAGCAGATTTACTGTGGTCAGGGCAATTCAGTCGGATTTAACGGTTTATGAGCACCCCTAGTTGACAAGATCGTGAGATACTGAAAGAATATAGATCTGTGAATATGTAACGGGTCAATAAAAGAAAGAGAAATGAAAAGGGTATACCAAGGTTCATTGTAAAGGTTGTACTGTAATGTAACTTCACGCACGAATCTTTGTTGACGAAGCGCATTCTATGAAGAAAAAAGACTATTAATATAAGCAGTATACTTTTCTATGAACATGTAACTGAGAATTGAGATAGATAAACAAAAAATAATACAATATTACAATGCATAAGTGGAAGAACAAGATGAGTTTTGAGATGACACTCTAATATTATATATTTGAAAATATACATGAATAATATCCTACAGTAAGTAATTAATTATCATTATAAATCATGGGTTCCTCATATTCAACTTGATGGCTATAATTGAAATATTATATTTTGTTGCACAATTAGTATTATGTAGAGAATAAATATAACATACAAGTAGATGAGTTACTGATGAATACTTATGAATAAGAATATAAGATGCATAAAATGATGAAAGATATAATACCGAAGCTGCGTCTCTAGTAGTCATGGTGCGTTCCACAACCACAGGAGCAGGAGTAGGTTCCATAGCTGACGTATGTGTAAGACAAGGTTCAAGATCAATTGTCCCACCAGCCTTCTGAGAGTAAAAAAAAAACAGATGAAATAATTCACAGCCATCATTGACCGGTGCGTCAAGAAATCAAGGTGCAAAAGCATTAGTATAGTTGCATAACACATAAAAGAATTGATTAAATTTTAAACGTGCGAACACATGGAATGAAAAATAACCCGGCGTAGCCTATGCAAATGTCGAGATAGCCTACGCCGACACCTGAACCATTCTGCACATCTAGTTTCTTCCAACCTGTTACCTCGTTTGTCTCTGTCTTTGCTTATTGAAAACCATTTTAAACCTGTAAGGAAGTATAGAATTTTCCAAACCATGTAGTCATACTTTCCTTAAACAAAATATAAAATATATGTTCCAAATTTTATTCATTCTAAACATTCAACTTACCATAATGGTGGATAATACTTTGAATATGAAACCTGCAAATTTCAAAAAGACACAACTGTAGATGTAAGTTACAAAATATATCAAGGTAGCTCATAATGGGCATATTGGGTGACAGCCATTTCAAAGTACTTTAAGGAATACAACCACATTTTATATATAATAAGATTCTATATGAAATCTCACGAAAGAGCTTACCTGAATTCTCGCCGGAACACTGGTTCAAGTCTCTGACGTTGCGGTTGTTCGAGATTGACTTCAAGTTTCCCATTCTATCTCTAGATCGTCCGATGAGAGACACCGGTACCATCGCCGAAACCCTAGAACCCACAGCGGTCACGGCCACCAGACCATCACCACAGATTTAACCCGAGGGCCAAGAGGATTGCCGGCCGATCTGCAAGTCTTAAACCCAATCGGAACTGAAAACTTACCGTGGTCGGAATTGAACCCTAGCCGCCGCCGAAAACATCGCTACCGCCGTAGTTACCCACACAGAATGGCCTCCGCCGTGTCTGCCGTCGCCAACAACCATCTCCATCTCTCTTGATTCTCCGGCTCGTCTTTTTCTCTCACGATTTGTTTCTTGAAATGGGTTGAACGGCTAGGGTTTCTAATCAACACCGCCATCGCTACGCGGGAACCATCACCAGGTCTCCTCTCTCCATATGTGTGTGGGTGTAAGATCAGAGTGCAGTAGTTTTAGGGTTTTGTGTTCTGAGATTTCAAGACGCGTGTCAAGCGCTTCTCAAACACGTTAAGAAGCAACCACGCGTCATGTGTTATGTGTTGAAATCCCCTTAATACCCTTAACAACTGTTCATTCAGCTTCTTTACTATCATATATTAATAATTAATTGAAACCGAACCGTAACAAACTTGAATGAAACCGATTATTTTAATTGAAACAAAAGATCAAAAGTATGTATGAGCCAATAAGTTAACCTAAATCCTACCATATTAATCTTATGACTACCGAACCCACGCACCATCAACCCTCCACGTGTTTAGTGACCACTCACCAAGCCATGGCTAGGTGCGGTTGGCCATCTTTTAATAATATATATTATTGATTTTAAAACCTTCATGATATAATTAGTGATCATAATAGAGATATTTAATATAGATATTTTAATATACAAACATTAATAGAATTTTACTTTCTTCTTCATAAAAGTTTAAAACTTCGTTATCTTTGTATAATAGTGACAAGGCCATGGAGAGGCTATGAGATGTCACAGTCTTCACTAGTCGTCTAAATAAATCGAACATTCGATGAATTATTTGATTAAAAGATTCTATATAATTGTTTATAATAATTGAACACAAACAAAAACATTGATTTATTTAAACAAATGAACGAACACGAATACATATCGTATTCTTTCGTTAAGGTTTGTCTATCTATGCCCGTTGTGTCCATTTACGATGTGGGTCCCACCGGTTCTAAAACTATGGGCCAATGACCCATCAGTTTTCCTAAGACGTTAATTTGAATATTATCGTTTACTTTTAGAATGCTGGATATGGTCAAATCCAGCATTTAGCCTTTTATTTAGAATTGTTGTTTAAGTTTATGTTCGTTTAGAATATTGACGAACATATGTGAACGATCATGGACACGTTCTTTTTCTAACAAACGAACACAAAAAGGAAATTTTGTCCATTTAGTGTACATGCACATTTGTTTGTTCGTTAAAGTTAAACAAACGAACACGGACAAAAAAACTCGTTCGTTTAAGGGAACGTGCCTGTTTGTTTGCTTGATTAAAGGCAAACAGACACGAACAAGAAAATTTGTTCATTTAAGTATACATGCTCGTTTGTTTGTTCGATAAAAGTTAAACAAACGAAACGAACAATATAATTCATTAGTTTAAGTATTCGAGCCCGTTTGTTTGTTCAGTTAAAACTAAACGAACCAATACGAACATTCGTGTTCTTTCGTTTCAGTTACATATCTAGTCTGTACTTCAACATATAGACATAGATTGACTGAAATAAAGCATTGGTCTATAATTCAATAGTGCTCAACTTAAACTTGTTCTTGATAAATTTAAGAGTTAAATGCTATTTTAGTCCCTGTGGTTTGGGCCATTTTGCCAGTTTAGTCCAAAGGTTTCATTTTTAACCTGTGGGTCCAAAAAGGTTTCACAGTTGCCATTTTAGTCCACTGGGTTAACTTCATCCGTTTTTTCTGTTAACGAGAAGGCCAATTCGGTCATTTTATATGGCTGAATTGCCCTTTTAGTTAACAGAATTACATACAAAATGACCAAATTGGCCTTCTCGTTAACAGAAAAAATGGATGAAGTTAACCCAGTGGACTAAAATGGCAACTGTGAAACCTTTTTGGACCCACAGGTTAAAAATGAAACCTTTGGACTAAACTGGCAAAATGGCCCAAACCACAGGGACTAAAATGGCATTTAACTCTAAATTTAAACTCTGATCATGTAATGAAACTAAAAAAATTAAAAGAAACCATTATAGAAAAAAATAAGTAAATCCAAAAAAAAAAAAAAAACTCTAAAAGGTAAAAACAAAGTGATGAAAAAGAAAAGAAAACCCTGAAGAAAATATATAAAAAAGAAGAAAATAGAAAGAAAAAAAATAATTTTATTAAAGTTTATAGACCGTATAATAGTTTTTATTAAAATTTAGGCACAACAATGTAAGTTGGATTAAAACAAACCATGAAGAAAAAAGAAAGCCCAAATGAAAAAGAAATCTAAACCAACCCCAGAGGAGTCGAATCCGCATCCCATTAATTGGAAACCAACACACTTTTCACCACACCAACTATTTTTTTTGTGTGTGTGTTAATACTTGGTTCCGTATGCGAGTATTAAAATGACGATGTGAAAAATGACAACTTAGTTGATGTAACGCGACATTGATAGATTCGTCGCCAACTTCAGCCATTCACGGCCAAATGTCGTTCTTGTTTGAAGTATACTGGTTTTTAGGATTTGTGCGTTTCAGCGGAACCGTTAAATCAAAGAATAATAGACTTGTTGAACCGCGCACGCTCGTTATAGAGGGTTAACTCATCAAATATAGACCTAATAACTTTATCGTGGAAAACAATAACTAAGTCGAAACAATAACAAAATTCACACAAAAATTAAATTGAATAATATATATATATAATTACGTGGCAAGTTATAAAACGTTGAACTACGCACGCGCGTTGCGGAGTGTTAACTTGCCAAAATTAGACTGGAATGTAAAACATCATCGACAATAACAAAAACCACACAGAAAATGAATAGAATAATAATATATATTACATAATTATTTAGCAAGTTATAATAAAAACCACAAAGAAAGTTTTTCTAAATTCTTGTGGCGACTATGCAACTTCTTTTGCAGAAAACTAGTTTTTGCCCTGCGTGTGTTGCTACGCTATTTTTTACGTTTATTTTTTTCATTTTCATTTTTCAAACTTGGTATTTAAATAATAGATTTCAAAGAAATAAGTGTATATTTTTAAAAGAAACACAACACAAACGAGTTAAGACCAAATTGTAATTTATTTATTTATTATATCAAAGTTATTAATTTGATACCTGTTTGTCATGGGCATGTGAACATCGTGTGGTGTCCTTGCGGTTAAGTACAAGGCTTCCGTGTGAGATATATGATTGAGGGTTTATTGATTTCGTCCTGTTTTTATCGTATTAAAAAATTCCAACTTTCGACCAATAAGCCATAAGGCGTCGAGAAGTGTATACATTTATGTCGCCTACTACACACTTAAACCCACACAATTATATACATATATTTTTAGCGGCATCAACTATATTTAAATATAACGAACAACAAGAAGCTGAAAACAGATGATACATCATGTATATAAGAATTTATTACAATTAGGAGTGGGAAACCTAATAATTTGGAAATCTTAGCTATAGTGGACTGGAAACCTAATGTATATCATAATTTGCAAACTTAGCTATAGTGGAAACCTATCACTGATGATGGTGATCAAAATCCCCAATCGTTGGTGTCTTGTTCTATGATGTGTGCTAGGAGTGGAAATCCCAAATCAATTTTTAAGTTTTAGCGTCATGTCTTTGTTATTTTTTTAATTGGATTTGAAATATGGGCTTGAATGAAGAATTTAGGGCTTTACAGATTTAGTAAGTTAACATATAGGTAAATAAGAGTTTTTAGGGCATTTTATTATACATAATAAGGGTTAGGATCAAATACAAAGGATAAAATAAATAAGAAGGGTAAGAAGGATTCTAGTCCATTGATCTTAGATTTGGAGGGTTGAGATTAATTGTAGGGAAAAGAAGATAATAGAAGGGCATAAAGGGAATCTTATATTTATGGATTTTCTCTCTCCACATGCAAGGCACATGCCAATTCCCCCATCGATTTAAAACGTCCATAACTTTTTCATACGACATTTTTTTTAAAAAAAAATCACCATAATAACGAGTGTTTTTTTATCTTTAATATGAGTACCATATTATCATATAAAAATAAAATAAAAAATTTCATTTTTACTGGGTTTATTTTTATTGCATTGTGTTAAAGGTTCAGGTCATTGTGTCTTTTAACTGTGTTTTGGTCAGTAGAGTTTCTATACATTGTGTTATTATCAAAACCTATAACACAATGTTAATTTGGGTTCTATCCATTGTGTTTTTATAAGAACCTATAACACAATATATGACACAATGAAGATGGTGTTATATCTGGGTTTTCTATAAATTGTGTTATTAGTTCAGGTCATTGTGTTTAATATGTTATTCATTGTGTTTTAATATGTTGTCCATTATGTTTTAATAATTTGTTCAATTTTTTTCATTATCTTTGTTCACTGTGTTTTAGTTTGTTGTGTATTGTGTTTTTAGTTTGTTTTTCATTGTGTCTTCATCTGCTCTCCATTGTGTCTTTTATCTGCTGTCATTAATTGTGTCTTTTATCTGTTGTCATCAATTGTGTTTTTATTTAGTCTGATACTTATTGTGTTATATGTTATCGCCATTGTGTTATACGTTATGCTCATTGTGTTTTAGTATGTTGTCTATTGTGTCTTTATCTGTTGTCATTGATTGTGTTTTTTATCTACTTTACATTGTGTTATTATCAAAACCTATAACACAATGTTAATTTGGGTTCTATCAGTTGCATTTTTATAAGAACCTATAACACAATATATGACACAGTGAAGATGGTGTTATATATGGGTTTTCAATAAATTGTGTTATTAGTTCAGGTCATTGTGTTTAATATGTTATTCATTGTGTTTTAATATGTTATTCATTGTGTTTTAATAATTTGTTCAATTTTTTTCATTATCTTTTTTCATTGTGTTTTAGTTTGTTGTGTATTGTGTTTTTAGTTTGTTTTCCATTGTGTCTTCATCTGCTCTCCATTGTGTCTTTTATCTGTTGTAATTAATTGTGTCTTTTATCTGCTGTCATCAATTGTGTTTTTATTTAGTCTGATACTTATTGTGTTATATGTTATCGTCATTGTGTTATACGTTATGGTCATTGTGTTTTAGTATGTTGTCCATTGTGTCTTTATCTGTTGTTATTGATTGTGTTTTTGATCTACTTTACATTGTGTTTTACATCATGTCCATTGTGTAATATGCAGCTGAGTTTTTAAATTTTTTTTGAAAAATATAACAATATGGTACTCATATTAAAGATAAAAAAACGCTCGATTTTATGGTATAATTTTTTTTTTAAACAAATGATGTATAAAAAAGTTACGGATGTTTAAAAATTAGGGGGAAATAACATGTGACTTGCATGTGCATATTCTCTTTCCTCTTGTAGATAAAATTACCCTTTCCATTTAATTCCTCCTAGGACATTTGTCACTCTCTGGTGGCTTCTTACCCTTCTTATTTTTTAAAACTTTGTATTATAACTCAACCCTACATAATAATATATATATCAGTTTTTAAAAACTTGTCAGCCCCCTTGGATTTTTGGGACTCGGGCCATCGCCGACTTGGCCGGCTCAATAGTCGGCTCTGTCATGAACGAACCTGCTATGTAGGGTGTGGGATCAACAGACCACATAGTTTTTTCTTTAATTTTATATGTACACATGTTATGATTTTGTGACATACGCCGAGAGTTTTGAGCGCCGACCCCATATATATTATTTTAACTTAATTAGAAGATCAACTTGTACATGCTGTATTTGAAGTACAAATACATAAGAAAAAAAAAACTGAGTATGAATTCGATTAAGCTACCTCACTTATATTTGAAATGGTTATTGAATAGTACATATTTTTTTTTTGTCATAACTACCTCAATATTTGAAATGGTTATTGAATAGTACATATTTTTTTTGTCATAACTACCTCAAAAATCTTATTTCAACTCTTAGTTTTACCGATTACAAAGAACATTAGAGCATGGCAAAAACTGACCTCGGTGTAAAACAAACCATGGGTCCATCATTATTTGTGACATACCCGCACCACCAAATGGTCCAAATCATGCACAATTGCACACCCTCATCCATGACCCAGTTTGCAAAAAAAAAGACCGACATTTTGGCATCCCTTTAGTATACAAATGGTGGAACATGCATTCACACTAAATCACTTGTAGGCTCAACTTCCATATTAGTGTCTAAATCATTGACATATTACACCGAGGGATCCGAGGTCGATACGGATTTATCACTCAAATTTGAAAGATCCATGACCAAATGTGCAAAGGCGACATACGTTCCCATACTACTTTGGCATAGGTGTTACCGGTTTTATTTAGAGACCATCAAATTAGTTTGCATCACGTTGGCACTTGGCGCAAATGTCAAACTTTAGTTTTGAAACCACTGAAGCATTAATCGACCACTAGTTACAAAAGACGTTGAAATTGAGTGACCACTCGCACTTTATTTTCACGTCACATGCATGAGTGAGTAGAGGTGTAAACTAGATGAGCCACTAGAGCTTGACTCCCCCAAAGCTTGAACCGAGCTATTGCCCGATCCCGAGTCTAAATTAGAGCTCATTTGTTGAACAAACCTGGGCTTCTGATACTGAGCTTGACTAGGCTGCAAGCCTATTACTTTTATAAATATATTAGATTTTATATATAGTTATGTCATAAATAATTGTATTATATGTATTTTATATATATAAACTATTAAATGAAAACAATGAAACAAGTTGAGCTCAAGCTCTAGCTCTTTTAAATTAAAGTGGAGCTTGAGCACAAGAAAGCTCGGGCTCTGCTAAGATTATGTACACTCACGTGGGCGAGTGGAAAAAGACGCATTCACACACATGCAATCTATATTACAACTTATAAATATAATTACTAACACCTTAGTTAATATTCTACATTTAAACAAATCTAAAACAATACCAGTACAAGATGAAAGAATTAGTTCAATAAATGATAGATCAAAAACAAGTTATGAAAATCAATGCAAACTTGGATGATATATAAAATCAAACACAAAAATATGAGGATTTGTAAGTCTATATAAGTATCGCTTAAAAATGAATTACATTTTAAAATAAGTGATTTTTCTATGAAGATGACAATCTAACTTGCATTTTATGAAAGAGGTATCTGTAGTACCCAAAAAATTAAAATTAATTATAATAGTAAGAAGAGTATTATTATTACTTATATTAGCAACAATGCAAATAAATAACAAGAAAGATGTAATCAAAATCAATGAATAGTAGTGATGTTTGGGAATGGATTGGTGCCAGCGATAAAGAGTTCAGAGTTGGAGCAGTTAAACGTTTGCTTGGAGCAGTTAAACGTTTGCTAAACAAAGATAGGGCCCAAAATAACCACTACATTCCGGAGACTTGTAAATGGTTGCCTACAAAATGTAATATTTTCTTTTGGAGGACAGCCATGACAAAAATTGCTACGGTGGATGAGTTGAGGAAAAGGAACATCGATATCTCTGATTCCAGTTGCATCTTGTGTAGAGATGGAGAAGAATCGGTCGAGCACATGTTCTTCTCCTGTTACGTGGCTTCGGCGATTTGGTTTCATATCAGTAAGTGGTGTATTTGGAAGGCCAGGAACAGAGCCAGATTTGAAAGCAAATATGTTAACATCTGCGACATTTTGAGTGACATTAAGGCAACCGGTTTTTTATGGTTCAAAAGTAGGTTGAAGTTTAAAGATATTTCTTGGCACGATTGGTGTAAATTTGTAATTATCTAATGTCGTTTTTGTTTTGGGCCCCTCGATTTGAGGTTTGGCCGTTTTTTAATGAAGTTTACCTTTAAAAAAAATGAAACAGTGTGTATCAGATTGTTTGAGAATAAATAAATAACTCTAAAATCATTAATAAGAAATAAGAAAATGATAATATAATAAAAGAAATAATAAGATTTGAGCAATAACTGCGTAACTAATGGTGGAATTGTTCATGAGAGACTGTCCTGAGAATTTGGTTATGTAGTAAAGAGGTTTGCCCTCTCTGGTGGAGACGTAAGTTCGATTCTCGCTTAGGCCATTTTTGATGGACATCTGGGTGAATAGACGAATCTGAGCTTTAATTCCAGGTTCAAACTTGATTGGAGGCGAGAGTTTACGAATTTTATTCGGTTCCCGCGCATCAGGGGGTACAGTCATGGGAGGCTTTGATGGTGTGCGGGGAGGACCTCCGCACAAGGCCCACGATTTCGAGGGGCATGCGATTTAAAAAAAAATCCGATACGTATATGTTATTTTTTTTAAATAGTAAACACATACCAGTTTAAATATAGGCCCATTTACAAATCATTTTTTATGGTTTAGAATTTAGCCCACTTGAAATTAGGTTTATTAAGCCCAATACTGATTTGATCTTTTTTAAATAATAACAAAACATAACACAAGGACATATTTTTCAATCTCGAACAGGGTACGTGACTTCTCAGAGATGCCTCTGGGTACAGTCCCACGACGATCGAGGAGTCAATCTTGGACATAGCCCCGAGCAGGATGGGTTTACACATAAGTTTTTTTACCATTTAAAAAAAGATAGCTTATTATGTCTGGCCCAGATTAAAGAATATATATTTTTTTCTTCAAAATAATGGATACAAAATTCGTTAAACTAGATTTGGTTTGGTACTTTGGTCACTTATTTGTGTTTCATTTTGTATGCATTTGCCTCTTTATATGTTTTTTTTATGAAGAAATCAAATATGGTAAATAAATTGTAATTTGGAATATTAAATCATCAAATGAATTAAAATTTAAAGTAGTTCTTTAAATTTAATTGTAATATGTCAAAGGAATTAGAGTTTATGACTTATGGCAATGCCTGATTTGTAATTTTGTTAAAGAAGTTGAAATCTAGTGCATGGTAGTAACTATGACGAGAATTGTGGAAGCGGTGGTGGTGTTGAAGGTAGTTGTCGTGGCGACTTAGAGGGTGGCAACGGTGACAAGGCGACGTTAAGGGAGTCCGAGATTCCAATCCTTTTTGTTGAATTTGACCTTTTGAAAGGGATGTTGCTTTCATTTCATTCTTCGATCAAATTATGTCATCCAATTCAAATTTCAATTCTAATTCTAACGATATCTAGGAAACAAGCATGTGAGGAATTTTAGTTCTATTGAGGCTGTTTAATAACATTGAAATGAAATATTGTATGAGAAATCATGAAACATACAAACTCGGTAATATGATCAAATGAAAATTGAAAACCTTACTAAAATAAAGAGTTAAATGCCATTTTAGTCCCTGTGGTTTGGCTATTTTGCCAGTTTAGCCCAAAGGTTTGAAACATTGTCATTTTAGTCCAAATAGTTTCAAACGTCGCCATTTTAGTCCACTAGGTTAACGTCATTCATTTTTTCTGTTATTGAGAAAGACAATTTGGTCATTTTATATGGTCGAATTGCCCCTTCTAGTTAACATAATTACATATAAAGTGACCGAATTGCCCTTCTCGTTAACAGAAAAAATGGTGAAGTTAACCTAGTGGACTAAAATGACATCGTTAGAAACTATTTGGACTAAAATGACAACGTTTCAAACCTTTAGACTAAACCGACAAAATAACCCAAACAATAAGAACTAAAGTGGCTTAACTCTAAATAAACGACTAGTCTAGTAGAAAATAAATTACACACTTGAATATTTTTATGTAATGGGAAAAATAAAAAAAAAAGGGATAAGACCCCACACTAATTTAAATATATAAAAGTTAGCCTATGTTAGGATTATTTTCTAGTCCATATGTCATATGATATGGTCAAGCCTAACTTCGTATATTTAATTATTATAAAAGCAATTAATACAAAAGTAGTCATTGAACTTTTACGTAAGCTTTCAAAACTATATTTAACTTACGTAACAACAAGCTTTTACCCAAAAATCCTTCTTTCAACCCCAAATTCGCACAAGTGGGTCTCAACTACAATCCACATGATCTAACCTTTTGTACCGTTGTTTTCATTACATGGATAGATATGATGCTTGATAAATACAAGGCATTATGTTTCACCACAATAGTCGAACCATGTCAAATCAAGGGGACATCATCCATATCACAACAATACTAATCTATTGTTTTGATACCACTTTCTAGTATTTTCTTGTAACATGTATAATGTATCACTTTACGTCTAACGTTGTATCCGTCACAGTGCAACATATTCATAAGCAGGGGCGGACCCAAGTTATGGGGTAGGTGGGCGGCCGCACCCCTTGAAAAAAAAATTAGTGGTATTTTTCGCGAAAAATCCAGACCGCACCCCTTGGAAATTTTCGTCCGCACCCTTGAAAAATTCCGACCGCACCCCTTAGAAAAAAATGTTAGGAATTTATGTAAAAAAATTGTGAACACGGATTGAAACCCGATCAAATTATGTAAACAAGTTAGCCTACTAACCCCTTTAATAAAACTTAAATTCAATCCATCAAGCCCAATAACTTAATACCCATTCAAGCCCAACCCAACTACTAGTTTTGTTAAACAAACCCGTCCACGTAATTAAAAAAAAACCCAAATCGCTGCCACTTGCCAGCGACTCCCGCCCTCCCTCTGCCTCACTTGGCAAACATGTTTGTTGATTATATAATTGTTGGTTGGCAAATAATAATTACTAGGGCTTGAAATTCAAAATTTTAAATTGAAAATTACGGAACATGGGCTATGGTTGAACACTTGAAGATCCTTGGTTTATTTTGTATGTGATAGGATTAGGAATGAACAATGAGTAGGGAAGTTATGGCGCGCTTTCTCAAGAGAAAAGGGGTTGAACCACTTTTTTTCGCCGGATTATTCTAGTTAAAAACCAAGGTATGTTATAGATAAGTTTTTTTTATTCTTTTATTGAATGATTAAGAGAAATAAAAGTAGGGATGGTTTGAAATTTGATGTTTTTTTGTTTGTTAATGTGATAGGAAGTTAGGAACTAGGGTTTGATTGTTTGAGAATTGAAATGGACCCGACCCGATCTGATTCGACACGCCATTAAACTTTGTTTGTTTGTTTTTACTTGTTTTACATGACCCGACCCGATCCGACCCGCTATGAACCGATTTTTTTATATAGCTAGGGGTCTAAAATCTTTAAAAAAATTCCGCACCCCCAGGAAAAAAATCCTGGGTCCGCCACTGTTCATAAGAAGAAACATCGTAGTCAAGACGACAAGTGCCATTCTATATAGTGTTTGTTAAGAAATGACGATGTCAAAACGACAACTAGTATTCTGTCACGGATGTGTCCAAGTATAGAGTTTAGTTGACATCATGAATAATAGTGCACATTGACGATTAGTTTGCCAATTCTAGTATGAATAGTTATAGAAAAAAAAGGAGAAAAGGGATATAAAAGCATAAAATTTATAAACTACGAAGACTTACGTCATAAAACAAAGACATTTTGATACACGACACTGGATATAAGTATGATATAGAATTCAATAAATGCACAACCGAATATTCAGTTGTATTGTTTAGTGGATAAATATGAATTGGTTTTATGCGTGATTTATTTTGACCCATCTTGTTTTAACACAACTAATTTTTACCCCTATAAAAAATTCTAAATCTGTCACTACCACAAAGACATACGTTTTAGAACAAAGACATATTGTTACACGACAATAAATTTAAGTTTTTTTTTTTGAATTTAAGTATGATATAGAATTACCAAAGCCAATGAGATAGTGGTGGAGTGGTTGGGGAAAGACTTAGTGTTCTTTGTGACGCATGTTCGACTCCCACTCTCCCCATTATTTTCTGCGGCATCCAGGTGAAGGGCGAATACGGGTGACGTCGGTTCGTCTTGGATGGGAGGCGAGGTTTTACCGATTATTCCATTGTCGTGCCTTCGGGCTAGGGATGAGCTCGGTACCGTCCGGTACCGAACCGGTACCGAAAATCCTCAAAAGTGGGTACCGGTACCGGTACCGAATATACCCGGTACGGTTCGGTACCGGTACCGAAAATGTCAAAAGTCGGTACCGAATCGGTACCGAAAGGTACCCGGTTCGGTAAATTCGGTACCGGTTCGGTACCAGTACCGGGTCCATTTTGCTCATCCCTACTTCGGGCGGATGGAAGTCGGGTTTCCGCGCATCTGTGAGAGACAAGGGGCTGGCGGCAGTCAAGTAGTCGACCTTGGTCACAACGTCCGGTGGCACGGTGGTTGACACGTCGTTCATTGTCGTTCAAAAAAATATAGAATTACCAAATATTCACTGTATTCTTAAAAGTTGTTCTAACTTTAAATACTCTCAATTTAATGTATTTTTAAACTTTAGTTACCGATGTAACAGGAAACTTTATTGAAAACTGACCCCCTACTATTAAATTTTAAAACTAAAACAAGAGGGTCCTTGCCTCCTTGGCCCATCACTTTCCAACACAAGTTAGCACTTCTTGTTGGATCTTGTGTTTCATATTTCTTCCACATTTGTTAGTTACACTTTCAAAACCCTGAGATTCTTGAAGTTTTCTTGATGGGTCTTGTAGATTCAGGTTAAAGATTCTTTCTTTGCAAGCTCATTCATTTTGGGTAAGTTCTTTTATGGATTCTACCATTAGGGTTTTGTTCATAACTTGTTAAAAATTGTTTCTTGATGCTTTACTACCAGAATGCTAGTTATTAGTGGGGCTCCCCTTTGCATTTGTGTTTTCTATTTTCTTTATGGTGTTTTTATGAAGTTTGGCCCACTGTTTCTGCACATTTACACACACACTTTCACCATAGGCATGTGTTTTAAGATGGTTTTAAAGAGTGGGGACTAGGGTTTGTAAGTTGGGTTGGGTTGGGTTGGGTTGGGTTGGGTTGTGGGTATAGGGGTTTTCCTTAGGTTTTTGCAGTTGAAATTAGATAATTATTTTTGGGTTTCTTGAAATTGTCTTAAGTTTACTGAATGCCCTTAAATTGCACCAATTTTAACGTTATTTTACTAATTTCGTGAAAATAATGTTAAAAGTGGCGGCTGGTTAATCATGCATCATCTGGTGGTGTTGATAGCCGAAAGACAAGGTGATACATGCACTAATCGGCCTTTGTCCTGATTGCTAAGTGTTATGTGCCTTATGCCCAAGCCTTGATGCAAAACTATTATGGAGCCTGGGGGTCTCACTAAAAGCAGCCTCTCTATTCCTATGGGTAGAGGTAAGGCTGTCTACATTTACCCTCCTCAGACCCTACCATAGCTTTGCTATTGGTGGGATTTACTGAGTATGATGATGACGATCTTCATTCAGTTCACTCCTGCTTTCTGTTTGGGGTTGCTTATTCATATTGTTTATCAGATTAAATAAATTGAAGCTTTAATAAGCAACTCATTAACGCGAGCACCATTTGTTAGATTTCTTGAATGGGGTACGATCAATGGTGGTTCTAGCAACTTATAATCTAACTGTGTAAATATTGAATAAGCTATATTCATGTCTATGGTGGTTTTATTTCTTTTGTTTCTATGCATTACCAAATTTTATTATGATTAATCTCGGCGTGTCACCCTGTCGTTTGCAGCTGATTATGTCGTTTATAAGCATCATTTTTTGTTGTTCTTTTAATGTAATAGTTCTGCCATTAAGTTCTGTTGTTAGGGCATCAAATTGGTAGATTTGAAAATGAAACTTGTTTGGCATCTTGTTTTTCACTTGTTAACTAAACGTCGAGCGGGCCTCTTAAGCCATGAAAACCTAAATTTGTTAACTAAGGTGGTGTTTGGATGTGCGTTTTAAATACGATTATTGCAATTTCTAGAATTTATTCAATACAATATAATTGTATTTTACGAATAGTTAGATAATTTCACATGTACTCTCCAATAGTTAGTTTTGATTTTATAAGCTTACTTCTTTTCTCTAGTGTAAAAAGTAGGGCTGCAAATGAACCAAACGTTCGGCGAACAGTTCGTGAACCGTTCGGCGGGAAGTTCGTTCGTTTATTAAACAAACGAACACGAACAAGAAATTTCGTTCGTTTAGTTAAATGAACAAACATGAATAGAGGTCGTGTTCGTTCGTTTATGTTCGTGAACGTTCGGTAACGTGTTCGGTTGTGTTCGATAGTTCATTTGTGTTTTTAGTTTTTATATTTATTTAAATACTTCAAAATTCCAACAAATTAAATATCTAATAAGTGTCAGTGTATTATATATTCTGTTCATGAACGATTGTTTGTGTTCGTTTGTGTTCATGAACATTAGTTTGTGCTCATTTGTGTTCGTCAACGTTCGTTTTTGTTCGTTGCCTAAAATTAACAAACAAACACAAACGAACACGAACAAGTTCATTTCCTTAACAAACGAACGCGAACATAAAATCTCGTTCGATGAGTGTTCGTGAACGGTTCGCGAACACATGTATTTCTTAACAAACGAACACGAACTAGGTCTTGTCCGTGTTCGTTCGGTTCGTTTGCAGCCCTAGTAAAAAGGATGATCTATTCTAGAAGTGCCAAAATGGGCGGGTCCAGACGGTGGGTAATAGGTCAAAATGGGTCAACTCTTTTGTCTAAGCGACAGCTGCGAGACGTGTTGGGTTGGCAAAAACTACTTGTTGCCTGAATTCATTTTATTTATAGACGTATATCATTTCAAAAACTTTATTTGTATTATAACAATCTCACATGTTTAATAAAACACGTATTCATATAAACATGTCAAGTGACTTTTGACCCGTTTGACCCGTTACAAAGAAACCGTAACCCAAATCGGCCCATTCTTAAGTAAATCAATAAATATTGCAGCCTCTAGTTCATTAAGATCCTATGTTTTCACCTTTTCTGTGCCGGTTATGTTTTAATTCCATATCTTTACATGCAGTGTGCTTATTACTTCTTTTTTATAGTTGTAGCATAATAGAACCCGAGATTCATAAACTTGACCATTAAATTTAAGAATTGTGAGCAAAGTCTACTATCGATTTCAAGATTACCGGAAAGAAAAATGGTTCAAACACTTGAAGATATCAAGGGTGGAGGCGGGTCCATCAAAATAGGAACCACCGGTACAATTAGCGCCTTAATGTCAAGGGAATTACAGAATTCAACTCCAGATCCATCCGTTTTACAACCTAAAGAAGCTACCATTGGTACAAGTGGTAAAGCGAAAGTACAAGCGGATGAAGCAAGCTCGAGTAACACCAATACAGATGAAAAATCCAAACCCCACAAAACAAGAAAAGCTAACCGAAATCCTAATAGAAGAAGAGGTGCTTACATAGTTGAAGTTGTGGATATAAAGTGCAAAATGCCTGACCCGATAACAAACCGATTCAAGAAACTCAATTTCTCAAAGCTTTCAGAGACTAATGCTTAAATTATGCAGCTTTTTTGGGTTTTTGTTGCTTAACCCTGAAATTAATGTAGGTTTTTTTAATGTTTACTGAAATTAGTTTAGTTTTTTTTTTAATGTTTTTAGCTTTAATGGCTGAACAGATGCTTGGTATGAACTTGTTCTTTCTTTTACCTGTTGTTGTCTGTGTTTGAGCTGCTTGTGAAACTTGTAAATTATGCTTTCGAACATGTACAATGAATTTGTTACAGTGCTCTATCTCTTGCAATCTTGCTTGTGAAACGAATTTTTTTACGTGACTATTTTACCCATCGAGTAAAGATGATCGTTGTGGCAGCCAAGATCATTAGGTGATTAAATGTCGTGTTTCTAAGCATAAAGCAAAATCATTGGGTTAACACGAATTTCGCTTCTGTTGATGGCATTGTTGATCGTCTGTGTGGTCGTGAACACATCACTCATACAACTTATTTCAATGTTGGCGACCGGTTACATCATCATGAATAGCTTAAATAGTTATCGAAATTGTGGATATGAATAAAAGGTAAGGAGATGAAATTAAACTGAAAGTGCAAACATAAAGGACGAAAAGTGTAATTTACGCTAATTTTTTTTATCATTTCAACAAAAAATTAAAAATTTAAAAAGTTGTGGAAGCCTTCTCTTAATATCAGAGCCAGGTTTCGATCCTGGGACCTGTGGGTTATGGGCCCACCACGCTTCCGCTGCGCCACTCTGATTTGGTGATCATAGTTCACACCATATGATACATATACCCAAAACATCACATCATCTTAAAACACAAACCATTCTGTGGAGATAAGAGATTCTGTTTAGTTCTTGATAGAACAAACAAGAACAGCAACCAACAATGGCAACAACACTTTCATGTACTCTTCCACTTACCTTCACAAGATCATCAAACACAAAACCCACAAACACATTGACCCAAACTCATCATAATCTTGACTCACAGTTCAAGGGTGTGTGTAAAGGTTTAGGCTTTTGCAAACCCACTTCAAGAATTGGGCCCTGCAGTAATGGGTCAAGAACCACATGCTGGTTCAAGTTCGGTAAAAATGGTGTCGATGCTGAAGGTGCTGGCATTTATGGCAGCCAATCTCGTGATGATTTTGACCGTGATGATGTTGAGCAGGTACCCTTTTCTGATTATTTGTTTAAAGTTCATATTTTTATCTTTTTTTTTGTGATTATCTGTTTAAAGTTCAGATTTTTAATCTTTTTTGTGACTATTTGTTTAAAGTTCATATTTTTACTCTTTTTTGTGATTCTTGGTTGTTTGTTGGTCAATCTTGCAATTCAAGAACTGAGTTGTTGACTTGTTTTTATTGATTTTTTATGCAATTTACAATTCCCATCTAGACTTTGTAGCTATTGGAGGCAATTTACAAAAAAAAAAAAAAAAAAAAAAATCATGTCCTTGTCTGTCCCTATGAGATTTTAGGGTAGTTTCTTGAGGGATTGAAGCGTTTCTTTCTTGGTGATGAGTAGAGGTGGCTAGTTGGGTGGGTTAAATTCGAAACGGGCTGGGCTGACCCGTAAACGCCTTTTGCCGGTTTCTTACATTTTTTTATGGATAATTGTTTTGTTAATTATGATTAGAAAGCATTACTAAACTCTATAGTAATCTAAGTATTTGAATGAAGCCATTTAGGAGGTTGTATACAGTACAAGCAGACTTTGTTACCTTCAAGTTTCATCCTCTTCGACCCGTTGTGCTTTTAGCTAGATTGTCATGTAACCCGTTTGAGAAATTGGTCAAAGTAGGCTTCTCCATTGATTAGTAGGGGTGCCAATCGTCTTGGGTTGGTGGGTTGATATGTTAAACTTGAACACGACCCATATATCTATTTGTGTCAAATACATCAAACCTAAACCGGACACACTTAAAATAGCGTAACCCGAACATTGTTGGCTAGTCGAGAAAAACCACGTGGTTGTAAACATTGTGGCGTTGGAAGTTCAAACCGAGATGACTTTAGGGGTGGCCAGGGAAGAGGTCGTGGGTTGTGAAGAGTCGAGATGGTAATGAGCGTTTTCGGGATAAAAGCCATGTGAAAGGTTATAAGTGTGGTGAATTTTGGACACTCATTGTTGTAGTGACCAAATTCACCATACTTAACATTTCACATAGCTTTTATCCCGGAAAACGCTCATTACCATCTCGACTCTTAACGGACCCACGACGTCTTCCCCGGCCACGTCCAAAGTCATCTTGGTTTAAACTTCCAACGTCACAACGTTTACAACCATATGGTTTTTCTTGTCTAGCCAACAACAAACCACCTTGAATATCCTCCTTGATCTCGGTTCCTTTCTAGCGCTCCTCGTACTCTTTCAATCTACCAATGGCTTCATCGAATAGCATTGCGTCCAAATCGAACCATTGCTCAATTAAAGCCACAATTTGAAGAAACGACTTGGGCAACGAAACAAGCAACCCTTTCACCAACTCGATTTCTTCAAGCTCATATCCAAGACTCCTTACCCTTGATGCTAAACAGGTCAATTTTGTCGCGAAATCATCAACCGTTTCACCATCCTTCATGCACGCACTTTCAAGCTCCCTCTTTAATGTTCAGTCCCCCCCACACTTTGTTTTGGGTCGGTGTAAATCGCGATTTGCAAAACCATCTCCTCGGTAATTGTTTGAAACAAGAAAGCAAGGGCTTGTTTCAACTTCTTTGGATGCGGTTCTTCTCCTAAAGTCCTCGGTTTGACCATCTCTCATATACCAATAGCATCCATGATCGACTTCACTTTGACCGCCCATACCGGATAATTCGTCGGGGTCAAAATTGGATATTGGTATGTCACGGAACCGCCTTCTTTAGCAGGTACCAACGCCATTCTTTTCTTCCTTTTGACAGCTTCAACCCTTTTTCCGATCAAACTGTTCCAAGAGCTGCCTGCTTTGACGGATCGTTTCCGTGCGTTTTTCACGGCACATCCGTTGGTTACCTTGTTAGACTCTTTTCCACACGAACAGGTTGATCAAGAGTAGAAGCTGTTTTGTGACTCTTTTTTATTAGATTTAGCTTACACCGCCTTCAAAGGAACGAAGCTCTGATACCAAGTGATGGTTATTACGCCCAAACGATTAGAAATAAGCACGGAAGGGATAAACGGATACTATATATTGAACTCTCTTTAATGTTGTTTGTTTTCCAGAATCAAGAAAACCGATAGATTATTCATTATTGTGATGATGAGTAACTAAATACTTTTTCTTGACACTCGATTTACTGCAGTACTTCAATTACATGGGCATGCTTGCTGTCGAGGGCACATACGACAAAATGGAAGCTCTTTTACGCCAAAATATTCATCCGGTTGACATTTTATTGATGATGGCCGCTTCAGAAGGCGATAAGCCCAAAATCGAGGAACTGTTGAAAGCAGGAGCCAAGTACGATGTTAAAGATTCGGATGGAAAAACCGCACTTGACAGGGCATCCGATGATGAAATCAAGAACTTAATTTTAAGTTATTCTGCTCAAAAAGCATGATTTTTAATCTTGCAATCTAAGATTGTTGTTGTTATGTTATTAAGTTCTGAGTCAGAATAGATTAAAATGTCATGTACTTGTGTTCTTTTTGACATATATAGCTCCCATTGTTGTTTATTTGAATTTGAGCCATTGGGGATTATACTTTTGTGAGAACAAATTATATGTAATGTCTATTTCCAGTTTATGATCTAGAGTTTTTTTATTTGTAAATTTTATATTAGTTAATGTACTTTTAGGTATTATTATTATTATATATATATTATTATTATTATTATTATTATTATTATTATATATTAATTAGCAACCCATTGTATCTCACTATTCACTTTATCCACTCACATGGTGCCTCGTGGGACTTTTTTTTTTCCTTTTTGTCTTTTGCTTTATATTTTCGTTTACATCATGCACTTTAATAAAGTTCTGATACAGCCCTTAAACTTTAATAAAGTTAGGTTTTCCTTCTTTGATATTGATGCCGTTGCAACGCGCAGGATAAAATACTAATATTGATGAGTGTCAGTACAGTACTGTACTGATACCGTTGCAACACGCGGAATAAAATACTACAGTTATCACACAGTCCCTAAACTTAAATAAAGTTACTTTTTTTACCTTCTTTTACAACTATTCCAAGTGTCAGTATTGTACTAATGTTGTCGCAACGCGCGGGGTAAAATACTAATTTATTATTAGTTATCACCTAACAAATATATATCAAGTTAAATATCAAATTACAAAAGCACATATCGCCTTTTGAAAGTGCAATAATTTCCAATATTAATGGTGTAACTTTTGTAAGACCCATTCAAACTTTAACTAATAGATAGAATGTTACCTAAAAACCAAAAGAGTTGGTTCATTAGACTGACCAAAGAAAAAAAGAAAAAGAGAAAAAGAAAAAGAAAAAGAAAAAAAGAAAATGCCTTCAATATCCTTTTTACAGTTACCACCCTTCAAGTTACACAATATCATCATCCAGAATCCAAAATAACTATATACAACACATGGATCTTTGCAAACTCAACTATTCTACAGGACCAAAACCAGCCATTGACATCAATACTTCAGAATATCTCCAAAAGTCCAATGAGCAGTCACCAAAAGTCAAATGTGCCATTTCGGGTCGGGCTCTATTTCGCAGAGTACCAGTTTTGGGCAAATTTCGCATCAACCGATAGGCCGACTTTGAGAATATTCTTGCCATCGAATGGCTTCGACATGCAGTCAACAACTATCGCTTTTGCCACCTCCGCCGACTCTGTGGGTCCTTCCAGTATCACTTCGTCATGGACCTGCGTTCAGAATACCAACTTTATTTAGCCTGCAAATAGTATATTCATCGATTAACGTAATTTTGGGATTTATAAGAAAACCTGTAAGAGCAGCTTCCACCCAAGCTCTCGCAACCGAGCGTTTTTGGATATTTCCAGCATGGCACACATCGCCACATCAGCAGCGCTACCCTGAGTTCATAACACTCACAATCAGAACATTTTTTTGGGGTGTTGAAGTGCAATAGAAGCCAAGAAACAAACCTGAACGGGTGTATTGATTGCGGCCCGTTCAATGTGGCCTCTATGTGACGGAGTAGTGTTTTTTGTGGACGGGAAAGTGCGGGCCCGGCCCAACAGTGTATATACACATCCAATACTCCGGGCTTCTTTTTTACGGGCTTCTTGCCATCTGAGCACTTCTTCTCTGCCGTTATACCATCTTTTAACTGTTTCTTTTGCTTCGTTTACCGAAACCTGCAATCAAGTAACGTAAAATAAATACTAACAATAATATTTTTTCTTTAAATCCACCAAATTGTTAACCGTTAATCGTTTAGTTCTTAATGTCAGGAGAATTTTTACCTTCCAGTCACGTGCAAGACCAACGGGGGTTTTCCCGTACGCAATGGAAAAGTTGAGCATTTTCGCTTTTCTTCTTTCGGAAGCATACATATCCTAAGAAAAGAAATAATTAAATTATTTATGTAAAGCACACATAATAATACTATAGAAGGCCTTGTTCGTGTTCGTTTGTTAATGATATATATGTGTTCACGAACTGTTCATGAACACTTACTGAACGAGATTTTTCTGTCCGTGTTCGTTCATTAAAGAAATGAACGTGTTCATGTTCGTTTGTGTTCATTCGTTAATTTTAGGTAATGAACTCAAACAAACTTTCATAAACACAAATGAAAAAAAAAACAATCATAAACAAGTGTTCATGAACACAAACAGACATATATTAAAATGTATGTAATATACACGATACACTAATAATCATTAAATATATCTTATTAGTGGGAGTTTTGAAGTATTTAAATAATAAATAAAAACTAAAAACCCTAATGAACTATCAAACACAAACGAACATAAACGAACACGTTACCGAACGTTCACGAACATGGCCTTTGTTCATGTCCGTTCATTTACTAAACAAACGAACACAAATGAACCTCCCGCCGAACAGTTCACGAACTGTTTGCTGAATGTTCGGGTCGTTTGCAGCCCTAGTGACAAAGGGGATGTTTGGTTGTGCAATAAGAAACGGATTATTTAATCATAATTATTATTGATTTTTAAATTTTGGGAGACCATTAATCGTTTACCTTTAGGAGGGGAACGGGTGGAGTTTCTTGACCGGGTTGAGGATGCCACTCGAGAAGAACCTGTTTACGGTCGATAGCATCACGAATGTACGAATACATGTTCATTGCGGTTCTCGAATGGAAATCTCCACCGGCTTCAAATGCATCGAGCATGCTCTTACACTCGGCAAGATGTGCAAGAATCCTCAATTCCAACTACTCGGTATAAATAAAAGATAAATAATATATGTGGGACCCACCCATTAATTAGTATATAAAAAATACAATAAATTTCCTTTTTTACCTGCCCGTAATCCGCAACGATAAGAGAGTTTCCTGGCGCTGCTATAAATCCTTGACGGATCTTGTATCGATCTTTCTCTAAAGCAGGTTGGTTCTAAAACCATAGATATCAAGATTAGCCCAAATGAACCCGTTCACAAGTAAACGGGTCGAAAATGCTAACTCTAGAGGTTAGCATCAACCAGTGTTGTAAGAATCGCTAGGTGCTAGTCGGCTGGTGGTGGGGTACCGACTAGCGATTAATCGGGATTAATAAAGATTAATCAGATTGGGATTTTATATGTAATTTTCAGTTTTATATGTAATTTTTTTAAGTAGACATGTTTTAACACCTTCTTCGACCCATATTTTGAAGTAGATAGGATTAATTACCGGAATTTATAGGTTTTAGCCGGAATTTGTCTATAATCGCTAGACTGCCACTGATTTTTGGCCGATCAGGACCGGATTTGACCATCGTTGACCGCCTAGCGATTAATCGGCCTTATGGCCGATTAGATGAAAATTATTCGGTGAACCTCAGACTAGTGATTAATCAGCGACTAATCGGAGGCTAGGCACGATTTTTACAACCATAGCATCAGCCCATGTGTCTAAACACAAAAAAGACCACATTCAATGTCGATATTACTAAATCAAACAATAAGTAAACCTGCAGATTTGGTCTTCTAGCTGATAGTCTCCCTGTTTCAGTGTTGATATTTAGTGAACAATGAATACGCCCATTTTTGCCAGATATATGGCTACCCTGTAGTGAACAAAATAAATAAACCTATTAATCTCTCTAACAATTATTAAAATTTATTTTTACGCAGATTTGTCGTTTTTCTTCGTATTACCTGTAACGGGAGAATAAAGTTGGATATCAAAGAGTCTATAGAACAAACTTCACATAAAGCAGCAATCGCATGACACGCCTCGTGTCCTTCCGACCCCCCTCCAAATGCCACATAAGCAGTGCCGTAATCCGAGTTATTAGCAACGGGTTTCGTCTTTGCCTCTGCCACCTCATCATCATCCACGTCATCGTCTTTTTCATCCAACTCATTGTCAATAAAATCGTAATCCATAGATACCTTCCCTGCAAGCGTCTTCAACGCTTTTCCACTAACCGAAGGCCACCCCGATGCGGTGTATGTTTCCGGTTGTAAACCGGAACAAATTGCGTTTAATTTGATTTTACGGAATTTAGTGGCGATTTTTTTGCCTTCTTCGATTATGTTATCGACATTAGGGACTTTGAATTCCTTCTCCAATGGAAGCGTTTGACTTGGATCTTTGCTGCAAAAGGTAATATTAAAGAAAAGCGATTGGGTCAACCGAACAGTCAACAATGTACAAAAAAGAAAGAGTAAAGTACACGGATAGTCCCTGTGGTTTTCCAAAATTTTGGATTTGGTCCCTAGCTTTCTAAAAGTACACGGATGGTCCCTGTGGTTTGCACTTTGTAGCGCATTTAGTCCCCAGCCAACAAATTAATGGTTTAAGGGAATCCAAGTTAGAGACTAAATGAGTTATAAAGTGCAAACCACAGGGACCATCCATGCACTTTTCGCAAAAGTTGAGGACTAAATGCGTTACAAAGTGCAAACCACCAAGACCATCTGTGTACTTTTTGAAAACCTAAGGACCAAATTCAAAATTTTAGAATACCACAGGGACTATCCGTGTACTTTATTCATAATGAAATGTTTTAACCTGTCACCAGGTTTTATAAAGATATTTACCTGTTTTCAATTCCGCCGAAAAACAGCTGACGTAGCTGCGTATCACTACCGACATTCATAAACTTAGCATCTGGACACAATTTCGAAGCCCAATTACGAAACCGATCAGCCGCTATTTGTTGTTCGACTTTCGCAATCTTTTCAATTTCCATAAGATGGGCCCGATCCACTAACATCCCTTCAGTTTCCATCTTCACCAAAAGCTCACCAAACGGGCGCCAATATTGTTCATAAAAATCAAACAAATTTCCTTTTGTTACCCCGTTGAAGTTCCACACTCGATTCGATAGTTTTATTTTCAATCTTTCATAAAGCTTGAGCGTGCTTATCGAATCTAAAGCCGAATAACAAACCCACGGTTCCCTTTCTACCCTTTGAAGCTCTTCAACGGGAGGTATAACGACAATTTTGCCCTCGGAGCCGTCTTTTTTTAACTTTTTTCTCCCGAAAATGGTTTTCATTGATACTTTCCCGATTAACTCTTCGTTAGGACCTAAATTAGCACCTGACATGATTCCTTTTGAATCACTAGTAAGTGCTTCTAGAGAATACCCGCCGGACATTCTTCTAGAAGAATCCCATAACCGGGCCATGTGCATTGTGTCGGCATGAAAGCCCGATAGCTTAATCCCGTAATTCTCTATAACATGGTTATCGAAGCTATAGTTATGCCAAACCTTTTTAATGTTGGGGTCTTCGAAAAAGCGTGAAAATATATCGAGTATTTTCTTGCCTCCGCCATCTAAAACATCAACCCAAATACAAGATTTGCCGTTTCCGAAGTCGGCTTCGTGTCCACCGTAAACGCTGAAACATATAACCTCTCCGTGATCGACAGGTGTTTCTTGTTTCACGTCGATTGCAGCCACCTGAGAATTATGAGCTCAGGTGTGTTAATTAGGCCTGTAAACAAACCTGTTCGTGAACTTGTTCGGCAGGAAGTTCGTTTATTTAATAATGGAACAAACATGAACACAATTTTTTGTTCATTTAATTAAACGAACGAACATGAACACACGTTTTGTTCGTTCATTTATGTGCGTTTATTTACATTTGTTTATGTTCGTTCCTTTATGATTGTTTCAATAAAAAACATAAGTAGTTATATTCATATAAATATTAAACATAAAAGGAACTTTCTAACTACTTATATAAATACAACTAACTGTTAATTGGCTTTCTAGTAATAAAATGGGTTTTCCAATGAAATTTATCGTAATTAATCACTAATTTATATAAAACAATTACTTTATGTATAGTAAATTGTGTTCCTTTATGTTCGTTCAATCGTGTTGTTTATTGTTTGTTAATTTATGTTTGTTTACGTTTGTGAACTGTTCCTTTAGGTTTTAAACGAACACGAACATGCCCATTTTCTTAATAAACAAAGATGAACAAAAAAATGTATTCGATTATAGGTTCGTGTTCGGTTAAAGTTAAATGAACGCTATGTTCGTGTTCGTTCAGTTCATATACAGGCCTAGTGTTAATAAATCAATCCACACAATATATGTAGCAAATTTGACCCGTTACGTCAATCACCCCCCACCCACACACACACACCCACCCACCAAACAAATTTAATAAGAAAACACATAAGCAATTAATCCAAAAAATTACGCATACCTCGGTATCACAAGCATATACAAGATGACGGTACTCAGTGGTGAGCTTTCTAACGACTTCTTTGGCTTTGATGATGTCATCAACGACAAGAACCTTGTCATAAATCCTCTTAAGCCTCTTTTGTAAATGGGTTGAATCCTTAGAATCTATAGGTACAATATAGGTTTCATTAAAATCATCACATTGCAAGTCTTTTTGGTGGACACCATTCACGGGTATATCTTCTGAAAACTGCGACTTTGACTTTGACACTGGATGTTTTTGGTTGACTCTAGGCGATGACGGGGTTGACTTTCTTGGAGTCGAGTATCCGTTAGTTGGTTGACTTTGGAACTTCTTCAATCCGTTTTTGATTTCTGTCTCGGTTATGTTTGAGCCTGCATACGGAACCTTAGGCACAGGCATATCTTCTGAAAACTTTGACTTTGACTCTGGATATTTTTGGCTAACTTTAGGTGATGAAGGCTCGGTTATGTTTGATCCTGCATACTGAACATTGGGCACATGTGTATCTTCTGAAAACTTTGACACCGGATAACTTTGGTTGACTTTAGGTGAAGAAGTCAAGTTTCCATTAGATGGTTGACTTTCGGCACACGGTTCAGTTATAATTGATCCTGCGTAACCGTTAGGCATAGAACCATTCATTCTGTTACAAGAAAGCGAGGCTTTTTTAATACTTCTTAATGCTTCCGTTGCTTCAGGCCACGTTAGCGGTGGAGGATCTTTATCTCTAAACGGGATTTGCGAATGAGAGTTTATGACAGGAGTGAAGCGTGGATGTACAGGCCCCGGGATTCTATCTTTACTGCCACGTCGCAGCATCCTAGCGTACGAATTACCTCTACTTGATTCTACATGAAGCCTAAAGTCAGCACATGATTGCTTATGTGCCATATTAGCGTATCTTTGACTTCCGTCGAAAGCCATGGTACAGATATTTAACCGTGAGTTGTATCCAAAGGGGCTAAAACCCATTGCGATATTGCAAAAACGCTCTTTTTTACCATGGGGATTTTGAAGTTGCCACCTGAAATTAAATCATACAACTAAAATGTGAGTAAGGAAAAAAAATGTTGATTCTAAATCATATAACCAAAAAAAGTTGCCAAACACTCAAACAGTCGAGTATCTAATTACTTCAACTTTTAACAAAATCACATCGAAACATTATCGCATATGCTTCATATCATTTCATATCACATAACCAATTTCACAAAAGCCAAAAGCCCCAAAAGCTATGCAAAAATAGTTACATTTACATTTCATCAAAAAACACAAACCTTTGAACATAGTAACATAACAGTACTAGTAGAATTCACGAAACCTCGATTCAAAAACTACTCAACTATGATAAGTACTCAATCAACAAAACCTAATCAGCCGTACCCGTACATACCCATCGACAACTCACTTCTTATACTTCAACTTTTCAATTCAACAATCAGAACATAAACAAGTCTTCGATTGCGCAAACAAATTGATTCATCAATACAGCGACTTAATCATAAACATATGCCTTAAAACAGTACTAATAAAACTCACAAAGCCTCATTTAGAACAACAACAAGAACTTTACCACATTATCATCCGTACATACCTATCAACAACTTACTCCTAGTCCTGTAACTTCTCAATAAATAGAATTCACAAACAAACACTTGAAAACTAACAACAACAGACAAAAAGAAACACAAACCTTTGAAGGGCTTTCTTGGAAACAGAAGAACTCCACATGGACCTACAAGAAGAAGAAGAAGAACGAGTGGGTGAATGGCAAAGCCAGAAATAAGGAGGGGGTTTCTTGAAAGTATTGGTGGGAGAGGTGAAGGCCATTGCTGCTGCGCCTGTGAAGGCCATTGCTGCTGCGCCTGTGAAGCCAAGCTTCTTGCGGAGTGTTAAAGCAGCCGTCTTGATAAGCTTTTGTGGAGGTGAAAGTTAGGGGCTTTATAGGGTTTTTCAGTCTGCAGATGAAAACCCCATGTGGGTATGTGTCTCAATCCTTAAACCCTTGATTCTTTTGCTATAATCTTGATGTCTTTGTGAAGAAAGACCACAATTTTGGGGAACAATCATTATTTGTCTTACCTTGTGGATAGAATACACTTCACCCCTTAACTATATGAATGTTTCCTTTGTACCCCTTTAAAATATTATTGAAGTCGTTTGTGAACCGGCAACAAAAACCCTAAAATTGAACAGGTGAAAGACTGAAGGAGGGGCTTGTTAAGGTTTATTTATTTGTTTATTTAAGTCTTTTATCAAAAGTGTGTTTGGGATCGCTAAAGTAATTTTTGTTAAAAGTGTTTATTGACTTATTGTTTTTTAAAAGAAATTTTTAAAAATTTTGTTAAAAGTGCTTATTCACGTTTTTTCAAAAGAAGTTTTTAAAATTTTGTCAAAAGTGCTTATTAACTTGTTTTTTCAAAAAGAGTTTTTAAAAATTGTTTCGATTAGCTTTTGTGGTGGAAAATAGTAAAATGACCAAAAAGTATACGATAAGTTTCTATTTTTAGTTACTATTTTAAAGGGTGAACTTAGATTTGTAATTTTATATTCAAAGTTAAAAACCATTAAAAAAGTCAGGTTTTTGTGGCTTTTGAAAAAAAAAATTTACTCATTCTCGAAAAGTCAAAATAAAAAACACTTTTATTAATGTCAAACACTTTTTTAACTTATTGGCTTTTTTAAAAAACCAACAAGTCATTTTCAAACTCAATCCCAAACACCCTTTTAAAGTAAACTCATGTTTTTGTCTATGGGGTTCAGTCACATTTACATTTTTAATATGGCACCCTTTTTTGCAAAAATGAATATGTGTTTTCACAAACCTTGTCATTTAAAATCCAGTGTGTTAACTCCATCCATTTGTTTTGTTAAAACCCAGGCATGTGCCACCCATGTGATGAGCATGTTAGTCAATTCGCCCTATGCCGAAGGGTAGTCACAGAAAGACCGCTCTTCCTGTGGCGAGGCTAAAGAGTTATGTTTTGTAGCAGTGATTGGTTATTTCAACCCACTAGTCGTTTACCCGCGCGATGCGGCAGGAAACATATGACTTAGGTTGGTGAGTTTAGAGCTATGTACGGACGGTTCGGTTTTGAGCTATAACCAAAACCAAATTCGCGATGCAACGGAAAACACGACACTTGTTAGTAATTCTAATGGTGTGCATGAGAAATTTCAGTTCAGTTGGGTGATAACTAAAATCACAAGTTTCTATTATGCCAATACAAGTTCTCCTTCATCTTGTTGCACTACTTCATCAGATATTGCTCCTCCTTGCCCTTGTTCAAGAATCCGCTTTATTTCTTCTGCATTTAGCGTCTTGTATTCCAGCAGTGCGTTTGCCAAAGTGTGCAATGACTTCTCATGCTGTAAAACAAAACCAGATTATTAACTAATTTATCTATGTAAACTGATGGAAACTTGATACACAAACCTTTTTAAGTAACGATTTCACGCGTTCATAAGCATCTTTTAGAAGTTTGACGACCTACAAAACATGAAAACTTGAGTAATGATCCTTAACTGTGCAAATTAAAAGCTTTAGAAACATACTTCTGCATCAATAAGTGACTGCATCTCAGACCCTGGTCTCTCTTTTATATGAACTGGACCAATAACATCACTCATACCACAAGATGATACCTTTCAGACAGTACGATATACATACATAATTAGCATAACACGAAGAAGAAAAACTGGGATCACATGAGATGAGTGAAATATCATATATTGAGCAAGTTTTGTAGCAGACGGCAATTTACGATGCGATCAGGGGCGAAGCTTACAAGGGGCGGGGGGGGGGGGGGGGGGGACGCCCGCCCCCCGGGATTTTTCGCTCAGTAGTGTTATATATGTAGTTTTCGTATAGAAATTTGTGGGTATATAGGTTTTCACCCCCCCGGTTCTATAGAAATTTTTGGGTATATATGTTTTCACCCCCCCGGCCGAAAAATCCAAGCTTCGCCACTGGATGCGATGCCCGTTTTCGGTTACATTATCATTTATCTCCGTGTATATTGTATAGTGCTTCTATATAGGAAACAAAGAAAATCTTGTACAAACGCATTTATGGTAGTTATAAAAAATAATAACTACATCAATTTATGATGGTACATTATAAAAAATATGAGTGCTTCTAAGCTCTAATGTTGATGTAAACCAACATATATGGTAGTTATAAAAAAATAATAATAACTACATCAATCTATAATATTGGTACTTCTAAGCTCTAATGTTGATGTAAACCACATGCCTCTCTAACTTTCATATAAACTTATAGCGGGTGTCTTTTCTCTCTTCCATCTTCACAACCCAACATCTTCCTCTCTTTTGCCCCTCTCACACCTTTTCTCTACGAGTTTCTCTATCATGGGTGCCCTATTGCTTGAAACGTCTAAATCTAATCATTCATTGAAAATTAAAATTATTACAACACGCTGATTACATTATGTTATGTGCCAATAGATCTGGAACACAAAGCCACCACACACTAATGTAGCAAACTCAAAATACCATGAACATGTTTAGAAATTGAATGTCTTTAATTGCATAAAGTATATTCAATTTTTAATATCAATATATTGGCAGTAATCTACAAATATTTAATACCTGAACATGTTTAGAAATTGACTATCTTTAATTGTCTTCAATTATCAACATCAATTAAGCCCAAACTGGCAGATTAACATTTGTTGGTAGGGATGAGCAAATAGTACCGGGTACCAGTTCGAAACCGGTACCAAAACGACATTTACCATTTTCGGTATTGGTATTTACCGAGTTTTACCCTCAGATACCGGTCCATACCGGTACCGAACCGTATCGGTACCCTTTTTTGGGATTTTGGTACCGGTTGGTACCGAGCTCATCCCTATTTGTTGGTTTCTATAAATAAAAAAGCGCTCTAAATGCAGCTCTAAATGCTTCCATCTATCGTGTGAAACCAATCTTGATAGTGTATTCTTCCAAATTGTCCAAATTGTTTAAATCAACCCGTAAGAGTTATAATAAACGCTAGAATAACATAAAGACATGATTATGATGTACAATATCATAATCTGTTTTGAGAACAAAATTAGGATAGCCAGGAAGTGTGAAATCCAAGCAAATATCTTCAACCGGGTTCCCCTAAAACTTAAGTTGAGTATTTCCATCTGGTCATGTATAGACTCCAAGTATTGTTTCCGGAAAACAAGAGCTTGCAATTTTTGCAATGTCTTACCAAACTCTGCATCGAATAATGGAATGTCATGTAAATCAAGTTCCTGTAATATAAAAGAGTTGCACGTCTCAAAACCAAAATATCAAAAAAGAAAGATTACTTAGTTTTGAAAGTGACAATTTCAACCAACTCGCTTGATTTAACTGAGATAAAGCATAGCTTGAACTGATCAATATAAGGAAATACCAACTCACCTGCTAGCCAATGACTATGCTAAACACGTAAGCAGGTGGTGCAGTTGCAATAGCCAACCGAGATGCAACCATGTATGCACCCGAATCACCTCCTCTTAGCAACCAACCTTCGATTTAACAAGACTTTATTAGCCCAGCAATAATGCTATTACATGTACCAAAACCACCTGTTTCAACCGGAGCCCATTTGACCGGTTGACCCGATACTCAACCGATCCATATAAGAGAAAACACACACGTACCAGATATGTCTTGATGGTAACAAGTTCACGGGTGCTGCAACAAATGAATACATAAAGTGTTGGCGGTTTGTAAGACTGCCACCCATCTGCGTCATAAACGGGTCAGTTAAAAAAAGAAAAAAATTGTCATAAACGGGTTAGTTAAAAAAAAAGAAAATAATGTCATAAACGGATCAGTTATAGAAAATGTCATAATTATTGTTGGATATCAAAAATGTTACGCCCTAACATGTTTAAACCCAAAATTTGCAGCGGAAAGCACATAACTAAAATTTCTTTAATGATATTCTTTCTTTCACTTAAATACATTAATCCATTTCTAAAATTTGATTAACAATTAACATACATATACCCAATTAAGTGACCACATACACACCCACGTACAATCCATGTCTTGACTCGATCTTCAACCGCGCACAATTCTTGATGAAACCCCCAGAACCCTTTACAACCTGCAGTCATCACATTCAACCTCATCATTAGTAACCGGTAACATAATACAAAAACAATTACACATGCATAATAAAGCGTCCACATATCATGCTTTCTCTTATACTAGCTCCTTCATCCGTCCGTTCGATCACTCGCATCGGATTGCAGAGTCAACCTTTACTTCCATTGTTAGCCTGCCTATGCTTCACATTAATTCTCAATAGAAAACGATTAGTATCATTAGCGGCTTTTCATATGAACATGACCTCGAATACACATAACTCATCTTAATGCATAATCCATTATGTAGATTCCCTTTCTTACCCAAACTTAATCAATTCTCTTTATTAACCACTTCCGGCCCATTTCCACTAAAACTTAACCTAGTAATAACAACGATTCATGTCTTCTTACGTTACCTACAATAATTACCATATATCATAAATACATTAACAAACAAAAGGGTAAGTTCGGAGTTCGCTTACATTATTTAACCCGTTATGAACAAGTCAATATATAAACATTAAGAGAATCATTCCACTAATCATTTCAACCCATTTAGACGGGTTGATTCATCTTCGCTACACATCAATTTTAAAACCTTCTTCAAGTATAATCTCTTACATCTAGTCAATTTAATCTACAACGGAAAATTTTACGAATTCATATAATCATTAATATCATTCGTAAACCTACTAGTAGAGTAAACGAAGTTCATAAGAACTTACCGGAGTCATGCGCTCCTAATGTTTTCGCTTAGCTTGATTCTCCTCCTTTCTTCGACCCTAAAGGGTGTACCACATTTGCATTTTAGTTTTCACATTATACATCATTTACACGCATTCACATCATTCACTCTAACGTTCATTACTCATATTCATATTCCACGCCATTATTAGATCTTTTAAATCTAAAATTCTTCATATTCATACATAATCAATTCAGCTCAAGCATTTCATCGAACACCTTATGTGCATACTGCTTATCTAGCGAAATGTACAAGCCTATTAAGCACAACTCTACAAAATCTTTTCTAAAGTCATGGCAAAACATCACCAACACATGAATTCTTCAAATATTTAGATTATTATAACATCATTATGCATATATTAACCTTACTCATCAAACTATATCAAGAATTAACACATACATCATCATCACTAATCATATCATCAAAATTTCAAATGGGTTTCTTATCAAACCATCAATATAGTCAAAATCAAGCACATTACGACTTCCTTATGTTGAAATTAACTAACATTCATGCTTAATTTCGCAATACATCCAAGGATTACACATAACCCATATCACTAAACATCACTAACGCATAAAATTCAACTTACTTGATGTTGAACACACTTAGAGGATCGTAAATCTGGATACATGCATCAATTTACACTTCAATTTCTCTTCTAATTTGATGAATTAGTAGTATTTAGGGTTTTGTTCTTCTTGCTTCACCAAATGTCGAACACACACACATACGTCTGATGTATGTGTTGTGTTTAGATATTTTAATCTTTCATTATTCCACTTTCAACTTATGCACATTTGGTCCCTCAAGTGTTAAGTCTTAATTATATATGGTTAAGTATCTATTTGCACACTTTAATGTCTTAACATAATTTCCTAGTTAATATTCATTCACGGGTTCACTTTTACCCCTAACGGTATTTTTACCCGTTCCTTTATATTAACCGGGTTTTAAATTACCAATCCCATTTTTGGGGTGTTACAAAAAACACATAATTACAAATTAATTATGCATCACGAACAAGAACATGGGATCGATTTGGATAAATTTGGTCTGTCAATGAAAGTCAACGCAGACCGTTTTAGATTATGAAATTGATCTACATATCCATACAATTTTGCGCCTATTTATAGTCTGTGAAACGGTACGAACAAGGTAGTTATACCCATTCGTTTGGGGTACCAAAAAACTGTCATTAACCGCCAATTAACGGCCTTTGACTTTTGTCAAGTTTGACTTTCATTTTCTGCCTTGTGACCAATAACTAATCTAAATATATAATCAAATAATCTAAGTCTAGATTACATTCTAATTAATATATACTATATTTGTCAATACGTCAAAAGTATATATTCCTCTTTCACATTAAAATAAACGCTGTACTATGTAAGTATATAGAAGTTTGTTTTACTATACAACTAACCTTCATTTTCATCATCAAAATCAAAATCGAGTGTGCTGTGTATAGATTTGAAGAAGGAAGAAACAGGGCCAGCTGGAATATCATCCAAAGAACCGATAGTGATTCCATCAACCTGGATTAACGACATATTGGAATTTCAGTTGAACAACATCTATTGTTCTAAAAGGATTTATAATTTCACTTACCAAAGCAATTGCTGATTTGAATAGCTCTGAGGCTCTACGTCTTTCTGGCTTGTCAGGGAACACCTACATCAAACACTATGTTCAAAATGCGTATACCATCAAACGAGGTGGCAGTTTCGACGCATTTACTTGTGAATGGGTTGATTCGGATCATATTTGGGTCGAATTAAAAAAAATTAGCTTCACCTTTGTTCAAAAAACTATATTGTTCTGGAAAGAACATGTTTATAGCAATCATATTGAAATACAATTTATTTATTAATCAAAATCACAAATTTGGGACAAGTGTTTTGGGTCAACCCAGTTTTAATGTAAAAAAAAAAATTATTCGTTTGGACCCGTACCTAACGCGCCCGTATTGCCACGTTTAGTAGATACTTCAAATTAAGAAAATGAAATGGAAAATAAAGATGCCTTACAATGTGGGCTCGGGTTTCCCTAATTTCTTGTAGCTTCCTTACAACCAATGCAAGTTGCACATTGGCATCAGTAAACTCATCTTCTGAAGATCCCTTCACAATGTCATATAGGGGAAGCTTTTTACTTAAAAAAAAGCTTCATTTTACAGAAGCAGCAAGAAAGCATGAAGTCTATGACGATACCTTATATGAAGAAATGCTTGTAGGTAATGGCCTGTTGATGTCATCAATTTAAAATGTAAGAAACTAAAAGTAACAAATGTAAGCAAACGGAAAATAACAAAAGCAGCAGTTTTATCAAAGTTATGCGTTATGACACTTGAATAGGTGGCAAGCAAACAATGTATATGCTCCATATTTTTAGAAAGAGTGACGAACTGTGTCCAAGCTTGGTTTTATAGAGGCGTGATGCGTTTACATCCCGAAAGCTGAGGCACAACGCTCTCGTACATGAGGTGTTGCTCTATCTACAAACATGAGTCACAACACAAATTGAGCCACGTACAACTTTTGTACAAGCGAACCATCAAATAGATTGAAATTTTTTTGTGAAGTTTTCAAATTGAGACTATTGAGTTAAACTATTTACCAATACCAGCATTGCAAACAACTTGAAAACATTAATTTAATCAAAGTTTATGCCAGATCATATGTTCCTCCATCCATCTATCCATGTTCTATTTACTATAGATTGAATACCTATATTGACTACATATCTTAAAATTAAAAAAATCCTACAGTCAAGTTCCAACTAACCTGATGATTGACCAGAAGGTTTTCAGCAATTCAAAATAAAGTTGAATAAGTATACACCTTGTGAAGAATATAAAACATACGTGTAACAGAGATTAACAAATTAAAACAATACAAGCGAAGAATTAAGAACATACCGGTGTAAATAAGAAACAGAGAAAGAAAAACAGGTATAAAAAAGTGTATCCACAACAGTACCAACATCATATCAAAAACTAATGAACAGCATTATAAAGAATATTTGCAAGATCTATGCCTACTATTTCAACAAATTAGGTAGTTCATCATCACCACTGTAAATTTCAAATATTTTAGATTATGATCGACACCATTCCAAGGTGATAGAGAATCAAGAAGAAAGGTCGTGAACAGATGCACTCACTTCATAGTTTTGGAAATATAGATCTTCATGAACTTTAGAAGTCGCCTCTATTGAAAGTTCAGGGTGTTTCAGCTTTAAATGTTTAGGAACAAATTCAGCAGCATAAAATAGCTTTGTGCACCCTTGGCCCCACAACCATATTTCCACCCATAATTTTCATCACGAATTTTTGTGACGTATGGATCCAAAGACTCAGCTGCAGCAGCATCAATCTTTCCCTTTGCGGTCATTATCTCCAATGGATCTTGACTTTTCAGTCTTTCCTGCCAGCATGTATCTAACTTCTTTTCCCACTCACTCCCATTGTTTTTCGCATCAGAATTTTTAGATTCTGCCCTCACATAGCGGAGACCCTTAGTGTCACTTTTTTCAGGCATTAAGGCGTTAACCTGCCAGAGGTAAGTAATGAGTGTATCGAGTAACTCAACACCTTCAAGACCTTTGACGGATGATGACCCCACGTATAATTACAACTGGACCCATCGTGAGACTTATCTCTGTGTGTTCTTTCATTATCAGCCCTGGATAAAATATTATCCTCTATCCCTTTCTCAAGGTCAAGTTTCTTAACAAGTGCTTGTGTTTGCTCAATGTCGGCTTGAATCCGCCTGTTGGATGAGCTTTTGGGGCTGCTGAAAATGAATCGGTTTCTTTTACAACCCGACGTCTATTTTTGCCACCAAAATCTGATTCATCTTCAGAATTGGGATTGCTTGTTTTCCCTGGCTTGTTTAAAGTTGAAGTAGTGACACCGGGTCATGTTAAAGAATATGTTAGTGGTTTGCTATTCAAAGGGTAAAAGAGATGCTGAAGGAGATATCAAGGCATCGTCTCTATAACCCGTTTTGCAAGAATTCCTTATCCAGCTTTCGTGCGGTTTCATTTCTCTTGGAAAATGCTTGCAGACAAAGAGGCGACATCTTTCTTCTCCAACAACACCTGGAACAAAAAAAAAGAATCTATAACAGGTTATTAACAATATTTAAATTAGCTATACCACAAAAATCAAACCTTTAAACCGCCAAACCTGGCTGGTCCGGCAGACCAAACTATGATGTCCAGACTTTGCGTTAGACTTTAATCGGTTTGTTTAGGCCTGGCAAACAGGTTGGGTCGGGTTGGGTAAGAGATTGTACATCAAGGGGCAATTTTGTCGGGTTGAAACAGGTTAAAATCATTATACCTGATAACAAGTAACAGTCTGAAAACAAAGAAGCTCCTGGCTCAAATCTGGCAATTCGATAGTATGATGAAGAATCCTGTTAGTAACGTAATCATTCGAATTCGGTCCACCGACAATACAAATCAGCGGAAGATTCTCACTGTAAGCACCCGCAATAGCGTTGAGAACACCAAGTCCACCAACAGTGAAAGTAACAACACAAGCACCGACGTTGCGAGACCTACAACATATCAATCAGATCTGTTGAATCAATACAAAAAATTGCAACAAGAACTTAGAAATAGATCAAACTAATACAAACGAAGCAAAAATGTACTGTTGATTCCAATAATCTTCATATCTGTTGCTGCAAAATCAAATAAAACATATACAACTTTGGAAGTGTGTACTCTAAAGCAATGGGAAAAAACACATTTTAATCACAAAAAAAAAGTTCTTATATAAAGCAGTCTATACTACTTAAAATACACAAGTAAAACTTACAATCAAAAGCACAAGCTTCTTGAACATCCCTAACAGCAGCTTATTCCACTATGTTCCTCACGTTAAATCTCTTAATTGCCTTATCCTGAACAATAGGTAACAGTAGTCGTTAACAAGAGACAGAAATACAGATGAAAAAAACGTAACTTTTGGATGTAAACAAAGCTGATTTGCTTGTGCATAGTCGCCTCAACTTTTAGAACCAAAACTGATCGCTTGTTTAAACTAACATTATATTGATAGCTGAGAATAATACACTCAGGACCTTTGTGCAATAAAATAGCAAATCAGCAAAGACTCACTTTTAGTGTTTGTTCGTAACATAAAAAGAGTTTATAATCTCCAAGTTTAAAGTCAATTGCTATAATAAATTTAAAATTGAAGATCAAGTCTCAAGAAACGTTTAAACTGGTTTCTATACCGTACCGGGGGTCCGGCTCAAAAAACGGCTCAACCGGTTGAACCCTATAATTCTATAAAAATACAACTTCAACGATACAAAAAAAGAAGTTGAAGTTATCAATGGAGAATTTAAAACTCAAAAATTAAACATGAGTATAAACCGGCACCAGTAATAGCGGATTGTCCAATGATTGAATACTAAACCGGTACCGAATTAGACCAGGCTCTATCCGGGTAATGTCCCTGGTAACCAATTCAACCGGCTGGTTTGAATTGGTTTATAAAACATTAGTCTCTAGAATGAATGTAGTATATAACAAGAGTTAAATGCCCGGATAGTCCCTGTGGTTTGTCATTTTTTCACCTTTAGTCCCTAACTTTATAAAATTACAGCTATAGTCTCCAACTTTTCAATTTTTGTTCCCGAATAGTCCCTGTGCCTAACATCAGTTAGTTTTCTCAGTTAAAAGTGTGTGAAATGACAAAAATACCCTTACTATAAAACAAAATAACTTAATAGATTTATTTATTTTTAGGACCCACTCTTTTATAAAAACAAAAAAAACAACCCCACCCACACCCCACTTTCCTCTCTCTTTCTTCTCTCTTCATCTGCAACTCCATCAACCCATCCCTTCCTTTCATCCTTCTTAGTGGTGGTTGGATTTATCTTAGAAGAATGGAATTTTATAATCAAATAGAATAGGGGGAAGAGGGGATAATGATTAGAATTCGATTTGATAGGGGTTGGTTGGTTGTTTATATACTGTTTGCCAACACACCACCGGTTGATTTAATCATCCCCTACCTAGTAATCTATCTAATACCTTACCTTTTCTTCAGTCACGATGCTTGTCACCTCATCGCCTAATGGGCTGGCTGCCCTGCCCTGCTCTAATGGGCTTTACCCTCTCAACTAAATACATCATCACCACTTCGGAGAAGTGAGCGTGATGGTGGTTCGATGTCGTGGTCGTTGTTGGAGTCACAAATGGTGGTTATCGGGGGTGGATGTAGTGAATGCTGATGCAGTAAGGAGATGGTGTTCGGTAGGAGGTTGATGACAATGGTGAAGTAGAGTGTGTGTAAGTGTTTGTTCTTGTGGAGAGGATGGGTTGATGGACTTGCAGATGAAGAGAGAAGAAAGAGAGAGGAAAGGGGGGTGGAGGTGGGGTAGGGTTGTTTTTTTGTTTCTATAGAAGAGTGGGTCTTAAAAATAAATAAATTGTTATAAATATATTATTGTATTATTATGGTTATCAACTCCTAAAATAGAGTGACTTTCTATATATATATACTACATTGTATCTCTTGTATTAGACACATCTCAATCAATGAAATATTAGATCTCTTCTCCCTATTATTTTCTTCTTTATTTGCTATTAGGCTAGTTTCACAATACGTTATCAGCATGATCGTCTCGATCGTAATTGATATCTCTTATCTCAGTTCGAGTCACCGCCGACGATATTGCACTGCTACGAGCCACCACCGTATCATCGGACGATTGAGTTACTGCTGTGCAAAAGAGTCGACACCGAGATCGAGATTCGGTGATAAACTGCTCCAACCATCCAACTTCTTTATCGCTGGTATGTTTCTTTTTACTCAACGATGATGAAGGTAATAATTTATGGCTTTTTCCTAACTGAATATGTTTCGTACAAGTATGCTAAACATGAAATTTATATAATTAGAAGCAAATGAGTTAATTTACGTATTTATAATTTCTAGATAGTATAAAGGTTATAATTCTTTTTGCTAGTTTTAATTTTTCTGTTATGTGACTTCACCGGAGATTCCGTATAACTGACAACATCAAAATATTGTAAAGCTTTCATTTAATTTTAATTTACAATTTGAAAATTGTGAAGCTTTGATTTACCTGGTTTTCCTTAAAGGAGTGATTAGACTCATATATATGTATATAATAATTGAGAACTAGTAGCAAGTATTTGTGATAAGTTTTAAGATCAATTTTCAGTATACGATTAAGAATTATCAATGTTTTCTTTTGAATTAACAGTCGTAGGATTTTGAGCCCAACCCACCACAACATATATTTTGTTAACAAATATATACACATGATTTAGTTTATATTTAATAGTATAACTGCATAATTATTTTGTTACAGATTAGTCGAGATATTTATTTTGGCGTAAATCATTGGTTTATTTTAATCCCCTGGTTATAATTTTAGACAAACTATATCTTATTTTATTTTTGGTAAATTTCATATTTAATGTTACGTATATATTCCACAATTATGATATTGACTTATCATCATTAACTAAAAGTTTGGATTACTATAATTATATTTTTTAAAAGAAAATACATATATTATAATTCGTTACTTTTATAATATATAAAAGATATTTTTATTGGACTAGAGAAGTATATTAGATGGTAAGATCATATTAGATTACTAGTAAAAGTTGATTATTGATTTTTTTTATATATTATATCTACACGTTCAAACATGCTGGAAATTTTGCCTAGTCACACCCTTTGAATTTAGAGATTGTGATGTTTAAGTTTTAATTTAGAAAACTAAATGAGTTACAAGTAAATTCGTATTCTAATATTCATGAGTTTTGCTTTTAGTTGGTCGATTATAGTACTCACAACCTTTGATTGTAAAGTTCTTAAGTATTTGGTTAAACTAATTAATATGGTGTCTTTGTTTTTGTTTGATAAAAAATCAAAACTTTACAACAGCTATAAGTATGAGATTCGATTTGTATCAACATGATTTGTTAAGTTAGTTAAGCTTCTACTACGAATTTCATATATATATATATATATATATATGACTTACTTTCGTATGATTTTATCATAAATCAATTTCGTATGTTTTCATGCATCATATATAGTTTTTTTTTAATGGAGCAACAATGTTTTGAAAGTTACTTAATTGATTTTGGTCAAATAAAGAATGATATTTAACGATTTATTGGAAAATGATCACTATTGCAATTATATATGATTTGTTCCATTATCATTGTTAAAAAAGTATAGATATGGTTAGATGTGACACCCAAGTGTCTTGCTCTCTAAATCTCATTATCCATTTACAGAAGGTCACTAATTTTTAGACCAATAAACATGACTCAATCATTTATTTACTTCTCAACTTATATTATTGAGAAGATTAGTTATAAGGAAAATATTTTTTTTTTGTCACACATGAGAGATATGATCCTGAAGTAGCGATATCATTAAAAGAGTATGAAAAGTTTGAAATCATCTCATATTCGTGTGACCGGGTAAAGAATGAAAAGCTATAAAGCTTGTTCTATTTCTACTTCATTCCCTGAATTGAACGTGATTATATAACGATCATTAAAAATGTCGTGCTCATGGATATAATCGAGAAATTAGTAATGACGGTCATGTTAATAATGGGATCAATCATCAGAAGTGCTATGATAGCTAAGTTGATAATGAGATTGACCATCAGATGTTATGATAGCTAGGTTAATAATGAGATCAACTGTCAGAATTGTAAAAATGTCATAATGAGATTGAACACTAGATGTGACAAATTATGAGAGTGATTATATGAGAACATAATGTGAAGAAAGGATACAAAGTAATATAACATGATACTTTGAAATGATAACACATTGTTATCTCACATTTTATCTTATTGGTCATAAACCAGAGTTTATGGATCATAATTAATTAATTAATTGGCATGACCGGTTAGACCACACCGTGTCAATGATGATGTGAAATGTATTGAAGAACTAGAAGATTCTTCAAGTTGATAATTAGCATGCAATATTTGCTCTCAAGGGAAATTCATTATTTACCAAACAAAGTAGGGTGAGAATCCCTAAATATTCTGGAAGTGATTAAAGGATATGCATATCCCAACATGGTATCATTTAGTGTTTTAAATCGATGCATCGTCTAAATGGTTATCAAATCCACAACCTGAAGTTTGTGCGATTGTGGCTTAGCTAATGTGATAGCAAACATATTAATCCGTATTAGTATATTTTTTGGTAATAATGAATTTGATCCCAAGTTATTAACGATCATTGGAATAAGTGTTACTGTTGAGATGATCACTAAACGACTACTATTGATTACAAAGCCAATGATCATGAGAGGAGCAAAAGTTCATTTAGGTACATATAATTTACATATAGTACCATTAATTCACATCAAGCCAATAAGTTATAGTTCTCCCCATACAGTTGGTTTTTGGTCAGGAACCAAAGATGTCTCATCAAAGATTTTGGTTGTGCGACATATATTGAAACTCATCCACCACACTGCACAAAGATGAGACTTCTAAAAGGGTTGAGAATATATGTTGGGTAAAAAAAATAATTGTGTATGATTAAATAGTTAAAGCCATTGGTGAAAGATTTGCTTACGGCTCATTGGTTTTCACTTTAGTGAATGAATGTTCCCAACATTAGGGGGAGATAACACGCAGTTGGAAAGTGAAAAGTGGAATGAATTATCATGTCATCTTGATCCTCAGACTATAAACGGTGAACCAAAAGTTCAAAGGATAATTCATTTACCAATATTAAAGAACAAATTACCAGACAAATTCACTGACCTAAATAAAGTGACTAAGTAAGTCATATAATTAACTGCTTATGCTCCAGTGATATTTGTGTCCCAAGAGGACAACCACATATTTTGTAATGAGTTTATTGCACGCCTAAAGCGTGGTAGACTAGTTGATTCCAATAATAAAATTCCTCCAAAATTGGAGCAAGTAATTAAGATGGTCAAGTCGAGGTTATAGTAATAAGATCTCCTGAAGTGACAGTAGACATGATGGTTCAAGAAGAACCTCAGGTACCTGAAAATAAAGAGATCTCGATAAGTTGTATCATGTCTAAGAAATGTATGGAATCGAAACAAAATCGACGCCGTTATACTTTTGTATATAATATAGCGCTTGAAATGATGAAATGACGAGGATCAAGATTTAAGATCTGCATATGAATGAAAATACATAAATGATTGGCCAAAATGGAAAGACGCAAAGTATGGCAGATTTAAATTCTCTAATGAAATGGAAAGTTTTCGGACCAACAGTCCATACAAGTATACAACCGAATTTGTAAAGTATGTTGGATATTAATGGGGCTTTTATGCGAATCATGTGAAAATCAAAGTAAATGAGATAAGGCAAATATGATGCACAAGGATTTTCGCAAAAACCCATGATTGATTATAATGAGACATATTCTCTAGTGGTGGATGTAATGACTTTCCAATATTTTATTAGTCTAGTAATATAAAGAGAGAATTGATATGCGTCTTATGAATGCTATGTATCACTTGATACTAAATGTTTACATGAAAGTCCCTCAAGGATTTGAATTATCAAAAATCATGTATAATGAGTTCTCGAGAACGATATGATCGTTGTATACAAATTCATATTTGAATACGTTGAATATAATTGGAACTCCTGATGAGTATCGTAAAGCATTTAAGTGCTTATAAGGTTAGTTGAAACATCTTAAGGATGTAATTCTTGTGCACCAATAACTATACATAGAAAACTTGTGCCTGGTTATTATGGCATCTTAATGTACAATGTATAAGCATGGTACAATATGGATTAAATATTCAAGACATCCTTGCATATGATATAGAAATCAATGAGGAGGTATATGTAATAGAACTCCTAAAGAGTGAATGCACATACATTGTTTTTCAAAGTTGAAAGAAGTATGTATATGATTGCAAATGCCTGAAGTATTGATTTCAAGTCCTCAAGAATGTATCTTTATAAAGTTAAAGATAGTATGAACTAAAATAGTCAAGTTGAGTGTTGTACAAATCATGAAATATTATGATAAAGAGCAATATAAGTTTGATAATATTATCCATCTTTATCAAATGTTCTTTTTTAAAAGTTCACTATAATCGCAATTTACAGTGATGATGTCTGAGCATCATCAAAAGAAACTGGCAAGCTTTTAGAAGGGGAATTTTTTTTAATGACCCTAGCACAGTCTAATTATTACTCGACTTGCAGTTCGAGTATATTTGTAATCATACTTTTATTCATCTATCAAACTACATCTAGAAGATGTTGGTGGGACATTTTAGTATGTAGAGAGCTCAACCTTATAGTATGTTAAAGGTTGTTCAGACACTTTTTATAAGAAATGATTATTATCATCTCCTACCAAAGTAGAGATTCTCATTTCAAAAGTACCATGGCTAAAGTGCAATTGTGCATTAACTTAACTTTCTAGCTATGCTTGATAATATATATTTTATTTGAATTTATCAACATGATATAGCACATGTACAATGAGGAGATATTTGAATGGTAAAGCAGATATGTCGATACCCTAAAGGTAAGAATGATATGTGTCTATATTTTACTAACCCATGAAAGCTAGTTCTGTTAGTCTTGTAGATATAAAGAATGTAACACAAATAGTCTTGGATCTTATGGTATTTGTTCGCAAGAGGAAGCACTAGAAGTCTTACAAGAAGATTTTACAACAATACTCAATATAAAGGATTGCACTTCAAGGCATCAAACGATAAATCATTCTACAAAAGTTTTGAGCAACTTTCGAGGACGATGGACACACTTTACTTAAAGGATACATATTATAATGAGGGGGAGATTTATTCAAGTTGCACTCTTTTTCCCTTAACTAAGTTTTATCCCAATGGGTTTTTTTAGTAAGGTTTTTAATGAGACAACATACCTGATCCAGAAGTATCAGGGGGAGATAATGCGCATTACACACTGCACTCTTTTTCCCTTAGCTGAGGTTTTGTCCCACTGGGTTTTCCTAGCAAGATTTTTAACGAGGCAGCATCTCAAAGCGTATTAAGTTGATAACCAAGGGGGAGTGTTATAAATATATTATTGTATTATTATGGTTATCAACTCCTAAAATAGACTGACTTCCTATATATATACTACATTGTATCTCTTGTATTAGACACATCTCAATCAATGAAATATTAGATCTCTTCTCCCTATTATTTTCTTCTTTCTTTGCTATTAGGACAGTTTCACAACATAAATCTATTAATTTTTCTTTTGTTTTATAATAAGGGTATTTTTGTCATTTCACACACTTTTAACTGAGAAAACTAACTGATGTTAGGCACATGGACTATCCGGGAACAAAAATTGAAAAGTTAGGGACTATAGTTGTAATTTTATAAAGTTAGGGACTAAAGGTGAAAAAAGGGCAAACCACAGGGACTATCCGGGCATTTAACTCATATAACAACTAACATAATAATTCATAATTGCACAATACAACATTATCATAAACCACTCTCAGTCAGCGGATACAAAAACTTCAATAACATCTAACCTAAAAACACAAAACAGATCCCTCTAACAAATCAATCACCAACATACATTTCACATATCTAAAAACCGATCCTACAAATGAAGCAAAAACAGAGCAAATCAGATACCTTGGGGCAACATTTTCCACAATTCGAACAGCTAATGAACTTGACGTGACCTCGGCTGTGCTTGTTCCGTCCGCCATTTCTTCGCTTGAACGTCTACAATTAAACAAATCAGATAATATAAATTCAATTAGAACTTAGAGGAATCATCAATCAATGAAACATTTTGTGAAGATCCGTGCCGCTGCTGAATCTAGGGTTTCTGCAAATGGAGTGTGATTTTGGGTTACGGGGGTTTGTGTTTTAGGGTTTCTCAGGGAAGAAGAAACAATAGGAACATATCTGGCAATAAAAGTGTCTTGGGATAGGTGTTTTGGTCAAAAATTACCGAAGCAATTAAGTGATCAAATTAGTTAAGTGAGGTAGTGTGCTAGAAATATGTGTTGAAAATATCTTTAATAAGTTGTCTGTAAAAATAGTTTGAGGATACGACTCAGGATACAGAGCTGTATCTATGATCAAACAATGAGTAAAAAAGATAAAGGGTGACACCGGATATACGAGGAAAGCCCTTGATCAATCTAGATCACCGGCACAAAACCTCAGGAGCTGACAATCGCATCTGCCTTGTTCTTCTATTACTTCGAATATCAGGATACAGTGCAGGATGTGATGCGGATCAACTAGGTGTTACAAGGTAATTCGAGTACAAGTGTTTGTGTGTAGTGATTGCTGTTAGGGGTGGATTTCTAAATGATCAGTGATCCTTAACTGCTGTTGGGCATAGTGATCCTTACTTCTGTATGAATTGGTGATCCTCAGAAGTGCTTCAGGATCAGGATCATGGATCACTATAAGGATCCTTGTACTAACGATTGTCTACTTTGAATTCGAAACTGTTTTGCAGGAGTATGAGCTTGGACTTGGTCTTGGCGATATTCCTGCAGTATATTCCTTGAAGTATTCCGCACGTGCCTGGCCAGAAGTGGACGTTATGGAGTCGTGGAGGACTTGCACCATTTGCGGAATGTTAGTTAGAATAGATATTTTCCATTTTTAAAGGGGTAGCGAGCTAATTAGAAAACACTTGGCTATTTTTGGCTATACATGCACTCGTACAACTGCTCTCACCAGCTCTCGTTAACTCACTTGGCGATTACACATTTTCATACACAATACACTATAGTGATCCTTGTACTTAGCTCGCTATCATCCAAAGTTGTAACATATTTCTTGTCTAATTTGAGTTGGTGATCGGTAATTTCCATCACCCGAGGTTTTTTATGCCGGAGATCATTCATTGATCAAGGGCTTTTTCCTCGTATAAATCTTCATGTCACTTGTTCATTACGTTTCAGAGTGATCCTTATTGTTGTTCATCAATTCAAGCATCATATCCCACAACAGAAAGTTTGGTTACATTGTCGTTGCTTGATTTTTGACCAAAACAATTGCTAGTAGCTAGAGAGTAAATTGTGCGAATGAAAAGTGAGTGCCTTAACTTGATCCGATCCATCTATTTATAGTAAAAGAAATTTAACAAACTACCCTATTAAACCGGGATTCGGCGGATATTCCCCATACGAACGTTGTAGACCTGGTCTTTCAGGTTCAACGTCTCTCATATAATTGGTTTGCCCGAGTCTTAAGGAGAAGAGGTCCACTTGACCGTTAGTGACCCATAGCTTCTAACCTGCACGTGGTTAATTTAGTTAATACCAGGATATCGCACCAGGATGTTACCAATATCCTGATCCGGTATCCTGATCACAAGTAAACAGTCAAAAGCAGAATATTAGTAAGGATATATATGCTCAGAAAATGACCCATAACAATTGTCCCCAAAATATACCTGTTGGAATTCTGAATTCAAACAGATATATTTTAAACTTTTTCACCTGGATCGAGGCAATCAATACTACGAGACTTTTGAAATGACAACGTGCAACTTCCAAGGCATTATTTACTATTTACCCCTATCCTTTAGCCTATAATTAGCCAAAACACTTTGCATTATGATCATCTCTATCTCCAAGCGAATTTCAGGTACTTTCTCTCTCTCGTTTCCCTATTTTCCCTGTTTAAATCCGATACTCTCCGGTTGCGACCCTCCATGGCTACCCGCACTAGATCCCAAACGGCGGACTCCATTCCCCCTTTTCACAGATAAAACCTGCTTAAGGAACCTTCGAAAGAGGTATGTTCTTTCGATAATGCCGAGATTTGCGGCTTTACGAGCTTCCGGCGCCTTTCCCGCCGGTACAATTTTTCGTCCCTTCGACCGAGAGGTCCGATCGGATTTTTGTTCTGACGAGTGGGTATGCTTCTTCGCTTATCCTTTCTCCATAGGGCTGCAGTATCCGTTTTCCCCTTTTATCTCTCGTTTCTTCGAGCTCACAGGCCTTAGCTTTGCCCAAATCATGCCCATGGTTTGGCGCGTGTTAGTCACCTTGGAGCGGATTAAGGCTCGTCATATGCTCAACCTTTGTATCGAAGATCTGCCGATGGCCTATCGTTTAAGATCTCATGGATCCAGCCGGTTCCTTCTATTTTCTATCTCCAAAGATCCTCTCATTCTTAAGGCTACCAAGAACGAGGATAAATGGACAAGAAAATTCTTCTTCGTAAAAAGGGATTCCATTGATAGGGGTTTTGACCTTCCTAAGAGATGGTTGACTTCTGGTAGGATTTAGGGTTTTAGGAATATCCCCAATCATATCCCGAGACTACATCTTGAACTGATATCCTGATATGTTTACTCCTTTTTTGCAGCAAACTTCAAGGAATTAGCTCCCCCAAGTGCCGAATCGGAAGGGAGGATAAAAGAAATCTACAAGCTTCCGGAAAGTGAAAGGTCCTTTACCCTGCTACTCACAAGTCAAAGTCAAAGATCAAGTTCCAACATGTCTGGTAAGCATATTCTCAGTAATTATCTTTATTCATTAAACCGATTATCTTTTAGAGGTATGATGAGTTTAAAAATATCTTCCCTTGTACAGTGCCGGTTGTCAACCTCGAAGGTTTCCAACTTGACGAGTTGGATAGTTACTTCAGCCTTGTACCTGTCAAGCAAGAATCTAAGCCGAAGTCGTCTGCCACACCAAAGCCTACCAGTTCAAAGACTACTACTGGTCCCAAAGCTCCTCCAGCATCCAGGACCAAGGCGTCTAGCTCCCGGAAGAGAAAGGAAGTTGAGCCCCCCGCTACACCCCATGTGTTCCCATTCGAGAACCATGGATTTACGGAATCCAGCAAATTGATGACCGGCTTCCTCAATCAGGTTGGTATCCTGACCCATATCCTGCAACATATGCTAGTAATAAAGTCAATTAAAGTCAATACCTGATTTCTTTGCAGGGTCTCGAACGCCAGGTGTTTCTCTATGAGGATGCATGCGGCTCGAATGTCATGCTTGAAAGCCAGCTGAAAAAGGCCGAGGCCACCATCGCAGATCAACCAGCAATCGCCACCGCCAAGTCGGAGCACTACGAGGCTAAGTACAAGGCTATGACTCAAGATCACCAGTCTGTCATCCAGAAGATCACCCAGGAGGCTCAAGCTAAGTTCGACGCAACTCAGGTTCAACACGAGCAGGCCATGGCTTCATACCGGGAGAGCCTCAAGAATTCTGTCGTCATCTCCCTTCTCCAGGCCAGACTGAAAATGGCTTACGAGGCAATAGCTTTGGGCTTGCAATGCCCTTCTTGGAACACCAAGGCCTGGGAGGCGAAACTGAGAGATCTTGGGGGGATCCTGTGGAGCCTCCTGCCAAATCTGCTGCGGAAGAACCTGCTAAGATAGTGGATACTAGTGCTTCAAAGAATGCTGCTGATGATGCGGGGGCAAATGCTGGAGAAAATGCTGGTGGAGACGTCACGATGAAGGAATGAGCTGCCCCTTAAGTGCAGCAATGTGGGCGACGATGGATATACGTGCCAAGGCCGGAGCCCACTTTTTTAAATTTTATGGTTGTGGTCTGTACAAACAATTTACTTTTTCTGCTGCTGAACAATTTACATTTCCTGCACTAGAACAAAACGATGACCAAAGGTGGATGTGTCCTGTATTTCAGGATGAAACCCTTGGTCATCAGTTAGTATAATTTGTTTTGGATGATGCAATGGTTGGAGGCGGATGGGTCTTGTTTTGAGACGAAACCTTCAACCGTTGCTTAAATATGGTAAAAACTAATAGTGCTTTTGGCGGATGGGCCTCGGTTTGAGGTGAAACCAAAAGCACAACTTTTGACATGTTAATAATATAACCTCCTTTTGACTTGTTTGTTGTTGCCTTCTAATTTCTATCATGCATTTCTTAGTTTAGATTTTAGCTTTGCAAAATTTGTGCAATTATCTTTTGAAAATATCCTGATCAATATACTCAATGATATCTTATGAAGACCTTTATCAAATAGAATTTCTCAAAATCCAAACAATTTTACACAAAATTTCTAAAGAATAAAAGATAGTCTATTTTCCAAAACCTGTTTTGATAACACTTGTTTAATCAGAGTATTAATTTTCAATCCAAGTATCATTTCCCAAATATTCCAATCAAATATCCCGAAACGTATCCCAAAAACACATTTTGAAGACATATCCTAAAGATACACCCTTATCAGGATATTTTGAGCCTTAAATAGAGTTAAACAATTCATGTAAGGTTCACAAAGGAAAGATCATACCAGGAATTGAGTGTTACCCTAGTATTAAACTCCAACCCCTTTTGCGACTTCTCCCACTAAGATGTCCCTAATCCGAGACACTTAGCCCAATTTTGATCTTTTGAGCTTCACACAATTGCCTTAGAAGGAATGTCCCCTGTGCATGAAGTCTATAAGCACTTAGAAAATTTTTGAATATTAATTCCAACTGTTTAGACAATTCTTGTGTTACAAGGGTAAAACCCAAAAATATACTGGAGATAAATCCTTAGTACCCTGGGGAAAATCCCAAATTTTCATGCGCTACAGGCGGGAGTGTATAAACTCCAAGACTTAGAAAGGTGATAACCTTTAAACCTTAGAGAGGATGAAAATACCCTTTCGTGAGAGAGGGTGATCAATCCTCATATACCTTTAGGATTCAGGATATAGCCAATAGTAACGAAATTGTCAGCCACTTTTACATGAACTGGTCCCGCCACCTTGAACTATTCCCGAATAACTTGCGCTCCAGGCGGGGTGTTTAAACCCAATTCAGAAGAAAGGTGAATACCTTTAAACCTGTAAAGGGATCAGGATCCCTTAAACGTGAGAGAGGGGGCCAATCCTCTAATCTTTTGAAGTATCCTGAATGTATATCCCGGAGCTATATCCTGAAGCATATACTGCAAAACAATAGTAAGCTAAGGTGGGTGTTAGCCTGGCTAACACCCCTCCGATGCTTAAGTTAGTAATGAGTTCAAAACAATAAATAATATCAAAATTTAATAAAAGAGATAGAATCCATACCATCCTGAGTTGGAATTTAAATTCCATACTCACTTGAAATAGAGTTTTAGATGTATAGCATTCCAGGATCTTGGTAGCATATCCCCCTCCAAATTCTTGAGTCGGTATGCTCCTTTTCCTGATTCTGATTCAACCTCATAGGGTCCTTCCTATTTTGGAGCCAACTTTCCATCAGCAGGATTAGTAGTATTCTGAAAAGCCTTTCTCAATACCCAATCTCCAACTTGAAATCTTCTAGTCCTTATATTCTTGTTATATGCTTTAGATATCCTCTGTTGATATGCTGCCATCCTTAGCCTTGCTGCGTCTCTTGTCTCATCAATAGTATCCAGTTCCTGGCATAGGACTTCAGGATTCTGCTCAGGATCCCGGAGGTTGGATCTCACTGTAGGTATCACCATTTCTGTCGGGATCACCGCTTCTGCTCCAAACACCAAGGAAAACGGGGTTTGGCCAGTCGCACTTTTCACTGTCGTCCTATCAGCCCACAAAACAAAGGGTAATTCTTCTGCCCATCTTCCTTTCTTAGCCCCTAGTCTCTTTTTCAAGTTGTTGACAATTATCTTGTTTGAGGATTCTGCCTGCCCATTTGCTTGAGGATGTACCGGTGTGGATGTAATCATTTTGATTCCCCAACTCTTGCAAAAGTCAGTAGTCCTTTTACTTATAAATTGAGATCCATTGTCACAAATTATCTCAGCTAGTACTCTAAACCTAGTCAGGATATTCCTCTTTATGAAGGATACCACTTCTTGATCTCTAACCTGAACGAATGCTTCAGCTTCGACCCACTTAGAGAAATAATCGGTCATTGCCAACATGAAGACCTTTCCTCCTGGAGCCTTTGTCAATTTTCCTACTATGTCCATTCCCCATTTCATGAATGGCCAAGGGGAAGCTATAGGATAAAGTGGTTCGGCTGGCTGATGTAATATGTTACTGTGTCTTTGACATGCATCACATCTTCGAGCATATTCTGCAGCATCTTTTCTCCTCGTCGGCCAATAATATCCTGTTCTTAACGCCTTTGAGAACAATGACCTGCCCCCAGTATGGTTACCACAATCCCCTTCGTGTATATCCTGAAGCACTTCCTTAGTTTCGGGATCCTCTAAGCACCTCAGATATGGTCCTGCAAGAGATTTCTTATACAATACATTATTTATAATAGTGAATCGTGATACCTTCATTCTAAGGGCCTTAGGATTCTCATCCTTTGGGATGTGTCCATCCTTGAGATATCTTATAATTGGAACCATCCAGGACTTGGGATCCTTCTCAGGATACTCATCAGGATCCTGAATACTTAGTACTTCCTTATCCTGAGGATTCATCGCAGGATATAAGATATGTAACATTGGTATTCGGGTTCCTTCCGGTATCCTGACTGATGATCCTAGATTCGCCAAGGCATCAGCTTCAGCATTATCCTCTCTTAGTACCTGTTCAAGTGTGAAAATATCGAAATATCCTGCTAATTTTTTGAGAATTTAGAGATACTCGATTAACTTCTCCCCCTTTAACTGCACAGGATCCATTAAAATGATTAGTGATTAACAAGGAGTCAACATATACTTTCAAATTCTTGATACTTATATTTTTAGCCAACTCTAATCCTGCAATTAAAGCCTCATATTCTGCTTCATTATTAGTAGCAGGAAATTCACACTTAACAGCCTGGGGTAATATGTCCCCTTGTGGCGATTTTAGTAGCATACCTAAACCTACACCTCTTACATTAGATGCACCATCAGTATATAATGTCCAGGATTCTAAGTTTTTTCCTAGCTGCTGTACTTCTAAGTCTACTTCATTTTGAATATCACTACTGAAATCAGCCACAAAGTCTGCTAGAGCCTGAGACTTTATAGCATTTCTAGGTTCATATACTAGATCAAAGGCACTTAATTTTACTGACCACTTAGCCATCCTACCTGACATTTCGGGTTTCCTAAGCACATTTTTAACAGGATAATTAGTTTTAACATGAATCCTATGTGTCTCAAAATAATGTCTAAGTTTTGTTGATGCCATAACTAGGGCTAATATCAGTTTCTCTAAGTGAGAATACCTAGTTTCAGCATCTAATAAACTTTTACTAACATAATAAACAGGATACTGCTGACCTTCATGATCCTTTACAAGGACATCACTTACTGCATTCCCTGATGCTGCAAGATACAAGGATAATGGTTCGCCATCCTCAGGTTCATCAATAAGGGTGCAGTTGAAAGATACTGCTTCAAATCCTGCAAGGCTGCTTCATGCTTTGCTCCCCATTCAAACTTCTTATTCTTCTTGAGGATTGTTAGGGGAGGATTTTCTAACAATTAGTGATCCTTACTTGTTATCCTGATTAATGATCCTTATTTCTGTGACAGATAGTGATCCTCAGAAGAGCTTCAGGATCAGGATCATGGATCACCTTAAGGATCCTCATACTAACGATTGTTTATTTGTGTTTCGTATTATTTCGCAGGTGTGACAAGCTTGACTTGGTCTTGGCAACGTTACTATGGAATATTCCACGGGTATTTCGCACACGTTTGACTGGAAATGGACGTTGTGGAGAACGTGGGAGCTTGGCACAAAAGTCGGATAGTTTGTTATTGTAGCTAACTTCTATTTTTAAAGGGGTGACGAGCTAGAATTAGAACACTTAGCCATTTTCAGCTACACACACTCTCATATAATCGCACTCTTGAAGCTCTCGACGAACACTTATTAGTTTTCACTCACTTTTACACAATTCACCATAGTGATCCTTGTACCTAGCTCGTTACTATCCGAAGTTGTAAACGTTTATTCATTTATTTGAGCCTGGTGATCGGTAGTTTCCATCACCCGGGGTTTTTTGTGCCGGAGATCAACTCTTGATCAAGGGCTTTTTCCCCGTATAAATCCTTGTGTCATTTGTGCAATTTACATTGAAGTGATCCTTGTCATTGTTCTACATTTTAAGCATCATACCCCGTAACAGAGAGTTTGGTTGCATTATCCTCATCAGATTTTTTGACCAAAACAGTTTGGCGCCCACTGTGGGGCAATTGGTGCTTCACTCTTAGAAAATTTCGTATTTCTGTGCTCATTTCAGTTCACTACAACCAAGCAAATGGCTTCCTCAGCGAAGAATGCTTCAAATTTGATGCCCTCATTCACTTCTTCACAAGGCGTTCCCCCTTTGCCTCCACCACCTTCTGGATCCCAGAAGAATGCTGAGAATGCTGCGAAGAAACCAACTCCCATTTTCTCAAAACCTCCAACTTCTTCTGCTTCTTACACTCCCACTACTAGTGACATGTTTACTTTGATTTTGCAGATGAAGGATCATATACAGCAACAGGATAAGACCAATGAAAGGATTCTCAAAGAAATCGGAGATCTCAAGAAACAAAAGAAAACGGCAGAGGATCATTCCCCACTGGTGCCAAAATCTTTGAATTTTGATACTCCGGTGATTACTTCTCAGCCATCAGTGGTTCCAGATATTCAATATGTGGGTGGACCGAAAGGAGTGCACTACGGAACAACAACAGTGACCCAGGCATCAGGTTCATATTTCCAGCCAGCAGGATCCTATCCTCAGCATATGGGACCCTTCATGACTTCAGGAGGATATTCGGGAGCGCAGCAGATTCAAGGATCTTCCTTTGTTCCAGGATCATTCCAGGTTCAAGGATCCTCCTTTGTTCCAGGATCATCCCAGGTTCAAGGATCCTCCTTTGTTCCAGGATCATCCCAGGTTCAAGGATCCTCCTTTGTTCCAGGATCATCCCAGGTTCAAGGATCCTCCTTTGTTCCAGGATCGTCCCAGTTTCAGGGATCCTTCCAGATGCCAGGATCCTTGAGGAGTTTGCAAACAGGAAGTTCAGATGTCCATCAGGGAGATTTTATTCCAATGCAGACCAATGCTTCTACTGGTCCCTCGATCATTCCAGAGCCCCAACAATATGGATTAACATCCATTCTTCCTAATTTGAATCCGATGGGAGGTAACACTTTTAATAATTCTTATACTACTAACCATGGTCTTATGCAGGATCCAGGTATCAATCATGCCATGGCCAGAGAATTGCAAAAGCTAAAGGATATAATATCAAGTGTTGGTCAAACCTATCCCAGAGATTGCAGATGGGAGCCACAAGATATCTCGTTTTGCACCACCAATCTGTGATGCTGAGATACCCAAGAGGTTCCATGTGCCAACAATGAAGCTGTATGATGGTTCGACGGATCCTGAAGAACACATAGCACAATACAGGGAGAGGATGGAGATCAATCCAATCCCAGAAAGGTTAAAGGAAGCATGCCTGTGCAAGGGATTCGGATCCACTCTTACTGGATCAGCTCTCAAATGGCTGCTAAGTCTTCCCCCCTACTCTATTACCTCATTTGCTAATCTAGTTAACCTGTTTAATAATCAGTTTTCTTGTAGTAGAAAATTTGAACGATTAACTAGTGATCTATATAGGATAACCCAGGGTCATAATGAATCATTAAGGGATTACATTACCAAATTCAGTAAAGAATCCTTAGACATTCCTAACTTAGATATAGCCACGGCTGTTGAGGCCTTTAAAATGGGATTGCTTAGGGATTCGTCGTTCTATGATGATCTTGTTATGACACCATGCAGGAACTTAGATGAGGTAAGAACCCGAGCACTTAGGTTCATTCGGCTAGAGGATGACAAGAGGATCCAGGAGAGGTTAGCAGGATCCTCAAAGCAAGATAAGCAAGGATCCTCATTCAGGAACAACAAGTTCAGATCCTACAACAGATCTGATAACCAGAACGTGCATTCTGTTGATCAAGAAGAGGACGATGAGGATTATCCTCCAATTTCTGAATATTGTTTTTCTGTTGATAACAATGAACTAATCCTTGCGATGCAGAATCTAGGTGATAAAGCTAGATGGCCCAGAAAAAATGATAGGCCAGCTGCAACTAAGGATAAATCAAAGTGGTGTGCATACCATGAAGATTTTGGGCATCTCACAGAAGAATGCATTGCACTAAGAAAGGAAATTGGATACTTGTTGAGCAAGGGGCATCTAAAAGAATTGTTGGGAAGAAAAAAGTCAAGGACTCAGGATCCTGAAAGGATCCCTGAGAAGGCTCCAGCCCCTCCAGCAGATGCACAAGTAATAAACTTCATTTCTGGAGGATCAGACATTTGTGGCACATCCTTCTCAGCAGCTAAAAGGCATGCAAAGGAAACTAAAATGGATAATGGAGAAAGACCCGTTCGAACATCAAGTGTCTCCGAAGGAAAAGTCATAACCTTTGATGAGGATGATCGTGTTGATATCCAGGATCCTCATCACGATGGTTTAGTTATTACTCTTTTCATTTCTAACCATTTTGTCCGCAGGATCCTTATAGACGGAGGAAGTTCAGTGAACATTATCCAGCTTGATGTTCTAAAGAAGATGGGTATCCCTGAATCAGATATCATACCAAGATCCTCCGTGCTCGTGGGATTTAGTGGCGAAACTAAGAATACCCTGGGGGACATTAAACTCCCAATATACATCGAAGGCCTACACTCTTATAAAAAATTTTGTGTTATTGACTGTTTATCTTGTTGTAATGTTATCCTTGGCAGGCCCTGGATACACGATATGAAGGCAGTCCCATCTACCTACCATCAATGTGTGAAGCTCCCTAGTCCTTGGGGAATAGTGAAGATTGATAGTGATCAGCAGGAGGCTAAGAATTGCTATAATTCATCGATGAAACCAGCCTCGAAGTCAAGGGAGCAATAGCAATCAAAGTATCCTCCAAGGGATGTCTTGGAGGCAAGAGAGCAGGATGTGGTAGAAGTCCTCATGGATCCTGATGATCCTGAATCCAAAATCTATATCGGATCAGGGATCCTTGGCGGTATGAAGGAAGACCTCATATCCTTCCTCAAAAGGAGAAAGACTACATTTGCATGGAAACACGAAGACATGACTGGTATATCTAAAGATGTAATCACTCACAAACTTGGCATTGATAGGTCCTTCAAACCAATCCATCAAAGGAGAAGAAAGTTTGCACCGGAAAGGAATGCCATTATCCAAGAAGAGGTAGAGAAGTTGCTCCGGGCAGGTATGATTAGAGAGGTCAAATATCCAAGATGGTTGGCCAATGTGGTTGTTGTTCAAAAGAAAAACGGAAAGTGGAGGGTATGTGTCGATTTTACCGATTTAAATAAGGCATGTCCCAAGGATCCTTTCCCATTACCCCACATTGACTCCATGGTGGATGCAACTGCGGGTCATGAACTGTTAACTTTTATGGATGCTTCATCTGGATTTCAACAAATCCAAATGGAACCATCCGACCAAGAGGATACAGCCTTCATGACTCCAACTGGTATATACTGCTATATTGCTATGCCGTTCGGACTAAGAAATGCAGGTGCAACATATCAAAGGCTGGTGAATATGATGTTCAAGGATCAGATTGGACAAACTATGGAGGTTTACATAGATGATATGGTGGTAAAATCCATAAACGCTGAGGATCACCTAAGGGACTTGGAGGAAGCATTCGATATCCTTGACAAATATAACATGAAACTTAATCCTTCAAAATGTCACTTTGGTGTTAAAGCAGGTAAATTCTTAGGATATATGGTGACAAAGAGAGGCATTGAAGCTAGCCCGGAACAAATCAAAGCAATAGTGAACATCAAATTTCCGGCCAATGCTAAGGATGTTCAAAGGCTAACAGGCAGGATAGCAGCTTTAAACAGATTTATATCCAAATCCTCAGAGAAGTGCAAAGAATTCTATGATATCCTAAGGAAGAACAAGAAATTTGAGTGGACTGAGAAGCATGAAAATGCTTTAAGAGCCCTCAAAGATTACCTATCCTCAACCCCGGCCTTGATGAAACCAGAAAAAGGCGATGTGCTATCCTTGTATCTTGCAGTATCCTCAAAAGCAGTAAGTGCGGTCCTTGTTAAGGATCATGAAGGTACACAACATCCTGTCTATTATGTAAGTAAAAGTTTACTTGATGCCGAATCCAGGTATTCACACCTTGAAAAGCTTATTCTTGCATTAATTATGGCATCTACTAAGTTGAGACATTATTTTGAAACTCATGTTATTGTTGTTAAAACTAATTTTCCAATTAAGAATGTCCTCAGGAAACCAGAGATGTCAGGAAGGATGGCTAAGTGGGCAGTGAAGCTAAGTGCATATGATATAAGATATGAGCCTAGGACAACCATCAAATCCCAAGCATTAGCTGACTTTGTGGCTGATTTCAGTAGTGATTTACAAAAAGAAGCTGAGTTAGAAGTCCAGCAGTTAGAGGAGACCAAGGATCCTTGGATACTCTATACTGATGGATCCTCAAATGTCAAAGGCACAGGGCTTGGAATACTACTAAAATCGCCACAGGGGGACATAATACCCCACTCTATAGCTTGTGAGTTCCAAACCACTAACAATGAGGCTGAATATGAAGCCTTAATTGCTGGTTTGCAAATTGCAAAGCATATGGGGATCAGGTATCTTGAAGTACATGTAGATTCATTGTTAATTACAAACCACTTTAATGGATCCTATGCTGTTAAAGGTGAAAAGCTAACCAAATATTTAGAGATAGTAAAAAATTTGGCACTCTCTTTTGTTTCCTTTAGTTTGACGCAGGTACCAAGGGAAGAAAATACAGAAGCTGATGCATTGGCTAACTTAGGATCATCCTTGAAGATTCATGAGGATATCAAGATCCCTATTATCCATATCCTAACCCCGGCTATCGAGGATCATGTGGCTATGGAGATAGGAAATGATTCTGCAATTATCCCTAGTGAGGATACTCAATCCCATTCAGGATCAGGATCATGGATCTCACCAATCATGAGATACTTACAACATGGAGAGATTCCTACAGGAGAAAACCCTAGGGCTTTCAAAATTAAGGTATCTCAATTCACAATTTTAAATAATATGTTGTATAAACGATCTCTTGCAGGACCATACTTGAGATGCATTGAGGATCCTGAAATCCAAGAGGTTTTAAAAGACTTCCATGAAGGAGATTGTGGAAACCATACTGGGGGCAGGGCATTATTCTCAAGGATCCTAAGGACAGGATACTACTGGCCAACCATGAAAAGAGATGCTGTGGAGTATGCTAAGAGATGTGATCCTTGTCAGAGACACAACAATATCCTTCATCAACCAGCTGAATTATTGCACCCTATATCCTCCTCTTGGCCATTTATGAGATGGGGTATGGATATAGTTGGTAAGCTCCCTAAGGCACCTGGTGGAAAAGTATTCATGCTTGCTATGACTGATTACTTCTCCAAGTGGATAGAGGCTGAAGCTTTTGCCCAAGTCAGAGAAAAGGAAGTTATATCCTTCATTAAAAGAAATATTATAACTAGATTTGGAATTCCTTCTGAAATTATATGTGATAATGGTTCCCAATTTATTGGGGGCAGAACCACTAACTTTTGTGACAGTTGGGGGATTAAGATGATAACATCAACGCCAGTCCACCCACAAGCTAATGGTCAAGCAGAATCATCCAACAAGATCATCATCAATAATTTGAAGAAGAAGCTTGGATCCAAGAAAGGGAAATGGGCAGAAGAACTACCCTATGTGCTTTGGGCTGATAGGACAACCCCTAAGAATGCTACTGGTCAAACGCCATTCTCTTTGGTATTTGGGGCAGAATCAGTGATCCCAACAGAAATGGTGGTTCCAACTGCTAGAACAAGTACTCGTGATCCTGAAGAAAATGATGAGAACTTGGCTCAAGACCTGGATACTATTGAAGAAATCAGGGATATGGCTAGGATAAGGATGGCCAGTTATCAACAAAGAATGGCTGGTGCTTACAACAAAAATGTCAGGATCAGGAAGTTTCAAGTTGGAGATATGGTATTAAGGAAAGCATTTCAGAATACCACCAATCCTGCTGATGGAAAATTGGCTCCACAATGGGAAGGCCCTTATTTGATTGAAGCTGAAGCAGGAAAGGGGGCATATAGATTGCTAACCATGGAAGGTGATTTGCTACCAAGAGCTTGGAATGCTGTCCACTTGAAGAAATATTTCATGTGAGCAGGATCCTCATGGCACAGATGATCCTCACGTTAGGGGTATCCTTGAAGGATCCTTAAAGTATCGATGATCCTTACTTTGGTAATATCCTAATCTTAAACTATTTCATTTCTTTATTTTCTCATATACGGATAAGGATCATTTGTCCTTTATGCATCTCTCACGTGATTTTAAGTTTTGAAAGTTCAGGTATCCTTAGCATAACATTGGTTATCTGCAGAAGCAATCCGTTCCTTGGGTTTAACCCCAGTTATTAGGGCTTGACCCCAGTTCCGCCTGTAGCGCATGATGATCCTGGTATAGTTCAAGGCAGTGGGACCAGTACTCGCTTTAGGGGCTGATAATTCCATTGTACTGGCTATGCCTAGGATCCTACGTATAATGGTAGACGTACCATACATCCGTTCCTAAGGTTTCTAACGTTTTCACGTTAGCTAAGGTTTTGGCATTTTCATGTCACTAAGTTTGGATAGTCGCCAGTTAGGGCCATACTCCAGTTTACATACGATCCTTGGGCTTGTCCCCAGTTATCCTTGGGCTTGTCCCCAGTTATCCTTGGGCTTGTCCCCAGTTGCTAACTCTTATCTTATATTGGCTTAGTCCCAAGTTATGATCTATTTCAGGTCCTTGAAGATAAGCAACTAGGGATCCTTGATCCTTACTTCTCTCTAAGGTTTATCTTATAGTTATCCTTATTATGGTTAGGATCCTAACTTGGACCCTCAGGTATGATCCTTAACTATTTTTAATCCTATTCATTATTTATTTGAATAACCCTTAAAATTTGACAACTAGACTTGTGATCCTTAAAACATATTGCTTTTTGGGATTCTTTAACTATAGGATATTTGATCATGGATCATGTCCTAAATATTTTCAATATGACTTATTCAAAATTGTTTATTCAATAAATGTGCATTAAAACAAAGGAGAATTAAAGAAACAAAAGGATAACAACACAAGATAAGCGACAAAAGGTTAAGATTTTATTTATTAACAAAAGACTAACCCTTAAAAGGTTGTCAAAATTACCTACCCCGAGCATCTACCAGCAAAACGTGGCCCGTCCGCTGGGGTAGGTAAAGGGTGTCCATGATAATAAGTTCAAAAGTAGTGCAGGAATATAAAGGCGGCAGGATCACAATGGCTTCATCCCCCAAACAGAGGATCCCTCCACCATTTGCAATCCTGCCTATTGTCCAAAGGATCATACATGATCCTTAATCCTAAAAACTATTGTTCAGTACAAACCATTAAATTGTTCAACAAAACAACCATCAAACTAAAAAATTGGGCTCCGGCTATGTCTAGAAGTTTCCATCATCGCCCAATCATGCAGCCTAAACCTTCGCTGCATTACCACCTCCAGCTCCACTTGTTTCACCACCTTCACCCTTGCCTCCAGCCTCGATTGTCAGAATCTCTTCAACCTCCTCAGCCTCTTCATCGTCCAGTTCAGCCAGCCTTGCCTTCCAGCCTTCAACATCCCAGGTGCTCTTATCAAAAGCAGGATCCTGAGCTTCCAAGGCCATTTGCAGCTTGGTCTTATACATTGCTATGGCGGCAGAGATTTTGGCGTCTTCAGTGATCTCATGCTTCTCATAGTCAACATTGACCAGCACCTTGGCCGTCTCCTGTTTGGCATCCCGGACTTCCTTCTGAAGATCAGCAATTTTGAGGTCCTTTAGCAATGCAACCTGCTGGAGGTCGGCAATCTTCCTATCCTGATCCTCAACGTGGCCAACATAATCCTCAATCTCAGAGAATTTCTGCAAAAGGGATAAAAGATAAGGTCAGGACTAAGTGATCCTCAAATCAACAGGATATATCAGCAGGATATATCAGCAGGATATGTCAACAGGATATACGAGCAGAGACAGTGATCCTTACCTCATTGAAGTACTCGAGGAATTGGTGGCGGATCAGAGGTAGACCCTGCAGATCCTCAGCTTCAGAGGCCTTTCTCTTCTTGATTCCCTTTCCTTTGAGGGGTGCCTTGGGGACCGAAGCCGTCGGACTGGTAGGAGCTTTTCTCTTGGAGGATCTGACGGTGGTGAGATCAGTGACATTGAACTTTGAAGCAGACTTGGTGGATTTTCCAGCACCTACACAACCAAAACAAGATAAGTATCTTCACTTAACTTATATTTCACTATTTATTTAAATTTTAAACAAGGATACTTACTTGACATCGTGACAGAGCCTGAGGATACCTCCTGTGAATCTTAGGTTGTTGTCTTGAAAGATCTTGTTTCAGGATCAAGTTTCTTGAAAGAGATGAGTCTCTCTTTAGCAGCAGGAGACAGTCTGAGATGTGAGACAGTGATAGCTGCATAACAAGAAAGCAAAAATATATAAGTGATCCTTACATCAAAAGAAAGTTTCTGGTGATCCTTTTCAGGATCCTCCACCCTACCATGGGTAGCCCATTTCTTGGGTAGATCCTTTCCATCCTCAATAGAATCTCTCTTGACGAAAAAGAAACGCCGCTTCCAATTAGCATCGTTCTTGGTGGCTTTGAAGATCGGGTGTTCCTTACCAGGCTTACGTTTAAACAAATAACGATGAGAACCAAAGGTAGTAAGATCATACAGCTCTCCCAGCTCTGACATTCCTAGGTCTATTCCTTCCTGCTCGATGATCCTTTCAAGGGTATACAAAACCCTCCAAATCATCGGCATGGCTTGGATATAAGAGATGCCGGTTAGAGAAAAGAAAGATTGGGTGAAGGCTGGGAAAGGATATGTATAGCCTATGGTGAACGGAGTGACAGGAAAAGCAACCCACTTGTCGGAGATATGATCACTCAGGGCATTGGGATCAAAAGGTCTAAACTCGGTGTTCGCCGGGAAGCAGTGGCGGATCCTATCAATCTGTGCATCATTGAAACAGCATCGTTCTTTAATGGAATCTTCGATGATCCCCTGGCTTTTCGGAGGGCTGTTTTTCGGGTGATCCTTAGCTGGGGAGTTTCGGAGCAACATCTTTGATGGAATGATGGAAAGAAATGAAAACAGAGCAAGAGAAGGAAGAAGATGAAGAGAGAATACCTGATTATCTTCGGAATGCAGTTATAAAGGGAGTCTCTCTGAAATTTTAAATGCAATCGATCCTATCTCTATCTCCTATTTATAATCATGATTGTGCAGGGTTGTCACTTCTGTGACGTCATGGTTGCAACGGATAGTTCAACAATAACGGCTATATTTACGATAGTTAGTTGCGGATAAGATCAAGAAAACATAACTCGCTCATTTTACATATCACTCCTTATATTTTGGGGGCAATTGTTAAGGGAGGATTTTCTAACAATTAGTGATCCTTACTTGTTATCCTGATTAATGATCCTTATTTCTGTGACAGATAGTGATCCTCAGAAGAGCTTCAGGATCAGGATCATGGATCACCTTAAGGATCCTCATACTAACGATTGTTTATTTGTGTTTCGTATTATTTCGCAGGTGTGACAAGCTTGACTTGGTCTTGGCAACGTTACTATGGAATATTCCATGGGTATTTTGCACACGTTTGACTGGAAATGGACGTTGTGGAGAACGTGGGAGCTTGGCACAAAAGTCGGATAATTTGTTATTGTAGCTAACTTCTATTTTTAAAGGGGTGACGAGCTAGAATTAGAACACTTAGCCATTTTCAGCTACACACACTCTCATATAATCGCACTCTTGAAGCTCTCGACGAACACTTATTAGTTTTCACTCACTTTTACACAATTCACCATAGTGATCCTTGTACCTAGCTCGTTACTATCCGAAGTTGTAAACGTTTATTGATTTATTTGAGCTTGGTGATCGGTAGTTTCCATCACCCGGGGTTTTTTGTGCCGAAGATCAACTCTTGATCAAGGGATTTTTCCCCGTATAAATCCTTGTGTCATTTGTGCAATTTACATTGAAGTGATCATTGTCATTGTTCTACATTTTAAGCATCATACCCCGTAACAGAGAGTTTGGTTGCATTATCCTCATCAGATTTTTTGACCAAAACAAGGATATCATAAAATTCCTTGCACTTTTCCGAGGATCTTGAAATAAATCTGTTCAATGCTGCTACTCGACCTGTTAACCGTTGAACATCCTTCATATTTGAAGGTGACTTAATATCCAAGATAGCTTTAATCTGCTCTGGGCTTGCCTCTATCCCTCTTTTAGTCACCATATATCCTAGAAACTTTCCTGCCCCCACTCCGAAATGGCACTTAGCAGGATTTAGCTTCATGTTATACTGATCCAGGATATCAAATGCTCCCTTGATATCCCGGAGGTGATCCTCAGCCTTTTTAGACTTTACAACCATGTCGTCGATGTATACCTCCATAGTGTCCCCCAGCTTGTCTTTAAACATCATGTTCACCAATCTCTGATATGTTGCACCTGCATTTTTCAAACCAAAGGGCATAGCAGTATAACAATAAATACCTGTGGGTGTCATGAAAGCAGTATCCTCCTGATCAGAGGGTTCCATTTGGATTTGCTGAAATCCTGAAGAGGCATCCATGAAGGTTAACATCTCGTGGCCAGCGGTAGCATCCACCATTGAATCAATATGAGGTAGAGGAAACGGGTCTTTGGGACAAGCTTTATTCAAGTCGGTGTAATCCACACATACTCTCCATTTCCCGTTTTTCTTTTGCACCACAACCACATTAGCTAGCCATTTGGGAAACTTCACTTCCCTAATCATCTTGCTCTTTAGTAGCCTTTCGACTTCCTCTTGGATGATTATATTTCGTTCCAGAGCAAATTTCCTTCTCTTTTGTTGGATAGGCTTGAATGACCTGTTAATACCAAGCTTATGTGTTATAATATCCTTTGAAATACCTGTCATATCCTCGTGCTTCCACGCGAACGTTGACATCCTGCATTTCAAAAAATTAGTTAATTGATCTTCAATATCTTGAGGGATATTGGTTCCTACGAGCACCGAGATATCTGGATTATCCTGATCCAGGATAATTTTCTTTACATCCTGCTCCGAAGCCTCCACAATATCCTGGGCCCGCATCTTTAATTGCTATGCTGCATTTGGCTTGGTTGAGGATTTCATTGAGGATGAGTAACATTCCTTCGCCTCCTGCTGATCACTATTAACCTTGACAACCCCCCAAGGGGTAGGGATCTTGATGCACTGATGATAAGTCGATGGCACAGCCTTCATATCATGGATCCATGGCCTGCCTTGTATGATGTTATAGCAGGATAGGGAGTCCATCACACAGAAACGTTGTATTGAGTTGACCCCTTCAACATATACTGGTAACTTTATCTCTCCCACTGTGTTCCTAGCCTCTCCACTGAACCCAACAAGCACGGTGGATTTTGAAGTAATATCCATTGGAGATACATTCATTCTTTTCAAAGTTTCTAGTTGGATTATGTTGACAGAGCTGCCATTATCCACCAATATCCTGCGTACAAAATGGTTAGCCACGTATAATGTTATTACGAGAGCATCATGGTGAGGATCCTGGACAGTATCCCTGTCATCACTGTCGAAAGTGATCACTTTATCAGTTGTGAGGGTAGCCATCCTGGCTGGTTTATCTCCCCTCTCGGTCTTAGCTTCCTTTGCATGTCTCTTGGCTGTGGAATATGAGGTCCCGCAAATATCGGACCCTCCTGAAATAAAGTTGATTATTTTGGCATCTGCTGGGGGTGATGATGCTCGTTCAGGATCCTTCTTAGGATCCTGCCCTTTATTCTTCTTTCTTCCCAACAGATCCTTTAGATATCCCTTGCTCAGTAGGTAGCTTATTTCTTTCCTTAGAGCAATGCATTCCTCGGTAATATGCCCGAAATCCTCGTGAAAGGCACACCATTTGGACTTATCCTTCCAATCAGCTTTTTGTTGATTTTTGCGAGGCCACCTGGCTTTGTCTCCCAAACCCTGCATAGCATACATTAATTCAGGTATATTAACGGAAAAACAATATTCAGACAACTCAGGATACTCCTCAGGATCCTCATCTTCAACAGCGTTGACTTTTTTGGTATCATTTCTGTTAGGGGAGGATTTCTTAACGACCTGTGATCCTCAATTACTATTGGGTTTGGTGATCCTTACTTCTGATTGACTTAGTGATCCTCAGAAGTGTTTCAGGATTAGGATCATGGATCATCTTAAGGATCCTTATACTAACGATTGTCTACTTTGAATATGGTATTGTTTTGCAGGAGTACGAGCTTGGACTTGGTCTTGGCGATATTCCTGGAGCATATTCCATAGCTTATTCCGCACGTGCTTAACTGAAGTGGATGTTATGGAGTTCGTTGAGGAGTTGCATGAAATGCGGAATGTTTGTTAGCTTAGATATTTTTCCATTTTTAAACGGGGTAGCGAGCTATATAGAAACACTTGGCTATTTTTGGCTACATACACACTCATACAACTGCTCTCACCTGTTCTCGTTAATTCACTTGGCGATTACACACTTTTTTACACAATACACTATAGTGATCCTTGTACTTAGCTCGCTATCATCCAAAGTTGTAATACATTCATTGTTTAATTTGAGTTGGTGATCGGTAGTTTCCATCACCCGAGGTTTTTTATGCCGGAGATCATTCATTGATCAAGGGCTTTTTCCTCGTATAAATCTTTGTGTCACTTGTTCATTTCATTTCTGAGTGATCCTTATTGTTGTTCATCAATTCAAGCATCATACCTCACAACAGAAAGTTTGGTTGCATTGTCATTGCTTGATTTTTGACCAAAACAGTTTGGCGCCCACCGTGGGGCAATTGGTGCTTCATTCCTAAGAAAATTCATACTTTTGTGGTCATTTCGGTTCGTTGCAACCAGGCAGATGGCTTCCTCAATGAAGAACACTTCAAGCTTAATGCCGTCATTCAGTTCTTCACAAGGCGTTCCTCCTTTGCCTCTACCACCTTCTGGATCCCAGAAGAATGCTGAGAATGCTGCGAAGAAACAAACCCCCATTTTCACAAAACCACCAACTTCTTCTGTTTCAACTAATCCTACTACTAATGATCTTTATGCTCTGATTTTGCAGATGAGGAATCATGCACAAGAGCAGGACAAAACCAACGAAAGGATCCTCCGAGAGATCGCTGAGATCAAGAAACAGAAGAAATCAGTGGAGGATCACTCTCCTCTGATGCCAAGGTCGCTGAACTTCGACACTCCAGTCATAACTTCCCAGCACTCAGCAGCCCCGGATGTGCAATACTTGGGTGGATTACCAGGAAGACGTCAGGGAACAACAATAATGAGTCAGGCATTTGGCTCTCACTACCAGCCACAAGGATCCTTCAGCTCAGGAGGATATTTGGGAATGCATGCAGTTCAAGGATCCTCCCAGGTCCAAGGATCCTCCCAGGTCCAAGGATCCTCCCAGGTCCAAGGATCCTCCCAGGTCCAAGGATCCTCCCAGGTCCAAGGATCCTTCCCGATCCAAGGATCCTCCCGTGTCCTAGGATCCTCTGTGGTTCCAGGATCCTTTCAGGTCCAAGGATCATCTCAACTTCAAGAATTCAACGTCTTTCAGGATCAAGGATTCTTGAGAAGTATGCAGCCCCAGAGCTCGGATGTTCATCAGGGAGACTTCATACCAATGCAAACCATTGCTTCATCTGGTCCTTCGATCATACCAGAGTCCCGCCAATATGGATACACATCTGGAATTCCAAACATGAATCCCGTGGGAGGTAACACTTTCAATAATTCATACAACACTAACCATGGCTTAATGCAGGATACATGTATCAATCAGGCTATGGCCAGGGAGTTACAGAAGCTCAAGGATATGATATCCAGTGTTCCAGGAGTGGTTAAACCCATTCCTGAAATTGCAGATGGTAGCCATAGGATATCTCGTTTTGCACCACCCTTATGTGATGCTGAGATACCCAAAAGATTCCAGATACCATCCATGAAACTGTATGATGGTTCAACGGATCCAGAGGAGCATGTAGCTCAATACAGGGAGAGGATGGAGATCAATCCAATTCCTGAAAGGTTAAAAGAAGCATGTCTATGCAAGGGATTTGGATCCACACTCACAGGATCTGCTCTTAAATGGCTGCTAAGTCTTCCCCCTTACTCTATTACTTCATTTGCTAATCTAGTTAATTTGTTTAATAGTCATTTTTCTTGTAGTAGGAAATTTGAACGATTAACTAGTGATTTATATAGGGTAACTCAAGGTCAAAATGAATCACTTAGAGATTACATCACTAAGTTTAGTAAAGAATCCTTAGATATTCCTAACTTGGATATTGCCATGGCTGTAGAAGCCTTTAAAATGGGATTGCTTAGGGATTCATTGTTCTATGATGATCTTGTTATGACACCTTGCAGGAATCTTGATGAAGTAAGAACCAGGGCCCTTAGGTTTATCCGCTTAGAGGATGACAAAAGGATCCAGGATAGATTGACAGGATCCTCAAAATAGGAGAAGCAAGGATCCTACTTCAGGAATAACAAATCAAAGTCTTATAATAGATCTGATAACCAGAACGTGCATGCAGTGGAACAAGAAGAGGATGATGAGGATTATCCTCCTATTTCTGAATACTGTTTTTCTGTTGATAACAATGAACTAATCCTTGCGATGCAGAATCTAGGTGAGAAAGCTAGGTGGCCAAGAAAGAGTGATAAACCAGCTACTACAAAGGATAAATCCAAGTGGTGTGCTTATCATGAGGATTTTGGGTCTCTCACTGAAGAGTGCATTGCACTGAGAAAGGAAATTGGTTACTTGTTGAGCAAGGGGCATTTGAAAGAGCTTTTGGGACGAAAGAAGTCAAGGATCCAGGATCCTGAAAGGATCCCGGAAAGGGCCCCTGCTCCTCCAGCAGATGCGCAAGTCATAAACTTCATATCCGGTGGATCAGACATTTGTGGTACCTCCTTTTCAGCAGCAAAAAGACATGCTAAGGAAACCAAGATGGATAATGGAGACAGACCCGTCCGGACCTCCGTTGTTACCCAGGATAAAGTTATAACCTTTGATGAGGATGATCGTGTTGATGTCCAGGATCCTCATCACAATGGTGTTGTAATTACATTGTTTATTTCTAACCACTTTGTTCGCAGGATCCTTATAGATGGAGGAAGCTCTGTGAACATCATTCAGCTTGATGTCCTCAAGAAGATGAATATCCCGGAGTCTGACATTATCCCAAGATCCTCAGTACTTGTGGGATTCAGTGGAGAAACTAAGAATACATTGGGGGACATCAAACTCCCAATCTATATTGAAGGATTGCATTCTTATCAAAAGTTTTGTGTTATAGACTGCTTATCATGTTGTAATGTTATCCTTGGCAGGCCGTGGATACATGACATGAAGGCAGTCCCATCCACCTATCATCAGTGTGTAAAGCTTCCAAGTCCATGGGGAGTTGTGAAAATTGAGAGTGATCAACAAGAGGCTAAGAATTGTTATACATCCTCAATGAAGCCAGCCTCAAGACCAAGGGAGCAATAGCAATTAAAGTATCCTTCAAGAGATGTCTTGGAGGCAAGAGAACAGGATTTGAAAGAAATCCTCATGGATCCTGAGGATCCTGAATCCAAGATCTTTATAGGATTAGGGATCCTTAGTGACATCGAACAGGAGCTAGTATCCTTCCTTAAGAGAAGGAAATCCACCTTTGCCTGGAAACATGAAGACATGACAGGTATATCTAAGGATATAATTACTCACAAACTTGGCATTGACAGGTCATTCAAGCCAATTCATCAAAAGAGGAGGAAGTTTGCACCTGAAAGGAATGCTATTATCCAGGAAGAGGTAGACAAACTACTTCGGGCAGGTATGATTAGAGAGGTTAAGTATCCAAGATGGTTAGCCAATGTGGTTGTTGTTCAAAAGAAAAATGGAAAGTGGAGGGTATGTGTCGATTTTACTGACTTAAACAAGGCATGTCCCAAGGATCCTTTCCCATTACCCCACATTGACTCCATGGTGGATGCTACCGCGGGTCATGAGTTGTTGACTTTTATGGATGCTTCGTCTGGATTTCAACAAATTCAGATGGAACCATCTGATCAAGAGGATACAGCCTTTATGACCCCAACTGGTATATACTGTTATATCGCTATGCCATTTGGATTAAGGAATGCAGGTGCTACTTATCAAAGGCTTGTCAATATGATGTTCAAGGAGCAAATTGGACACACTATGGAAGTCTATATAGATGACATGGTGGTCAAGTCCAAGAAAGCTGAGGATCACCTTAAAGACTTGGAGGAAGCATTCAATATCCTTGATAAATTTAATATGAAACTAAATCCTTCCAAGTGTCATTTTGGTGTTAAGGCAGGTAAATTCTTAGGCTATATGGTGACAAAGAGGGGCATTGAAGCAAGTCCAGAACAAATCAAGGCTATTGTGAATATCAAATCTCCTGCCAATGCTAAAGATGTGCAAAGATTGACAGGCAGGATCGCGACCTTGAACAGATTCATATCCAAATCCTCAGAAAAGTGCAAGGAATTCTATGACATACTGAGGAAGAACAAGAAATTTGAATGGACTGAGAAGCATGAAAGTGCCCTCAAAGCTCTTAAGGATTACCTATACTCAGCCCCTGCCTTGATGAAACCAGAAAAAAGGGATGTATTATCCTTGTACCTAGCAGTATCCTCAAAAGCAGTAAGTGCGGTCCTTGTTAAGGATCACCAAGGTACACAACATCCTGTCTATTATGTAAGTAAGAGTTTACTTGATGCTGAATCCAGGTATTCACACTTAGAAAAACTTATCCTTGCATTAATTATGGCATCTACTAAATTAAGACATTATTTTGAGACTCATGTCATTATTTTTAAGACTAATTTTCCGATTAAGAATGTTCTCAGGAAACCTGAAATGTCAGGAAGGATGGCTAAGTGGGCAGTGAAGCTGAGTGCATATGATATACGATATGAATCAAGGACTGCCATCAAATCCCATGCCTTAGCTGACTTTGTGGCAAATTTTAGTAGTGATTTACAAAAGGAGGCTGAATTAGAAGTCCAACAGCTTGAAGAAACCAAGGATCCTTGGATACTGTTCACTGATGGATCCTCCAATGTAAACGGAACAGGGCTTTGAATACTACTAAAATCGCCACAGGGGGACATAATACCCCACTCCATAGCTTGTGAATTTCAAACTACCAACAATGAGGCTGAATATGAAGCCTTGATAGCTGGTTTGCAAATCGCTAAGCATATGAGGATAAGGTATCTTGAGGTACACGTAGATTCTTTATTAATCACTAATCACTTTAATGGATCCTATGCTGTTAAAGGTGAGAAGCTAATCAAATATTTAGAGATAGTCAAAGAATTGGCACTCTCTTTTGTATCCTTGAGTTTGACACAGGTACCAAGGGAAGAGAATGCAGAAGCTGATGCATTAGCTAATCTAGGATCATCCTTGAAGATCCCGGAGGATACAAGGATCCCTATTACCCATATCCTGACCCCTGCTATCAAGGATCATGTAGCTATGGAGATAGGAGAGGATTCTGCAATCATCCCTAGTGATGATACTCAATCTCATTCAGGATCATGGATCCTCCCAATCATGAGATACATACAACATGGATAAATTCCTACAGGAGAAAACCAAGGGCTTTCAAAACTAAGGTATCTCAATTTACAATATTGAATAATATGTTGTATAAACTATCTCTTGCAGGACCATATCTAAGATGCATTGAGGAGCCTGAAATCCAAGAAGTCCTAAAGGATTTCCATGAAGGAGATTGTGGAAACCACACTGGGGGCAGGGCATTATTCTCAAGGATCCTGAGGACAGGACACTATGAAGAAGGATGCTGTGGAGTATGCCAAGAAGTGTGATCCTTGTCAGAGGCATAGTAATATCCTTCACCAACCAGCAGAACTCTTGCATCCTATATCCTCTTCCTGGCCATTCATGAGATGGGGAATGGATATAGTTGGAAAGCTTCCTAAGGCACCTGGTGAAAAGTATTCATGCTTGCTATGACTGATTACTTCTCTAAGTGGATAGAGGCTGAAGCCTTTGCTCAAGTCAGAGAAAAGGAAGTTATATCCTTTATTAAAAGAAATATTATTACTAGATTTGGTATCCCTTCTGAGATTATTTGTGATAATGGATCCCAATTTATTGGGAATAGAACCACTAACTTTTGTGACAGCTGGGGGATTAAGATGATAACATCAACACCAGTCCACCCGCAAGCTAATGGTCAGGCAGAATCATCCAACAAGATCATCATCAACAATTTGAAGAAGAAGCTTGGATCCAAGAAAGGAAAATGGGCAGAAGAACTACCTTATGTGCTTTGGGCTGATAGGACAACTCCCAAGAATGCTACAGGCCAAACTCCATTTTCTTTGGTATTTGGGGCAGAATCAGTGATCCCTACAGAGATGGTGGTTCCAACTGCAAGAACAAGTATTCGTGATCCTGAAGAGAACGCCAAAAAATTGGTTCAGGACTTGGATACTATAGAAGAAATCAGGGATTTGGCAAGGATAAGGATAGCTAGTTACCAACAAAGGATGGCTGGAGCTGTCACACCCCGATTTCCACGTGTCACCGGTGGGCCCGGTGGGGGAGTATCGTGACGTGGTTGGCAACGTAATAGTAAAACAACACAATATTTAATATGCACATCGGAAGCAAATTTAAAAATATAATACAACCGAATTTAATAATTGTAATATCAAGTATCACAACGTTCGATTGTTTATCCACAGAACGGATCGAAATAAAATATGAAACAATAGTTCAACAGACTTCAGGCATCTTAAGCTTGCGAGACTTCTAATGATGCTAAGGAGAAATCCCAGCCAATTACGCTTAGTACCTGCATTTAATCTTTTTGGGAAAATACGTCAGTTTACACTGGTAAATACAATCAACTGACTCATTTTGGAAAATGATTGAAAATTGGTTTGGATGCACATGGCATAAACATTTTATTTAACTTGGGAGAATTATTTAATATTATAATCTTGTGAACGAATTACATGTTACTTGTGCGTTCAGTCGCCCGGATCTTGTCCGGGTTAAAGATCAATAGACACACCACATCATAGAGTTATACACTGACAGGTGTACGCCTACACCCAGTGCTCAGGTCGTGGCCATCTCGTAAGATGATGCCAAGGATATCCGGGACATGGTCATTAACCCCCCAAAGGCTTTAAGTAATCAAGACTGTTTAAACGAGCCGATCAAATTAGTCAACTACCCACTCAACTGTGGAGATTTGATGCTCGATCAAGCGGTATGCTATATACCGTAACCCAAGCCCGTATAGGGAAAATAAGTTAAAAGTATTTACCTGAGCAAGTATTAATCACAATAAGCAAAATGCACGTAGCTTTTACTGGTTCTCCTAATCTGGAACGAAGGTTTAATATAACCTATTAGAATCCTAACGGGTCTTTTATTAAGCTTAAGCTTGGACCGGCTAGTTTCAAAGATACGGTTCGTACGCACGATTAAGCGAAGACCGGATAGAATGTGATTTAGACCCGACAAGTTCAGAGACTTGTTTAATAGGGGTCCTTCATGCACATTCTGGATTTTGAGATTGAACCGATAAGGTTTGACCCGTTTCGGCTAATTTATGTAAACTTGTTACATAAACCGAACCGAACGCGTAATAAGCGTAACGGGTATCCGTAAGAGCCATATACAGGTTTCCTAAGTTAATATGCTTCAAATATGTTGTGACATTAGTAAGATGTCTTTCATTATGCCCGAAACGTGTTTAGACACAAACTAGGCCCCGTAGGGGTAGTTTGGTCATTTAAAAGTTTATAGAAGAGCTTAAGTAACAACCTGAGTTACAGGTCTGATGTAATCAGAAATTATATTCAATTTGCTAAGTTATATCAGTAAGTTAAAGCATATATGTGAAATTTATCATTTTTAACCAAACTATGCCCCGTAGGGGTATTTTGGTAATTTCACATAAGCCGAAAAGCTCAAAACTGAAGTCTGAGTTTATCAAACTTTGCTTACTGTTAAAATATTATAATTTTCCTCATATATCAGTAGGTATCAACCCAGGTATGTTCAATATGATTTTAATATATACTATGCGTTAAAAACGCTAAATAAGGCGATTAAAGGCCATTTCCGGGTTTGATACTTAAATCTGATATTTTTATATTTCCAGAAGGCTTAAAATAATTTATTTATCATATGTGATCAGTAGTAAAAGGTTTGGAGTCGTTTAGATATGTAAAACTCATTTTATGGCCCGTAAGGGCAAAACCGACAATTATCGGATTAAGCCTACGACTACTAGTTATGCTCAGCCTAAAATTAATTAAAAATCTTTAAAAATCCCAAAATAATATATTACATCAGTGGGTATTAAGTTTGATCTCAAAAAGTAGGCTTAACTAGGCTATACGCTAATTACGCCGTTTTATTAACATAAAGCTTTAAATTTGCGATATTGAGCGTAACTCTTAATCTACAAGTCAAACTGATGTCAAACTTTGCATACAAGTTTATATATCAGTAACTAAGGTTTCTACACTTTTACATTTTCATAAATCACGTTTTAAGGTAATAAGGGCATAATGGTCAACATATGAGCAATTAACGGAAACATGCATATTAATTGGATAACTAATGAACCAAGGTGTATAATCACAGAGGATTGTACTAACATGTAACCTAATCCAATTAAAGCTCTGAGGCATTTCTAAAACATGCCTAAACGGGTCAGAACTGAAAGTCAAAGTGAAAGTCAAACTATGTGACTTTCGGTTCCGAACCGGGTCTAAACAGGAAATTGTCGGGTTGAACATGTTTAGACATGTTCTTACACTTATTACTAAGTTATAACAATGATCCAACAGGTTGTATATGATCTACAATGTTAATTATGCATAAATGGCATTTTAGACTTCCTGTTGACTTTTTAAATATAAGTTTGACCCGACTTTTGACCTGGTTAGAATGGTGATCAGGGGAAACCCTTTTGAGGTTTTATTACCCACATAAATACCAACATATAACTACTTTTAATTCGAGATATGACTGAGCCATTATTGACTAATCTCGAAGTCAAACCGCAATTACGACGGTTTGACTTTTAGCTAAAATACTAAGCTAAACTCAATTAAAGAAGGACTAGCAGACTTACAAGAGTCCTATGCATGAGATATGATCAGTTGAGGCTGCTTGGGAGCTCCAAGAATGATCAGAAGCTTGTTTGAAGGTGTGTGGAACAATGTTGCACAATGAGGCCTTATATACTAGTTGTAATCACCATAAGATGTTGACAACTAAGGCTATCAACTGCCCACAACCTTCCAACATGTGTCCTAGTGCTCTAGCACAGTTTAGGGGTCGCCCACCATGATAAAATATCGATTAAAGGCTGGTTCTCCGCATAAACATGCTGCTGTTGCCTTTTTCTGGTTCTGGGCGCCTGATGCGGCCCGCCTCCCGTTCAACATATCCTCATGCGGGCTGCATGGCCCTTAAATTCAGATTTTCCAATTTTTGTTGTTTTGCAACTTGACCTTTGGCTTCACGAAAGGGCAACCAAGGTTATTTCTTGCATTTTGACCCCCTTATATTTACCCACAAGGGCTTTAGGACTTATACCCACTTTGCCAAGTCCCTAGACACTTCCGGTTAACCCGAAAAGTCTTAACTTTCAATGTTTACGCTTTAAGCCCTCGCACACGAATTTGATCATAACTTTCTCATACAATAACGAAACTTTATGAAATTTTAATCGTGCATTCTAGTGAGCTTAATTAACATTTACAAAGCTTTGGGTTTGTCAAAAGGTCACTCAGAGGTATATCTTTAAACATGTTGACACATTTAACCCCTGTAGTTTGAAATCTCTCACTTTTTGCTTCGTATGATCCAAGATTTATTCGTTTGAGGTTATAAACATCATGTAGGGTTATTATGAAGTATACTTATTCACTGTTGACATTTAGAACCCGTATAATCACATACTTTCCATGTTTGTCAACTTTAGTCCCTTTATAACATTCTTTCACACGTTCAAACTTTATGACACGTGTCAACACATTATAGGACGTGAATTTTCAAGGTGTTACATCCTCACCCCCTTAAAATAAATCTCGACCCGAGATTTACTGAAATAAGTAAGGGTAATTTTCTTTCATCGTGGATTCAACCTCCCACGTGAATTCGGGACCTCTACGGGCATCCCATTTGACCTTTACAAAAGGTATATGCTTCCTTCGAAGCTTCTTTACCTGTCGATCTTCAATCGATAAAGGTTTTTCCACAAATTTTAAGCTCTCATCTATATGCACATCTGTATGTGGTATAACCAGTGATTCGTCAGCGAAGCACTTCTTCAGATTGCAGATGTGGAACACATTGTGAATTCCACTGAGCTCTTCTGGTAATTTTAACTTATAGGCAACTGACCCGACACGTTCGATAACCTCGAAAGGTCCTATGTATCTCGGGCTTAGCTTGCCTTTCTTACCAAACCGCATCACTCCCTTCCAGGGTGACACTTTAAGTAACACTTTATCACCCACTTCGAAGTGAAAATCTTTACGCTTTGGATCAGCGTAACTCTTCTGCCTATCTCGGGCAGCTTTGAGACAGTCACGAATCTGGAAAATCTTGTCCGTCGTTTCGAACACGATCTCTGGTCCTGATAACTGGACATCTCCAACTTCCGCCCAACAAACGGGCGATCTACACTTTCTACCGTATAATGCCTCGAAAGGTGCGGCCTTAATGCGGGTATGGTAGCTATTGTTGTAGGAGAATTCGACTAATGGTAGGCTCTTATCCCAACTACCACCCAAATCGATCGCACATGCACGTAGCATGTCTTCCAACGTTTGAATAGTATGCTCACTCTGACCGCCAGTCTGAGGATGATATGCCGTACTAAAATTCAAACGTGTGCCCACAAATTATTGGAAACTCTTCCAAAAATGTGACGTGTACCTAGTATCCCTGTTAGAGATAATAGACACAGGTATGCCCCGTAAGGCTACCATCTTATCAACGTATAACTGGGCTAACATGTCGGAGCTATAAGTCTCCTTGATGGGTAAGAAATGTGCTGACTTAGTCAGCCTGTCAATTATAACCCATATTGTATCATTTCCTTTCCTTGTCTTGGGTAACTTGGTAATAAAATCCATAGTTACCATTTCCCACTTCCACGTAGGAAGTTCAGGCTGTTGTAGCAAGCCTGACGGCTTTTGATGCTCGGCTTTGACTTGCGCACATGTCAAGCATTTAGCTACATGGGTGGCTACAGACTTTTTCAAGTCTATCCACCAATAATTTGCCCTTAGAACCTGGTAATTGAACTTACAAATCTATTGTCCCTACAATAGATGTTTATCATTCTATCTTTACAGGCTCTCCAAGGGGGCAGCCTTGATGCTTACATAGCAAATATCATAGGCAAGCTTATCTTAAGGTGAGATGGTTATTCCAACCACTACTTAACAAATTTTAAGGATTAATTGATCCTTGTAGTTAGTCGAACAAATCAACGATTCAGAGCAGCTGATGGCAATTTCTTAATTGTTGCCTACTTAGGGTTGCGGTAAATAATGCATAAGCAAAATGAACCGTCTTTCTTGTTTAACAATATCAAACTTTCGGAGTATCGAGCTAGGCTATGTGAACCCTCTATTTTTAAAACTTAGTTATCAGGGTTTCGATTCTTCCAATGACGGTGCTAGCCGTCTTGGAGATTTCATAATAATACAGCCTTAAATGAGATATAAATCTTAATCCTACCTGCCCCTCAGGGGTAAACAGGGTAATCTTAGGAGAAGATAGTTAAGATACAAGGAGGTTACAGAGATTTCCATATCTCAGACTCCAGTTCATCCGTCATTGCTTGTGTCAAACAAGTGACACTTTTATGTTACTAGTCCACGAATTCCTTAATCTGGAACATTTACTTGGACAATTCCATTATGGATATCTCTTTTGAATACCATTAGTTGACTTTAGTACCATATGACTTCTCGGAATATCTTTGTGGTCCCATGCATTAAACCTCCATACTGATCATGCATGGAAGCAATCTATGGAACTTATTAAGATACACCAATCCTCATATGGCGGTTTTATCATATCCTCTGGGATTCGGAATTGATAGAGATTAAATAGATATCAACTATATATGCTGACGCACTTCCTCTTAGAAAGAGGACATTTCGAAAACATACGACTGAAGGTTTCCGATAGGAACAAAAGAAATGATTCTTTTGATTTCGTCTGTAACTTTTACTTTACACTTAATATCTGGGGTTTTTATGGAAAAATTTTAAAAGTTTGCCAAGCTTAAGATCTTATGAGAGACTTAGCAGCGTCTTAACCCAACGTATCTCTTAGCAGTCAAACCACTAATAATTATGTGCTTTAAGCTTAGATTTTTGGGTATACTGAATAGGGTACTATCTCAGCCAATGAATTAAAATTTGCGACATACTGTCGATTGTCTAGAACTTTTATGGCGAGAGTCAGAAAATTCTTATTCCGTCTTTTCCCTTTTCGCGAAACGGATACTAGGTTTTTCTAATAAGGTCCTTTCTAGTGTTTAGTCAACATAAGCAAGCCAAGAGTAACTAAAACATAGAGGTAAAATCTTGGATTTTAATACTTAGTCACCATAATGAGGATAAGTAGGTGACTTATAGAAGAAATAAGGAAGTTATTGTACATGTGCTTATATTTAATCAAAATGGAAATTTCACAAACTAGGCACCTAGCTCGGTTGGCTAGGCGCGCGAAAGGGGTGCGGCCTAGACCCAGGTTCGATTCCGGGGACGGCCAATTCCACCATTTTTTTTTGTTTAATATTAATTAATCGTACGGATACATGTAATTATGAGGGTTGTCTCATAAGGAGTCTTGATAATTAATTGCTTCTTATCAACCACAATATGGGCTTGATTTTTAAGGTAACCAATCGATTTTTATCACTATATTGAGTCCTTATATTTAACGGAACTAGGACATCGGAAAACTGATTCCTAATGGATATAATAATGCTGAAGCAGTCTCTGAGGTATACAGGCTTCTTACTGAACTTACGTTGCTTTTTATTAGGCCTGTACTTGCTCTCTTTCTCAGATTTCTGGGAGTTTTCCTCCTTCTTTGGTTCATCCTTCATATTTGAAGTGTGAACATAGCTCTCCTCATGAGCAATTAAACATGGTTTTGAATGAGATTTGGAGCGAGAAGCATTCGGCTCTTTGGATTGTCTCATGACCTTTTCCCATGATCCCTCCAACTGCTGCGTCAACCACAGCCTGGAGATTAACTCCATTAATATTGAGGTTTACGTTTGTAGTTTTTATTAACATTCGTCGCATTAATAGTATTGCGACTGTCGTCTACCTCATCCGAGTTTTCCATACTCGAAACTTGGTATCAATCACCAAGATTTAACAATTATTAGTCATCATCCTGATGACCTGACTTAGGTTAGCCACGACATTCATAAACCGCATGGGCTATTCTGTTCCGAACATTCATAGTGAATGTTATTTAAACGTATTTCCATTATATTTAGCCTAGGTCACGAAAGGACCATCAATGGCATTCAAAGTTTGGAACGAGTCCAATATTTGCTTGACAGGGGATCATAATGTCACAACTGTCTTTGGCACACGAACGATCATGAATAGCTCAAAGGCTAGCCTTACAAGACTTTTATTATATATATACATATATGGCATAGAAGCCTGTCTCGATGGATGTAGAAAGATATGGCATAAAGCCCAGTCATGAAGGACATAAATGATTATACGGCACGAAGGCCTTGTCGTAAAGGTCATTTAGGTGTGGCACAAACGGCCTTGTCATAAGGACATTTATCAAATCTGGCACAAGGCATGTCACCAGGAATGTTAACATTTAATATGTTAGCTTGTCACGAATGACAAATTTTGGCACATAGGCTTGTCATGAATGACTTTAAAACATAACTCGATGGTCTACCACCAAGGTCCTTAATTTATTAGCCGCAATCTTATTAGATTAGGGCTTCAAGGTTTGAACGTGGTTCTTCACCTTTGGACAGGGAGTCATAGACTACAACTGTCATCATCTTGAAAGACGATTCATTTGGCAGAAAATAAGCCAATCAACATCACTAATGGATGTTTATATGTAACCCTCGTATCTAATGATATTAGTCATGATCACATCGATCATATTGACTATTAGGTTTGGGTATAATCACACCATTTTGAACAGGGGATCATAAAGATCACTACTATCTTTGCCTTACCGACACTAGAATAAAGTATAGCCCGTAGGCATTTCATCACGAGGGATGTTAATATTATGATCATCATACCGATGATACTAGTCAGGATCGCAATGATAGTATAGACTATGGGATTTGAGTATAGCTCACCCCCTTGGGCAAAGAATCACAAAAGATTACGATTGCCTTGTCCCAATTGGATAATATAATATAGCCCGTAGGCGAAACATCACTAAAGGACGTTAAATAATATGATCATCGTATTAGATGATATTAGTCATGATCGCATTGATCATATAGACTATTATGCTTGGACATAGTCCAACATTTTTAGGCAGGAGGCCAAAGACCACCACTGTCGTTGTCTTATCGGACAACAAGTTTAGCCCGTAGGCACTTCATTACTCACGGATGTTTATAATATGATCATCTCACAAGATGATACAAGCCACGATTTCTAGATCATAAGGCCAATTAGGAATTTAAAAAAAATTTCCAATATAGGGATGACTGTTGTGATTTTATCATATCACATTTGTCAGGAGGGCTAATACATTCTTAGGTGTTAACAATGATCTGAATCCCTTGAGTAGGTTTCACCATCTTGGCCACGTAGGCTAGGTTTCACCTTTAAGATTCTTTTTTAAAAATGCATACTGGCAGGGAAGGGAGGATATTTATTTTATTCAGGATTTTTATCATAAATCCTAATTTAAAACTTAATAATAGCACAAATGGCCTAGTCGCGTAGACAAGTTTAATTTATAAGCCAGGATTTCAAAGAATCGCGGCATTAAGGTTTGAATCAAAGTTCATTACCTTTTCCTGACAGGGAGCTATAGGCTACCACTGTCTTTAGTCTCAGAGGACATCAACTATAGCTCGTAGGCACTTCCCTTCTAAGGGATGCTTATTACGGAATTGCCCCTTAGGGAAATTCATTAACCATGGTAAGCAGAGACCATATTTGGTTGATTTATTAATCATGTTTATTTAGGATTTCTATTATAATTTATCCTAATTATAAAACATTAACAGTTTTATTTGTGGCACCCAATGGCCTGGTCACATGGACATTTATAAATTATAAGCTTATGATTTCAGAGAATCAAAGCAACAATAACAGTATTATTTAATAGCACAAAAGGCCTAGTCACAGGGACAATTTTAGATCATAAGCCATGATTTCAGAGAATCAAGGCCTTTAAATTATATTAGCACAACAGGCTTAGTCACAAGGACATATATAAATTATATGCTATGATTTCAGAGAATCAAAGCATTTGAGGTTTGAACCTAGTTCATTACCTTTTTCAGACAGGGAGTCATAGCTACCACTGTATTTTGGCTCATGTGGAAATGAGCAAGGCCCGTAGGCACTATATTACCACGTATGGTTAAAATATGATCATCTTAATTGATGATGTAAACCCAGGATTCAGCGATCATTAAACTGGGTTAGGAATCTTTTGAAGAATCCTTAATAACGTGTGTGATTTCCAACGAATCACATCTACCGGGAGTGTTAACATGTTTTCAGATGTTAACTGGGATACGAATCTTTTAAACAGGTCTTACCATCTTGGCCAGGTCTTTATAATGACACTCAGGCTAGGTTTCACTCTTAAGATTCTTTTAATATTTATCGCAGAATAATTTCTAAATTGAAATGTTAATAAGGATCTGAATCTAAATTGAGGAACTGCCATCTTGGCCGGTCTTAATATGACCCGAAGCTAGGTCTTGTCCTTTTTAGATTTTGCCATTTTATTATAATGGTAGATCTTGTAAAAGGAAATGTTATTTTCCATTTATTTAATATTCTTGTTTAGAATGAAAGTTTAAACTTAATCATTCCACTATATAAAAATAAAAGTATAAAGTTGCCCTAAGCGGGACTTGAAAGGAATAGTGTTGTCCTCGAAGGGACTAAAAAGATAAATATGTCCTTATAAGTACTATTGAGGAAACGATTTTCAGCAAAGGAGTTTCTTCTTCATTCAATTCCTGAATCCTTTCTCCTTGGTTGCACGTCTTATCTTGGTCGCTGTACGAAGCTCAGCATTTCAAGGCTCCGGGTGTGGAGAATTCCTAGTTCAGCTTCCTCGCTTGGCGACGTATCCAATAATAATAAAAATTGGAAGCAAAAATTTCCATATTAGGATTAAGATTATTCCTATGTTAAGTCTAGACTCAGAAGGTCAAGGAATGTGCTACTGTGTCATTGAGATTAAACACAAAAGGGTAGTGTTTAATTCACTCAACGTTGGCTCTGATACCAACCTGTCACACCCCGATTTCCACGTGTCACCGGTGGGCCCGGTGGGGGAGTATCGTGACGTGGTTGGCAACGTAATAGTCAAACAACACAATATTTAATATGCACAGCGGAAGCAAATTTAAAAATATAATACAACCGAATTTAATAATTGTAATATCAAGTATCACAACGTTCGATTGTTTATCCACAGAATGGATCGAAATAAAATATGAAACAATAGTTCAACAGACTTCAGGCATCTTAAGCTTGCGAGACTTCTAATGATGCTAAGGAGAAATCCCAGCCAATTACGCTTAGTACCTGCATTTAATCTTTTTGGGAAAATACGTCAGTTTACACTGGTAAATACAATCAACTGACTCATTTTGGAAAATGATTGAAAATTGGTTTGGATGCACATGGCATAAACATTTTATTTAACTTGGGAGAATTATTTAATATTATAATCTTGTGAACGAATTACATGTTACTTGTACGTTCAGTTGCCCGGATCTTGTCCGGGTTAAAGATCAATAGACACACCACATCATAGAGTTATACACTGACAGGTGTACGCCTACACCCAGTGCTCAGGTCGTGGCCATCTCGTAAGATGATGCCAAGGATATCCGGGACATGGTCATTAACCCCCCAAAGGCTTTAAGTAATCAAGACTGTTTAAACGAGCCGATCAAATTAGTCAACTACCCACTCAACTGTGGAGATTTGATGCTCGATCAAGCGGTATGCTATATACCGTAACCCAAGCCCGTATAGGGAAAATAAGTTAAAAGTATTTACCTGAGCAAGTATTAATCACAATAAGCAAAATGCACGTAGCTTTTACTGGTTCTCCTAATCTGGAACGAAGGTTTAATATAACCTATTAGAATCCTAACGGGTCTTTTATTAAGCTTAAGCTTGGACCGGCTAGTTTCAAAGATACGGTTCGTACGCACGATTAAGCGAAGACCAGATAGAATGTGATTTAGACCCGAAAAGTTCAGAGACTTGTTTAATATGGGTCCTTCATGCACATTCTGAATTTTGAGATTGAACCGATAAGGTTTGACCCGTTTCGGCTAATTTATGTAAACTTGTTACATAAACCGAACCGAACGCGTAATAAGCGTAACGGGTATCCGTAAGAGCCATATACAGGTTTCCTAAGTTAATATGCTTCAAATATGTTGTGACATTAGTAAGATGTCTTTCATTATGCCCGAAACGTGTTTAGACACAAATTAGGCCCCGTAGGGGTAGTTTGGTCATTTAAAAGTTTATAGAAGAGTTTAAGTAACAACCTGAGTTACAGGTCTGATGTAATCAGCAAATATATTCAATTTGCTAAGTTATATCAGTAAGTTAAAGCATATATGTGAAATTTATCATTTTTAACCAAACTATGCCCCGTAGGGGTATTTTGGTAATTTCACATAAGCCGAAAAGCTCAAAACTGAAGTCTGAGTTTATCAACCTTTGCTTACTGTTAAAATATTATAATTTGCCTCATATATCAGTAGGTATCAACCCGGGTATGTTCAATATGATTTTAATACATACTATGCGTTAAAAACGCTAAATAAGGCGATTAAAGGCCATTTCCGGGTTTGATACTTAAATATGATATTTTTATATTTCCAGAAGGCTTAAAATAATTTATTTATCATATGTGATCAGTAGTAAAAGGTTTGGAGTCGTTTAGATATGTAAAACTCATTTTATGGCCCGTAAGGGCAAAACCGACAATTACCGGATTAAGCCTACGACTACTAGTTATGCTCAGCCTAAAATTAATTAAAAATCTTTAAAAATCCCAAAATAATATATTACATCAGTGGGTATTAATTTTGATCTCAAAAAGTAGGCTTAACTAGGCTATACGCTAATTACGCCGTTTTATTAACATAAAGCTTTAAATTTGCGATATTGAGCGTAACTCTTAATCTACAAGTCAAACTGATGTCAAACTTTGCATACAAGTTTATATATCAGTAACTAAGGTTTCTACACTTTTACATTTTCATAAATCACATTTTAAGGTAATAAGGGCATAATGGTCAACATATGAGCAATTAACGGAAACATGCATATTAATTGGATAACTAATGAACCAAGGTGTATAATCACAGAGGATTGTACTAACATGTAACCTAATCCAATTAAAGCTCTGAGGCATTTCTAAAACATGCCTAAACGGGTCAGAACTGAAAGTCAAAGTGAAAGTCAAACTATGTGACTTTCGGTTCCGAATCGGGTCTAAACAGGAAATTGTCGGGTTGAACATGTTTAGACATGTTCTTACACTTATTACTAAGTTATAACAATGATCCAACAGGTTGTATATGATCTACAATGTTAATTATGCATAAATGGCATTTTAGACTTCCTGTTGACTTTTTAAATATAAGTTTGACCCGACTTTTGACCTGGTTAGAATGGTGATCAGGGGAAACCCTTTTGAGGTTTTATTACCCACATAAATACCAACATATAACTACTTTTAATTCGAGATATGACTGAGCCATTATTGACTAATCTCGAAGTCAAACCGCAATTACGACGGTTTGACTTTTAGCTAAAATACTAAGCTAAACTCAATTAAAGAAGGACTAGCAGACTTACAAGAGTCCTATGCACGAGATATGATCAGTTGAGGCTGCTTGGGAGCTCCAAGAATGATCAGAAGCTTGTTTGAAGGTGTGTGGAACAATGTTGCACAATGAGGCCTTATATACTGCCCACAACCTTCCAACATGTGTCCTAGTGCTCTAGCACAGTTTAGGGGTCGCCCACCATGATAAAATATCGATTAAAGGCTGGTTCTCCGCATAAACATGCTGCTGTTGCCTTTTTCTGGTTCTGGGCGCCTGATGCGGCCCGCCTACCGTTCAACATATCCTCATGCGGGCCGCATGGCCCTTAAATTCAGATTTTCTAATTTTTGTTGTTTTGCAACTTGACCTTTGGCTTCACGAAAGGGCAACCAAGGTTATTTCTTGCATTTTGACCCCCTTATATTTACCCACAAGGGCTTTAGGACTTATACCCACTTTGCCAAGTCCCTAGACACTTCCGGTTAACCCGAAAAGTCTTAACTTTCAATGTTTACGCTTTAAGCCCTCGCACACGAATTTGATCATAACTTTCTCATACGATAACGAAACTTTATGAAATTTTAATCGTGCATTCTAGTGAGCTTAATTAACATTTACAAAGCTTTGGGTTTGTCAAAAGGTCACTCAGAGGTATATCTTTAAACATGTTGACACATTTAACCCCTGTAGTTTGAAATCTCTCACTTTTTGCTTCGTATGATCCAAGATTTATTCGTTTGAGGTTATAAACATCATGTAGGGTTATTATGAAGTATATTTATTCACTGTTGACATTTAGAACCCGTATAATCACATACTTTCCATGTTTGTCAACTTTAGTCCCTTTATAACATTCTTTCACACGTTCAAACTTTATGACACGTGTCAACACATTATAGGACGTGAATTTTCGAGGTGTTACAGGAGCCTACAACAAAAATGTCAGGATCAGGAAATTCCAAGTTGGTGATATGGTATTAAGGAAAGCATTTCAGAATACCACCAATCCTGCTGATGGAAAGTTGGCACCAAAATGGGAAGGCCCCTATTTGATTGAAGCTGAAGTAGGAAATGGGGCATATCGATTACTAACAATGGAAGGTGATTTGCTACCAAGAGCTTGGAATGCTGTCCATTTGAAGAAATATTTCATGTGATCAGAATCCAGGATCCTAACATGACAAGTATCCTTGAAGGATCCTGATAAGGCAGATGATCCACATTCTGGTAATATTCTGATCTCTAACTCTTTCATTTTCTAATTATCCTATATAAGGATAAGGATCCTGTATCCTTTATCCTCCTTTCACTTGATTCTGAGTTTTGAAGGTTCAGGTATCCTTAACTAAGGATTGAGTATCTACAGAAGTATCCAGTTATTTGGGCTTGACCCCAGTTTGGGCCTGTCCCCAGTTTCGCCAGTAGCGTACGATGATCCTGGTATAGTTCATGTCAATGGGACCAGTACTTGCTTTAGGGGCTGACAATTTCATTGTACTGGCTATATTCAGGATCCTACGTATAATGGTAGACGTACCATACATCCGTTCCTAAGGTTTCTAACGTTTTCACGTTAGCTAAGGTTTTGGCATTTTCATGTCACTAAGTTTGGATAGTCGCCAGTAAGGGCCATACTCCAGTTTACATACGATCCTATGGGCTTGTCCCCAGTTATCCTTTGGGCTTGTCCCCAGTTATCCTATGGGCTTGTCCCCAATTATCCTTTGGGCTTGTCCCCAGTATATTGGGCTTGTCCCCAGAATTGTTGGGCTTGTCCCCAGAATTGTTGGGCTTGTCCCCAGTTGCTAACTTTTATCTTATATTGGCTTAGTCCCAAGTTGTATCTTATTTCAGGTTTTTGAAGCTAAACGACCTGGGATCCTTGATCCTTACCTTCTACTAAGGTTTGTCTTTTGGGTTATCCTGATGATAAGTGTTAAAAGATAGGATCCTAACTTGGATTCTCGAGTATGATCCTTAACTATTTTGATTTTATTCATTATTTATTTGAATAACCCTTATCCTTTGACAACTGAACTTATGATCCTTAAACTATATTACTTTTCAGAACTTATCGATTATGGGATATGTGATCCTTGATCATATCCTAAACTTTTTGGGGATATTTTTTAAATTTTTTCTTTACTTGATAAGTTTAAACAAAATGAACATTACAACAGTTGGAAAGTAAAATATTAACAAGGATATCAACACAGGATAAGCCAAAAAGTTAAAGTTATTTTATTCACAAAATTTTAAACCATTTAAGGTTGTCAAAATTGCCAACCCACATTTCTACCAGCAAAACGTGGCCCGTCCACATGGGTTGGTAAAGGGTGTCCGTTGTTCATTGGTTTAGAAAGTGCAGGAATCAAAAGACGGCAGGATCACAATGGCTTCATCCCCCAAACAGAGGATCCCTCCACCATTTGTAATCCTACCTATTGTTCGAAGGATCCATGATCCTTAGCCCTAATTACTATTGTTTTAAGTACAACCCATCATTGTTCAACAAAAAACATCATAACTAAATAACCAAACTTAAAAAATGGGCTCCGGCTACGTCCAGAAATGTCCTTCATCGCCCATTCATGCAGCCTATGCCTTCCCTGCATCACCATATCCTCCAGCTCCCATATCCTTCACCTGCTCCTTGCCACTGCCACCAGCTTCGATTGCCAGAACCTTGTCAGCCTCATCTTCATCATCCTCCAACTCAGCCAACCTAGCCTTCCAACCCTCCATGTCCCAGTTGCTCCTGTCAAAGGCAGGATCCTCAGCTTCTTGGGCCATCTGCAGCTTGGTCTTGTACATGGCAATGGCAGCGGAGACTTTAGCATCCTCCGTGATCTCGTGCTTCTCATAATCAGCATTGATCTGAGTTGCAACTATCTGAGCTTTGGTATCGTTGAGATCCTTTTCAAGGGAAGCAATCTTATGATCCTTGAGCACCGCCACTTTTTGGAGGTCAGAGTATTTCTCCTCAAGCTCTTCAACATTCCCAACATAGTCCTCGATCTCAGCAAATTTCTACAAAGAAGACAATGCAAAGATTAGAGTCAAGTGATCCTCAAATGGGCAGGATAACTAAGCTAAGTCAGTGATCCTTACATCTGTGAAGTATTCGAGGAACTGATGGCGGATCAGAGGCAAGCCTTGTAGGTTGTCAGCTTCAGAGGTCTTCCTTTTCTTTCCACCTCTTCCCTTTGAAGTGGTTGCCTTGGGGATTACGACGGAGGAGCTAGCAACAGACTTTTTCTTTGAGGATCTGACAGTGTCAAGATCAGTGACACTGATTTTGGAGGCAGATTTTGAGGATTTCCCGGCGCCTACACACCCAAAACAGATAAGTATCCTTATCCTATTTCTATTTAACTATTTATTTAAACATTTAACTATACAAAAAACAGGATACTTACTTGACATAGTGACAGAACCTGAGGATACTTCTTGAGAATCCTGGGTGTTTGTTTTGAATGATCTTGTTGCAGGATCAAGTTTTCTGAAAGCAGCAAGCCTTTCCTTGGTGGCAGGTGATGGTATAAGGTGCGAAACAAAGATAGTTGTATAACAGAAACAAAAGGGTGTTAGTGATCCTTATACAAAAACAAGGTTATCTGGTGATCCTTCTCAGGATCCTCTATCCTACCATGGGTGGCCCACTTCCTTGGCAGATGCTTTCCATCCAGGATAGAATTCCTTCTGACAAAGAAGAATCGCCGTTTCCAGTTGGTATCATTCTTAGTGGCTTTAAAGATGGGGTGTTCTTCACCGGGTTTACGCTTGAATAGATATCGGTGGGATCCAAATGTGGTGAGGTCATACATTTCTGCCAATTCCGACATTCCTAGAGCAATGCCTTCTTGCTCAATGATCCTCTCAAGGGTATATAAGACCCTCCAGATCATTGGCATAACTTGAATGTAGGCGATGCCGGTGAGGGAGAAAAAAGACTGGGTGAATTCAGGGAAAGGATACGAGTATCCTATTGTGAAAGGGGTGACCGGGAAAGCTACCCAAGTTTCAGAAACGTAATCACTTAGAACGGTGGGATCAAACGGTTTGAAATAGGTGTTCACCGGAAAGCAATGTCGGATTCTGTCTATTTGTGGATTGGTGAAGCAGCACCTTTCATTCGCCGAATCTTTGATGATCCCCTGGCTCTTAAGAGGACTGTCCTTCTTGTGATCCTTAGCAGGAGAGGATCTTAACATCATCTTGATTATGAAGAAGGTGAAGAAAGAAGGAGCAGAGAAAGAAAACGTAAAGGAAGAAGAGGAAGAGAGATACCTGATTGATCTTCAGATATGAATTTAAAGGGAGTTTCTCTTGAATTTAAATGCGAATTGATCCCTATCCATAACTTCAATTTATAATGGTGGTTTTGCAGGATAGTCACCTCAATGACGTCATGCTCGTAACGGCTAGTCCGACTCCAACGGCTAGTTATCCGTAGATTTGTTACGGATAAGAACAAAATACAACTCGTTTATTCACATAATTACTCCTTATATTTTGGGGGCAATTGTTAGGGGAGGATTTCTTAACGACCTGTGATCCTCAATTACTGTTGGGTTTGGTGATCCTTACTTCTGATTGACTTAGTGATCCTCAGAAGTGTTTCAGGATCAGATCATGGATCATCTTAAGGATCCTTATACTAACGATTGTCTACTTTGAATATGGTATTGTTTTGCAGGAGTACGAGCTTGGACTTGGTCTTGGCGATATTCCTGGAGCATATTCCATAGCTTATTCCGCACGTGCTTAACTGAAGTGGACGTTATGGAGTTCGTGGAGGAGTTGCATGAAATGCGGAATGTTTGTTAGCTTAGATATTTTTTCATTTTTAAACGGGGTAGCGAGCTATATAGAAACACTTGGCTATTTTTGGCTACACACACACTCGTACAACTGCTCTCACCTGTTCTCGTTAATTCACTTGGCGATTACACACTTTTTTACACAATACACTATAGTGATCCTTGTACTTAGCTCGCTATCATCCAAAGTTGTAATACATTCATTGTTTAATTTGAGTTGGTGATCGGTAGTTTCCATCACCCGAGGTTTTTTATGCCGGAGATCATTCATTGATCAAGGGCTTTTTCCTCGTATAAATCTTTGTGTCACTTGTTCATTTCATTTCTGAGTGATCCTTATTGTTGTTCATCAATTCAAGCATCATACCTCACAACAGAAAGTTTGGTTGCATTGTCATTGCTTGATTTTTGACCAAAACAATTTCTGCCATATGGCTTTGAGCGATATGGTTTATACGAGGATTCTGATTTCCTATTGGTTGATTCATAGGCTGAGGTGGAATTCATCCTTTCTTGCATCTTTTTGTCATCCTTTAGCCGAATGTATCTTAATGCCCTGCTACGAGCTTCGTCGAGATTCCTGCAGGGATTCATTACGAGATCCTGGTAAAACTGGGAATCTTTTTGCAATCCCATCTTGAAAGTCTGCACAGCTGTTGCAATATCAAGATGTGGGATATCCAAGGATTCCCAACTAAACTTGTTCATATAATCCCTCAAGGATTCCTGAGGCCCTTGAGTTATCCTGTAAAGATCACTGGTTAGTTTCTCAAAACTCCGGCTGCAAGAAAACTGACTATTAAATAAATTAACCAAATGAGCAAATGAAGTAATTGAGTGAGGAGGAAGATTTAACAGCCATTTTAAGGCTGATCCTGTCAAGGTAGAACCAAAACCCTTGCAGAGGCATGCTTCCTTGAGATCTGGAGGGGTAGGGCTGATCTCCATCCTTTCCCTATACTGGGCGATATGCTCTTCAGGATCCGTGGTTCCGTCATAGAGTTTCATGTTGGGGGTTTGAAATCTTTTTGGGATTTCAGCATCACAGATAGGATGCGCAAACCGGGATATCCTGTGGCTGTCTTGGGATACTTCTGGAATCGGCTGGACCACTCCAGGCACACTGGATATCTTGTCTTTCAGCTTTTGAAGCTCCCTAGTAAATGTTGACATCATTCCTGCATCCTGCAAAGATCCACTATTGTTAGTAGCAAGAATATTATTATTTGACAAGTTACTAGTCTGAGGATTCCGGCCATACCCTGAAGCATATCCTGAGCTTCTCGCGGTTGATACTCTTATTGAAGAGGGTATCTCAGGAGTATGATTCTGGGAATGGCTTGGCACGATATTCCCCCGGTTATCCTCAGTGTAAACTGCAGAACTGAAGTTCAAAGCCATGGTTTGCAAAGGAGTGACAGTTTCTTCAGCAGGCCTACTTGGGCCGGATTTCAAGAGTTGTATCTCTCTCATCAGCATCCGATTAGTTTCTTGCTGCTGCCTCATTTGTTCCTTTACACTACCAAACAAATTCAGAATTTCGTCATTAGAAGCCAAAACAGGACCAGATCCCTGGGCAATGGGAGCGGGGATAACATCCCGAGCCACATGACTCTCAGTTCCATGTGAAGAGGCTTACATTCTTGGAGGAGGAGGTGGAAGCACCGAACCAATTGTTGCAGAGGTTGTAGCAGACATGGTGGAAGAACTCATGTTTGATCTCGAGGCCATTGAAAACAATGTAGCAAAAAGTTTTGACAATAGAAAACCGAGTAATGATTTTACTAAAGTTTTTAGGAAAAATAGCACCACTTGCCCCACGGTGGGCGCCAAATTGTTTTGGTAAAAAATTACCGAAGAAATTAAGTGATCAAATTAGTTAAGTGAGGTAGTGTGCTAGAAATATGTGTTGAAAACATCTTTAATAAGTTGTCTGTAAAAACAGTTTGAGGATACGGCTCAGGATACAGAGCTGTATCTATGATCAAATAATGAGTAAAAAAGGTAAAGGGTGACACCGGATATACGAGGAAAGCCCTTGATCAATCTAGATCGCCGGCACAAAACCTCGGGAGCTGACAATCGCAGCTGCCTTGTTCTTCTATTACTTCGAATATCAGGATATAGTGCAGGATGTGATGCGGATCAACTAGGTGTTACAAGGTAATTCGAGTACAAGTGTTTGTGTGTAGTGATTGCTAGTAGCTAGAGAGTAAATTGTGTGAATGAAAAGTGAGTGCCTTAACTTGATCCGATCCATCTATTTATAGTAAAAGAAATTTAACAAACTACCCTATTAAACCGGGATTCGGCGAATATTCCCCATACGAACGTTGTAGACCTGGTCTTTCGGGTTCAACGTCTCTCATATAACTGGTTTGCCCGAGTCTTAAGGAGAAGAGGTCCACTTGACCGTTAGTGACCCATAGCTTCTAACCTGCACGTGGTTAATTTAGTTAATACCAGGATATCGCACCAGGATGTTACCAATATCCTGATCCGGTATCCTGATCACAAGTAAACAATCAAAAGCAGAATATTAGTCAGGATATATATGCTCAGAAAATGACCCATAACAATAGGGATGAGTAAAGGGATTCAAAAATTGAATCCATGGCCGCCCAAAATTTGTTTTGCCGCTGTCTGCTTTAGATGGTTGTACAACAAGTTTTAAAGGGTTGTAAATGTTGAAAAAGTGGCAAATGACCATTTCTGCCCTTCGGATATGCATTATATACATATATATGGTATAGATAATTGATCAAGAGGCATTTTGTCGAAGTACCCGCTGGTATTCAAGCACGTGACGGGTAACCGCTATATGTTCGTGAGTCCAAGAAAAGAACGGACCTCAGATGGATTCTTTGGTGTAACCCAACTCTTAACTGCTTCAATCTTCGTGGGATCGACATGAATACCTTGACTATTGACAATGTGACCGAGGAATTGAACCTCCTCCAGCCAAAATTCACACTTGGAGAATTTGGCATAGAGTCGATTCCCTTGGAGTAGCTCGAGAACCAAACGTAGATGTTGCACATGTTTATTTTTCGACTTAGAATAGATCAGGATATCATCGATGAACACGATGACGAAGCGGTCAAGAAATGGTTTACACACCCAATTCATCAGATCCATGAAAACCGCGGGTGCGTTAGTTAAACCAAAAGGCATAACAACGAACTCATAGTGGCCGTAACGAGTGCGAAAGGCGGTTTTGGGTATATCCTCTTCTTGAATGCGTAGCTGGTGATAGCCTGAGCGTAGGTCGATCTTTGAGAAACACGTAGCACCTTGTAGCTGGTCAAATAAGTCATCAATTCGAGGCAGGGGATAGTGATTCTTGATTGTCAACTTATTCAATTCCCGATAGTTGATGCACATCCGGAACGACCCATCCTTATTTTTGATGAAAAGGACTTGTACGCCCCATGGAGAGGTGCTCGGGCGAATGAAGCCTTTATCAAGTAATTCCTGGAGCTAACTCAAGAATTCATGCATTTCGGACGGAGCGAGTCGATAAGGAGCTCTAGCAACAGGGTTGGCTCCAGGAATGAGGTCGATGCGGTAATCGATATCACGACTAGGCGGAAGACCAGGAAGATCCTCAGGAAACACATTAGGGAATTCATGAACCACAGGAACATCTTTCACTTATGTCTTCCCTTTCTTTTCCTTCTCCGCTACTACAATGTTAGCCAAGAAAGCTCTGTATTCCGTGCAGAGATACTTGCTAGCTTGGACACATGACATGAGTTTAAGACCTTTCGAGGGAGTTTCACCATAAACACATAATATATCACCATTAGCGAGCGTGAATCGAATCATTTTATCAAAGCACACAACTTCAGCATGGTTTTCGTGAAGAAAGTCCATGCCTACTATGACTTCGAAACTTCCGAGCTGCATCGGAATGAGATCGATCGGGAAGATGTGATTGTTGAGTTCAAGAGTACAATCATGAAGAACGGAATTAACGGCGACAGTTCTTCCGGTGGCGACTTCGACATCGAACGTTGAGCGGAGATGGGAGCGCGTACGATTAAGGAGCTTCTCAAATTCGAATGACACAAAACAGTTATCGGCTCCAGTATCAAATAAGCACGAAGCGTAAACACCATTCACAAGAAACGTACCATTAACCACATTGTTGTCGTCTTTTGCTTGGCGCGCATTAATGTTGAAATTTCTGGCGCGTGCTGCTTGCTGTTGTTGCTGTTGAGGCTATTGCTGCTGCTGTTGCTGAGGCTGCTGCTGCTGGGGCTCTTGCTTCACAACCCTGTTCGGGCACATGTTGGCTAAATGGTTGGGATCACCACATGCGAAGCAGACTCTGGCGTTGACCGCGTGTGCCTGAGCCGCTTGCTGGCCTTGAGGGGTTGGGAGCAGAGCTTGATGATCAGTGGCTTGAGCTGTGGTGTTGCGGGGGCCGGTTCGACAGTTGGCGGTGAAATGGCCGTACATATTGCAGTGTGCGCAAAATCTGCAGGCTAGACTGATGTGTAGTAAAATACACATATTTGTCCTGTGTAAAATGTATAATTATTGTATGGTTTTTTATTTGTTTTTATTTAATTTTTAGTGTTATATTATATTCTTGTGTGTTTTGCCAGGTCCTGGTGCAAATGGAGTGAAAACGAGTAATATGAAAATAACCAGCCAGTTGGCAGAGTGAGATGCCAGGGACCGAATTAAAATTGCCGCTATATTTCTTGAGTGGGCCGATGCCGTTATCTCTAGTTTATAAGCTCGAGGGACCAAAATGCAAAAAGCAAAAAGTCATTTTAAAAATAGTCTTTGAAACTTGAGGGACTATTCTTGCAATATGCTCAAAAAATGAAATTAATTCCAAACCAAAAAGATCCACTTTTATGAATACATGATGACCGAGTAGGTCTGTGATGGGCCATTTAGAGTATTATAAATAAATTGGGTCATGCCCATTCCACTTGGGTGTATCGCAAAAGATGATCAGGAATGGTGGAGTTGGAATTCTATTTCAATAAAGAATAAGAAGGCAGCTGTTATCATATATGGGGGTGGTTGCCATTATTATTTATTGTGGGGAACATGATTATTTGCCAAAGAAAGAAAGCATGTGCCAACATCTTTTAAATGCCAATAAATAGAAGGAATGAGAAGAACGATGGGGAGGCAACCTTGAGAACCAAATTTCTAAAGGTTTTGAAGTTGGTTAAGCTCTAGGAATCAAGTGGTAAGATCTCGAAGATAACTGAAGTGAAGACCTAAGGCTTGTTTCTACAATTCTTGTTTTCATTTTCATAATTTCTATAAACTGTCAATGAATTCTATTTTAAGTATTGTTATTATGATATTCATAACCATGATGCTTGGCTAAACACTTAAAACTATCTAGGTTATGATGAACACTTGTTAAAAATGTAGTTTTTACCGGGTATTGTGTGATTATGGTTTGTTCTTGTTAAGTAAATAATTTAAGTTATTTGTTTTGGTGTATATGCATATTTTAAATAGGTTAATATTTTGATCATATATTTCGGACAAAATTCTGTTGAATGTCTTTCATAAAAAGAATTAATGTTGACTTTCAAATCTTAGTGGGTTTGGGTAATCTTATGGTGATGTGACATAAACCATAGAAATAATGATCAAGAATTAGTCCGGTTTTAATATTCTACTATTTTTAGCGCCGAAAAGTATAAAAATATTAATAGGTCTAGTTTAGTGTATTACTAGAATTGTGTTTTGAGAGAAACCCGGTTTTAGTTTAATTATCATTAACTTGTCTATTAAACCAAATCAGGTCTCTTAAATTGCTTTAGATTTTCAACCGTGAGGAAGTAAGTCTTTTTAAGCACTTTTTTAGAACACTAGATAACCGAGAGGAAGTCTAGATAAACCGGTAATAAAAATAAGTCTTTAGAGTTACATAGGTGTCTTCTCGAGAAGGATTGGGAAACCTATTCGTTTTCTTTTAAGATTTAATATCTAAAGATCCCGGTTTCATATCACACAATTATCCGGTAGAAAATATGTTATTAACAAGTGGGATTCCAACCTAGATAGTTCTTTTGTCATCATAAAATCAAACTTTTGCCTTAATTTGTTTTTAGCTCACCATTATTAAATAGATTTTAATTAATTTGCAAATCTTTATTTTAAAAGCAACCCCCCCCCCCTTTTCAAACAAAAATACAAAAATATAAAAATGTTTATTGTTGTGTAATTTTTAGTGTAAATAAATTAATTAACGTAATTAAATAGTGTCCTGTGGGTTCGATATCCGGACTTACTTTTACTATACTATACTGATCGGTACACTTGCCGGTTGTGTGGTTTAGTTTTAAGACCGAGTCTAAGTATAAATTTAAAGCTTAGAGTGTCTAGTTAAAAGTTATTTTTAAAGTTATCTTTTTGTATTTTATTTGTAAAAATGCGTTTTCGTGTCGGACATGTAGTAACTGGAAGGGTTAAGTACCGGTAGTTGAGAACTCCTGTCTAGGCTGGCATTCGTACAAATCCAAATAAAAGGACCAGTTGCCTACCTGGGGACTATCAACGAGAGTACCGATACCTATTAGGCCAAAGCATGTCTAAAGTTTATTTTTGAGTCATTTTTATTTAACCATTTTTACAAGTTTCTTACATACCGCTTCCTGCACATCAAGTTTTTGGCGCCGTTGCCGGGGACACTTTGCAATTGCGTTAATTAGTTTGTTTATATTTTTTTATTTGAGTCATTGGAGTCTAAAATCCATCAGTGTATTTTGTATTTTTTTTTTTGTTTAGATTGTATTTTTGTTTATTTTAATTCTAGTGTATTTTTTATTTTTATTTTTTTATTGGCAATTTTTATTTTTAGTTTTTATTTAATCCTTAGTTAGATTTTATTTACTTATTTATTTCCAATTTCTAGTTTAAGTTTCCTTAGTTTATGCGACATACGCGCTCCCGAGGAGCACCTGAATTCGAGCCACGAGACGATCCTGAACTTCTGTTCAGCCGACAAACAATCAATCAGGAAGGAGAATCAGGTAAACAAGTAGATACCAAGTTTTTGAAAATCCTTACTTTGAAACCGAAACAGAAACAGAGTCCGATTCCTTAGAAATTTCCTGTTCTTCAAGTCCACCACCTGATTTCGAAATGGCTAATAATAATCAAACCGTACACCAACGTTCTACTGCCGGTTTCACTGGAGCAAATTCACCAATCCAAATTCCTGCAATAACTAATGAAATATCTTGCCAAATTCCGTCTTATATCATGACCGCCATAACCAATTCATGTCAATTCCATGGTCGTGATGACGAGGACGCTCCAGCACATATAAACCGCCTTACACGCCTCTGCAACACTTTCAACCTTGAAGGTGCCGGAAATGACGCCCGTTTTCTCCAAGTATTTCCTTTTTCATTAGCCGGACGTGCAGCCACCTGGCTTGATTCGCAACCACTAAACACGTTCACCACTTGGGCCGGTCTTCGAGATGCTTTCCTTGCAAAATATTTTCCACCCGCCAAAGCATCCCGCCTTCGTGATAAAATTCACTCATTCAGAATGGAGCCAGACGAGCCATATCATCTTGCTTGGGAGAGATTCCAAACTTTGCTTTCTCGTTGTTCTCAACACGGTCTATCCGACTGGGCACTTGTAGAAAAATTTTACAACGGTCTCACTCCAGAAACTCGCGCACGATTTGACACTTCAGCAGGAGGCCATCTCATGGGAAAGAAGACAGTTGCCGACTGTAACGATCTTTTCGAGAGTTTTGCCCATTCTGATATGGATTATAGCGCTGCCAGCAGGAATTCTATTCATGTGACTAACACCTCTTCAACCACTCTAGGGGTGAACCGAGTTGGCTTGGATTCATCGGTAGATGCTGTTCTAGATCGGATAGAGAAGACTTTTACGAGAGAGCTTAATGAGATCAAGAAAAAAGTCGATAGATGTGAAGTATGTAGGGGAGGGCATGATACTGGAGATTGTCCAACACTTACCCTAGAGCAGGTTGAGTTTATAGCAGGTCAAAACCGAGGTCCCACCAACCCATTCAACACCAACTCATTCAATAACAACTCTAATTGGCGTAGTAATTACCGCTCGTCTGGAAATCCTCCTGGATTTTCTTCCGGTCAGTATCAAAGTAGAGGGCCAGGTTTCTATTCTAGTGGTAATTCAAATCAAGAAGGTCAATTTGGTAGTTCAATTTCGGGTAGTCAGTTTGCTACTAGGAGTTCGTCTCAAGAGGGTCAGGTTAATGGTAAAGATTCAGAGTCTAATCTAGGAAGAATTGAGGAGATGTTTGCTCAGTTAATGGCAAGAGATCAGGTCACTCAGAAAACTCTAAACAAACTTACCAACTTCGCTAAAAATCAAGACCAAATTAACAAAAATCAAGAGCTTCATAATAAAAATCAACAATCCTCTCTCTTAGATCTTCAGAGACAAGTAGGTGATATCGCCAAGCAACTACACGAGAAACCTCCTGGTCAGTTTTCGGGAAACACCTACCCGAATCCAGCTAATCATTCAGCTAAAGCTATTACTACTCGTAGTGGCAGGATTCTAGGAGAGGTTGCTCGAGAGAGAGTAGAGACAGAAGATGAAGAAGAGTTTGATGAAGAGATTGTAATGGAAACTCCCGGTAAGGTGCAAGAGAAATTAGATCCAGCAAGTACCGCACAAACCGGAGAGCCTCAAGTTGAAGAGAGGGCAGAAAATCAACCAGTAGGAGTTAAGCCATCCCCTTTGGTTGATCATTCGCGTGTTCCATATCCCGCTCACCTTAAGCATCAGAAATATGCTAAGGAATATGGCCACTTTCTAGAGATCTTTAAGCAGCTAAAGATAAATCTTCCGTTCATCGAGGCACTTCAGTCCATGCCTAAATATGCTAACTTTCTCAAGGACCTTCTTAAGAGAAAAGATAGGTAGGTGAGCTTTCAAACATTCCATTGACGGGAGGTTGTTCCGCGGTAGTCTTGAATAAGCTACCTGAGAAATTAACCGATCCAGGCACATTCACCATTCCGTGTTTTTTCGGAGGTAACGTTGCCCTCGCTCATGCGTTAGCCGATTTAGGTGCAAGCATTAATTTGATGCCGTTTTCACTCTACGAGAGGCTAGGTCTAGGAGAGCTTACACCCACACGCATGTCATTGTCATTGGCTGATCGTTTGATAAAATATCCTAGGGGGATTGTAGAAAACCTGTTAGTCAAAGTCGATAAATTTGTATTCCCCGTTGACTTCGTTGTCCTTGACATGGAGGCTGATGAAAAAGTTCCAATCATTTTAGGCCGTCCATTCCTTCGAACCGATAAGGCAGCCATTGATGTCTTCGACGGTAAAATCTCACTTCGTGCAGGTGACGAGATTGTCACATTCGAGATAGAAAGAGCCATGCAATATCCCAATGATAGTGGCGACTATAATGGTCCATGTCATTCAGTTTACTTCCTAGATTCCTTCATCTCGTGCGTTGATCAGTGTTTTAACTACATAAGTGGAGCCGATTTAGTTGGTGAAGACGAGAATGAAGAAGAGGATGAGATTGAGATAGAAGAAGACGATCCGGAGCCGATTCTGGAATCATTGGAGCTGTGTGAGATCAAGGAGGAGAATGAGAGCAAACCCATAGAGTCACCTCTAGAGCTCAAAGTCCTTCCTTCCCACCTAGAGTATGTTTTCTTAGGAGAGAAGTCCAGTTTGCCCGTCATCATATCATCTAAGTTGACGGAGGAGGAGAAAAGAAAGTTGATTGAGGTGCTACGAGAGCACAAAGATGCCATAGCATGGAAGTTGTCCGATATCAAGGGAATTAGTCCCACTTTTTGCACACACAGGATTCTCATGGAGGATGAATTCAAACCAGTAGTGCAACCTCAAAGGCGTCTAAATCCTAACATGAAAGAGGTGGTTAGGAAAGAGGTAATTAAGTTGATGGAGACCGGGCTAATTTATCCTATTTCTGATTCCGCGTGGGTTAGTCCGACCCAAGTCGTTCCTAAGAAAGGAGGAATGACCGTTGTCATGAATGCGAAAAATGAGCTTATACCTTCCCGTACAGTCACCAGTTGGCGAGTGTGTATCGATTACCGCAAGCTTAACGATGCCACTCAGAAAGACCACTTTCCACTCCTGTTCATTGATCAAATGCTCGAACGCCTTGCAGGCAAGCAGTTCTACTGCTTTCTCGATGGTTTTTCCGGCTATTTCCAAATTCCAATCGCACCGGAAGACCAAGAGAAAACCACTTTCACTTGTCCATACGGCACATATACGTACCGACGCATGCCTTTTGGATTATGTAATGCACCGGTGACTTTTCAACGGTGTATGGTTGCCATCTTTCAAGACATGATTGAGAGGTCCATGGAGGTGTTCATGGATGATTTTTCGGTTTATGGCGACTCTTTTGATGAGTGTTTAGCAAATCTTGAGGAGATGATGAAGAGATGTATTGAAACGAAGCTAATGCTTAATTGGGAAAAATGTCACTTCATGGTGACAGAAGGGATTGTGCTAGGACACAAAATTTCAAGAGCCGGCATAGAGGTTGATAAAGCAAAGATAGATACCATCAGTAGGTTGCCTCCACCGAAAAATGTGAAGTCCGTTCGCAGTTTCCTTGGTCATGCGGGCTTTTACAGACATTTCATTAAAGACTTTTCAAAGATCACACGCCCCATAACACGACTCCTTGAAAAAGATGTACCCTTTGTCTTTGACGAGGAATGCCTGAAAGCCTTCAATTTTTTGAAGGAGAAACTTGTAAGTGCACCCATTCTTTATTCACCCGACTGGAGTTTACCTTTTGAGCTCATGTGCGATGCTAGTGATTATGCCGTAGGAGCAGTTTTGGGCCAAAGGATCAACAAACACTTTCATCCGATCTACTACGCGAGCAAAACTCTTAATGATGCACAAGAAAACTATACCACCACTGAAAAAGAGCTTCTCGCCGTAGTGTTCGCATTCGACAAATTTCGTTCATATCTTGTTCTTTCCAAAACCATCGTTTTCACTGACCATGCAGCCTTGCGTTATCTTTTCAAAAAGAAAGACGCAAAACCCCGTCTCATACGGTGGATTCTACTCCTTTCCGAGTTCGACATAGAGATCAAAGACAAGAAGGGAGCGGAAAACACGGCCGCAGATCACTTATCACGATTAGAGGATCTTTAAAGAGAGGAGATTCGAGAGGAAGCAATTGGAGATAAATTTCCTCACGAGCATATAGATTTCATTGCAGCTGAAAAAGAAGGTATGCCATGGTTCACAGATTTGGCAAATTACCTGGCAAAAGGGGTGGTGTTGAAAGGTATGACCACCCAACAAAAGAAGAAGTTCTTTCGGGATGCGAGGAGGTACATTTGGGATGACCCCTATCTTTTCAGGATAGGAGGAGACAGAATTTTGAGAAGATGTGTGAGTAAGGAAGAAGGTTTAGAGATTCTTAGGCACGTTCATGAAGGTTTAACAGGAGGTCACCACGGTCCACACACTACTGCACAAAAAGTCTTTGATTGTGGTTTTTTATTGGCCTTCGGTAGTGAAGGATGCGGTAGAGTTTGTGAAGACCTGTGATCGTTGCCAACGTACTGGCAATATCTCATCCAAGGATGAGATGCCCCAAAACCCAATTCAAATTGTTGAAATCTTCGATGTTTAGGGCATTGACTTCATGGGACCATTCCCCTCATCTAGAGGAAATCGGTACATACTTGTGGTGATAGACTATGTTTCAAAGTGGGTGGAGGCACAAGCTTTTCCTACAAATGATGCCCGAGTAGTGGTTAAATTCCTCAAGAAACTCTTCACTTGATTCGATACTCCTCGTGCTCTTATAAGTGACCGTGGCACTCATTTCTGCAACGCCATCATGGAAAAGGCGTTGGCTCGCTACGGTGTCACTCATCGTTTTTCCACCGCCTACCATCCCCAAACTAGTGGGCAAGTCGAGAATGCGAATCGTGGAGTGAAACGAATCCTATAAAAAACTGTTGGAAATAGTAGGAAGGATTGGTCAGATAAACTTGACGATGCATTGTGGGCATTTCGAACCGCCTACAAAACACCTTTGGGAACCACACCATTCATGATTATCTATGGCAAAGCTTGCCATCTTCCCATTGAGTTAGAGCACCGAGCACTTTGGGCTCTCAAAACTGTTAATCTTGACTTAACGGAGGCCGCCAAGAGACGATACTTCCAAATCCATGAATTGGAGGCCTTGAGAGACGCCGCTTACGAACGATCCTGGAATATCAAGGAAAGGACAAAGGCATTGCATGACAGGAAGCTTAAGAGGTTGAAGGAATTTAAAACCGGTGATAAAGTGCTTTTATACAATTCACGTTTAAAATTGTTTGCAGGCAAGTTAAAATCAAAGTGGACGGGACCATACATAGTGAACAGAGTTTTTCCATACGGAACAATTGAGTTAAGGAATGAAGCGGATGGAGGCACTTGGAAGGTGAATGTACATAGGTTGAAACATTACCTAGGAGGACCAATTAACACCACCGAGATGGAGGTAACTCGTCTCGATGTCCCACCAATCACCATCGTTTAGGATCTTGAGTGAAAACTCAAGATTAGAGTAGATAGTTAGTTTTATGTATGTTTTTAGTCACTGTTTATGAGTCTAATTTAGTAGTTTTTGAGTCATTTTTTTTCGGTACTGCTTTGGTTTTTGCTTGTTTTTGTTTATGCAGGTTTGAATCACACCACCCGTACTCAATCTCCATTCGGGTGATTTCGGAGCTGTACACCAAATTTCAAGGAATTTACAAAGAGTACTAGTCAGAGTCAAAGCCGATCGCGACCGAAATGCTATACGATCGAGCTGGATTGGACAAGAGTATGGAGTTTATACATCATATAACCAGCTAAGTCCTTTCCAATTTGCCCTTTGTCTTTTATTTCCTATTTATTTTAGTTTTTGAGTTGTTTTCCGTCTTACATTGAGGACAATGCAAAATTTAAGTGTGGGGATGGGAACACTTGAGTGTTTATAAAAAAAAATCTAAAAATTAAAACCTAAAAAAAAAATCGTATAATTATTGTTTTATTTTTGTGCATATTTGACTTATTTTTATCTAATAATTGTACATATGAGAAAATGTTAAAGTGTTTTTCATAAATAGAAATTTCTCTAATTATTCATAAATTTGCATCTAAAATACACACCCAATTTTAGTGAGTTTTGAGCCTTTCTCGAGCATTCATCATATGCTTAAGACTTTATTTGATTGAGTGTGCCGCATAATAGTATACATTTCAGAACTTGTCTTGGATATACTTGTCAAAATCATTAACTATAAAATTGTATAAAGAGGATAGAGGCAATAGGATTAACCCAGTTGTTTACCCTTTTCTTTTAAACCTCTAAAAAAAAATTTTCACTAGTAAACCATGTTGAGCCTTGTTCTTTTCATTTGTTTTAACCCATTTATGTGAATTCCGGTTTAGTATAATTTTCCTTTCATAGGAATTTAGTTTGGTCTTTTACTGGCAGACTTTAAAGAACTGGAGATGCATTCATTCGATTTAAATTTGCTTTGTTGTCTACAATTCGCAAAACCAAGATTACCTACGGAGCTTAGAGAGAAAATATTTCACTTAAGTAAAGAAGTTAGAAAAAAGTGGCGACAAATGTATTGGTTGTGGAAATTGGTCTCACACAGGAAGATGTAGAAGAAGTCAAATTGAATCCCAACATGAATACACGCTTCTAATGAGGGTGGGGGCTATTAGGCTCGATGCCGAACGATCCATTAGAGTTGGAAGTAATGTTCACTACAGGATTAAGGAAGATTTGATTCACATCTTGGATAAAACCGGTCTTGACGTTATGACCTTAAAAGAGTCACTTGGTTTGTGAGTATGTGTGATGTCTAAAAAAAAAAAAGTGTAAGGTTTGTTAGGATAATTTGCTAGACCGGATTGAAACACTTCACCCAGTAAATAGCCATATTCCCTACCTTTAAACCCTAGCCACGTTACAACCCACAATAAAAGTCCTCTTGATTTATATGATTTATATATGTTAATTGGTAGAGATGAGATTTCATTACAAGCCTATGATAATGTTACTATATGGCCCGGCTTTTGGGTGATCATAGAAAATTACTAGTGCACCATTCACTAGTTTACACAAGTGAGCCGAGGGAAGCAAATCAAAGATGCAAGTAAGTGAGTAATTGATGATAAAACTCTATTTTTGAAAAATCACATTTAGTTTTCTCATCTCTATCATTATTAGCTAATTTTAAATCATTTATGTAGGTTAATTTTTATGTGTGTTTAATTTTCCATTTTAAGTTAACCGTTTGAATGTCAGTTTGTACAGTTGTTTAAGACTTTGCTTGGGGACAAGCAAAAGGTTAAGTGTGGGGATATTTGATGTGTAGTAAAATACACATATTTTTCCTGTGTAAAATGTATAATTATTGTATGGTTTTTTATTTGTTTTTATTTAATTTTTAGTGTTATATTATATTCTTGTGTGTTTTGCCAGGTCCTGGTGCAAATGGAGTGAAAACGAGTAATATGAAAATAACCAGCCAGTTGGCAGAGTGTGATGCCAGGGACCGAATTAAAATTGCCGTTATATTTCTTGAGTGAGCCGATGCCGTTATCTCTAGTTTATAAGCTCGAGGGACCAAAATGCAAAAAGCAAAAAGTCATTTTAAAAATAGTCTTTGAAACTTGAGGGACTATTCTTGCAATATGCTCAAAAAATGAAATTAATTCCAAACCAAAAAGATCCACTTTTATGAATACATGATGACCGAGTAGGTCTGTGGTGGGCCATTTAGAGTATTATAAATAAATTGGGTCATGCCCATTCCACTTGGGTGTATCACAAAAGATGATCAGGAATGGTGGAGTTGGAATTCTATTTCAATAAAGAATAAGAAGGCAACTGTTATCATATATGGGGGTGGTTGCCATTATTATTTATTTTGGAGAACATGATTATTTGCCAAAGAAAGAAAGCATGTGCCAACATCTTTTAAATGCCAATAAATAGAAGGACCAGTAACTGGAAGGGTTAAGTACCGGTAGTTGAGAACTCCTGTCTAGGCTGGCATTCGTACAAATCCAAATAAAAGGACCAGTTGCCTACCTGGGGACTATCAACGAGAGTACCGATACCTATTAGGCCAAAGCATGTCTAAAGTTTAATTTTGAGTCATTTTTATTTAACCATTTTTACAAGTTTCTTACATACCGCTTCCTGCACATCAAATTTTTGGCGCCGTTGCCGGGGACACTTTGCAATTGCGTTAGTTAGTTTGTTTATATATTTTTTTTATTTGAGTCATTGGAGTCTAAAATCCATCAGTGTATTTTGTATTTTTTTTTTTGTTTAGATTGTATTTTTGTTTATTTTAATTCTAGTGTATTTTTTATTTTTATTTTTTTATTGGCAATTTTTATTTTTAGTTTTTATTTAATCCTTAGTTAGATTTTGTTTACTTGTTTATTTCCAATTCCTAGTTTAAGTTTCCTTAGTTTATGCGACATACGCGCTCCCGAGGAGCACCTGAATTCGAGCCACGAGACGATCCTGAACTTCTGTTCAGCCGACAAACAATCAATCAGGAAGGAGAATCAGGTAACACAAGTAGATACTGTCACAACCCCCGATCCCTGATCCCCGGGAACGGGCGGACGTGAGCTCAGAGTTTGGTGGTATCAGCTTATTAAATCTCGCAGCGGAATTTACATCAGGACTGTAGTTAGGAAATGTTTATCAGAGTAAAACCACCATATTTTATATTAATAATCACATGGGTAAAACCCAAGTTTCTTATTACAATACATTTATAGGGACAAACCCTATTTTATTGAATTTAAAACATCGTTTATTAGGTAACTTTTATAGCCACATTTTTCCCAAGCCTTCAGTGCTCTCCAGCTGGCTTTTCACTTAATTGGCTGTTCACATTGTGTTACCTGTAACGTGTTTTAAAAACATATGTGTAGTCGGAAATACTGGTGAGTGAATCCCAGTTTAATCAAGAAACATTTTATCAATTAAAACAGTATTGAGAGCGATCACATTGTTTATTTCTAGACAATTACTCATTCAGTATTTGCCACTCGACCGGATCTATGGCTATGGTTAAATTACCCATTGGCTAACTCGTCGTCCAATGGTAATGCACTGTCATTCAGACTTACTACTACTCGTAGTAATAAATTTTGTATACAAAACCCCATAATACCGACAGTAATTGAAGAACTACAAAGACTCAATCACCGCTTAATCACATTGTAAACAATTTAAGGTTTTGTAAAACATTCCAAAAACATTAACAAAAAGAGGATAAACTCACATTGCTGTCTTAGGCTTTTCGTAAGGATTTCCTGGATATAATCTATAATTTATACAAATGTACATTGGTTAGTATCATAACCCTTTGAAATTATTAATAATACCCTCCCCGAGACGACATTCCAACAACTACGTCGGGCAGAACCACGACAGTTGTTACGGAACCCTAAATCAATCGGGCAGCGTAACTATTTCGAAACTAGGGTTATAATACTTACAACAGAGCAGAACCTCGCTAATTAGGGGTATAATACCCAAAATATTATGCCTAATACTTCAGAATTCGAGAATGAGATTTGAGAATGAGCGACGAAAACTGAAAACTGATGCCTGCTATTTATAGTTGTGTAATCTAGTTCTGTCGCGGCCCGCGTAAAAGATAAGAGACACTTACGCGGCCCGCGTCAACATCAGTCAACTCAGTAGCTTAGCTGGGTCAGCTAGTAGACTCGACACGATGTCGACACGTGTCGTCCTCTGGTGTAATCGCGTGTGATGCTCTGTCGCGGCCCGCGTAAGGTTAAGGTGAGGTCTTACGCGGCCCGCCTCAACTTACTAATTTCAGATTTTTATTTATTTTATATACTATAATATAATTCGGGCTCGGTTTTCACATACGGGGTGTAATATAAAACATATTGAGACATTTTAAGATATAATAGAGGGTCGGAAATATTATGAGGATGTTGGTTTTACCGAGGGTTGTTACATTCTCCCCACCTTATTTTAGAGCTCGTCCTCGAGATCTATTGGAACAAATGCGGATATTTCCTCTTCATTTCTGACTCGAGTTCCCATGTGTACTCAGGTCCTCTTTTGGAGTCCCACTTTACTTTGACTAGAACTAGTCTTTTATGTTTGAGGTTCTTGACTTTCCTATCTTCAATCTGTAGAGGTCTTTCTACAAATTTAAGTTATTCATTTACCTCTATATCCTTAAGAGGTACTATCAGTGATTCATCAGCTAAACACTTTTTAAGATTAGATACATGAAACACATCATGTATTCCTGCCATTTCCTCTGGCAATTTTAGCTGATAGGCTACAGGTCCTATTCTTCTAATAATCTCAAAAGGTCCAACATACCTGGGACTTAGCTTTCCCCGTTTGATGAATCTTACTACTCCTTTCCAAGGAGAGACTTTCAATAATACTTTATCTCCTACCTGAAATTCCAATGGCTTGCATCGGTTATTAGCATAACTCTTTTGTCGATCACGTGCGGCTTTCAGTCTTTCCTTGACTTGAATAATCTTGTCAGTTGTTTCTTGTACTATCTCAGGTTCAGATAGTTGTTTTTCTCCAATTTCTGCCCAACAGACTGGGGTTCGACACTTTCGTCCATAAAGTGTTTCTTGAATAATCTTGGTGAGAGTTTTGTAAAATCAAAATAGAGGTCGGAACAAGTTGTCAAGGTTCGGGTTTCACCCCTGACTTAACAACTTCGTTCCTGTTTTGATAAAAATAGCGACGGAAACCTGTGCTAAAGTATGGATTTCACTCCCGATTCAACACAAATTCTCGGGTTTTATAGATAAATACAGATCAACAAGCAATTTTAATCGAGAGTTTGCGGTTTTTCACACCTAATCTCGATCAAATTACTTGTTTATTTTAGAATTATTGTGCAGTGATAGTGTAGCGTAAGCGAAAATAGCGGGAATAGCAAGCATGCTCGTACAATACCCCTAAGGGTACGCACAAGTCGGTATGTTGGTACCTAACTATAGACTAGGTCATTTCTAAGACATCGACCAGGGCTAGGTCGAGTCTTGCCTAATTCCCTATAGTTATGGCTCTGATACCAATCTGTCACACCCCAACCGATGGCGGAATCATCGGGGCGCGGCACTGAGCGAAACAGATTGTCCAGAAGTTTCCATAACAACTGTATTTACCAAATATTTAAAGCAACACATCCCATACCATGTCATAAATGATAATACAATTATTACAGAAAAGATCTAGTCAAATTGTTCTGTTCCGACAACTCAGATTCTTATTACAGACAATTGTTTATTGTTGACCTAGGTCTTTCCTAGCCTCGATTTCACAGCAAAGTAAGCAAATAAGCATGCTAAGCACCTGTCACATACGTTAAAGTAAAAGTCAATACACATAGTGTAAAGGTGAGCATACAAGTTTAATAGATATAATAGAGTCCGAAAATAGATTTCGCATAACCAGCACGTACACTGTGTGAAATGAGGCATGTTAGTTATCGACATGAACCTATCGATACCAATGACTGCGAGTTGACTCCCCGAGGCAGTTCGTAATACAAACACACCACAGTGAGCCATGTAACAAATTATCCTTAACAACCCCTGAGTGAACAGGTGCTGAGTCCAAACAAATAGTACTACCATTGCTAAGGCAGGTAGACAGCATTCCATGTGTAAACATAACAAACAAGCATTCATTAAGTCACGTATAACATGCAGTAACGGTTAGCGATTAAAGTATCATGCAGTGTGTTTGATGTGATTTAGAATAAGTAACGTATGTAACTCCCAAAAGTGCGTAAAGCAAAAAGGGGTCGAGTATACTCACAGCGATGATGGATTGAAGGGAGCGCTAGAGAGTAAGGTTAGCCTGATCAGAATGATAGCATAACGATAAGTGACGTGTAAAAATGATGCGAAGTGTAAGTGGTTCGAATCAGCAGTTCGATCGGATGGTAATCCGATCGGATAGCCGGTCGTACGGGTGACAGTCCGCTCGGATGGTCATCCGATCGGGTGACCTTTCAAGTGGATTGTTACTTCCTTTGGGAAGAATGTGTTTGTGTATGATGGCTTGACTTTTGAAGTTTTCGTTGTAGCATTTGAAAACATAGAAGTATCTCTGCCTTTCAGGTCAGTCGATCGAACGAACGTTCGATCAGACGATAATCTGATTGGTTGGACACTTTAGTGAGAACAAGTTCACCGCAGTTTGTCACTCGATCGGATGGGTGGCATTCCGTTGGTAATGAACATGTTGAAAATTGTTTAAGTGTTGAAGTCTAAATGTCACATAATCGAGCGGTAATCCAATCGGATGGTAGTCCGATCGGACAACAATTCGTTCAACGTTCAGACTTCAAATGTTGGTAAACAGCTAAGTGTGGGACCCAAGGTGCAAGTCGGTCGGGTGACAATCCGATCGGACGGTAGTCCGATCGGACGGCATTCCGTCCTGGTCGTCCTGATCGTCTTACAATTGGTTACTTTGAAAGCTTGTCGATTTATCGAGATGTTTTGATAACGTGTTAAGCAACAGAAACCTCATTAATACTTGGTACTCTTGATCGGACATGAATCACCCAAAATCCGACCAATTAACTGTTCAAGACAGTGTTACATGTTTAACCGAAATCGGTAGTCTCGTGGATAGAATCCAGATCTTGAACCAACACATCCACAAGATTGAGTAGGAGGTTAGCACAAGCTTCGATTCTATCGGTTTTGAGTGCATTGAGTGTAAAAGAGTTGAAAGAAAGTTGGAAAACCATCTTTTAATCCTTTTCACCGTGAATATGTTTAGATCTATGAAAGATCTTTGTTTATTTGTGTGGAAATCGTTTAGATCTAAGTTGTTCTCGGTGGATTGAGGCCAAAACATGAAGTTCTCAAGAACACCATGATGACATCATCCTAGAACACCTCAAATTTAGTGATTTCACAGTTAAAAGTTAAGATTCAAAAGACAGCAAGGGGAAGAATCAAGTGTAGATCAAAGATGTACAAGATTTAGGTTGAGATCTTACCGGAATTGCGAGAAATCAGAGAAAAAGTAAGGTTGGAGCGCTGGTCGGAAACACTACACACAACACTTGTATTCGAATCACATTGTAACACATAGTCGATCCGCACCACATCCTGCACTGTATCCTGATATTTGAAGCAATAGAAGAACAAGGCAGCTGCGATTGTCAGCTCCTGAGGTTTTATGTCGGCGATCTAGATTGATCAAGGGCTTTCCTCGTACATCACGTGTCAACCTTTACATTTTTGCTCATTGTTTGATTGTAGATACAGCTCTATATCCTGAGCCGTATCCTGAAACTGTTTTCATATCTAATTTGGTTAACACATTTTTCAAACATATTTCTAGCACACTACCTCACTTAACTAATTTGATCACTTAATTGCTTCGGTAATTTTTGACCAAAACAATTTGGCGCCCACCGTGGGGCAAGTGGTGCTACTTTTACTAAAAATCTTTGTAAAATCGTTAATCGGTTTTCTATTTTCAAAACTTTTTGCCACATTGTTTACAATGGCCTCAAGATCAAACATGAGCTCTTCCACTATGTCTGCTGCAACCTCTGCTAATACCGGTTCGGTGCTTCCACCTCCTCCTCCAAGGATGCCATTTTCTTCACAACCTCAAGATGTTATCCCTACTCGGAGTGTTCAGGGATCTGCTCCCGTTTTAGCCTCTAATGATGAAATTCTGACTTTATTTGGAAGTGTGCAGGAACAAATGAGGCAGCAACAGGAAACTAACCAAATGCTGTTAAGAGAAATACAACTCTTAAAAGCTAGTTCGAGTAGACCTGCTGAAGAAACTGTCACTCCCATACAGCCCAGGGCTTTGAACTTCAGTTCCGCAGTTTACACTGAAGATAACAGGGGGAATATCGTCCCAAGCCATTCTCAGAATCATACCCCTGAGATACCCTCCTCGGTCAGGATGTCGACTGTGAGGAGTTCAGGATATGCTTCAGGATATGGCCAAAATCCTCAGACCGGTAATGTGTCAAATAATAATATTCTTGCTACTAACAACAATGGCTCTTTGCAGGATGCAGGTATGACGTCAACATTTACCAGGGAGCTCCAGAAATTAAAGGACATGATATCCAGTGTACCTGGAGTGGTCCAGCCAATTCCGGAAGTATCCCAAGACAGCCACAGGATATCCCGCTTTGCATATCCTATCTGTGATGCTGAAATCCCAAAAAGATTTCAGACTCCCAACATGAAGCTGTATGATGGGACTACGGATCCTGAAGAGCATATTGCCCAGTATAGGGAAAGAATGGAGATTAACCCTATCCCTCCGAAGCTCAAGGAAGCATGCTTATGCAAGGGATTTGGTTCTACTCTGACAGGATCAGCCTTAAAATGGCTGTTAAACGTCCCTCCTCACTCAATTACTTCGTTTGCTCATTTGGTTAGTTTATTTAACAGTCAGTTTTCTTGTAGTCGGAGTTTTGAGAAACTAACCAGTGATCTTTACAGGATAACTCAAGGGCCTCAGGAATCCTTGAGGGATTATGTGAACAAATTCAGTCGAGAATCCTTGGATATCCCACATCTTGATGTTGCAATAGCTGTGCAAGCTTTTAAGATGGGGTTACAAAAGGATTCTCAGTTTTATCAGGATCTTGTAATGAATCCCTGCAGGAATCTCGACGAAGCTCGTAACAGGGCTTTGAGATATATCCGTCTGGAAGATGACAAGAAGATGCAGGAGAGGATGAATTCTACCTCAACCTATGAATCAACTAACAGGAAATCAGAAACCTCATATAAGCCATATCGCTCCAAGCCATATGGCAGAAATGATAACAAGAAAGTGAATGCTGTTGAAGATGAGGATCCTGAAGAATATCCTGACTTATCTGAATACTGCTTTTCTGTCAATATACCTGAGTTAATGTATGCTATGCAGGGTTCAGGGAACAAAGCTAGGTGGCCTCGAAAGAACCAGCAGAAAGCTGATTGGAAGGATAAATCCAAATGGTGTGCCTTCCACGAAGACTTCGGACATATGACCGAGGATTGCATTGCTTTAAGGAAAGAGATAAGTTACCTGTTAAGCAAGGGGTATCTGAAGGACTTGCTGGGAAAAAAGAAAAATAAAGGGCAGGATCCCGAGAAGGATCCTGAACGAGCAGCATCACCCCCAGCAGATGCCAAGATAATTAACTTTATTTCAGGAGGATCCGACATTTGTGGGACTTCGTATTCGGCGGCTAAGAGACATGCAAAGGAAGCTAAGAGTGAAAGGGGAGACAAACCAGTCAGGATGACTACCCTCACAACTGATAAACTGATCACTTTCGATAGTGATGACAGGGATACTGTGCAGGATCCTCATCATGATGCTTTGGTAATAACATTATATGTGGCTAACCATTTTGTGCGCAGGATACTGGTAGACAACGGTAGTTCTGTCAATATAATTCAGCTGGAAACATTGAAGAGGATGAATGTATCTCCGATGGACATTACTTCGAAGTCCACTGTGCTCGTTGGTTTCAGTGGAGAAGCTAGAAATACTGTAGGAGAGATAAAGTTACCGGTATACGTTGAAGGGGTCAACTCGATACAACGCTTATGTGTGATGGACTCCTTATCCTGCTATAACATCATACTGGAAAACCATGGATTCACGATATGAAGGTTGTGCCGTCAACATATCACCAATGCATCAAGATTCCAACCCCTTGGGGAGTGGTCAAGGTTGAAAGTGATCAGCAGGAAGCGAAAGAATGCTACTCATCTTCGATGAAATCTTCAACCAAGCCTAATCAAGCATAGCAATTAAAGATGCGGGCCCAGGATACCTTGGAAGCTTCAGAGCAGGATGTGAAGAAAATTATCCTGGATCAGGATAATCCTGATATCTCGGTGCTCGTAGGAACCAATATCCCTCAGGATATTGAAGTGCAGTTAACTAACTTTTTGAAATGCAGGATGTCAACGTTTGCATGGAAGCATGAGGATATGACAGGCATATCCAAAGACATTATCACTCACAAGCTTGGAATTGACAGATCATTCAAGCCTGTTCAGCAAAAAAGAAAAAAATTTGCTCCTGAGCGGAATACGATCATCCAAGAAGAAGTTGAAAGATTGTTGAAGTCCAGGATGATCAGAGAAGTCAAGTTTCCAAGATGGCTAGCAAACGTAGTTGTGGTACAGAAGAAAACGGGAAATGGAGAGTCTGTGTAGACTACACGGACTTGAACAAGGCTTGTCCTAAAGATCCATTTCCTCTCCCTCATATCGATGCAATGGTGGATGCTACTGCTGGACATGAAATGTTAACGTTCATGTACGCATCCTCAGGATTTTAGCAGATTCAAATGGAGCCTTCGGATCAGGAGGATACTGCTTTCATGACACCAACAGGTATATATTGCTATACTGCCATGCCTTTCGGTTTGAAAAATGCATGTGCAACATACCAGAGATTAGTAAACATGATGTTCAAAGATAAGCTGGGGGACACCATGGAGGTATATATTGACGATATGGTGGTGAAATCTAAAAAGGCTGAGGATCACCTCCAGGATATCAAGGGAGCATTTGATATCCTGGATCAGTATAACATGAAGCTAAATCCTGCTAAGTGCCATTTCGGAGTGGGGGCAGGAAAGTTTCTTGGATATATGGTGACGAAAAGGGGGATAGAGGCAAGCCCGGAGCAGATTAAAGCTATCCTGGATATAAAATCACCCTCAAATATGAAGGACGTACAAAGGTTAACAGGCCGAGTAGCAGCTTTGAATAGATTTATTTCAAGATCCTCGGAAAAATGCAAGGAATTCTATGATATCCTCAAGAAGAATAAGAAATTTGAATGGGGAGCAAAGCATGAAGCAGCCTTGCAGGATTTGAAGCGATATCTCTCAACTGAACCTCTATTGATGAAGCCTGAAAATGGTGAACCACTATCCCTATACCTCGCTGTATCAGGGAATGCTGTAAGTGTCGTTCCTATAAAAGACCATGAAGGTCAGCAATATCCTGTTTATTATGTTAGTAAAAGTTTGTTAGATGCTGAAACTAGGTATTCTCATTTAGAAAAATTGATATTAGCTCTAGTCATGGCATTGACAAAGCTTAGACATTATTTTGAGACACATAGGATCCATGTTAAAACGAATTATCCTGTCAAAAATGTGCTTAGGAAACCAGAGATGTCAGGCAGGATGGCCAAGTGGTCAGTAAAGTTAAGTGCTTATGATTTAGTATACGAACCTAGAAATGCCATAAAGTCTCAGGCTTTAGCTGACTTTGTGGCTGATTTCAGTAGTGATATTCAGGATGAGGTAGACCTAGAAGTTCAACAGTTAGGAGAATCTTCAGGATCCTGGACATTATATACTGATGGTGCATCTAATATAAGAGGTGTAGGTTTAGGTATACTACTAAAATCGCCACAGGGGGACATATTACCCCAGGCTATTAGGTGTGAATTTCCTGCTACTAATAATGAGGCAGAATATGAAGCTTTAATTGCAGGATTAGAATTGGCTAAGAGTATGAGTATCAAGAATTTGCAAGTATATGTTGACTCCTTGTTAATTACTAACCATTTTAATGGATCCTATGCAGTTAAGGGTGAGAAATTAATCGAATACCTCGATATTCTCAAAAAATTAGCAGGATATTTCGATGTTTTTACACTTGAACAGGTACCAAGAGAGGATAATGCTGAAGCAGATGCCTTAGCAAATCTGGGATCATCGATCAGGATACCAGAAGGAACCCAAATACCAATATTACATGTCTTGTATCCTGCAACGAATCCTCAGGATAAAGAAGTAGCGGGTATTCAGGATCCTGGAGCAGCATATCCTGAAGAGGATCCTAAGTCCTGGACGGCTCCAATCATGAGATATCTCAAAGAAGGACGCATCCCCGGAAATGAAAATCCTAAGGCATTTAGGATGAAGGTATCACGATTTACTATTATAAATAATGTTTTATACAAGAAATCTATTGCAGGACCGTATTTGAGGTGCTTGGAGGATCCTGAAGCCAAAGAAGTACTTCAGGATATACATGAAGGGGATTGTGGTAACCATACTGGGGGCAGGTCATTATTCTCAAAAGTATTGAGGACAGGATATTATTGGCCGACAATGAGAAAAGATGCCGCAGAATATGCTCGAAGATGTGACGCATGTCAAAGACATAGTAACATATTACATCAGCCTGCTGAACCGCTGTATCCTATTGTTTCCCCTTGGCCGTTTATGAAGTGGGGTATGGATATAGTGGGAAAGCTTCCAAAAGCTCCAGGAGGAAAGGTTTTTATGTTGGCAATGACGGATTATTTCTCCAAGTGGGTTGAAGCAGAAGCATTTGTTCAAGTTAGAGACCAAGAAGTAGTATCCTTCATAAAGAGAAATATCCTGACCAGATTTGGAGTACCAGCCGAGATAATCTGTGACAATGGTTCTCAGTTTATAAGCAAGAGAACTACTGACTTTTGCAAGAGTTGGGGAATCAAAATGATAACATCTACTCTAGTACATCCTCAAGCGAATGGACATGCAGAATCCTCAAACAAGATAATTGTCAATAACTTAAAGAAGAGGCTTGGAACCAAAAAAGGAAGATGGGCAGAAGAATTACCCTTTGTTTTGTGGGCTGATAGGACAACGGTAAAGAATGCAACAGGCCAAACCCCATTTTCCTTGGTATTTGGAGCAGAAGCAATGATTCCAACGGAAAGGACAATACCTACTGTAAGATCTACCCTACGGGATCCTGAACAGAATCCTGAAACCTTGAGTCAGGATTTGGATACTATAGATGAAAAAAGGGATGCAGCAAGGCTAAGGATGGCAGCATATCAACAAAGAATATCCAGAGCATATAACAAGAATATTAGGACCAGAAGATTTAAGGTTGGAGATTGGGTGTTAAGAAAGGCTTTTCAGAATACCACTAATCCTGCCGATGGCAAGCTAGCTCCAAAATGGGAAGGACCATATGAAGTTGAATCAGAAGCAGGGAAAGGAGCATATAGACTCAAGAATATGGAAGGGGATATGCTACCGAGATCTTGGAATGCTATACACCTTAAGCTTTATTTCAAATGAGTTTAGAATTTAATTTCTAACTCCAGATGGTATGAATTCTATCTTTTTTAAATATGTTTGGTTTAATTTATTCTTTGAAACCCAATACTAACTTAAGCATCGGAGGGGTGTTAGCCAAGCTAACACCCACCTTAGTTTAAGGATGTTTTGCAGTATATGCTCCAGGATATAGCTCCAGGATGCTCACTCAAGATACTTCGGAAGATTAGAGGATTGGCCCCCTCTCTCACGTATAAGGGATTCCGATCCCTTCACATGTTTAAAGGTATTCACCTTTCTTCCGAATTGGGTTTAAACACTCCGCCTGGAGCGCAAGCTATTCAGGGATAGTTCAAGGTGGCGGGACCAGTCCATGTAAAAGTGGCTGACAATTTCGTTACTGTTGTCTATATCCTGAATCCTAAAGGTATATGAGGATTGATCACCCTCTCTCACGAAAGGGTATTTTCATACTCTCTAAGGTTTAAAGGTTTTCACCTTTCTAAGTCTTGGAGTTTATACACTCCCGCCTGTAGCGCACGAAAATTTGGGATTTTCCCCAGGATACGAGGAATTTATTTCCAAAACATTTTTGGGTTTTACCCCTGTGACATGAAAAATTGCCTATACAATGGAAACTGATATCCAGAAGATTTCTAAGTATTTGAAGACATTGTACACAGGGGACATTCCCACTAAAGCAATAATGTAAAGCTCAAAGGATAAGGCTCGGAACTAATGCACAAAGTGTCTCAGACAGGGGACATCTTCATTGGAAAAGTTGCAAAAGGATTGAGGTTTGATAATAGGGTTATACCCTATTCCTGGTATGATCTTTCCTTTATAAACATCGTTTAAGTTTTTGATAATGCTATGTTTGGTAAAAGGTTAAATATCCTGATATATTCTCAAAATATATTTTCAAAATATTTCTCAGAATATTTGAAACTAATACTAATTTGAAACTTTGATCATTTAAGTATTATTAAAACAGGTTTTGTAAAAGTAGATTGTTTTTCACTCTTTAAAAAGCTTTCTACAAAGTTGAACGAATGTTTGGAAGTCCTCTCCAATAAAAAGTTTTTATAATATATCGCTAAGCATATTGATCAGGATATTTTCATAAGATAACAATACAAAATTTTGCAAAGTTAAAAGGTACATTAAGTAATGCAAGGCAATAACAAATAAGTTAAGAGATAGTTATATTATTAATAAGTCAAAAGTTATGCTTTTGGATTCACCTCAAACCGAGGCCCATCCACCAAAAGCACAATTAGTTTCTACCATACTTGTGTAACGGTTGGAGGATCTATTTCAAAACAGGACCTGTCCACCTACAACCGTTACCACATTCAAAACAGGTTATACTAATCGATGACCAAGGGCTTCATCCTAAAACCTAGGACCCATCCACCTTTGGTCATCGTATTGTTCTAATGCAGGAAATATAAATTGTTCGAAGACAGGAAAAGTAAATTGTTTACACAACCACAACCACGAAATTTAAAAGTGGGCTCCGGCCTTGGCACGTATATCCATCATCGCCCACTTCGCCGCTTAAGAAGCGGCACCTTCTTGATCAACAGCCTCCTTCCCAGCATCTGCACCAGCATCGGCCTCAGGATTCTTCTCGGCATCACCATCATCAGCATTGGCCACTTCCTCTGCCGCCTTAGAAGGCTCTTCACCAGCATGCTTTGCAGGATGAGCAACGGGATGACCTCCGAGATCCTTTAGTTTCGCTTCCCAAGTCTTTATGTTCCAGGAGGGGCATTCGAAACCCAAATCCCTGGCCTCATAAGCCATCCTTATCCTGGCTTGGAGAAGAGAGACGACCACGGATGCTTTGAGGCTATCCCGATATGAACTCATATTCTGCTGGTATTGGAGAAGGGTGGCATCTAGTTTGGCTTGGGCATCCTCGTTGACTTTATGGAGGGTAGCTTGGTGTTCCTGGATCATTGCCTTGTATTTGTCTTCGTAATGCTGGGATTTGGCAGCCGCAATGGTTCCTTGATCAGCTATGGTGGCTTCAGCTTTCTCCAGCTTGATCTCCAACATCTTGTTAAGCCCGCAGGCGTCTTCATACAAGTGCATAAGACGTTCCAAGCCTTATCGATAAGGACACAGGTATCGATGTAAAAATAAGCAGGATAAGGACTAACATACTTGTGCAGGATATCGAAAGGAAAATTTTACCTGTTTGAGGAATGAGGTGGCTTCGTTAAACCCATGATTCTCGAGAGAGAATGTCTCAGAAACAGCTAGAGAGTCCGTCTCCTTTCTCTTCCGAGAGCTAGATGCCCGGGTCCTGGATGCCGGAGGGGCTTTGGAAGCAGAAACAGTCCTTGAAGAGGTAGGCTTTGGTGTAGCAGACGACTTTGGTTTGGATTCTTGTTTGATGGGTACAAGGATGGAGTAGCAATCCAACTCGTCAAGTTGGAAACCTTCAAGGTTGACAATTGACATCTCTGAGCTTGATTTCTGGCTTGAATCTGGGAGAGACAGGAAGAAAGTTCTTTCACTGGCAGGAAGTCGGTAGATTTCCTTGATCTTGGATTCGGATTCTGCACTGGGAGGCACTAAATCTCTGAAGTTCGCTGCATAAAAACATCAGGATATAAGTCTAGGATATAGTTTGAAGATATAATTGGGGATATTCCTAAAACCCTAAATCCTACCCTTGGTTAACCATTTAACCGGCAGATCGAAACCCTTATCAATAGAGTCTCTTTTTACGAAAAAGAATTTTCGTCGCCATCGATCCTCGTTCTTGGTGGCCTTAAGAACCAAAGGGTTCTTGGAGGTAGAAAACAGAAGAAAACGGTGATCGCCATGGGATCTCAACCGGTATGCTATAGGGAGGTCTTCAATACACAGGTCAGGAAAATGACGAGACTTGATTTGATCCAGCACTATCAAAACTCGCCAGACCATTGGCATAGTTTGGGCATAGCTAAGGCCGGTGAGGTCAAAAAAGCGAGAGATAAAGGGTGGAAATGGATACCGGAGTCCAAGAGAAAAAGGGTAGGCGAAGAAACAAACCCACTCGTCAGATGACGCATCTGATCGGGCTTCCCGATCAAAAGGGCGAAAGACTGTCCCGGTGGGGAAGGCGCCGGAATCTTTAAGAGCAGCGATGTCGGCGTTATTGAAGCAGCAGATTTCCTTTGCTGGATCACGGATGAGGTTTTGGCTTACGAGGGTTGAGGCCGGTCCGTCCGATCGAGATCTTGTTCGTGATGCCATGAAGGGTGTTGGGCAAACTAAAAGAAACTCAAGGAAGAAGGATAGAGGATGAAGAGAAAAGTGATTACCTGAAAATCGCTTGAAGAATGATGATAATAAGCAGAAATGATTCGGCTAATTATAGGCTAAATATAGGGGGTAAAGAGTAAATATTGCATTGAAAATGGCACAATGTCACTTCAACCATCATTTCATTTTAATTGCCTCGGTCGATGAGATAAAGTTTTTAAAATATATCCGTTGGATTGGTATACCAACCGATATATTTGGGGACAATTGTTATGGGCCATTTTCTAAGTATGCATGCTGACTAATATCCTGCTTTTAATTGTTTATCTGTGAACAGGATACTGGACGGGGATATTGCTAAAATCCTGGGTGATATCCTGAGGTATATCGAATTAATCACGTGCAAGTTAAAGACTGGGACTTGCCAACGGTCAAGTGGACTCCATCTCCTCAAGACTCGGGCGTATTTGTTAAAGGAGAGACGTTGAGCCCGAAAGACCAGGTCTCCAACGTTCAACTAAGGAACATTCGTTGGATCCCGGTTATGTAGGATAGTTAGTTACATTTGTTTTACTATAAATAGATGGGGGCGGATCAGATTAAGGCACTCAACTTACACATTTTCGAACACTTTCTCTCTAGCTCATCGCAAACACTACACACAACACTTGTATTCGAATCACATTGTAACACATAGTCGATCCGCACCACATCCTGCACTGTATCCTGATATTTGATGCAATAGAAGAACAAGACAGCTGGGATTGTCAGCTCCCGAGGTTTTATGCCGGCGATCTAGATTGATCAAGGGCTTTCCTCGTACATCACGTGTCAACCTTTACATTTTTGCTCATTGTTTGATTGTAGATACAGCTCTATATCCTGAGCCGTATCCTGAAATTGTTTTCATATCTAATTTGGTTAACACATTTTTCACACATATTTCTAGCACACTACCTCACTTAACTAATTTGATCACTTAATTGCTTCGGTAATTTTTGACCAAAACAGGTACAATTAGATCATGCTCAGCCAGGCACTTGCGGAGGTTCGAAACATGAAAAGTCGGGTGGACATTACTAAGTTCCTCTGGTAGTTCGAGTCTGTAGGCGACTTTTCCGATCCTTTCCAGAATCTTAAAAGGTCCAACATATGGAGGCTCTAGTTTTCCTTTCTTGCCGAATCTGACCACACCCTTCCAAGGTGTTACCTTTAGGAGTACGTAGTCGCCAACGTCAAATTCAAGGGGCTTGCGTCGTCTATCGGCGTAACTTTTCTGACGACTCCGAGCTTTCAGCAGATTGTCTCGAATTTGGAGGACTTTGTCAGTCGTTTCTTGCAATAGCTCAGGACCGGTTACTTACGAGTGACCGATCTCGTGCCATACAATAGGTGATCGACATCTTCTTCCGTATAAAGCCTCAAACGGTGCCATTTGAATGCTGGTATGATAACTGTTATTATACAAGAATCCGACTAACGGCAGGTAAGCGTCCCAATTACCACCAAAATCTATGACACACGAACGGAGCATGTCTTCAAGAGTTCAGATCGTTCTCTTAGTCTGACCGTCAGTTTGAGGGTGGAATGCGGTATTTAGATTAAGCGTAGTACCGAGAGCTGCTTGAAACATTTCCCACATTCGCGAGGTAAACCGAGCATCACGGTCAGAGATGATGTCGCGATGCGTCCCATGTCGACAAATGATCTCGTCGGTGTAGATTCGGGCTAATCGTTCTACCTTGTAGTCTTCCCGTATTGGTAGAAAATGAGCAGATTTGGTCAAATGGTCAACGACAACCCAGATGCTGTCGTGACCTGATGGCGTGCGCGGGAGTTTGGTTATGAAGTGCATAGCTATACTCTCCCACTTCCATATAGGGATCGGGGGTTGTTCGAGTAAGCCAGAGGGTCTTTGGTGTTCGGCCTTAACCTTCGAGCAAGTCAGGCACTTTCCGACGTAGAGAGCGATATCCCTCTTCATGCCCGGCCACCAGTACTTGTAGCGAAGGTCCTGGTACATTTTATCGGCACCGGGATGAATAGAATACCGGGATTTGTGGGCTTCGTCCATCAAAATCTATCGCAAATCGGTCCGCTTGAGGATCAAAATCCGGTCCAGATAATGGAATATCCCATTCGACTTATTAATAAGATGGGCTACATCTTGGTAGATTCTTTCCTTCTTCAAAGTTCGCTTGGTAAAACACGCATGCTGGGCTTCGCGAATGAGGGTTTCGAGATGGTGCTGGGCTGGAACATTAGGAATACTGTGCAGATAACTTCGCCGACTGAGAGCGTCGGCAACGACATTTGCTTTGCCGGGATGGTAACGAATCTCGCAGTCGTAATCGTTGAGAAGTTCTACCCATCGGCGTTGACGCATATTAAGTTCCTTCTTATCAAAGATATATTGTAGGCTCCTATGATCGGTGAAGATCGTACACTTGGTACCGTAAAGGTAGTGTCGCCAAATCTTTAACGCAAAAACAACTGCGCCTAGCTCGAGGTCATGGGTTGTATAGTTCTTCTTGTGGATCTTGAGCTGAAGAGATGCGTAAGCGATAACCTTGTCTCGTTGCATGAGAACACAATCAAGACCAAGGTTCGAGGCATCGCAATAGACAATAAAGTCGTCGTTTCCATCGGGTAAAGTGAGGACGGGAGCATTGCAGAGCATATACTTGAGGGTTTGGAAGGCAGACTCTTGTTCAGTTCCCCAAACAAAAGGTTTGTCTTTATGAGTGAGAGCGGTAAGCGGCACAGCGATTCTTGAGAATCTTTCGATAAATCGATGATAATAACCCGCTAGTCCGAGAAAAGAACGGACTTTAAACGGATTCTTTGGTGTAACCCAACTCTTAAATGCTTCAATCTTCGCGGAATCGACATGAATACCTTGACTATTGATAATGTGGCCGAGGAATTGAACCTCCTCCAGCCAAAATTCACACTTGGAGAATTTGGCATAGAGTCATTCCCTTGGAGTAGCTCGAGAACCAAACATAGATGTTGCGCGTGTTCGGTTTTTGACTTAGAATAGATCAGGATATCATCGATGAACACGATGACGAAGCGGTCAAGAAATGGTTTACACACCCAATTCATCAGATCCATGAAAACCGCGGGTGCGTTAGTTAAACCAAAATGCATAACAACGAACTCATAGTGGCCGTAACGAGTGCGAAAGGCGGTTTTGGGTATATCCTCTTCTTGAATGCGTAGCTGGTGATAGCCTGAGCGTAGGTCGATCTTTGAGAAACACGTAGAACCTTGTAGCTGGTCAAATAAGTCATCAATTCGAGGCAGGGGATAGCGATTCTTGATTGTCAACTTATTCAATTCCCGATAGTTGATGCACATCCGGAACGACCCATCCTTATTTTTGACGAAAAGGACTTGTACGCCCCATGGAGAGGTGCTCGGGCGAATTAAGACTTTATCAAGTAGTTCCTGGAGCTAACTCGAGAATTCACGCATTTCGGACGGAGCGAGTCGATAAGGAGCTCTAGCAACAGGGTTGGCTCCAGGAATGAGGTCGATGCGGAAATTGATATCACGACTAGGCGGAAGACCAGGAAGATCCTCAGGAAACACATTAGGGAATTCATGAACCACAGGAACATCTTTCACTTCTGTCTTCCCTTTCTTTTCCTTCTCCGCTACTACAATGTTAGCCAAGAAAGCTCTGTATTCCTTGCAGAGATACTTGCTAGCTTGGACACATGACATGAGTTTAAGACCTTTCGAGGGAGTTTCACCATAAACACAAATATATCACCATTAGTGAGCGCGAATCGAATCATTTTATCAAAGCATACAACTTCAGCATGGTTTTCGCGCAGAAAGTCCATGCCTACTATGACGTCGAAACTTCCGAGCTGCATCGGAATGAGATCGATCGGGAAGATGTGATTGTTGAGTTCAAGAGTACAATCACGAAGAACGGAATTAACGGCGACAGTTCTTCCGGTGGCGACTTCGACATCGAACGTTGAGCGGAGATGGGAGCGCGTACAATTAAGGAGCTTCTTGAATTCGAACGACACAAAACAATTATCGGCTCCAGTATCAAATAAGCACGAAGCGTAAACACCATTCACAAGAAACGTACCATTAACCACATTGTTGTCGGCTTGTGCTTGGCGCGCGTTGATGTTGAAATTTCTGGCGCGTGCTACTTGCTGTTGTTGCTGTTGAGGCTGTTGCTGCTGCTGTTGCTGAGGCTGCTGCTGCTGGGGCTACACTCCGTGCTTAGGTCGTGGCCATTTCGTAAAATGATGCCAAGGATATCCGGGACATGGTCATTAACCCCCCAAAGGCTTTAAGTAAACAAAAAAATTTAAACGGGCCGATCAAATTATTCAATTAACCACCAAACGATGGAAGATTCGATGCCCGACCAAGCGGTATTTTATATACCGTAACCCAAGCCCGTATAGGGAAAATAAGTTAAAAGTATTTACCTGAGCAAAGTAATAATCACAATAAGCAAATGCAAGTAGCTTTTACTGGTCCTCCTAATCTGGAACGAAGGTTTATAATAACCTATTAGAATCCTAACGGGTCTTTAGTTAAGCTTAAGCTTAGACCGGTTAGTTTCAAAGATACGGTTCGTACGCACGATTAAGCGAAGACCGTATAGAATGTGATTTAGACCCGACAAGTTTGAAGACTTGCTTAATATGGGTATTTCATACACATTCTGGATTTTGGGGTAAAACCGATAAGGTTTGACCCGTTTCGGCTAATTTATGTAAACTAGTTACATAAGCCGAACCGAACGCGTAATAAGCGTAACGGGTATTCATGAGAGCCATATACAGGTTTCCTAAGTTAATATGCCTCAAATATGTTGTGACATCAGTAGGATGTCTTTTATTATGCCCCAAACGAATTTAAACACAAACTATGCCCCGTAGGGGTAATTTGGTCATTTATAAGGTTATAAAAGAGTTTAAGTGTTTACCTGACTTACAGGTCTGATGTAATCAGCAAACATACTCAATTTAATAAGTTATAACAGTACGGTAAAGTATATATGTGAAATTTATCAATTATAACCAAACTATGCACCGTAGGGGCATTTTGGTAATTTCACATAAGCCGAAAAGCTCAAAACTGAAGTCTGAGTTAAACAACTTTTGCTTACTGTTAAAATATTATAATTTACCTAAAATATCAGTAGGTATCAACCCTTGTATGTTTAAAATAGTTCTAGTACATACTATGCGTTAAAAACGCTAAAAAAGGCGATTAAAAGCCATTTCCGGGTTCTATACATAAAGCTGATATTTTTATTATTCCAGAAGGCTTAAAATAATTTATTTATCATATGTAATCAGTAGCAAAAGGTCTGGAGTCAATTAGATATGTAAAACTCATTTTATAGCCCGTAAGGGCAAAACCGACAATTACCGGATTAAGCCTACGACTATAAGTTATGCTCAGCCTAAAATTAATTAAAAATCCTCAAAAATACCCAAATAATATATTACATCAGTGGGTAAGAAGTTTGATATCAAAAAGTAGGTTTAGTTAGGCTATACGCTAATTATGTCGTTTAATTAACATAAAGCTTTCAATTTACGCTAATGAGCATAACTCTCAAACTACACCTCAAAATGATGTCAAACTTTGGGTACAAGCTTATATATCAGTGACTAAGGTTTCTACTCTTTTACATTTCCAAAAATCACATTTTAAGGTGAAAATGGCATAATGGTCAACATATGAGCAATTAACGAAATCATGCATATTAATTGGTTAACTAATGAACCAAGGTGTATAATGACAGAGGGTTATACTAGCATGTAACCTGGTCCTAAGGAAGCTCTATGGAATTTCTAAAACATGCTTAAACGGGTCAGAACTTAAAGTCAAAGCAAAAGTCAAACTATGCGACTTTCGGTTCCGAACCAGGTCTCTACTGAAAATTGTCGGGTTGAACATGTTTAGACATGTTCTTACATTCATTACCAAGTTATATTAATGATCAAACAGGTTGTATGTGTTCTACATTGCTAATTATGCATAAATTAGAAATTAAGTATCTTGTTGACTTTTTAATAACAAGTTTGACCCGACATTTGACCTAGTTAGAGTGGGAATCAGGGGGAACCCTTTTAAGGGATTATTACCCACATAATTACCAACTTATAACTACTTTCAATTCGACTAATCACTGGACCATTAGTGATTAATCATTAAGTCAACCGTTAATTACGACGGTTTGACTTTTAAGCTCAAACTAAGCAAAAACTTAACTAAGAAAGGTTAAGCAAACTTACTGAAGTCCTATGCTTGATTAGTGATCACTTGAGCCTGCTTTGGAGCTCCAGAAATGATCATAAATGCTGAAGGAAGGTGTGAAGAAATGGTTGCAACTTAGTGCCTTTATATAGTGCTCAAATCTTCATGGATCATTGACACACAACTCTATCAATGGCCTTGGATCACTTCCAGATGTCCCTAAGTGTCTAGGGGTTGCCTAGGGGTCGTGCAAGATGAGGAAAAACATTTATAAGTCGGTTAGATTGCAAATGGAAGACAAGAACCCAAGTTTTTCGGACCAGACAGGCCCTCGCGGCAAGCGTAGACCCCCCCTGGGGCTTCGCGTGGCGCGAGGCCTCTTCTGACAAAATCTCAAATTTTTGATTTTTGTGTTTTGATCCTTGGCTCTTCAAGACTTTGCTACGACTTTATTTCTTGCACTTTGAACCCTCCAAATTGACGTTTAAGGGCTTCAAGACATATCCCCACTTTGTTTAGTCCTCGGTTAACTTTATTGTCACCCGAAAAGTCCTAAACTTCATCGTTGACGCTTTTAACCCCTCGCATACGAATTTGATCATAACTTTCTCATGCGATAACGAAACTTTATGAAATTTATATTGTGCATTCTAGTGAGCATAATTAACCATTACAAAGCTTCGGGTTTGTCAAAAGGTCACTCATAGGTATAACTTAAACATGTTGACACATTTAACCCCTGTAGTTTGTAATCTCTCACTTTCTTTCATATTTAGCTTCGTATGATCCATGATTTATTCGTTTGAAGGTATGAGCATCATGTAGGGTTAATGTACAATATATTTATTCACTGTTGACATTTAGAACCCGTATATTCACATACTTTCTGTTTTGGTCAAAAATTCTGTTGAGGATATTGCAACCAAACTTTATGTTACGGGGAATGATGCTTAAAATATGTAACAGCGATGAGGATCACTTCAATGTAAATTGCACAAACAACACCAGAATTTATACGGGGAAAAAGCCCTTGATCAAGAGTTGATCTCCGGCACAAAAAACCCCGGGTGATGGAAACTACCGATCACCAAGCTCAAATAAATGAATAAAAGTTTACAACTTCGGATAGTAACGAGCTAGATACAAGGATCACTACGGTGGAATGTGTAAAAAGTGTATGAAATTGCTAAGTATGTGAACGAGAGCTTGTATGAGTGTGTGTAACTGCAAAAAATGACTAAGTGTGTTCTACTAGCTCGTTACTCCCTTTTTAAAATAGAAATAACCACCTAAACTAACTATCCGACTTTCGTGCCAAGCCTCCACGTTCTCCATAACGTCTATTTTTGGTCAAGCACGTGTAGAATAGTTCAGGAATATTCTCCAGGAATGTCGCCAAGACTTGGTCAAGCTTGTTATACCTGCGAGATAGTACAAAACATGAGTAAACAACCGTCAGTACGAGGATCCTTAAAGTGATCCATGATCCTGATCCTAAAGCTCTTCTGAGGATCACCACCTGTCACAGAAGTAAGGATCACTAGTTAGGATAACGAATAAGGATCACTAATTGTTAGAAAATCCTCCCCTAACAATTGCCCCCAAAATATAAGGAGTAATTTGTAAAATTGGCGAGTTATGTTTTCTTGATCTTATCCGTAACTAACTAACGGATATATAGCCGTTAAAATAGAACTAGCCGTTGCGATGATGATGTCACGGAAGTGACAATCCTGCAGAATCATAATTATAAATAGAGATATAGATAGGATCATTATGCATTTAAATTCGAAAGAGACTCCCTTTATATTCTCAGTTGAAGATCAATCAGGTATCTCCTTCTTCTCTTTCTTCCTCTCTTACTCTGTTTTTCTTCTTTATCTCCGTCACTTCAAGAATGTTGCTCCAAAGCTCACCGGGCAAGGATCACAAGAAGGATAGCCCTTTGAAGAGTCAAAAGATCATCAAAGACTCAGCGAATGAGAGATGTTGCTTCAACGATGCACAAATAGATAACATCCGTCACCGTTTTCCGGCGAATGCCTTTTTCAAACCCTTCGATTCTACTGTCCTGAGTGACTATATTTCAGAAACATGGGTTGCCTTTCCAGTTACTCCATTTGCTATAGGATACACCTATCCCTTCCCAGAATTTACACAATCCTTCTTTTCTCTTACCGGCATCTCTTACATCCAAGCCATGCCGATGATTTGGAGGGTTTTGTATACCCTGGAGAGGATCATCGAGCAGGAGGGTATTGATTTAGGCATGTCAGAGCTGACACAATTGTATGATGTCACCACCTTTGGATCCCACCGTTATCTGTTCAAACGAAAACCCAGTGCAGAACATCCCCTTCTTAAAGTCACCAAGAACGACAAAGACTGGAAACGTCGCTTCTTCTTTGTAAGAAGGGATACCATCCCAGATGGAAAGCATTTACCAAGGGAGTGGTCCACCAATGGTAGGACAGAGGATCCTGAGAAGGATCACCAGGTAGACTTGTTTTCGTAATAGGATCACTAACCCCTTTTGTCTTGTATCATGCAGCTATTTCTGTCTCACACACCATCACATCACCTGAAACCAAGGATAGGCTCGCTGCTTTCTGGAAGCTTGATCCTGAAACAAGGACATTCAAGATAGACACCCAAGACTCACAAGAAGTATCCTCAGGTTCCATTACCATGTCAAGTAAGTATCCTGCCTTTCACATAGTTTAAATATTAAAATAAATGAATAAATTGAAATAGGATAAGGATACTCATCTTGCTTTGAATGTGTAGGCGCTGGAAAATCTGCCAAACCTGTTTCCCAATTCAACACAGCTGACCTTGATCTCGTACGACCCAGGAAGAAGAGGTCCACTACCAGTCCCAGCATCTCCATTCCAAAGGCACCCACTAAAGGAAAGGGTGTCAAGAAGAGGAAAACTTCTGATGCTGAGGATCTTCAAGGCCTGCCACTGATCCGCCACCAATTCCTTGAATACTTCAATGATGTAAGGATCCTTAACTTTGCCTAGGTATCCTGCTCGTATGAGGATCACTTGATCTTGAACTGCTTTATCTTCTTTTTGCAGAAATTTGCTGAGATTGAGGATTACGTGGGGAATGTTGAAGAGCTGGACAAGAAAATAGCTGATCTCCAACAGGTTGCCGTGCTCAAAGATCTTGCACTTGCTGATGCTCGGAAGGAACTTCAGGATACCAAGCAGGAAATGGCCAAGGTTCTGGTCAACTTTGACTATGAAAAGCATGACCTCATAGAAAATGCCAAGGTCTCCGCCGCCATTACGATGTATCAGACTAAGTTGAAGATGGCCCAGGAAGCTCAAGACCCTGCTTTTGACAAAGGCAGCTGGGATGTTGAGGGTTGGAAGGCAAGATTGGCTGATCTTGAGGATGACGAAGAGGAGGCTATTGAGGTCTTGGCGATTGAAGCAAGTGGCAGTGGGAAGGATCTTATGAAGGATACCGCAGCTGGAGGAGATGATGATGCAGCGAAGGCTTAGGCTGCATGAATGGGCGATGAAGGACATTTCTAGACGTAGCCGGAGCCCATTTTTAAGTTTGATGGTTTGTTTTGGTTATGGTGTTTTTTGTTGAACAATGATGGTATGTACTGAACAATAGGTTTTTAGGATTAAGGATCATGTATGATCCTTTGGACAATAGGCAAGATTGCAATTGGTGGAGGGATCCTCTGTTTGGGGGATGAAGCCATTGTGATCCTGCCGCCTTTATATTCCTGCACTACCTTTGAACTCATTATCATGGACACCCTTTACCTACCCCAGCAGACGGGCCACGTTTTGCTGGTAGATGCTCGGGTAGGTAATTTTGACAACCTTTTGAGGGTTAGCCTTATGTTAATAAATAAAAACTTAACCTTTTGACGCTTATCTTGTGTTGTTATCCTTTTTAGTATGTTACTTTCCAACTGTTGTAACGTTCATTCTGTTTATATTTATCAAGCCTTGAAAAATTAGGAAAGATATCCAGAAAGTTTAGGATATGATCAAGGATCACATATCCCATAACCGATAAGTTCTAAAAAGTGATATAGTTTAATAAACACAAGTTCAGTTGTCAAGTATAGGGGTTATTTAGAAGAATAATGAATAAAATCAAAAGAGTTAAAGATCATACCTGAGGATCCAAGTTAGAATCCTAACCATAATAAGGATAACTATAAGATAAACCTTAGAGTGAAATAAGGATCTAGGATCCCTAGCTGCCTATCTTCAAGGACCTGAAATAGAGCATAACTTGGGACTAAGCCGATATAAGAAAAGAGTTAGCAACTGGGGACAAGCCCAAGGATAACTGGGGACAAGCCCAAGGATAACTGGGGACAAGCCCAAGGATAACTGGGGACAAGCCCAAGGAACGTATGTAAACTGGAGTATGGCCCTAACTGGCGACTATCCAAACTTGGTGACATGAAGATGCCAAAACCTTAGCTAACGTGAAAACGTTAGAAACCTTAGCTAACGTGAAAACGTTAGAAACCTTATGAACGGATGTATGGTACGTCTACCATTATACGTAGGATCCTAAGCATAGCCAGAACAATGGAATTATCAGCCCCTAGAACGAGTACTGGTCCCAAAGCCTTGAACTATACCAGGATCAACGTGCGCTACAGGCGGAATCTGGGGACAAGCCCGAATAACTGGGGTTAAACCCAAAAGACGGATTGCTTCTGTGGATAACCAACGTTATGCAAAGGATACCTGAACTTTCCAAACTTAAACTCACGTGAGAGATGGATAAAGGATACATGATCCTTATCCTAATATGAGAAAATAAAGAAACGAAATAGTTCAAGTTTAGGGTATTACCTAAGTAAGGATTACCAATATTTCGAGGATCCTTTAAGGATATCCTAATCGTGAGGATCATCTGTGCCATGAGGATCCTGCTCACATAAAATATTTCTTCAAGTGGACAGCATTCCAAGCTCTTGGTAGCAATTCACCTTCCATGGTTAGCAATCTATATGCCCCCTTTCCTGCTTCAGCTTCAATCAAATAGGGGCCTTCCCACTTTGGAGCCAATTTTCCATCAGCAGGATTGGTGGTATTCTGAAATGCTTTCCTTAATACCATATCTCCAATATGAAACCTCCTGATCCTGACATTTTTGTTGTAAGCACCAGCCATTCTTTGTTGATAACTGGCCATCCTTATCCTAGCCATATCCCTGATTTCTTCAATAGTATCCAGGTCTTGAGCCAAGTTTTCATCATTCTCCTCAGGATCACGAGTACTTGTTCTAGCAGTTGGAACCACCATTTCTGTTGGGATTACTGATTCTGCCCCAAACACCAAAGAGAATGGTGTTTGACCAGTTGCATTCTTAGGGGTTGTCCTATCAGCCCAAAGCACATAAGGTAGTTCTTCTGCCCATTTCCCTTTCTTGGATCCAAGCTTCTTCTTCAAATTGTTGATGATGATCTTGTTGGATGATTCTGCTTGGCCATTAGCTTGTGGGTGGACTGGTGTTGAAGTTATCATCTTAATCCCCCAGCTGTCACAAAAGTTAGTGGTTCTGCCCCCAATAAATTGGGAACCATTATCACATATAATCTCAGAAGGAATTCCAAATCTAGTTATAATATTTCTTTTAATGAAGGATATAACTTCCTTTTCTCTAACTTGGGCAAAAGCTTCAGCCTCTATCCACTTGGAGAAGTAATCAGTCATAGCAAGCATGAATACTTTTCCACCAGGTGCCTTAGGGAGCTTACCAACTATATCCATACCCCATCTCATAAATGGCCAGGAGGAGGATATAGGGTGCAATAATTCAGCTGGTTGACGAAGGATATTGCTGTGTCTCTGGCAAGGATCACATCTTCTAGCATACTCCACAGCATCTTTCTTCATGGTTGGCCAGTAGTATCCTGTCCTCAGGATCCTTGAGAATAATGCCCTGCCCCCAGTATGGTTTCCACAATCTCCTTCATGGAAGTCTTTTAAAACTTCTTGAACTTCAGGATCCTCAATGCATCTCAAGTATGGTCCTGCAAGGGATCGTCTATACAACATATTATTTAAAATTGCGAATTGAGATACCTTAGATTTGAAAGCCCTAGGGTTTTCTCCTGTAGGAATCTCTCCATGTTGTAAGTATCTCATAATTGGTGAGATCCATGATCCTGATCCTGGATGAGATCGAGTATCCTCACTAGGGATCATTGCAGAATTATTCCCTATCTCCATAGCCACATGATCCTCAATAGCTGGGGTCAGGATATGGATAATAGGGATCTCGATATCCTCTGGGATCTTCAAAGATGATCCTAAGTTAGCCAATGCATCAGCTTCTGTATTTTCTTCCCTTGGTACCTGTGACAAACTAAAGGAAACAAAAGAGAGTGCCAAACTTTTGACTATCTCCAAATATTTGGTTAGCTTTTCACCTTTAACAGCATATGATCCATTAAAGTGATTTGTAATTAACAAAGAATCTACGTGTACCTCAAGATACCTGATACCCATATGCTTTGCAATTTGCAGACCAGCAATTAAGGCTTCATATTCAGCCTCATTATTAGTGGTTTGGAACTCGCAAGCTATAGAATGGGGTATTATGCCCCCCTGTGGCGATTTTAGTAGTATTCCAAGCCCTGTGCCTTTGACATTTGAGGATCCATCAGTGTGGAGTATCCAAGGATCCTTGGTCTCCTCTAGCTGTTGGACTTCTAACTCAGCTTCTTCTTGTAAATCACTACTGAAATCAGCCACAAAGTCAGCTAATGCTTGGGATTTGATGGCTGTCCTAGGCTCATATCTTATATCATATGCACTCAGCTTCATTGCCCACTTAGCCATCCTTCCTGACATCTCTGGTTTCCTGAGGACATTCTTAATTGGAAAATTAGTTTTAACAATGATAACATGAGTTTCAAAATAATGTCTTAACTTGGTAGATGCCATAATTAATGCAAGGATAAGCTTTTCAAGGTGTGAGTACCTGGATTCGGCATCAAGTAAACTTTTACTTACATAATAAACAGGATGTTGTGTACCTTGATGATCCTTAACAAGGACCACACTTACTGCTTTTGAGGATACTGCAAGATACAAGGATAACAGTTCACCTTTTTCTGGTTTCATTAAAGCCGGGGCCGAGGATAGGTAATCTTTGAGGGCTTTTAAAGCATTTTCATGCTTCTCCGTCCACTCAAATTTCTTGTTCTTCCTTAGGATATCGTAGAATTCTTTACACTTCTCGGAGGACTTGGATATAAATCTGTTCAAGGCTGCTATCCTTCCTGTTAGCCTTTGAACATCCTTAGCATTTGCTGGAGAGTTGATGTTCACTATTGCTTTGATTTGTTCCGGGCTAGCTTCAATGCCTCTCTTTGTCACCATATATCCTAAGAATTTACCTGCTTTAACACCAAAGTGACATTTTGAAGGATTAAGTTTCATGTTATATTTATCAAGGATATCGAATGCTTCCTCCAAGTCTCTTAGGTGATCCTCAGCCTTTAAGGATTTTACCACCATATCATCTATGTAAACCTCCATAGTTCGTCCGATCTGATCCTTGAACATCATATTCACCAGCCTTTGGTACGTTGCACCTGCATTTCTCAATCCGAACGGCATAGCAATATAGCAATATATACCAGTTGGAGTCATGAAGGCTGTATCCTCTTGGTCGGATGGTTCCATTTGGATTTGTTGGAATCCAGATGAAGCATCCATAAAAGTTAACAGTTCATGACCCGCAGTTGCATCCACCATGGAGTCAATGTGGGGTAAAGGGAAAGGATCCTTGGGACATGCCTTATTTAAATCGGTAAAATCGACGCATACCCTCCACTTTCCGTTTTTCTTTTGAACAACAACCACATTGGCCAACCATCTTGGATACTTGACCTCTCTAATCATACCTGCCCGGAGCAATTTCTCTACCTCTTCTTGTATGATGGCATTCCTTTCCGGTGCAAACTTCCTTCTCCTTTGATGGATTGGTCTGAAGGATCTGTCGATGCTGAGTTTATGGGTGATAACATCTTTGGATATACCAGTCATGTCTTCGTGTTTCCATGCAAAGGTAGTCTTTCTCCTTTTGAGGAAGGATACGAGGTCTTCTTTCATTTCGCCAAGGATCCCTGATCCGATATAGATTTTGGATTCAGGATCATCGGGATCCATGAGGATTTCTACCACATCCTGTTCTCTGGCCTCCAAGACATTCCTTGGAGGATACCTTGATTGCTATTGCTCCCTGGACTTCGAGGCTGGTTTCATCGATGAAGTGTAGCAATTCTTAGCCTCCTGCTGATCACTATCAATCTTCACTATTCCCCAAGGACTAGGGAGCTTCACACATTGATGGTAAGTAGACGGGACTGCTTTCATATCGTGTATCCAGGGCCTGCCAAGGATAACATTACAACAAGATAAACAGTCAATAACACAAAATTTTTGATAAGAGTGTAAGCCTTCAATATATATTGGGAGTTTAATGTCCCCCAGGGTGTTCTTAGTTTCGCCACTAAATCCCACGAGCACGGAGGATCTTGGTATGATCTCTGATTCAGGGATACCCATCTTCTTTAGAACATCAAGCTGGATAATGTTCACTGAACTTCCTCCGTCTATAAGGATCCTGCGGACAAAATGGTTAGATATGAAAAGAGTAATAACTAAACCATCGTGATGAGGATCCTGGATATCAACACGATCCTCTTCATCAAAGGTTATGACTTTTCCTTCGGAGACACTTGATGTTCGAACTGGTCTTTCTCCATTATCCATCTTAGCTTCCTTCGCATGCCTTTTAGCTGCTGAGAAGGACGTGCCACAAATGTCGGATCCTCCAGAAATAAAGTTTATCACTTGTGCATCTGCTGGAGGAGCTGGAGCCTTCTCAGGGATCCTTTCAGGATCCTGAGTCCTTGACTTTTTTCTTCCCAACAACTCTTTTAGATGCCCTTTGCTCAACAAGTATCCAATTTCCTTTCTTAATGCAATGCATTCTTCTGTAAGGTGTCCAAAATCTTCATGATATGCACACCACTTTGATTTATCCTTAGTTGCAGTCGGCCTGTCATTCTTTCTCGGCCATCTAGCTTTATCACCTAGGTTCTGCATAGCAAGGATTAGTTCATTGCTGTCAACAGAAAAACAATATTCAGAAATTGGAGGATAATCCTCATCATCCTCTTCTTGATCAACAGAATGCACGTTCTGATTATCAGATCTGTTGTAGGATCTGAACTTGTTGTTCCTGAATGAGGATCCTTGCTTATCCTGCTTTGAGGATCCTGCTAACCTCTCCTGGATCCTCTTGTCATCCTCCAACCGAATGAATCTAAGTGCTCGAGTTCTTACCTCATCTAAGTTCCTGCATGGTGTCATAACAAGATCATCATAGAAAGACGAATCCCTAAGCAATCCCATTTTGAAGGCCTCAACAGCCGTAGCTATATCTAAGTTGGGAATGTCTAAGGATTCTTTACTGAATTTGGTAATATAATCCCTCAATGATTCATTATGACCCTGGGTTATCCTATATAAATCGCTAGTTAATCGTTCGAATTTTCTACTACAAGAAAATTGATTATTAAACAGGTTAACTAAGTTAGCAAATGAGGTGATAGAATAGGGAGAAAGACTTAGCAGCCATTTGAGAGCTGATCCAGTAAGAGTGGATCCGAATCCCTTGCACAGGCATGCTTCCTTTAACCTTTCTGGGATTGGATTGATCTCCATCCTCTCCCTGTATTGTGCTATGTGTTCTTCAGGATCCGTCGAACCATCGTACAGCTTCATTGTCGGCACATGGAACCTCTTGGGTATCTCAGCATCACAGATTGGTGGTGCAAAACGAGATATCTTGTGGCTCCCATCTGCAATCTCTGGGATAGGTTTGACCACTCCTGGAACACTTGATATCATATCCTTTAGCTTTTGCAATTCTCTGGCCATGGCATGATTGATACCTGAATCCTGCATAAGACCATGGTTAGTATAAGAATTATTAAAAGTGTTACCTCCCATTGGATTCAGATTAGGAAGATTGGATGTTAGTCCATATGGTTGAGGCTCTGGAATGATCGAGGGACCAGTAGAAGCATTAGTCTGCATTGGAATAAAATCTCCCTGATGGACATCTGAACTTCCTGATTGCAAACTCCTTAAGGATCCTGGCATCTGAAAGGATCCCTGAAACTGGGATGATCCTGGAACAAAGGAGGATCCTTGAACCTGGGATAATCCTGGAACAAAGGAGGATCCTTGAACCTGGGATGATCCTGGAACAAAGGAGGATCCTTGAACCTGGGATGATCCTGGAACAAAGGAGGATCCTTGAACCTGGGATGATCCTGGAACAAAGGAGGATCCTTGAACCTGGGATGATCCTGGAACAAAGGAGGATCCTTGAACCTGCTGCATTCCTGAATATCCCCCTGAACTCGTAAGGGATCCCATATGCTGAGGATAGGATCCCGCTGGCTGGAAATATGAACCTGATGCCTGGGTCATTGTCGTTGTTCCGTAGTGCACTCCCTTTGGTCCACCCACATATTGAATGTCTGGAACCACTGATGGCTGAGAAGTAATCACCGGAGTATCAAAATTCAAAGATCTGGGCATCAGTGGGGAACGATCCTCTGCCGTTTTCTTCTGTTTCTTAATTTCATCAATCTCCCGGAGGATCCTTTCGTTGGTCTTATCCTGCTCTTGTGCATGATTCCTCATCTGCAAAATCAAGGCATAAAGATCATTAGTAGTAGGATTAGCTGAAACAGAAGAAGTAGGTGGTTTTGAGAAAATGGGAGTTGGCTTCTTTGCGGCATTCTCAGTATTCTTCTGGGATCCAGAAGGTGGTGGAGGCAAAGGAGGGACGCCTTGTGAAGAAGTGAATGAAGGCATCAAGTTTGAAGTATTCTTCGCTGAGGAAGCCATTTGCTTGGTTGTAATGAACCGGAATGAGCACAGAAATGCGAATTCTTCTAAGGACAAAGCACCAATTGCCCCACAGTGGGCGCCAAACTGTTTTGGTCAAAAATTCTGTTGAGGATATTACAACCAAACTTTATGTTACGGGGAATGATGCTTAAAATATGTAACAGCGATGAGGATCACTTCAATGTAAATTGCACAAACAACACCAGAATTTATACGGGGAAAAAGCCCTTGATCAAGAGTTGATCTCCGGCACAAAAAACCCCGGGTGATGGAAACTACCGATCACCAAGCTCAAATAAATGAATAAAAGTTTACAACTTCGGATAGTAACGAGCTAGATACAAGGATCACTACGGTGGAATGTGTAAAAAGTGTATGAAATTGCTAAGTATGTGAACGAGAGCTTGTATGAGTGTGTGTAACTGCAAAAAATGACTAAGTGTGTTCTACTAGCTCGTTACTCCCTTTTTAAAATAGAAATAACCACCTAAACTAACTATCCGACTTTCGTGCCAAGCCTCCACGTTCTCCATAACGTCTATTTTTGGTCAAGCACGTGTAGAATAGTTCAGGAATATTCTCCAGGAATGTCGCCAAGACTTGGTCAAGCTTGTTATACCTGCGAGATAGTACAAAACATGAGTAAACAACCATCAGTACGAGGATCCTTAAAGTGATCCATGATCCTGATCCTAAAGCTCTTCTGAGGATCACCACCTGTCACAGAAGTAAGGATCACTAGTTAGGATAACGAATAAGGATCACTAATTGTTAGAAAATCCTCCCCTAACACTTTCCATGATTGTCAACTTTAATCCTTCAATAACATTCTTTCATACGTTTAAACATATGACACGTGTCAACACATTATAGGACGTGAATTTTCGAGGTGTTACATCCTCACCCCCTTAAAAGAAATCTCGACCTCGAGATTTATTGAAACAAATGAGGGTACTTTTCTTTCATTGTGGACTCAACCTCCCACGTGTATTCGGGACCTCTACGGGCATCCCATTTTACCTTTACAATAGGCACATGCTTCCTTCGAAGCTTCTTAACCTGTCGATCTTCAATCGACAATGGTTTTTCCACAAATATCAAGCTCTCATCTATATGCACATCTGTGTGTGGTATGACTAGTGATTCATCAGCTAGGCATTTCTTCAGATTGCAGACGTGGAATACGTTATGAATACCACTGAGCTCTTCAGGTAAATTTAACTTGTAAGCCACTGATCCAACACATTCGATAATCTCGAATGGTCCTATATACCTCGGGCTTAATTTACCTTTCTTACCAAACCGCATCACCCCCTTCCAGGGTGATACTTTAAGCAACACTTTGTCACCTACTTCAAATTTTATAGCTTTACGCTTTGGATCTGCGTAGATCTTTTGCCTATCTCGGGCAGCTTTGAGACGGTCACGAATCTGGACAATCTTGTCCGTCGTTTGAAAGACTATCTCTGGTCCTGATAACTGGACATCTCCAACTTCTGCCCAACAAACGGGCGTTCTACACTTTCTACCGTATAAGGCCTCGAAAGGCGCAGCTTTAATGCTGGTATGGTAGCTATTGTTGTAGGAGAATTCGATTAATGGTAGGTGGTTATCCCAACTACCACCTAAATCAATCACGCATGCTCGAAGCATGTCTTCCAAGGTTTGAATAGTACGCTCACTCTGACCGTCCGTCTGAGGATGGTAAGCCGTACTAAAATTCAAACGCGTGCCCAAAGATTGTTGGAAACTTTTCCAAAAAATGTGACGTGTATCTAGTATCTCTGTCAGAGATAATAGAAACAGGTATGCCATGTAAGGCTAGAATCTTATCTACGTACAACTGGGCTAACATGTCGGAGCTATAAGTCTCCTTGATGGGTAAGAAATGAGCTGACTTAGTCAGTCTGTCAACAATCACCCATATAGTATCATTGCCTTTCCTTGTCTTCGGCAATTTGGTGATGAAATCCATCGTCACCATTTCCCACTTCCAAGTGGGAAGTTCAGGCTGTTGTAGCAAGCCTGACGGCTTTTGATGTTCTGCTTTGACTTGCGCACAAGTCAAGCATTTAGCTACATAGGCAGCTACAGATTTTTTCAAGCCTATCCACCAATAGTTTGCCCTTAGATCCTGGTACATCTTATCAGCTCCAGGATGAACAGAATATTTAGAACTATGGGCTTCCTGGAGGATGACATCTCGAAGTCCTCCATAAATTGGAACCCATATTCGTCCATTTAATCTCAGAATTCCGTCCTTGCTAAGAGATAACTGCTCCTCAGTTACTCCTAGCTTTTCGTTAGGATAGTTAGCTTCCAACACAACTTCTTTCTGTGCAGCTAACAACCTTTTATTCAAACTGTTCTTTATTTCAATGCTCTTGGCATTGATTCGGATGGGTTTCACCCTTTCCTTTCGACTCAAGGCATCAGCGACTACATTCGCCTTGCCGGGATGGTATCGGATTTCACAATCATAATCATTCAAAGTCTCCATCCAACGGCAGCTCCTTCTGATTAAACAGATGTTGAAGGCTCTTGTGATCAGAATAGATCACACACTTGATACCATACAAATAATGCCTCCACAGTTTTAGTGCAAATACAACGGCACCCAACTCCAAGTCGTGGGTGGTGTAATTCTTTTCATGCACCTTTAACTGTCTTGAAGCATAGGCAATAACCTTGCCTTTCTGCATAAGCACACACCCCATGTCAGTGTGAGATGCATCGCAGTAAACTACGAATTCTTCGGTACCTTCAGGCAATGTTAGTACAGGAGCGTTGCTCAACTTTTGTTTCAGAATATCAAAAGATTCTTGCTGCTTAGGGCCCCAATCAAACTTTATTTTCTTCCTAGTCAAAGAAGTTAGGGGCGCAGCAATCCTTGAAAAAATTTCAATGAAACGCCTATAATATCCTGCTAAGCCTAGAAAGCTACGAATCTCTGTAGGCATCTTTGGCTCTTGCCAGTTCATAACTGCTTCCACCTTAGCGGGATCAACTTGGATACCATGCTCACTAACCACATGTCCAAGGAATTGGACTTCTCGAAGCCAGAATTCACACTTAGAGAATTTGGCGTAGAGTTTCTCATGATGTAGAAGTTTAATAATGCAGCGAAGGTGTTTCTCGTGGTCAGCTTGGTTCTTCGAGTAGATGAGAATGTCGTCGATGAAAACGATGACGAATTTATCTAAGTATGGCTTGCAAACGCGATTCATGAGATCCATGAACGCGACAGGTGCATTAGTGAGCCCAAAAGGCATCACTAGGAACTCGTAATGACCATAACGAGTCCTAAATGCAGTTTTATGTACGTCTTCATCTCTAACCTTCAGTTGGTGGTAACCTGACCTCAAGTCAATCTTCGAGAAATAACTTGCTCCTTGCAATTGATCAAACAAATCATTGATTCTGGGCAAAGGATACCTATTCTTTATTGTGACCTTATTAAGCTCACGATAATTGATGCACAGACGCATCGATCCATCCTTCTTTTTGACAAACAAGACAGGTGCTCCCCAAGGAGACGAACTAGGTTTAGTGAAACCTTTAGCTAGCAATTCATCCAGTTGTGCTCTCAATTCCTTCATCTCGGTTGGTGCCAACCTGTAAGGTGCTCTAGCAACAGGTGCTGCTCCAGGGATGATGTCAATTCTGAATTCCACTTGCCTATCTGGCGGTAAACCAGGTAGTTCTTCAGGAAACACTTCTGGGTATTCAGAAATGACGGGGATGTCTTCCATCTTAGGTTTCGGCTCATCAATAGTCACTTGTGCCATGTAGACAACACAACCCTTCTTCAAACACTTAGAGGCCTTGAGCATAGTCACTTGCTCAGGCAATCCATACTGGGTATCTCCCCGAATGGTAAGTGATTCACCAGACGGAGTCTTAATCACCACTTGCTTTTTGTTGCAGACAATTTGGGCCTGGTTATGAGATAACCAGTCCATACCCAAAACTATGTCAAAACCGGCTAACTTAAAGGGAAGTAGGGACAGAGGAAAAGAGTGGTTCTTAATGGATATAACACATCCATCTAACACAGTTGAGACGGTTTCTATGGTGCCATCTGCTAACTCCACTTCATATTTTACACTTAAGGTTTTAACAGGCAATTTCAACAATTCACAAAACTTATTATCTACGAAAGACTTATCAGCGCCTGAATAAAAAAGTACTCTCGCATAAACATCATTTACAAGGAAGGTACCTGTTATCACGTTGTCATCCAGTACTGTTTCCTTTGCATCCATTCTAAAGACCCTAGCATTGGTCTTCTTGGCCTCTTCAGGCTTCTTGGCGTATTTAGGGTAGTTGGTTTTAATATGCCCTTTCTCATTGCAACTGTAGCAAGTTGCATCCTTCAACTTTTTGCAATCCAAGGTTTTGTGCTCCTTGGACTTGCATATCCCGCAAGCAAAAGTTCTTGACTGAGTCTGCGAGTTCGAGTCGAGTCTGCACTTTCCAAAGTGCTGTTTCTTACAAATCTTGCACTTGGGCTTCTCACCAGACTGATGCCCATCTTTCCTTGACTCAGACCCCTTCTTGTTGTCACCGTTTCCTCGGTGCTTCTTGTTTGACCTCCGTGAATTATCATCTTCACGTTTTCTCTTCTCAGCATCTTTGTTCCTCAGCGATCTTTGTCTGACCGCGTCCAACGTGAGGGACAAAGATATGTCAGCCACAGATCTGAAAGTAGTCGGTCGAGATGCCTTCACGTTTGCCTTTATTTCCGGGGCTAAACCTCCAATGAAACGAGCGATTCGTTTGGGTTCCGGGGTTACCAAATACGGAACCAACCTCGACATGGTATTAAAGCTCGTGAGGTAAGCTTGGCAATCTAGATTGGTCATTACCAACGAAAGAAAATCTGACTTAATCTTTTCGACCTCGTGCTGAGGACAGTAATTTTCCCTGATGAGGGCAACGAATTGTTCCCAAGACATGTTGTACAATGGGATCTTCTCGGTGGCTTGAATCAGCATTCTCCACCAGGCTAAAGCTTCGCCTTTAAACGATTGCGACACAAACTTGACTATATCCCTCTCAGCGCATCCGCTGATATCCACTACTGTGTCCATCTCATCAATCCACGTCATGCAGTCAATGGCTCCTTTTTCCCCAGTGAAATCCCGGGGTTTGCATGAAACGAAGTATTTATAGGAGCAACCCTTCTCACGGGGTCCTTGGTTCAATACAATATGTTGAGATGGAGCACTGTGGTGGTTTGGGAGAGTCTATCATCATCTTTCTTGGGTTCTTCCCTCTTGGAGGGTGGCTTTGAATGCGGTGTAGATAGGGTCCTACTTCGAGTCCCACTATATTCTTCATATTGCCGCTCCAAGGCCTTTGTAACAGCGTCGTCTACTAACGCTTTCAGTTCAGCACCCGTTATATTAATTCGGGCGTTATCATTATTCTCCACTGGGTGACTATTAATTTCATCCGAGTCAGCCATTTTAATTGAACAGTTACAGAAAACAAGGACAATAGTTTATTTGGGAGTTTATTATGGAATTGTCTTTTATGGCAATTCATTAACCATGGTAAACATAGACCATATTTGGTTAATTTATTAATCGTATTTATTTAGGATTTTATTATAATTTATCCTAATTATAAAACAATAACAGTTTTATTAATAGCACAAAAGGCCTAGTCACAAGGACATTTATAAATTATAAGCTATGATTTCAGAGAATCAAAGCTTTTAAGGCTTGAACATAGTTCATTACCTTTTTTGGACAGGGAGTCATAGCTACCACTGACTTTTGGCTCATGTAGAAATGAGCAGGGCCCGTAGACATTATATTACCAATGTATGGTCAAAATATGATCATCTTAATTGATGATTTAAACCCATGATTCAGAGATCATTTAGTTGGGTTAGGAATCTTTTGAAGAATCCTTATATAAGAATGACGGGTGTGATTTTAATGAATCACGTCTGCCAGGCGTGTTAACATATTTTCAGATGTTAACAGGGACACGAATCTTTTAAACAGGTCTTACCATCTTGGCCAGGTCTTTATAATGACACTCAGGCTAGGTTTCACTCTTAAGATTTTTATTCAATAATTAATAGGCAGATTATTATTAAAAGGAAATTTTGATTTATTTATTTCATATATAATTTACTTATGCACATAATGGCAAAAATGAAATTTATAAACTTCATTCCATTAATTTATTAAAAGATTATATATCGCCCTAAACGGGACTTTTTAAATAAACAAGTTACCCACGCAGGGGTCAAGCAACATACTAGTCCACGCAGGGACTTAAACAAACATCATACCCTCGTAGGGGTTAACAGAAAGATAGACCCACGCAGGGGTCAAAACAAACAAACATACCCTCACAGGGGCTAATACAGCAAGACAGGCCCACGTAGGGGCTCAAATGATACAAGGAAAATTACAACAACAGTGGAAGGATTCAATGGTCCTTCTTGCTCTTCCCTTTTATTAGGCTTGTCAATCCTTGGAAGAAGGTCTGTCGCTCCCTGCGGTCTCTGTGAAAGTCTCGCTCGACTTGGTCCAACCTTTGCAGAATTTCTTCATGCTCTGGTGGGGAGAACCTTGGCGGCTGCGATTGTTGCCGAATAATAGGTCTATGAGGTATTTGGTACCCATGAGTTGGGTACCCTACTCCCCAAGGAGATCCATACTGTCCTTCAGGATGAAGGGCGTTATAATTGGACGCTACCAAGTATGGGTCGGCTTCAGCGTAATTGTAGTTGGTGTGAACCGGCGGCCCAAACGGGTTGTACGTCATCGAACCCGTGTATGCTGGAATCGGGTTATCAAAACCCATCGGTGGTGGTTGCGGTGCAACGGGGTTTGAAGGTCCACCCATTTGTGGATCTTCTGGAAGTGGCGGATAATGACTGCCACTAGATTGTCGAGGAGAGCTAAAATGAAAGTCCCCTCCTTGTGCAGACATACGTGCTCCGGTTCTCCTACGCCTTGGCGGTTGCGGAGGTGCCGGCTGAACCGGTGGCGATGGAGGCGGTGGCGTGACTGCCACGAATCGTGAATCCTCAGAGGGATCCTGTTGCTGCTGGTGAGGCGACGAATGATGCGAGGGTGTAAAATACCACTCGTACTGAGTAAACCTCGCCTGAAAGCTGTCTGGACCACCGTAGGGTGATCCGTGAAAAGAAGATCCATCCGAGATCTCGATGGGATGGTTCGGTGTACCACTGGCAGGTTCGACAGGATCCGTGTCCTCGTCCATGTCTTCTGCATGATCGCCAGAGAAGTGATCCTCTGGCCCCAATCGGTTAAAACCCACTGGTTCTTGTAGGTAGTTTACCGGGTTAAACCGGCCCTGAAAAACAGGTGTAGGGTCACCAAAGGAATGGTGTGACAAGGATTGCTGTAGAGGTATGTAAGAAGGTTGTGGGTTGTCGGGCTCATTTTCTGAATGTGGCCCATATGAGTTGTGAATGGGAGGTGTCGAACTGTGTGAGACAGATCGTCTCGCCGGCTCGAAGAGGTTTCTCCTGTTCTCGTGGGGATCGGCACTCGTGGTGGTCGAAGGAGCTCGCATATGCGAAGGTCCTGCCTCGTCGTCATTGGGGGCGGTGATTGGCCCCTTGCCTCTTCCTCTACGTCGAAAGAATCTTGGCGGCATATTCAATCCTGTCATTATAACATGAGATAACAACAAAAATATATAAAATAAAGGACAAAACAAAACAAAACAAGGTAGAGTTTGTCCTATGTTATTTGTCTAGACTCGAAAGTTTTTGAAATGTGCAATTGTGTAACTGAGATTAAACACAAAAGGCTAGTGTTTAATTCACTCAGTGTTGGCTCTGATACCAACCTGTCACACCCCTAATTCCACGTGTCACCGGTGGGCCCGGTGGGGAGTATCGTGACGTGTTTGGCAACATAATAGTCAAACAACACAATTTTTAATATGCACAGTGGAAGCAATTGAAAGATATATTTCAACCGAATAAATATTGTAATATTATGTATCACAAATAGTTGAAAGTTTATCCACAGACGGATCGAAATAAATAGGAAATAGTAGTTCAACAGACGATAGGCATCTTAAGCTTGCGAGACTCTTTATTGATGCTAAGGAGAGAAATCCAGCCTATTACGCTTAGTACCTGCATTTAATCTTTTTGGGAAAATACGTCAGTTTACACTGGTAAATACAATCAACTGACTCATTTTAAAAATGATTAAAAATTTATTTGGATGCACGTGGCATAAACATTTTATAACTTGGGATAATTATTTAAATATATAATCTTGTGAATGAATTACATGTTCCTTATGCGTTCAGTAGCCCGGATCGTGCCGGGTTAAAGATCAATAGACACACCACATATTCTATTTATGCACTGACGAGTGTACGCCTACACTCCACGCTTAGGTCATGGCCATTTCGTAAAATGATGCCAAGGATATCCGGGACATGGTCATTAACCCCCCAAAGGCTTTAAGTAAACAAAAAAATTTAAACGGGCCGATCAAATTATTCAATTAACCACCAAACGATGGAAGATTCGATGCCCGACCAAGCGGTATTTTATATACCGTAACCCAAGCCCGTATAGGGAAAATAAGTTAAAAGTATTTACCTGAGCAAAGTAATAATCACAATAAGCAAATGCAAGTAGCTTTTACTGGTCCTCCTAATCTGGAACGAAGGTTTATAATAACCTATTAGAATCCTAACGGGTCTTTAGTTAAGCTTAAGCTTAGACCGGTTAGTTTCAAAGATACGGTTCGTACGCACGATTAAGCGAAGACCGGATAGAATGTGATTTAGACCCGACAAGTTTGAAGACTTGCTTAATATGGGTATTTCATACACATTCTGGATTTTGGGGTAAAACCGATAAGGTTTGACCCGTTTCGGCTAATTTATGTAAACTAGTTACATAAGCCGAACCGAACGCGTAATAAGCGTAACGGGTATTCATGAGAGCCATATACAGGTTTCCTAAGTTAATATGCCTCAAATATGTTGTGACATCAGTAGGATGTCTTTTATTATGCCCCAAACGAATTTAAACACAAACTATGCCCCGTAGGGGTAATTTGGTCATTTATAAGGTTATAAAAGAGTTTAAGTGTTTACCTGAGTTACAGGTCTGATGTAATCAGCAAACATACTCAATTTAATAATTTATAACAGTACGGTAAAGTATATATGTGAAATTTATCAATTATAACCAAACTATGCACCGAAGGGGCATTTTGGTAATTTCACATAAGCCGAAAAGCTCAAAACTGAAGTCTGAGTTAAACAACTTTTTCTTACTATTAAAATATTATAATTTACCTAAAATATCAGTAGGTATCAACCCTTGTATGTTTAAAATAGTTCTAGTACATACTATGCGTTAAAAACGCTTAAAAAGACGATTAAAAGCCATTTCCGGGTTCTATACATAAAGCTGATTTTTTTATTATTCCAGAAGGCTTAGAATAATTTATTTATCATATGTAATCAGTAGCAAAAGGTCTGGAGTCAATTAGATATGTAAAACTCATTTTATAGCCCGTAAGGGCAAAACCGACAATTACCGGATTAAGCCTACGACTATAGGTTATGCTCAGCCTAAAATTAATTAAAAATCTTCAAAAATCCCCAAATAATATATTACATCAGTGGGTAAGAAGTTTGATATCAAAAAGTAGGTTTAATTAGGCTATACGCTAATTATGTCGTTTAATTAACATAAAGCTTTCAATTTACGCTAATGAGCATAACTCTCAAACTACACCTCAAACTGATGTCAAACTTTGGGTACAAGCTTATATATCAGTGACTAAGGTTTCTACTCTTTTACATTTCCAAAAATCACGTTTTAAGGTGAAAAGGGCATAATGGTCAACATATGAGCAATTAACGGAATCATGCATATTAATTGGTTAACTAATGAACCAAGGTGTATAATCACAGAGGGTTATACTAGCATGTAACCTGGTCCTAAGGAAGCTCTATGGCATTTCTAAAACATGCTTAAACGGGCCAGAACTTAAAGTCAAAGCAAAAGTCAAACTATGCGACTTTCGTTTCCGAACCGGGTCTCTACTGAAAATTGTCGGGTTGAACATGTTTAGACATGTTCTTACATTCATTACGAAGTTATATTAATGATCAAACAGGTTGTATGTGTTCTACATTGCAAATTATGCATAAATTAGAAATTAAGTATCCTGTTGACTTTTTAATAACAAGTTTGACCCGACATTTGACCTAGTTAGAGTGGGAATCAGGGGGAACCCTTTTAAGGGTTTATTACCCACATAATTACCAACTTATAACTACTTTCAATTTGACTAATCACTGGACCATTAGTGATTAATCGTTAAGTCAACCGTTAATTACGACGGTTTGACTTTTAAGCTAAAACTAAGCAAAAACTTAACTAAGAAAGGTTAAGCAAACTTACTGAAGTCCTATGCTTGATTAGTGATCACTTGAGCCTGCTTTGGAGCTCCAGAAATGATCAGAAATGCTGAAGGAAGGTGTGAAGAAATGGTTGCAACTTAGTGCATTTATATAGTGCTCAAATCTTCATGGATCATTGACACACAACTCTATCAATGGCCTTGGATCACTTCCAGATGTCCCTAAGTGTCTAGGGGTTGCCTAGGGGTCGTGCAAGATGAGGAAAACCGTTTATAAGTCGGTTAGATTGCAAATGGAAGACAAGAACCCAAGTTTTTCGGACCAGACAGGCCCTCGCGGCGCGTGGCGCGAGGCCTCTTCTGACAAAATCTCAAATTTTTTATTTTTGTGTTTTGATCCTTGGCTCTTCAAGACTTTGCTACGACTTTATTTCTTGCACTTTGAACCCTCCAAATTGACGTTTAAGGGCTTCAAGACATATCCCCACTTTGTTTAGTCCTCGGTTAACTTTATTGTCACCCGAAAAGTCCTAAACTTCATCGTTGACGCTTTTAACCCCTCGCATACAAATTTGATCATAACTTTCTCATACGATAACGAAACTTTATGAAATTTATATCGTGCATTCTAATGAGCATAATTAACCGTTACAAAGCTTCGGGTTTGTCAAAAGGTCACTCAGAGGTATAACTTAAACATGTTGACACATTTAACCCCTGTAGTTTGTAATCTCTCACTTTCTTTCATATTTAGCTTCGTATGATCCATGATTTATTCGTTTGAAGGTACGAGCATCATGTAGGGTTAATGTACAATATATTTATTCACTATTGACATTTAGAACCCGTATATTCACATACTTTCCATGATTGTCAACTTTAATCCTTCAATAACATTCTTTCATACGTTTAAACATATGACACGTGTCAACACATTATAGGACGTGAATTTTCGAGGTGTTACACGGCAGTAGCGATCTCAGAATCGAAACATATAAAAATCGAGGAGTAGATTGTCTGCGGCTATTAGACATCGACTAACCAAAGTGGTTCGACTATTCACAAGGACTTTTAGCACACACTTTGGCCTTCGGGACTGTGTTCTCTCCTCGAATCTGGGCGATCGGCACGCATCCTTCCAGTCATATCGCGACTTCAAGTCGTTGGAGTCCATCGAGACTTTGGTGAGAGTTTTGTAAAATCAAAATAGTGGTCGGAACAAGTTGTCAAGGTTAGGGTTTCACCCCTGACTTAACAACTTCGTTCCTGTTTTGATAAAAATAGCGACGAAAACCTGTGTTAAAGTATGGATTTCACTCCCGATTCAACACAAATTCTCGGGTTTTATAGATAAATACAGATCAACAAGCAAGTTTAATCGAGAGTTTGTGGTTTTTCACACCTAATCTCGATCAAATTACTTGTTTATTTTCGAATTATTGTGCAGTGATAGTGTAGCGTAAGCGAAAATAGCGGGAATAGCAAGCATGCTCGTACAATACCCCTAAGGGTACGCACAAATCGGTATGTTGGTACCTAACTATAGACTAGGTCATTTCTAAGACATCGACTCGGACTAGGTTGAGTCTTTCCTAATTCCCTATAGTTATGGCTCTGATACCAATCTGTCACACCCCAACCGATGGCGGAATCATCGGGGCGCGGCACTGAGCGAAATAGATTGTCCAGAAGTTTCCATAACAACTATATTTACCAAATATTTAAAGCAACACATCCTATACCATGTCATAAATGATAATACAATTATTACAGAAAAGATCTAGTCAAATTGTTCTGTTCCGACAACTCAGATTCTTATTACAGACAATTGTTTATTGTTGACCTAGGTCTTTCCTAGCCTCGATTTCATAGCAAAGTAAGCAAATAAGCATGCTAAGCACCTGTCACATACGTTAAAGTAAAAGTCAATACACATAGTGTAAAGGTGAGCATACAAGTTTAATAGATATAATAGAGTCTGAAAATAGATTTCTCATAACCAGCACGTACACAGTGTGAAATGAGGCATGTTAGTTATCGACATGAACCTATCGATACCAATGACTGCGAGTTGACTGCCCGAGGCAGTTCGTAATACAAACTCACCACAGTGAGCCATGTAAAAAATTGTCCTTAACAACCCCTGAGTGAACAGGTGCTGAGTCCAAACAAATAGTATTACCATTGCTAAGGCAGGTAGACAACATTCCATGTGTAAACATAACAAACAAGCATTCATTAAGTCACGTATAACATGCAGTAACGCTTAGCGATTAAAGTATTGTGTAGTGTGTTTGATGTGATTTAGAATAAGTAACGTATGTAACACCCAAAAGTGCGTAAAGCAAAAAGGGGTCGAGTATACTCACAGCGATGATGGATTGAAGGGAGCGCTAGAGAGTAAGGTTAGCCTGATCAGAACGATAGCATAACGATAAGTGACGCGTAAAAATGATGCGAAGTGTAAGTGGTTCGAATCAGCAGTTCGATCGGATGGTAATCCGATCGGATAGCCGAACGTACGGGTGACAGTCCGCTCGGATGGTCATCCGATCGGGTGACCTTTCGAGTGGATTGTTACCTCCTTTGGGAAGAATGTGTTTGTGTATGATGGCTTGACTTTTGAAGTTTTCGTTGTAGCATTTGAAAACATAGAAGTATCTCTGCCTTTCAGGTCGGTCGACCGAACGAACGTTCGATCGGACGACAACCCGATTGGATAGAATCCAGATCTTGGTACTCCTGATCAGACAAGAATCACCCAAAATCCGATTGGGTGACCTTTCGAACGAACGAACGTATGATGGTTATCCGATCGGGTGACCTTTCGAGTGGATTGTTACTTGGTACTCCTGATCGGACAGGAATCACCCAAAATCCGACCAATTAACTGTTCGAGACAGTGTTCCATGTTTAACCCGAAATCGGTAGTCTCGTGGATAGAATCCAGATCTTGAACCAACACATCCACAAGATTGAGTAGGAGGTTAGCACAAGCTCTGATTCTATCGGTTTTGAGTGCATTGGGTGTAAAGAGTTGAAAGAAAGTTGGAAAACCATCTTTTAATCCTTTTCACCGTGAATATGTTTAGATCTATGAAAGATCTTTGTTTATTTGTGTGGAAATCGTTTAGATCTAAGTTGTTCTCAGTGGATTGAGGCCAAAACATGAAGTTCTCAAGAACACCATGATGACATCATCCTAGAACACCTCAAATTTAGTGATTTCACGGTTAAAAGTTAAGATTCAAAAGATAGAAAGGGGTAGAATCAAGTGTAGATCAAAGATGTATAAGATTTAGGTTGAGATCTTACCGGAATTGCGAGAAATCGGAGAAAAAGTAATGATGGAGCGCTGGTCGGACAGGAGAGTGCCAAAAGTAGTAAGTTGTGATGGTGACAGGAGGTATTTATAGAGTTTCACAAAGTAGAAAGTGTTGGTCGATCGAGTGGCAGCCTGGTCGACTGGCCGATCGATTGAGTGGTGGCTCGATCGGACGGCTGGTCGATCGGCTGGTCACTTGGTTGACTAGCCACTTTGTTCGAGTGTTTTTTTCCCGACGAGTTTTGTCGTTTTGAATGCGATTGCAAGCGTTGCGATGCGATAGAGTTTCCTATTCAAATTACTTTTAATCCCAACTACTATATCTAACATACCATCATCCTATTTCACTTGCGTTTAGCGTTTGCGATTCGATTGCGATTGAGTTTCGATTGCGTTTCGATAAATCACCACATAAACATTAATAAACATGCACAAGTAACACATAAAGCACACACACACGTAAAACAATATCCAGAACGCGTAATTCGAGTTGCGAGCGCGATTGCGATAAGCGATAAGCGATCAAATATGCGATAAATATCGAATAAACCTCGATTATTAATATGTACTCCACATAATACAACTAACGTAAGGCATAAAATAGACCATCTACGAGTCAAAGAAGTCAAAACAGGAATTGAGCAAGGAGTGACAGGTCGCAACTAGCAATCTTGTCTCCCTTTGACTTCAATCTTGACTTTGACTTTCGAACAAGGGGTGTTACACCCGTCCTCTCAGGTACGGGGTGAGGGTGCCAAGCCTAAATAGTGCTATCAACTAATACCCCGTTACCTCTCAGGTAACAAACAAGATGGGACTTAATGGTGATAGGGATTGAGTGTATTATCCAACATCCCATTTTTTACCCAAAAGACTTATTCCTCTCAGGAATACCCGTTTGACTGTCCCACCCACCGGGACGCATGCTCAAGAGAAGTGAACTCACCTTAGATTTGCTCGGTAGATTAAATTACGTTTTCCAAGTTGGTCTACCAAGCCATATCATAGTTACCGACAACAATCAGTTTCGTAAACACTTAATCAAGTATTCCTTATACATAATACACAAATAGTACACACATAATATCATGCACGTTATAATAGTTGATCATGCAACATAATGGCCCCTTCTCATCATGAAGTCTCATAACAGGTGTTCGGATTACACAAGTCCACATCACAAGTTTATATTTCACATATTTACTTATCTGTTGGTTTGTCATTCACGTAAACATACAACTCCTATTTTGTTCGTGGACTGGTGTGTGGTCATCACGCGGCCCGATCAACATGTAAAGTCCAATTGAATGGGCTGCACTCGGATAGTGTGCGATTACCATGTAAGGGTGCGACCGAGTCCCGAGTGTGCGATTCCCTTCCAATCGCACAGTCCATCATGGGCCCGATTCAGACACGTGTGCGGCCTAATACGACTACGGCCCAAAGTAAGTGTGCGATTTCAGTCTTAGTATGCGATCAACATTAAATTGTGCGACTAAATGCTCTTGTGCGATTGGGATATAATGTGCGACCAAATTTAATGTGTGCGACTACGGGTGTGCGGTCAAATCAGTTGGCCTTAATTCACGGAATCGGTTACACTCCCACGTTTACTCAATCAATCAATCAATTACCAATCCATTACCCAATCAGTTACCAATTACTCCCATAACTCTAATTGTTGACAAAAATTAATAACATGATTAATAGTCGGTTAGACCCTACACATGATTATTTCGCCACACTCTTATCATCACCCAACTCTAACCATGGACGATCCTTGCTACCATATATCGTTTAATCACACGGAACGGACCTACATCATCCGAAGACTCGCAGTTCATGATAACAATTCCCCTAACTGTGATTCTTTTCATCCATGCATAACATTATGTTAGACCCATAAACCCCATCCCCTTCCCAAACATTCAGGATGCTATTATCATGCAAATGCTAGTTTGTCGACTACTGGCCCCATGCATTCATATCATATGGTCAGTTTCAACGAACATCAAACATATGGTTCAATTCAACTACAATCATCCATAATGCAATCCATCATGATATAGGTGATCATACAAACAAATGTAACAAGAAAGTTAAATCAAGTAATCACATTCTAACCGGATGTGAGATGAACTGGAACGAACTTCGAGAGGGGAAAGGATTGCCGCCGGGTGTGAGGGAGAGAAAGGAGAGTCTAGGGTTTGATATATTTGTGTTTATGAGATAATAAAAGGGATCACACAAAGCTGTGTGTGTATACATGCTACGATGGGAGTCGGGCCCACCTTGGGGCTTTACTTGGGCCGAGAATGAGTTGAACAAAGGTGTGTTTCCTTTTTTTTATGCGATGAGACTTATGCATAATTCACCTAACACAAACTACATAACTCGCAACCTTCAATTGCAACCAAACATATTCATTATTCATTAGTCAGTTTCCTCAAAGCACAACACATGAAAGGAGCCAGTACAAAGAAGAGACCCTTGCAATTATGGGTTGTCACATCATCCCCAACTTGAAAGAAATTGCGTCCCGAAATTTGATGAGCAATATATGCAGTTTCATAGGAGTAAAACGACGGTCTCATAGAAGTGGAGTGACGGATCAGGATGATTGTGGATTTTCCTCGGGTGCCACATCATCCCCAACTTTAAAGGAATTTCGTCCCGAAATTCGCCAATTACATCAGGATTCAACTCAACAGTCACAAACAGGTTAGGGTACCTGAGCTTCATCTGGTCCACGTCTTGAGTTCCACGAACTTCTCATAATTGGAATTCGACTGTGCTCACAACCTCAACCTCCTGATTTTCTATCTCACTAGGTTCCTTGGTAGACTGCAACTCGTCATCGATCAATGGTTCTAACAAGGAGACCACAAGTGTTTCGTCAGGCAATCACTTCTTCGGGTTTAAGACATGAACCACAACGTGAACGCTGCCCAGTTTGTTAGATAATCCAAGTTTATAGGCCACCTTGCCGATTCTCTCCAGCATCCCGAATGGCCCATCGTATCGAGAATTAGGTTTGCTGCGCTTCCCAAAGCGCACCACACCCTCCCAGGGTGAAGCTTCCAGGAGTTTCGAGTACAAATCCTGAACTTGCGATTAGACTGTCGCCCACCTCAGTCCAGCAAGAAGGTCAGCATTATCATCCGTGCAATGCCTCGAACGGAGCTGCCTGAATACTAGAGTGATAGCCGTTGCAGTGAAACTCTACCGAAGGTAAATGTCTCAACTTTCACCAAAGTCGATCACACATGCTTGCAGCATGTCTTCGAGTGCCTGGATGGTCCGCTCACTCTGACCATCTATCTGAGGGTGATAAACAGTGATCATGCTTGGATGTGAGCCATAGGATTTGTGTGATGCCTGCCACAAATCGGGTATAAACGCAGATCACAATCAGAGGTAATAGAAGTTGGCACCCCGTGCCCTGTAACCGCCTCTCCCAGAGAAATATTCATAAGCTACGAAGGCTCGTAAGTTTCCTTGATTGCATGAGAGTGTTGTAACACCTCGCAAAATCACGACTGATGTGTGTAAAATGCAACATATAAATTACATCAAATGTGGCATAAAACTAAACATTTTTTAGTACTAATGTTGGAAAAAGTGTGCTTTTTTCTTCCTTTTGTATTTTCAGGGTTAAAAGAGCTTAAATGAACAAAAGAAGCAAAAATGCAGCTAAATCTAACAATAATACAAAAAAAGGAATAAACGTGGCATGCCCGACCCCTCGACAGCATCTTCCCAAGCAAAAACAAGAAGTCAGAAGGCTAAACACGCCCCGTGTCCATTGAACACGGGGGCGTGCCCATGAGTCTGCAGAAAAGACAAAATTATAGAAGCTTCTATCTCCCAACACAGGGGCGTGCCCAGCGGACACGAGGCCGTGGTCAACGCTAAGATTCGCAGAATCCAGGCAAATCTTGATAGTACAGATACGCTTCTGCACACAGGTCCGTGCCCAGCAGACACGGGGGCGTGGTCAACTAATGCAGAAAAACTGCAATTAATGAAGAAAAAGAAGATGGGTGGACACAGGGCCGTGCCCAATGGACACGGGGCCGTGTCCTGGCTTCTGTGCAGGCTATAAATAGGGGTGCATGGCTCACTTGCAAACCATCCTTTGACAAACCACCTCTCTCACACTTCACCCACCCACCACCACCATCACAACCCACATCCACCACCATCATCCATCATAGAGTGTGTGTAGTAGTCTCGGGATCCAAGATTGATCGTAAAAGTTCTTGACAATCAAAGGCCATGTTTGCCTAAGTCTCTTACATCACTTGGTGAAGACAAGCATTTAGTGTAATACTTTTTATTTTTAATCTTTTCACACTTTTTATTTGGTTATGTATTAATGACTTTAATAACTAGTTTCTTATGTTGAAGGTGAATCTTCCTTATCATTTGTCCGTGGTGTCTTGGCGTTATTTTACTGTCTATATAAAATAAAAGATTTACACCATTCATATCTCCACGGTCTATATGGAGATATGTTGGCTACCTGGTCGGGGGTTAAGGGAATGGTTTGGTAAGAGTCTTGCCTTGTTCAGTGTATAGATCATGCAAGGACCTGGGTCAAGCTTAGTAGGACCTCCTTCAATACCCACTGGTATTGGATGGCGGGGGTTCGAATTTCTTGATCCCCTCATATGTAAACTACTATTAAAACATTAACCCGGCTACTTAGGATTGTATCCCTGCTGACTCAAACTACTTAGCCGAGGGTAACGTCACCTTCAAAAGAGGGGCCTACCACATTACGCATTAATAACTTAATTAATTATCTTTCAATAATCCAACCCTTTAGGATTGTATCCTTGCTGACTCAAACTACTGGGTTGAGGGTAACGTCAGCTTCAAAAGAGGGGCCTACTACTATAACTAAGATAATCTCTTAAAAAGTGCAAAAGTGTGGAAATAATCAAAGGTTACACTAAAGGCGAGTCGGATCCAAGTGATTCATCTTGTCTATCTGTTTTTTTTTTTTTTTTTTTTTCAGCATTTTTAGTTTTTATTTGCATGTTTAAATCTTTTTCCAAAATTTTGATTTGATTGGACGTTGAGGATAAACCGGTACTAAAAGCTTTTGTGTCCTTGGACGACCTCGGTATCTTATCAACGCTATACTACGCTCATGATGGGTGCACTTGCCCATATGTGTGTTTAGTGTTAGTAAAATATCGTGTTTTATAAATTTAAAACTTGACTAAAGTGTAAAAAGGGCTAAAAATATACATAAATATATACGACACTCACACGCATCAAGTTTTTGGCGCCGTTGCCGGGGACACAAGGATTTTAAGAAAGTTAGGAATCAACGGCCTAATCGTTTTTTTCTTATTTTTATGTTTTTTTTATGATTTTTATTAAATTTTCAGCTTCTTTAGAACTCAGCACGGGCCGTGCCCGCTGAACACGCCCCGTGCCCAATCTTTGGTACTGACAATCCTGTTTTAAGTCAGACAGTAGCTGAACACGGGGCCGTGTCCAATCAACACTCCCCGTGCCCAAGTATCAGGTACTGAAAACAGAACCGTAAGATCCCGACGGTTGGTAATTTCTGACACAACCATGAGTGATACTGATAATTTTTACTTCCGGCCCTCTTATGGTACGTGGTGTCAAATATGTGGCGGAAATTATGAAGATTTAAAATGTTATTTTTTAAATTATAAGCTCCACTATATAGACCCATTGTTTTCCTGTAGCCTTAAGAGGGGTGAAAGTAAAAATAAATTTTATCTCTCCCTTGAATGCTCTATATCGTTATTGTGTTGCTTAAAAAAGTCTTTGTTTTCTTGCGCCTTGCGATTAGGCTCAGGCCTTTGCACATTACATTATCTTTTTGTGGATAGGTAGGCTTTGGTTTTCCCCGAGCCATTTTGACCCAACTTGTTTTAACCCAATAAATATGTGCCCCCGTCAAAAAAGATCTGGATCCGCACTGGACCCTCCTGAAACCCCATGTGGTTCTGCCCCTGTTTGAGAGGAACGCCGAAACACGAGCACATCAACTGAAACTATATGAGTACTAATCTCAATGATTAGACAAGAAAAGAAAATAATACGATCACATACTATGAATTCGAAATTCACTTCAAGCGTACAACTTTGACAATGGTTTGTCCACAAATCTGAAAATACAAACATAGTTTCATTATGCATTTGTACCATTATGGATGGGCACACAACACAAACAAAAGCTATCTTTCACACGAGAGGGTTTGTCCACAAATCTAAAAGAAGTCAAAATGTGGATTTCTGAATCAATCAAAATAGTTCTCAGCACAACAAAGATACTTGCAGCAACATCCTCCAAACAAACTGGCATGTCAGTCACTGCGGAAAAGCATGTGAAAATGATTAAAACTGGACTTCTGTAATTTGAAGCTGATGTATATTAAAAGAATAAACACAACTGGATTTGTTGGTGATTTTTTAAATTTTAAAGTAAAACTACGGAACTTGCCTGGGTGAAGCGATTTTAACCAAAGACTTTCATTTTTTATATAATTTTTTAATAACTTGTAATATTTAAATGTTTTAAAATTTCACAATTTTGTTTATCTGTTTGTCTATAACTAGTTGATGCCCCGCCCGCGTTGCGGGGTGATAGCCGAATAATTCTCAATCAATTAAAAAAACACTACTATAATTTTGCTAGAAAAAAAAACTAAAACGATATTTTTCGGATCAGGGCAAAACTGTAATTTTTCAGGACTAATGGGCGAGTGTTAGGCGGCTCCTTGACACGCAAAAAAATTAAATTAAGTCAACCAATTAAAAAAAATGTTTTCTACTTTTGCTAAAAAAACTAAAACGATTGAGAAAACGTAACTTTTAACTGAGGGCGAAATCATAATTTTAATTCAGGGATAAAATCGTAAATTTAATGGACCAATGGGGGAGTGCCAGGAATCTGCCGGCATGACTGTAATTTTACATTGGGGGCAAAATTGTAGTTTCACCTGGAAAACAAACAAAAACGATGGAGAAAATGTAAATTTAAGTTGAGGCAAAATCGTAACTTGGCTGTGAGGAAAAAAAAAAACTAATGGCAAAACTATAAATTTACACGGGGCAAAATCGTAATTTTGAACCGAGGGCAAAATTGGAATTTTTAGCTGGGAGCAAAAGCGTTAATTTATTTTTAAGTGGGGGGTAAAAACATAACTTTGAACTGGTGGCAAAATCATAATTATAAGTGAAAAAACTAATTGCAAAACTGTAAATTGAAACGGGGCAAAGTCGTAATTTTTAACCAGGGGCAAAATTGAATTTTTTAGCTGGGAGTAAAAGCGTAAATTTATTTTTAAATGGAGGCAAAAACATAATTTTGAACTGACGGCAAAATCGTAAATTTAAAGGGGGATAAAATCGTAAATTTGTTGGGCCAATAGGGGAGTGCCAGGCAGCTGACACTATTCCCTGCCGCCCATTTTACCCAATAGAAGGCAATCACTATTGCCCCAATTGGGTTTTGTAGATATTGAATGAATATTCCAATTTAAATTTAAATTTTGTTAATAACCATGTTATATTCAATATAAAGTAATTTTCAAGTTGGCAAGACTAAAATAAACATTATTTTGAATATAACTCGGTTTTTAGTAATATTTATGTCAGAATGTAGACAACATTTTTCTAAAATAAAGTCATGCATTTAGATTTTCTAAAGCGTAAATAAGTTATTGAAGAAAAATCTATCTACTATAATAAAATAAACCAATTTTTGAACACGTGTCATTCATTTAAGGTATTTTCAAATCTATACTTATCTTATATTAACTAAATAAATTATAAATTAATATTAAATCTTATCATACTTTAATAAAATATTATCCTCAAATCTAAATTGTTAATTTAATATATTTTTAAAACAAATACCTCTTTTTCCTACTTATTAAATATATAAATAATAAATTAATATTAAATGTTATCCTAATTTATTAAAAATATAAATTTTTTATTATTTGGGATACACAATTATATTTATTCAACTTGTGTAAAACGTGGGGTTTTTAACGATAATTTTTTTATTATTTACTATTTAAAGTTACATTTATATAACCTGTGTAATAAATGAAGTTTTTAAAGATATAACTTTTTATCATTTTTTATGTAAAATTAGATTTATTCAACACGTGTAATACACGGGGTTTTTTAAGGATATAATTTTTTTTTATTATTTGGTAGATTTTTTAACCCGACTATACACGGGTTTTATAAAGATACGACGTTTTTAGTATTTAATATACAAAAAACACATGGTTTTTAAAGATACAACTCTTTTTTAGATCTATTCAACACGTGTAATATACGGGGTTTTTAAGGATGTAATTTTTTTATTATTTGGTAGATTTATTCAACATACACGGGTTTTTTAAAGATACGACGTTTTTAGTATTTAGTATACAAAATTACATTTATTTAATCTGTGTAATACACATGGTTTTTAAAGATATAACTTTTTTATTATTTGATATATAAAATTACATTTATTTAACCCGTACAATATACGGGGTTCATAAAGATATAACTTTTTTATTATTTAATATATAAAATTACATTTATTCAACCCGTGTAATACACGGGGTTCTAACCTAGTTAAATTATATAATAAATGGTTTTTAAAAAAGAAAAAAATCAAAATTAACTTTTCCAAAGTCGCACGCCTCTAAAGCGACTTTCGTTAGATTATTTCCACCCTTATGCGAGTAACCTACCTACTAATGCAAAAAAGTCACATTTCTAGTTCCAGATGATTCTTTAGCCTACCTACTAATGCAAAAAAATAACGTTTCGAGTTATAATACTTTGCTTATTAAGAGTAAAGGTTTATGTTATTCTAAAAGGTTTCTAAAAATAAAAAGTGTTTCAAGCATTATAGAATGACAAGTGTCCAAAAACTTAAAACCCAAACCCACTACACCACCATCCAAATCCTAAACACCCACCCCACCCCACCACCACCCAAAAACCTAAACCCTAAACCCCCCCCCCCCCCCCCCCCCCCCACACACACACACACACAAAAAAAAACTTAAACACCCACCACCATCCAAAAACCTAAACACCCACCCCAATCCCTCGTCAGCAATTTTTTTTTGTTTTTTTTTAGGGGGGGTGGTTATGGGGGGTTTATTTTTAGGAGTCTTTGTAGGGGGCTTTGTATTTGATCCTAATCCTAAGAGTAAAAGGGCCCGCTACAACCTGTTTCAGAAGAAATCTAAACATATGGATCATTTTACTCTAGTTCCAAGATGCTATTCATGTTAAAAAAATATTTAATCATATTATAAAGACATTACCAAAAAATTACGGATTCCCTGACATTTAAGTTCCTCCTTTATCTGATCAGCCACTCTCAAGTTCTCCCACCACTGACTCTCTACTCTGATGTTACGCAACATTGTGAGATTGTTGTTGAGAGATAGTTCTTTCAGCTCTTCACACTTACGTATTTCCAAGGTGCTCAATGAAGACCAGTTCATATCTGAGCAGATCTTCTTCAGCTTTGGCAGATTGTCAAGTACAAGAGTTATCAGATCTGGTAAAATATCACCACCACTAGTTGATAACATATTGATCTCTTCAATAGCTGAGCATTCTCTTATCTCAAGGTGCTTGATACGCATAGCGTTTTGAACCACATTTTTTGAGAATAGTACTTTTAATTGAGAACATTCACTAAGAACCAAAGTCTCAAGGTTCGAGAAGCCATGGGTGTTCAGAATAAGGGTTTTGATGTTGTTGCATCTTTGAACCAAACATTTGTGAATGTTGCAATCTGAGATCCCGATTTGATCTAGATGCTCTACGGAATCATTTTTCATCATGATGATAGCTTTTACATGATCCAAAACCCGTTTAATTTCAGAGTCGTGGACAATCTGATCACAAGATAGTACAAAGCTAGGAAAAACTTTGATTGACATTTGAATTTCACTTTTTGACGTCATTCGAGAACCAATATAAACTTGTAGTGCATTATAGAGGTTCTCTCTTTCATTTAAAATGTGTTGAAGGCTACCTTGTTTTGGAACGAAGATTTTTAATGTATATCCAGATAGTTGAATGACATCTATACTTTCATCTTTGAAGCGAACTTGAAGTGTGGTTAATTCTTTCAAAGAGTCAATATTCTTTATGATATCTTCTATCACCTCATTGCAGCATGTATTGTTTGAAGCCATATCATTTTGTTTCACATCTATTATCAACTCTTTCAATGATGATAATTCAGATATCATAAGACGACTCAAAGGACCGTCTCTGTTGATAGAGACTAACAATCGCCTTAAATGCTTCAAACTTTTGATATCATGTGGTATCTCATTGATTAAACAACCGCGTATATCAAGAACTTCAAGCATATTATTTGGGCCTTCTATTTTGAAAGGAAGCTTGTTTAAGATAGCACAACCATTCACATAAAGAACTTTAAGCTTTCGCAAGCTACTCATAGGGAGCTCGAGTTCAAATTTTGTCTTGTAGAGGTCTAAAACAATTAACTCTTTCGTATGATCAAAAAAGGAGCTACAAATGTTTTCAACCTCTGATTTTTTTCGTAGAAATAGTGTGGTGAGCTTTAGACAACGTACGTCAGTAGATAAAACATTAACTCCACTATCAACCAAAGAGATCCAGTGCATATCTTCCCAATTGTAACTTTGTATATTTCCTGGCTCTTCTTCTACTACTAAACATTTGATTTCATGATGTTCTTGCAAGAGATTTATTGTTGCCGCCCTATACATTTTGTTAATGGTAACATATTGCTCATTGGAACCTTTGATAAGTAAAGCCAGTTCTAAAAGACGCCCTAGTATATCTTCCCCAATCAAATCATTTCCAAGAAAACCATTAGCTGCCCAACAATCAAATAAGCAATCTACAGGAATTTTGTGCTCTTTAGGATATAAAAGGCTAAAAAGAAAGCATTTTTTTTGGTTTTCATCTAGGCCATCATGATAACTGAAGTGCAAGAATTTCTCCATTTGTTTCATATATATGTCCCGCTTCTCTGCAGGTCTCTTTAGTATTTCTAAACCATTTCTCCAACTGTTGGGAGTTTTATTTGATGCAAACTTCCGTGCAACTATTTCAATGAGGGCGAAATAACCACCACATAGTTTAGCTACATCACGAGCAATGGTTGTAATCTCATCATTGTCAGTTATATCGTCCATATCTTTGAAAAAGTTTTCAAACAAATCCCATGAGTCAGCATCACTTAACATTCCCATTTCTACACCAACAGCTTTACCAAATGGAGAGACAGGTAAGTATGTTGTGTAGATTATTTTGCTACCATTTGTGTTATTTGGTATACCAATAGCACCAAGATCAATCTTCTCTTCCTTGACATCATCCAATAACAACAAATATTTTGCATTAGTCAACTCTAGACGTATCTTGGTACTTATCATGCCAAAATCATCTTCGATACCAATACACAATCCTAGTCTTTTAGAAATTATACGTTGGATGCCAACTACAGTACTACGATATTTGTTCCGATTTTCAAATTCCGAAGCAGGTAGCCAAATGACTATATGAAACTTTTTATGATTAGCAATTGCTTCATGATTGTTCAGATGTTGGAGTAGAACTGTTTTCCCTGTCCCTGAAATGCCATGCACTTTGATTGTGTCGTGAGCATCATCATTCACATACTGTATTAGCCGATCCAATTTTTCTTTGAGTGCTGGAACATTTTCAATGGTTATTGGTTTAGGCAACTGAGCAACAACACGATTTATGTTTTTTATCTTCAAGTCATGTTCCATTTTTTCTCCTCTTTGTATAAAATCTTTTATCTTAGCACTCATTGTGTTAATCTCTTGAATCAAACCATGTCGACTAACATGTTCCCAAATAACCTGCTGTAAATTTGAAACCTTGGTTTCCAGTTCGCGCACATTACCATCAGTTTGATCTACTTCACTTAACCACTGCTCAATGGCATTGCCTGGAAACCAATATATCACGTGTGTTTTTTCTACACTTTCTCTAAGTGTACGTAGTCTACTCATATTTTCTTGCAAATGTGAATGACTGTTTGTCAATGTTATTTTAGTCTCACCACACTTAATACACAAACTTATCGCACCGGTACAAGTTTGGATTGTCCCAAACACTACATCAAGGCACGGCATTTTGATGTTCCAAACCTGTACATATGGAACACAATAATCAATAAACCTCTGATGATGACTGATTTGCTAAAAACAATATATTCATAGAAAACTGCAACTACTCTGAAATTTGTTTCATAGTAAAAAAAAAGTTTTTCACTTGAAGAGTAAAAGCGGAGAAAACAGCATGGAAAGATCTCTGAAAGAACACAAATTATATTTTTCCATAACTAAGATCCAACAAAATAAGTGAATCCTTGTTTCTGTATGTAGTAAAGAAGAACAATGGGTTCTTTGTGAAGAAGAAAAGCATAAACAAAAGAAAAACCGACGACTGCAACTACATATTGAAAACAGCAAAGAAATTAAACCACTACGACCAATAGTTTGGCCCGTGCAAGGTGCTCAACCCGTAAGGTTTATGGCCGGGCAGTGTAACTCTAATATCAAGTGGGTTTTAGGTAGGGATGTAAACGAGCCGTCCTACATGTGAGCTACTCAAGATTGGCTTGAAAAAAAAAACATGAATAAGTCGAGCTTAAACGAGTCGGCCCGAGCCTAAAAATAAACTTGTTTAGTAACGAACATGATTTTGACGTTCACTTATCGAGCTCGAGTCGGCTCACGTGCCTAAATGAACATGTGATTTATATAACTTTTATTTAATGTATTAAATATATATTTGTATAATAATAATTACTATTTATCAAATTTGATAAAATAAATAATTAAATATGATGGATGAATATAATTTATGAGATAAATAATATGTATACTTTATTTATAAATATAAATAAAATGGTAGGTGGTATATATTATTTATTAGATGAATGATATATATGTTGGATCTGAGAGTGTGTGTTTGTGTGTGTTTTTAATAAAAGCTGTTTAATAATACAAAGAAAATCAATACATTTAAATAAGAAACAGATCATTCAATACACAACTGGATTTGGAAAATGATTGTCTAATGATTCATATATTGTTGGGTCATGTAAGATCTGCTAATGATGAAAGCCAAAACCCAAGGGCATAAGTTAGAATACTTTCAATGTTCAGAAGTTTCTCCCTTGAAAGCTTCTCAAACAACCACCTAAACTACTGGAACAGAACTGTTGTCTTAAAGAAACAAGAGAACAAGTACAAAGTGCTAGAATGAAAAGTGTTGGGTCAACTAGTCAAAGTCAACAAACTGAAGACTAGAAGACCAAGTCAACAAGTCAAAGAAAGACCAGAAGTACTGGATTTCAAAAGTGTTGGAATCCACCAGCAGTTTTGGAATCCTAGTTATTTTGTTTGTAATTTACAACAGTTTTCTTTTAGTGTTTATTTACTATTTGTCCATCAATTTTGCAAAACTGTTGGCCGTTACAACATTTAATAGTTTGTTTAGAGTCGTTTTCATGATGATGTCACAAACAGTTCTCTCCTCTATAAATAGTTCTCACTGGAATTCGTAAATGTAACTCTAAGAGCTGAAAAGCAGAAGAACTTAGAGAGAGAGTTCGCCTGGTGAGGGGATTGATTGTATTAAGACATGAATAATATAAGAATCTTTTGACAATCATTCCCAAATCCAGTAGTGTCTATGATTAAATAAAAGCCTGGAGCAATATTTACAGAACAACATCTAATTTTCAAATGCTAGAGTTGTTTAATATGCTTAACGATTAAATAAAAAATCTAGTTTGCACCTTCTTCGCAACAGTAAATATATAACCCATGCATGTTGCTCGCAGTATATACATGTAGACAAAAGATCAAATACAAATACAAATAAAATTAACGTACAAAACGTACGAATTGAAGGTTTTACTAAAAAAACGCGGTGGTATTTTTGTAATTATTAGCAATTATCAAAATTACTCTACAAATGATCCTGTCGAGTAATTTTGATCTTTGTAGAGTAATTTTGTAAAATGTTCTTGTAGAGTAATTTTGATCTTGTAGGGTAATTATCAAAATTACTCTACAAGTGTATCAAAATTAATCTGCATCAAACTTACTTTACAAGTGAATCAAAATTACTCTGCAAGTTTATCAAACAACATATAATTCAAAATTACTCTACAAATGATCCTGTAGAGTAATTTTGATCTTGTAGAATAATTTTGTAAAATGACCCTGTAGAGTAATTTTGATCTTGTAGAGTAATTTTGTAAGAATTTTTTAGCATTTAGTTATGGGGTTTAGCTTTATAGTTTAGTTTTCAGCATTTAGTTTGGGTGGGGGGAGGTTTTTTGGGGCTTTTTTTTTTTTTTTTTTTTCTTTTGCTGATGTATAGTTTTTTGATCAAAATTACTCTACAAGAACATTTTACAAAATTACTCTACAAGAACATTTTACAAAATTACTGAAATCCTTAATCTCTACACATCCTAGTACAAGGGTTTAGTGGTAATTAGTATAAAGTATGGCGGTTACATGGCGGTTACAAACTATAGGGGCTAATCCTGTCAAACTGAAAGATGTCAACCAACACCCCTAAGGGTTGCGACACCCTTGGGACACACCCCTATGATCGACGGCTTCAAGGGACACCACCAAGAGACACACCTATTCGATTAGTGGCTGTGATTAAGAAGGAAAATACGCAACCTTTCACGCTAATTCTCAACCACACATTCAAGAGACGCGACTATTCACGAAAGGACATGTCTCTACACTCGTACCTGTTAGATTAGTATAAATAGGCCTTTAGATTTTCATTTGTAGATCTGGTTCAAGTTTATGTAATTCAACATTCAGTATTCAATAAAGTTACGTTTATCATTTGCGATCTAGAGATTAAAGATCATTATGGGCAACAAGTGGTATCAGAGCATCAGGCTCTAAGGCATCGCAGGGAATTCGCGATCAGGTTTTTATTATTCTTTCTCAATTCGCAAGTTAGTTTTTATTTTCGGCTCAGGGTCGAACCAAGGGTTAGGAATTTAAGGTTTTGATTCCGGGGTTTAGTGCGAATTAGATTGATTGTTTATTACGCGTTGGGTTATACGCGGGGGTTAAGGATTAGAGGTTTGTTGAAACCACGAAAGATAAAAGTTTTTGAAAGTAAAGATTGTTCGGTCATAAGACATGTCAGGAACAACCGGACCAAATTCACAAGTTATAATTCAAAAGGAAGGAAGTTCTCTTTCCCAATTTCATTGTCCAATCCTGAAACCGACAAACTACACGGTTTGGGCAATTCGCATCAAAACGATTTTAGAAGCGAATGGACTTTGGGAAACGATTGAACCGGCAGAAAATACGCAAACGGATGTTAAGAAAGATAAGGCAACTATTGCTTATCTGTTCCAAGCAATACCGGAGGATGTTGTATTGCAAGTTGCAAGTTGTAAAACTGCAAAGGAAAATTGGGAAAATCTCAAGACAAGACACGTTGGTGTTGATCGGGTACAGAAGGCTCGTTGGCATACACTCTTATCAGAATTCGAGTTAATGCAAATGAGGGAAGATGACACTATAGACTCCTTCACCGCAAAGATAAACAGTGTAGTTACCCAGGCAAGCGAATTAGGGACAACACTGAGTCAACCGACTCTGGTACGCAAACTCCTAAATGCAGTACCAGATAAGTTTACTCAGATTGTCGCCTCGATGGAACAGTACTCCGATCTAGAAACAATGACGCTAGAAGAAGCGGTCGGAAGGTTAAAAACGTTCGAAGAAAGACTTAAGCAAAAGAAAGGAAGCACAGGAGAAAGTCAAGACAAGTTGATGTTTACACATCACGACAACAACTCAGGCAGAGGAAGATAGTTTGGAAACCGCGGGCATGGCAGGTTCAACCAACCACGTGGAAACTGGCGAGACAATAAAGACAGGCAAAGCACTAAGAACGAAGGATCTTCGTATAGACCCAGAGGTGGAAGGTCTAAGAATTGGAGGAATTTTGGAAGAAACCAAACAGACATAAGTAAGATCCAGTGCTACAAGTGTCAGAAGAATGGACACTTCAAGAAAGACTGTCCTGAGAAAGATGTTGTACAAGAACATTCAAATCTCGTCGAGGAAGACGAAGCACCCGTATTGCTAATGGCAATACAAGAAGAAAACGTTGTTCAAGAAAGGGTTCTATTAAACGAAGAACGCATAGAACCAGCAAGTACGCCACAGAAGATGAAAGTCTATGGTATTTAGACAACGGGGCCAGTAACCACATGACAGGAGTGCGAAGTCACTTTAGAGAATTAGAAGAAAAGGTGACAGGGCAAGTTCGGTTCGGTGACGGGTCGCACGTAGAAATTAAAGGCATAGGTTCAATACTGCTGGAATGTCTAAACCAAGAACAGAAGATTGTTTCTCAAGTGTACTACATTCCAAGTCTGAAAAGCAACATATTGAGCCTCGGACAACTCACAGAAATCGGTTGCAAAGTAGTAATGGATGGAGACTTACTAACAGTCCGCGACAGAAATAGAAAGTTACTAATGCGAGTCAGGAGAATGAGGAACAGGTTGTATAAAGTAAAGTTGAAGATTGGAAGCCCAATCTGTCTGCTCTCAAACGCAGAAGATTTAGCATGGTTATGGCACGCAAGGTTAGGCCATTTACACTTCTATGCTATTAAGGAAATGACTCGAAAGTACTTGGTACATGGAGTTCCTCAAATAAGTCATGCCAATCAAGTATGTGACGCATGCTTATTAGGAAAACATACTAAGACACCATTTCCAAATCAGGCGAAATTCAGATCTTTAAGACCTCTGGATTTAGTCTATGGAGATTTGTGTGGTCCTATATCCCCACCAACACATGCTGGGAAGAAGTATATATTTCTACTTGTAGACGACTGTACTCGCTACATGTGGGCATATCTACTAACTTCCAAGGATCAAGCATTCGAAACTTTCAAGCAGTTCAAAGAAAAGGTGGAGACAGAAACTCGAACCAAGTTAAAAACGCTAAGGACGGACAGAGGAGGAGAATTCACGTCGGCTGAATTCAACAAGTATTGCAAGGACAATGGCATAGCGAGACAGCTTACAGCGCCATATTCCCCACAGCAAAACGGAGTAGTGGAAAGAAGAAACAGGACGATGTTGTCAACTACTCGAAGTATGTTAAAGGCAATGAACATGCCACAAAATTTCTAGGGAGAAGCAATAAGACATACGTTATATTTATTAAACCGGATTCCAACGAAGGCTTTGGTAAACAAGACCCCGTATGAAGCATTGAAAGGAAGAAAGCCGAATCTGGAACACTTAAAGGTTTTTGGCTGCACAGCATACGCCAAGGTATTACCACTTCAACAAAAGAAGTTAGATGATAGAAGTGCACCTATGGTTTACCTTGGAATAGAAGAAGGATCAAAGGCATACAGATTATATGATCCGGCAAAGAACAAGATATGTGTCAGTAGAGATGTAAAGTTCATGGAAGGTCAACCATGGAACTGGAATAGTTATATAGAAACGGTAGATTCAGGGAATCCCGAATGGATAAACTTTGTCATTCAAGAAGATGACAACCCACCAGAGTTAGAAGAAAATGAACCAAGTAGTCCTGGTAGTAGCGGGCCACATCATGAAGATTCAGGAGTAGATTAGGCAGAAGAACAAGACTCCTATGAAACCCCGCCAGCACATTCGTACAATCAGAACTCAGCAGGAAGTTCAAGCAGATTATCAAGTAGAGGTCCATCTACCTCTGAAAGTACAACGGAGAATATTAGTGACACTCCAGTAAAACTGAGAAGTCTCGAAGAACTGTATGAAGAGACGGAGGAAATTCAAGTAGATCCACAAGAATTACTACTTGCTGAAGAAGAACCAAGGAATTACAAAGAAGCATTTAGTGACAGAAAATGGATTGAAGCAATGAAGGCCGAGTTAGACTCGATAAACAAAAATAACACTTGGAGATTGACAGAATTGCCAAGAGATCACAAGGCAATAGGTTTAAAGTGGGTATTCAAGACTAAGAAAGATGCAAACGGAAACGTGGTCAGACATAAAGCAAGGCTGGTTGCAAAAGGATATGTTCAGCAACACGGAATAGACTTTGACGAAGTCTTTGCACCAGTAGCACGTATAGAGACAGTTCGACTCATATTGGCTTTAGCAGCATATCAAGGTTGGGAGGTACATCACTTAGACGTGAAGTCTGCATTCTTACACGGAGATCTCAAGGAGGAGGTCTATGTCTCACAACCGGAAGGATTTGTAAAGCCAGGATATGAAGGAAAGGTTTATAGACTATCAAAAGCACTGTATGGATTAAGACAAGCACCAAGAGCTTGGAATACGAAGTTAGATCAAACCCTAAAGTCACTTAACTTCAAGAAGTGCACTTTAGAGAATGCAATCTATACAAGGACGAGTAAGACTTCTTCACTGATAGTTGGAGTCTATGTTGATGATTTGATAGTCACTGGAACATCAATGAAGGAAATAGATGTTTTCAAATCTCAGATGAAGAACAAGTTTGAAATGAGTGATCTAGGATTGCCAGCATATTATCTGGGAATAGAAGTTATTCAAGCAGGGGGTGAGATAGCCATCAAGCAGACAGGCTATATTAACAAGATACTCAAAGACGCTAATATGTTAACCTGCAACGACACAAAGATTCCTATGAATCCAGGAACACAATTAACGAAGACTGAAGAAGGAGATCTAGTAGATGTAACACATTACAGAAGCCTGATAGGTTCTCTCAGGTACTTATTGCATACAAGGCCAGATCTATGTTACCCAGTCAGTCTGCTTAGTAGATTCATGCAAGAACCAAAGGAGCAACACTTGAAAGCAGTGAAGCAAATACTACGTAATATCAAAGGAACTAAAGAGCATGGAATCATCTACAAGAAGCAAGGAGGATGTAAGATCATAGGTTATAGTGATAGCAGTTTTGGAGTTAATACAGACAAAGGAAAAGGAACAACTGGTCTGGTATTCTACTTTGGAGAATCACCTATAACCTGGTGTACACAGAAGCAACAGACAGTGGCATTATCATCATGTGAATCAGAATTCATGGCAGCCACTGCAGCAGCATGCCAAGCACTATGGCTTAAAAGACTATTAAGTGAAATTACAGGCTGGAAGGAAGAAAAGATAACACTCAGAGTGGATAATGTTTCTGCAATAGCACTCATGAGAAATCCAGTCTTTCATGGAAGAAGCAAGCACATTGATATACGCTATCATTTCATAAGAGAATGCGTGGAGAACGAAGATATCAATGTGGAACACATCAGTGGAGAACTACAACGGGCAGACATACTAACAAAGGCACTAGCAAGGGTCAAGTTTGCTACAATGCGAGAACTGCTCGGAGTTCAAGATCTACAACGACTCAAGGATGTTCAAGATTAGGGGGGTGAATGAAATCCTTAATCTCTACACATCCTAGTACAAGGGTTTAGTGGTAATTAGTATAAAGTATGGCGGTTACATGGCGGTTACAAACTATAGGGGCTAATCCTGTCAAACTGAAAGATGTCAACCAACACCCCTAAGGGTTGCGACACCCTTGGTACACACCCCTATGATCGACGGCTTCAAGGGACACCACCAAGAGACACACCTATTCGATTAGTGGCTGTGATTAAGAAGGAAAATACGCAACCTTTCACGTTAATTCTCAACCACACATTCAAGAGACGCGACTATTCACGAAAGGACACGTCTCTACACTCGTACCTGTTAGATTAGTATAAATAGGCCTTTAGATTTTCATTTGTAGATCTGGTTCAAGTTTATGTAATTCAACATTCAGTATTCAATAAAGTTACGTTTATCATTTGCGATCTAGAGATTAAAGATCATTCTGGGCAACAATTACTCTACAAGATCAAAATTACTCTACAGTATCATTTGTAGAGTAATTTTGATAATTACCCTACAAGCAGATAATTACAAAAATGCCACCGCGTGCTTTTGTCTTTTTCATGCTATTCATACGTTTAATACGTTAAAGTTATTTGTACATGAACTTTACTCTATACATGTAAGAAGGTCGCATAACTAAAATTCCATGGTGTCTTAAAACCCTATTGAACGGGTACATCGTACACCAGTGGAAAAATTATTGATATGGAAAAGGACCACCGAAGTAATCTGGGTAACAAATCTACAACAAAGTCCGTCATTTTTGGACATGATTCCATAAACCCCATCGATCACGTCTTGTCGACGAACGATCTGGCCTTGCCAACTCAAACCGCTTCATGACGAAATAATTATATGTTTAGGGGAATCCTCAAATGAACTATTAAGTACAGAAGGCAGAGATAGGAATGTTAATGGAGGTAGTTGGAGAAGGTGAAGGAGTCAGTCTAACACTAGGAGAGATTTGACCTGCTAGAACTACAAAGAGGTGGGGCACTATAGGAATAAGTGACGGATTGGAAAAAAAGAAGAATTGAACGTTTCAATAGACGACGTAGAAAGGAAACAATGAAAAATTTGAGGAGCAACTTGGATTCCTGGGTGATGGATTCTAGTGCATCGTTTCATGCCACCCATATAAGTGAAACAATGAAGAATCTGAAAGTTGGTGACTTTGGAAAGGTACAAATGGCGAATGATGATATTCTAGAGGTTACGCGTATGGGTGACTTTAACTTTAAGACTTTAGCCGTAACCACATGGACCTTCATGGGCATGATGCCGAGTTTAAAGATGGATTATGGAACGTAATCAATGGGAACCTAGTTGTTGCTCGTGGCAAGAATAGGTGTTCGATGTATCTAGTCAAGATACCGTCAAAAGGAATGGTTATTCCAGTTCTGAATCAAAACAAATTCTAGTTTACAAAATCTTATTGGAAGAAAAATGGTTAGCTTTGCAAGTGATAAACCTAGAGTCAAGCGTTGTAGACGGCGTTGTCATGTGGGCTTGAGATTTCCCACCGGCATTGAGAGTAAATGAGTGTCGATTGGCATGGTTTGATTGGGGTCCCCACTAGCCGTTGGACCCCAACGGCATAATTTAAAAAAAAAAAAGATTTTTCATTTAAAAAAAATATTTCACCTCCTCTATATATAAAACTACCATTTTCACCATTTTCATTCTACCTAACTCCTTCTCAACTCTCTTTTTTTATAAAATATCTACAACTTTTATAAAAAATAATGCATTAACCACAACTTTGATCCGAACAACCCATATGGTTTCAGTAAAATGCCGAATAAAGCTTCGCCGCCTCAAAGGTCTCAGCCGATGCAACCACTTTTTAATGATGTGCACTTATTAGCATACGTTCATCTTCTTGCCAACCTACCTTTTAGGTTTTCACAACAACCACCAACTCCTCTATCACAAACTCCACCTGCATCCGAATCCGTACCGAAAACTCAACCTACACCACCCGAATCCTCTAGGCGAAGAAAACAAAACCATAAAAACAACTAAGTTCGAAAAGGAAAAAGCAAAAGAGGATCGTCGTGTACATCCGTGGACAAACGAAGAAGAGTTGGTGTTGACGAAAGCTTTGCTTTCGATTTCAGAGAATTCGGTTATAGGTATATTTTTATTTTTTTATTGTAAAAATGCATTCCATAACTATAAGATATTTTTTTTAAAATGTATATTTTTCTGATAGGTATCAACCAACATAGTGACGATTTTTGGAACCAAATTAATGACCTTTTTCACAATACTTTGGGATGAGATTTCTATCGGAAAAATGACAGTTTCTCGTTTAAGTGGCGTGAAATAAACTCCGCCATGACCGCCTTCAACAACCACTACAACAATCTAAAGTACAACCCAAAAGTGGCAAAACGGACACCAACTTGTTGACGCATGCGATGTCCTTCTATAATTTTTTTATGTTTCGTTTTTAAGTTTAAATTAAGTAATGGTTTATGTAATCGTTTTTTAGTTATGTAATCTCTTTTTATTTAAATTATATAATTTTTTTATTATTGTAAATTATTATATTATTAATAATGTTATTTTGTAACAAAATTAATAGAAAATATATATTTTTAATAGAAAATAATAAGTGCCATGTGCCGAATAACGCCCCTCTTCCACGCCCCTTCCCACATCCCCTTTTTTTCCACCACGCCAGTATTCTGACAAGCGCTGATGTGGCGTCCACATGTCGAATAACACTCATTCTTCAAGCTCCTCCACACCGTGTGGTCTACTTATGTAATTATTCAAATTAACAAAAACCAAACCACAATCTTATTCTTTATTCTCTATAAAATAAGTTTTTTTATTCGTATATATAAAGAAAATATTTTTGTTTTTATTTTTTAAACCTTTTGTTGTTATTTTGTTTTTATTATTTTTGTATTTTTTACGATTATTACTTAATAAAACTCATTTTAAATACATAAGTAAATATGAATTTTTTCAAAAGCGCTTTTTATTAACATCTTTTTATTATCGACCGTTTTTCAAACTTCTATTTGAGCCATTCTATCTTTTTTAATATATCATATATTTAATCGTTGATTTGTTTAAAACTGTAAGTTTGTTCAAAACTCGTTAATTTTTGTTTAGTAAAATCGATCGCTTTTTTTAAATTGATCATGTTTTACTTCTTTTTAAACCTTTCATTTTTTATAGATGTCTTTCTTAAAATGTTCATATTTCAAACTGTTTGTTTGTTTAAAATTGTTTATTTTTAAATTTCTTTGATTTTTAAAATCACACATTTTTTTGTTATAGTTTTTCTCATTAATTGTTCTTGGTTCCTGTTTCAATTTTTGAAAATGATAATAAGAAAAGCTATAATAAAAAATGAGTGATTTTAGAAATCAAATGAATTTAAAAATGAACAATTGTAAACAAAATGAACGGTTTAAAAAATCAACATTTTAAGAAAGACATTTATATGAAAAAAGGTTTATAAAGAAGTAAAAAAATGATGGATTTAAAAAGGCGATCAATTTACTAAACAAAATGTTTAAAAATTAAGGAGTTTTAAACAAATGAATGCTTTTAAACAAATGATCGATTTCGTATTTACTCCTGTATATTTAAATGAGTTTAATTAAGTAACAATCGTAGAAAAAAAATAATAATAAAAACAAAATAACAATAAAATGTAAATTTTTTTTTTTAAATATATACAAATAAAAAACTTATTTTATAGAGAATAAAGAATTAGACTGTGGTTTGGTTTTTGTTAATTTGAGTAATTACATAAGTAGCCCCTCAAATATTAAAAGAAACTTTATAATTTACCTAAATATCCCCTGAGGCATAAAAGTACTCAAATACCCTTACATTTAACAGAAAAAAAATAATAAAGTTAGTATGAGGGGACATAACCGTTACAAAATCCCACCTCATGGTCTCATATGTCAAACGATTCCTTTTTAAGTAGTAAGGGTTAAACTGACTAAACCTCAAAGACTAAAATAGTAATTTACTAAAAAAACTATCAAACATTTTTACCATTTCTACTATTGGCCTAGCCAATATGTTTGTGGACATCACTTAAATCTGTTTTCTTTAATAAGTTTAAAGTAACTTTAATATCATGGTTGTAATTAAATTGTAACTTTGATATCATGGTTGTAACTTGTAAGTTCAGTTACTAAATAAATACAAGTGCTTTTTCTTTTCAGAACATTGTAAGAATTTGGATTTTAATTTTAATATTATGGTATTTGTTTTTATTAAATAATAAATAACTAGTAATAAGACCCGCGCACGTTGCGGCGCAAGTACTTCGCAAATATCGAACGGATTAGTCCAAGCGTTATGTGATGTGTTAACCATATGAAAACACACGTTTTGACGTATTCGATTGAACTCAATGTATCCTATAGTTGCATTCCGATTGGATCAAAACGTAACGTAAATCGAATTTATATCGTACAATCATAACGTATTATACGCGACCCGACTAACTCGAATTTATATCGTCAAGCAAAAAACTCTCGAGGGGGTCAAAGTGGCATTTACAAAGTTCATAAAAAGTTAAGTGGTTAAAAATTGCATTCCTAAACTTAAGGGCTAAGAAAGGGTAAAGATAAAAATTGAAAAAGTTTTGGGGTAAGAAGGAAACTATAACAAAGTTGGGGCTGAAAAGGAAACTACCACAAAGTTGGGTGTCAAAAGCAAACTATTTGTAAAATGGAGTAGTAGTTTAGGGACTAAATTTGCAATTTTATGAAACTTTAAAGGTACAAAAGTCAAGGGGCTAAAGTTGTAACATCGTGAAAGTATGGGGGAGGGGGAGGCAAAGCCGATGGGTTTCCACCGACTTTGTCTTTTAAGATAAGAAGGAAACTATAACAAAGTTGGGGCTGAAAAGAAAACTGCCACAAAGTTAGGGTGTCAAAAGCAAGTTATTTGTAAAATGTAGTAATAGTTTAGGGACTAAATTTGCCATTTTATGAAACTTTGAAGATATCAAAGTCAAGGAGCTAAAGTTGTAACATCGTGAAAGTATGGGAGAGGGGGAGGCAAAGCCGGTGGGGTTTCCACCGACTTTGTCTTTTAAGAGTCATAAGAATGTTTCTGATTAATACGTTAGCCCAAAGGGCAGGGTAATACACTATTGATGATGCTGTACCCTATTGATGATGCTGTAGTATATCGGTATTTATAATTTTTATAAAGCTAAAACTTTACTTAGAGGATTCATGGGATTTAGCTATCTTGATCCACTTCCACACACACCATATGGCAATTAGTTCACCATTGAATTAGAATCCAAAAAATAGCTATTGAGCTAAGAATCCACCATGATAGTTTTCATCGTTTACGATAAGTTAAATACACTATCTATCTATATATCCAAACTCGAGTTTCGCTAATAACGCCATTTGGTAAGACTTTTAACTGCCGTCTGTGATCATCCTTTATGGATATCCGAAATAATCAAACGGAGATGAAAGAAAAGTTGTTTGATTACTTAAGTATCCCTGATTAATCAAAATCAGAAAAGGAATTTGCAGATCGAAAGGAGTTCAAATGTGGGGATCAGTTCATCTAACAATCTGATGCACCATGAAAGCTGAAGCAATTCATCTTGAATCAATTAGATACAAAATCCCAAATGAACAACTAACAATGAATGAGAAAACTGTTACTTGATCTCCAAGACCTGAGTGTTGACAAGGTAACAGAGATCACAATACAAGCAAATGGGAAGATTTTCTGGGAATTTTATTGCTCAAACGGACTTGAGACAAACTTGCTGAAAGGAAATTACAATGGAATTCAAAGTGTGCGTAAACTGAAAAGTAAGGGGCTGTTTGTTTACCTCTTAATGAGCCTCTTAATGGTTCAGACCTCTTACTGGTTCAGTACTTAATGGTTCAGACTGTTTGTTTTACGAGCAGATGTCTGAATGGTTCAGACATTTGCCTCTGAATGGTTAAGATTTATACAGAGTCTGAATGGTTAAACCTCTAATCTGAATTGGTCAGACATTTGCCTCTGAACGGTTAAGCATTATACAGGCTCTTAATGGTTCAGATCTCTTACTGGTTCAGCACTTAATGATTCAGACCTCTTACTGGTTCAGCACTTAACCATTCTGCTATAGTTCAGCTAACCATATTCCCACTCTCCGATTTCCATGTTAACTTTATCAAGCCACATTAACCAACACTGAACTCTAAGCTAATTATCTGACACTCTAAGTATCTGCTTAACAAACCTAACCACTCATACATGCATTATTTACAATGTCCACCTATCCTTTACAAATAGTTAGTAAGTTTCTGTTCCTAGTCAGTATCTATCTCACAGTAATAGATCAAAAGAGATAGATCGCTAAATAATTTTCCTAGAGGTCATACTATATTGAACAGAAGCCTTCAAGGCAGTACAACAGATTAAACTGACTTATGACACAATAATAGAGATGATAACTTCCTCCACTCTTAAGAAAGGAACTTTTTGCATCATAAATCGAGAATTTTATTGTAGTTAGCAAACATTATAAACATCCAAAAAGATGATGAAATCCGTATTAATTTTTCAAAGTCAAAACGTTATGCATACTGTGGAAGTAATTAAGCAAAATATGAAAAATACCTTAGAGATCCGGAAGATAATATAAATTTCTTTCTGCAGAAACACTTCTTCTATCTATACATTGTATAGTACTTGTGAACAGCTAGATTAAATGAAAAGGTTAACAGTTAGAAATGTAATCCAGTCTTGAGCTCGTTCTATTGCATCAGTGCTATGAAACAGAGTGCTAAGAGATACGAACCTTGCTTTAGATCCATTGTATATCCCGATACCAAATGAGTGGTGCTAAAACCATCTTGACCTTTGAAAGACGACCTATAAACATATATTGGGTTCACTTTATTCTGTTTTCTTTTTTTTTACTTTTTTTTTTTTTTTTTCAAATGAACATAAGGGTACAAGGAGTGGTTAAACATTTTATAGTGGCAAACTAAAAAATCAACCAATCAGACTACGCCATGTCAATCAATGAAAAGTGTTTAAACTTTACTGAAAAGTGTTGGCAATAGTTTAGACACTTGCTGAAGTGGTAAACTTTTTTTTTTTTTTTTTTTCTGTTTTTTTTAATTTAAGATAAAATGGAAAAAAACATCAAACTTTTATAAATAAAAATAAAGCATTACATTATAAATAAAATCTAAGTTTAAAAAACTAAAAATCACAAGGCCATCCATATTTTTTTGCGATCTCACGTTTTCTAGCGAGTGTGATTTCCAACATCGCAGATTAAACGTCTCCAAGTCCTTGTCGTACATTGTTTGTCGCACCGCCTCTCGTTGCTCATCCGCCAAGGTCAAGTATTTTTCTTCTCGTATACGTTTAAGCCTTCCATTTTTTTGAAAATATTTGAAAGAATGAGTGTGAAATGTAGTGAAAATGGATGTTGAGTTTGTTTGGTGAAAATGGAAATGAATTTGTGTAATTTATAAAGGTAAAAAATGAAAAAAAAAAATTATTAATGCCAACGGCATTATAGCCGTTTGAAACCATCATTCCCGAGCGGCATTTGGTCACCGCCTGTTTAACGAAACCGAGCGGCAAAGGGGTCGGCGGCGGTGTTGTCGCGCGGCAAAACCCTTTGCCACTCTCCTTTGCCGCACCACTCCGGACACCCTAAAGGCCTTAGAGTATTCACATCCTCTCACCAATTTTTTCACCTCATATTCAAAATTTAAAAAAAAAAAAAAACATCAGCACATACCATCAACTATATTTATCTTTTTTTAAAAAGCTAAAATCACACCTCAGTCTTTTGTAGGATTTGAACCCACAACAATTTGATTGAGAAACACACTACTTTACCACTAGGCTATCCACTATATTTATCTACGCTCCCTAAAATTTAACAACAACTCACACACTCCCCCCAAATGTAAAAAGCTAGCATTCACCTTTATATAATCCCTTTCACACGCACACACACACACACAGTTAGGGTAAACTGAAAACTCATACGAGTTGTGAAAATGATGTAGAGTGTGAAATATAAGTGTTTAAGGGTTTATTTTACATGTTTTGTGCGGTTTGATGTGATTATATGCTTTGAATAGATTTATTGCGAGTGATTGTATGTTTGCAGGCAAAACAAGTGAATTCGGTGAAGTTACGGGGTTTAGAGTTAAAGCGGAACGTGTAAGGTTAATGAGTGCGGCCAACGGAAGCATTCGGGTATGTTTCGGGTCGAATGATATCTTGGAATTGAAAGCAATACGAAGAATGGAAGATCAGGGACCTTTCAGTCATTATCGGAAAGTGGAATGGAGTGTAGACGTCGAGCTTTATGAAAGATTAAAGTTGAAGGGCCTTTGTGTCATTAAATTGAAGTTGAATTGATTGAGAAAACGTATAGAAATATGAGGGAATGAAGTAGAGGGACCTATTGTGCTAATAGTTGAAAGTTGTAAAAAAAGGGAGGACATGGAGGCTGGAAATCAAGATGGGGGTTACGGGCTTGGAACCGTGACTTACGGTTTCGGGCAAATATCACAAAAATGAACAGCCACCCTCACGAAATATTGGCATCATCATCGAATAATGGAGGCAGCCATGTTATATCTTTTAATCTAAAACTCATCACAATCATTATCATCATCGATGAGTAGCAGCCACCCTCACGAAATATTGGCAACAAAAGCAGTATTTTTGGAATACTGAATTCATCATCAATATCGTACATCTTTCATCACTCAATCGAATCAATCATGAACTCAATCTCGTATCAAGCTTTTGAAGGTGTACGAGCATCATGAGCGGCTAGATTTTCTGTGACCGTCTCCGGGAATAGGGTTTGTGTTTAAACATTGGTTTGCGTATGGTTACGACTTTTTGGATTAGAAATTGATTAATCATCCGGTTAGTCGTTTTTATCGTTCTTGTTTAGATTAAACAATATTTGATTATCGTAACCATTCTTGTTCATCAATTATTTGGTCTGTTCATCAACGATCGGGATTAAATTCTAGGTTGTCATTGTTTTAAACCTTTAATCATTGAATCGGTTAATGTTTATGAAATCTGAAATTAGTAATTAATTGGATTACTATTCATTTGCATCAATCCTTCGGTTTCGATCGTGGATCATTGCAATCAAATATATTGTCCATTAATTATTTATCAAAATAAGTTTTCAAATCATGTCTATGTGATTTCCAATTAGTCGTAATTAAGTAACCTGATTTTCTGCATAACCTAAAAACCCGAAGATTGGTCCCTTTTCTCATCATTGTTTACAACCATAATTTAAATTTGTTTTTACAATCATTCTCAAACTGCAAAAAGCAATTAGTTTAGACATAGATGATAATTAAAACAACGAGCTTTCATACTTTCCACTGATTCCCAGTGGATTCGACACCCTACTTGCCCTTTATTAGTAAAAGGTGAATAGGACACTTTACTTTATTGTTTGACCGACCTTACGACATCGATCAAAATGGCGCCGTTGTCAGGGAATCAGTGCGCTTAGTTTAGTTAGTTGTTTTCTTAAAAATTCAAAAAACCTAAAAATTAGAAAAATCCAAAAATATTTCCTTTTGTTTGTCATTTATTTGTTTTGTTCAGTATTACGCTCGGTTTCTTGTTTGTCTGTGTGCAGGTGATTCTCGTGTTGCATGCATACAAGGTTTTCAAAGAAATCATCACCGTTATTGTTTGATCCAGAAATAGAAAAGACTGCTTGACAGAATCTCGTTCTTCTACGTTCAGCAGTGAATGCTAAAGCTTAGTGGTCAACAATTGCTCAAGACCTTGAACAAGCAGCTCACGAGATGGCTGATCAAGAGCCACAAAACCAAGCACAAAACGAACCAATCCCTCCCATTCCAGATCCACCAATCCCTCAAAATCAAAACCAAAACCAAAACCAAAACCAAAACCAAAACCAAAATCAAAACCAGCCTAATAACCAAAACTAGAATCAGCAACCACCACAACCATTTCCACAATTCAACCCAGGCCCACAAACCCAACCGAGAAATCTTAATCTCCGACATGGGGAAATTATTCGACACAACCAACCACAACATCAACACGGGTATGATGAGGGTTCCCAACACAGAGAAGGCAGTGTTCATACTTGGGAATTCGGTTGGGAAGAAGATGATTACCAAAATCAGTATGACGGGAGATATGCTGATTACAGATACGACAAAAGGTATAATGTAAATCAAGGCTATCCGGTACAACAACAGGTCAATCGAAGAAATAATATCCTGTCACACCCCGATATTTCCACATATTACTAGGGGGCCCGGTGGGGAGTATCGTGACGTAGTTGATATCATCATAGACAATTAACACAATTATAGCACAGCGGAAGGCTTGGTAGATAATACTATTACAATCCATAATGTCCGAGAGTTCAAAATGAAAGAATATACGGACTGATTGTAATAGAGATCCACAGGCGGATCATGAAAACAAATACATAAAACAAAGTATAACAGGCTTCAGGCATCTAAGGATTTGCAAGATCCTCTTATTTGACACCAAGTAGCTCCAGCCTAGTTTCGAGAGGTACCTGTCACTTAGTCTTTGGAAAATACGTCAGTTTTCACTGGTAAATACAATTAACCGACTCATTTGAAAAGATTTTATGAAAATTGATTTAGGCGCACAAGGCACAAAACCTTTTATAACTTGGCTGTTTAGTTTATTGTTCTTCTCATTATTTTCGATTCCTTGTGGGTGTACCAGACGGTTCTCTAGAAACCGTGTGCATCTTGGTTATTATTCAACCGATTTCGTTCTTGTTCTTATCACTTTCATCAGTATTCCGCACTCTTGATTATGATTTTAATATCCGATTATGTAGTTTTGGGACTTACACTCTTGTTATTTAGGACCCCAATCAAACTTTACATTCTTGCGGGTCAAAGTAGTTAGCGGTGCAGCTATTCTTGAGAAGTTTTCAATGAACCTTCTATAATATCCAGCTAATCCTAGAAAGCTGCGATTCTCAGTAGATGTCTTAGGTGCTTCCCAGTTCATGATTGCTTCTATCTTAGCGGGATCCAATTGGATATCACGCTTGCTCACAACATGACCAAGGAATTGGACTTCGTGAAGCCAGAATTCGCATTTGGAGAATTTAGCATACAACTTCTCCTGTTGTAGCAATCCTAGGATACACCGAAGGTGTTTCTCGTGATCAGCTTGATTATGAGAATAGATAAGTATGTCATCTATAAAGACAATGACAAACTTATCTAGGTATGGCTTGCAGACTCGATTCATGAGGTCCATGAATGCTGCAGGTGCATTAGTGAGCCCAAAAGGCATCACTAAGAACTCATAGTGACCATACCTTGTTCTAAACGCGGTTTTAGGTACGTATTCAGTTCTAACTTTGAGTTGATGATACCCTGATCTTAAATCAATCTTCGAGAAGAAGCTTACCCCTTGGAGTTGATTAAACAAGTCATTGATCATGGGCAATGGATAACGGTTCTTGATTGTTACCTTGTTAAGCTCGCGATAATCAATGCACAGACGCATTGAACCATCCTTCTTCTTTACAAACAGCATAGGTGCTCCCCAAGGCAATGAGCTGGGCTGTATAAAACCCTTTTCTAATAAGTCATCCAATTGGGTTCTCAACTCTTTCATTTCTGTAGGTGCTAAACGGTATGGAGCTCGTGCAATCGGTACCGCTCCTGGTAGAATGTCTATCCTGAATTCGACTTGCCTCTCAGGAGGTAATCCAGGTAGTTCATCAGGGAATACATTAGGGTATTCAGAGATGATTGGAATATCTTCAATCTTAGGTTTTGGTTCATCAACTGTCACTTGTGCCATGTAGATGACACGTCCACTCTTCAGGCACTTGGATGCTTTGGGTAAAAGACACATTGTCAGGCAAACCATAGTGTGTATCTCCATGAATGGTGATCAACTCACCAGATGAGGTTTTGATATTTACTAGTTTCTTATCGCAGGCAATTTGGGCTTGGTTATGAGACAACCAATCCATGCTTAAAACTACATCAAACCCAGCCAATTTCATTGGTAAAAGAGATAGGAGAATAGAATGATTCTTAATGGATATGAAACATCCATCAAGAAGAGTTGAAGCGGTTTCTAAGGTACCATCTGCGAGTTCTACCTCATATTTAATGTCTAGAGTTTTAATAGGCAGATTCAGCAATTTACTAAACTTATGATCTACAAATGACTTATTAGCACCTAAATCAAATAAAACTATAGCATAAATATCATTAATGAGGAAGGTACCTGTTATAACTTTATCATCATTCACCGCCTCCCTGGCGTTCATCTGAAACACCCTTGCATTAGTCTTTTTTGCCTCATCAGGATTTTTGGTGTTCTTAGGGCAATTAGTCTTAATGTGCCCCTTTTCATTACAACCGTAGCAGGTTGCATCCTTTAAGTTTCGGCACTCCAGAGTTTTATGCCCTTTCTTTTTGCAGATTCCACAAGGCTTGGCTTGTGGATCCATGTTGTGTTGGGTTTTTCACATGTTTATCAAAGTTATTTTATCCTTATAAAATAAAAATGCAGCGGAAAGATTATTAAAACATGTTACTTTGTTGATATAAAACCCATTTTATATGTAAAACCCAATACCCGGATCCATATATGAACATGCATGCTATCAAAAATAAAACACAACCATAGAGTGTTTCAAGAATACTACCTTCCATGGAGTAAAAGATATGAAGAAGATGATGCTTCTTGAATGGTTGCCTTCAAGTGTAGAAGACCTCAAGCTTGTATACCCCAAGACTTCCAACAAACACTCTAAGTTTGCTAGGATTTGAACACTTGAATCGAACTTGAAAAACTCTCTTGAACCACCCTTAAGTTGGCCGAAAATTTGAGAGGATAAAATCAAGTCTTGCACTTAAAATTCAAAGTTAAAACTCCTTAGAAAACCTTCTCTTGGCTGAAAATTAATTCTCTAGGAATATGGAGTTCTTGCAACTTTAAATAAGTAATAGAAAGTAGGAGAGAGAATCAGCATTTAATGTGTCTTGGAAGAGATGTGTTGCATGCATTTTTAGTGGTGGAAACCCACCTTGGGAAGCCATAAATAGGCTGGCCATTAAAGGCTTTCCCCACCATAAATTTCAAAATTTTCCTTTAAATTTAGTCTTGTATTTATTTATAACCTTTATAAAGATAACACAATATGTTACAAGACTTATGCAACACATCACAACATTTTAAAATGTTATTTAACCCATTAAATAACGCAATAAAATATTCTCTCAAAAATAAATTATCCATATAATTTATTAGTTTCTCAAGTGCAATTATTTAGAAAACCAATTTATAAATGTTATAAGTGTTAATATTTATTTGTTTGATCATATCATAAATAAATATTATAAGTGTTTGTCTAACTTGTTTTCTGGGTATGACTCGACTTGGATCATAACATACTAGCCACATCAATTTAATATATGTCTTGCGCATATAGAATCCAACATGTTGCCCTTTCCAAAATGTCTTTTATCACAAACCTTGCACCTAGGCTTGTCACTAGACTGCCCTTTCTTAAAACCAGAGTTTCCTTTCTTTTTTCTTGTTCGACTGGTGGGACTGATCATCCTCCCTCTTTCTCTTTCCATCATCAGTGGTCCTCCTAGACTTACTCCTTATAGCATCAAGAGTAAGAGACAATGAAAGATCTACAGTTGATCTATAGGTGGTAGGCTTTGAAGCCTTGACATGTCCCTTGATTTCAGGGGCTAAACCACCAATGAAGAACGCAATACGCTTAGGCTCCAGAGTGACCAGATATGGAACGAGTCGGGACATAGAATTAAAACTAGTAACATAAGATCTACAATCCAGATCTTTCATGACCAACATGAGGAAATCAGTCTCCACTTTCTCCACTTCGTGTTGTGGACAGTAGGTGTCTTTCATAAGCTCAACAAACTTAGCCCAAGAAAGGTTATACAACGGAACCTTTCCTGTGGATTACACTAAGGCCATCCACCACGTCAGGGTGTCGCCTTTAAAGGACTGGGACACAAACTTAACAATGTTTTCCTTGGCACACCCACTGATATCCACAACCTTCTCCATCTCATATAACCATTGAATGCAATCAATAGCTCCCTTTCCCCCCAGTGAAATCCCATGGTTTACAAGAGTCAAAATATTTGTAAGTACAACCCTTGTTGTACCTAGGATATGCGATTTTGAAAGGGACTTTGAATGAGTTTTAGATAGAACATTACTCGGTTCTTTAAACATATCATTCACAACTTGGGTAACTGTTGTGTTTATCATGGCTTGTAATTCGGCACCAGTAACGTGCAGCCTTGTATCATTATTGTTTCCCTCAACTGGGTGACTATTAGCTTCATCTGAGCCAGCCATGATTTAAATGCTATAATTAAGCAATAATGTTTTGTCTAGATATCATATAATGAATTATCATTTTTGAGGATTAGATAGCCATGGTATAATTAAACCATATAGACCATTAAGATATTAAATCAGAAATTATTTGTTTATTATTTGCCTAGGTTACAAAAGAACCATTATCGGCATTTAAACAGGATATAATCCTTTATATTCATCAGACAGGGGACATAAGTCACAACTGTCAATGTCGTATAGACATTTTCATATAGCACAAAGGCACGTCTTGAAGGACATTTAGATGGCACAAAAGGCCTTGTCACTAGGACAATTTAAATTATGATTATGATCTTTTTAGATCAAAGGTTTTAAGGGTCGAACATTGTCATACCCCGATATTTCCACGTATTACCGGTGGGGAGTATCGTGACGTAGTTGATATCATCATAGTCAAACAACACAATTTTAATATGCACAGCGGAAGCAAAAGATAGATTTATTTCAACCGAAATAATTGTAATATTAAGTATCACATAACAGTTGAACAGATCCACAGGCGGATCAAATAAAAAGGAAACGTAGTTCAACAGATTTAAATGCATCCAAGCTTGCGAGACTCTTATTGATGCTAAGGAGAGGCCAGCCTATTTCGAGTAGTATCTGCACTTAACCTTTTTGGGAAAATACGTCAGTTTACACTGTTAAATACAATTAACTGACTCATTTTGAAAAGGTTTAGGAAATTGATTTGAATGCACAAGGCACAAACATTTTATAACTTGGGATAATTATTTATATATATATATAACTTGTAAAAGAATTACATGTTCGTTATACGTTCAGTAGCCCGGGCTGAATACCGGGTTAAAGATTAATAGACACACCACATGGTATAGTCCCGCGGCGAGTTATCCTCGTAACCGGCGGTTATACCTTATTATTTATATATACACTGTCGGGTGTACGCCTACACCCCGTGCTTAAGTCGTGGCCATTTCATAAAATGATGCCAAGGATATCCGGGACATGGTCATTAACCCCCCAAAGGCTTTAAACAAACAAAACAATTTAAACGGGTCATTTCAATGAGTTAACCTCCATACGATTAAAGATTCAATGCCCGACCAAGCGGTATTTTATATACCGTACCCCAAGCCCATATAAGGGAAAATAAGTTAAAAGTATTTACCTTTGCAAGTAATAATCACAAATAGCAAGTGCACGTAGCTTTTACCGGGTCTCCTATTCTAGAATAAAGGTTTATAATAACCTATTAGATTTCTAACGAGTCTTTTATTAAGCCTAAACTTAGACCAGTTAGTTTTAAAGGAATACACGGTTCAAACGCACGATTAAGCGAAGACCGGAATAGAATGTGGTTTAGACCCGACAAGCTTGGAGACTTGTATAATATGGGTAAACTAAACACATTCTGGATTTTGAGACACGAATGATAAGTTTTGACCCGTTTTGGCCAATTTATGCAAACTAGTTACATAAACCGAACCAAACGCGAAAAATGCATAACGGGTAACCGTGTGAGTCATATACATGTTTCCTAAGTTAATATGCATTTAAATCTGTTGAACTACGTTTTCTTTTTATTTGATCCGCCTGTGGATCTGTTTCAACTGTTATGTGATACTTAATATTACAATTATTTCGGTTGAAATAAATCTATCTTTTGCTTCCGCTGTGCATATTAAAATTATGTTGTTTGACTATGATGATATCAACTATGTCATGATACTCCTCACCGGGCCCACCGGTAATACGTGGAAATATCGGGGTGTGACAGGTTGGTATCAGAGCCAACACTGAGCGAATTAAACACTAACCTTTTGTGTTTAATCTCAGTTGCACAGTTGCACATTCTCGAGTCTAGACAAAGAACTTAGGGCGATTCCTAATTTGTTTTATTTTGTCCTTTATTGTGTTTGTTGTTTCTTTCATTTGTTTTGATAGGAAATATGCCACCGAGGTTCCGAAGAGGAGGACGAGGCAAGGGGCTAATCCACGCCCCCAACGATCATGAGGCCGGGCCTTCACATCGGCGAACTCCTTCTGCTACCATGAGTACCGGTCCTCAAGGTGACTGGAGGAACTATTCGGAGCCCGCAAGGCGATCTACCTCGTTTAGCTCAACGCCTCCTTACCGCCATTCCTTTGGGCCGCAATCAGAAAACGAGTCCGAAGACTCACGCCACTCCTTCTTGCCATTGCAGCGGTCCTTTTCGCACCATTCCTTTGGCGACCCCACTCCTGTCTTCCAAGGCCGGTTCAACCCGGCAAACTATATTGAAGAACCAGTGGGTTTTAACCCACTAGGACCTGAAGACCGTTTCCCCGAAGCTCAGGGAATGAATATAGATGAAGACACGGATCCTGTTGAACCACCTTCTGGGACACCTACTCACCCTATCGAGATTTCAGATGGGTCATCCTTCCATGGATCACCCTACTGTGGTCCTGACAGCTACCAAGCAAGGTTCAACCAGTATGAATGGTATTTTACACCCTCTCACCATTCATCGCCTCACCACCAGCAGCAGTAGTAGGATCCCTCCAAGGATTCGCGTTTCATGGCAGTCACGCCACCACCACCACCGCCGCCAGTACAGCTAGCACCTCCAGAACCACCGAGGCGTAGAAGAACAGGCGCACGAATGTCCGTGCGAGAAAGGGGTTTTCACTTTAGGACCCCCCAACACTCAAGTTGCAGTCACTATCTGCCACAGCATGAGGACCCACAAATGGCTGGGCCGCCACCATTGGGTTTTGGTAACCCGATTCCTACATACGCCGGTTCAACGGCATACAATCCATTTAAGTAGCCGGCTCACACTAACTACAACTATACTGAAGCCGACCCATACCTTGTAGCAGCAAACTACAACGCCCTTCATTCTGAAGGACCTTATGGAGCCCCCTGGGGAGTGGGATACCCAGCTCATGGGCATCAAATACCTGCTCGACCTCCGTTTCAGCACCAGCCGCAGCCACCACCGTTTTCCCCACCAGAACAGGAGGAAATCCTCCAAAGACTAAACAGGGTGGAAAGAGAATTTCAAGAAGAGCGTAGGAACAACCGAGGATTTCTCAAGGGCCTAGCAAGCTTGTTAAAAGGAAAGAAGAAGAGGGATCACTGAATCCCTATATGTATTGTTGTATTTCCTTATTTTAATCAAGTCCCTGCGTGGACATTTATCTATGTACTTAGTCCCTGCGTGGACTTGTCTTTCTGTAGTCCCTGTGTGGACACCTATTTTAGTAATCAGCCCCTGCAAGGACTTGTATTTCAGTTTAGCCCCTGCGTGGGCAAGTTGTTCTGTTAAAAGTCCCGTTTAGGGCAATGTGTACTCCTTTTAATGATTAATGGAATGTTAAATTTAAAATTTTCATTTTTGTTATTATATGCATAAATATATTATACATGAAATAAATAAATAAAAAAAATCATTCCTTTTAAAAATAATCTGCCTATTAAATATTAAATAAGAATCTTAAAGGTATAACCTAGCCTGCATGTCATTGTAAGACTTGGCCAAGATGGTAAGACCTGTTTAAAAAGATTCAAATCCCTGTTAACACCTGAAAACATGTTAACGTGATTCTTATAATAGGAATTCTTCAAAAGATTCCTATCCTAACCCGATGATCTATAAATCATGGGTTTAAGTCATCAATTAAGATGATCACATATTAAATATCCATTAGTGATATAGTGCCTACGGGCCATAATAAATGTCAAATAAGACAAAAGACAATTGTAGTCTATGACTCCCTGTCAGTAAAAGGTAAAGAACTATGTTCGAACCTTAATGCCTTGATTCTCTGAAATCATGGCTTATGATTTAGAATGTCCCTGTGACTAGGCCTTTTGTGCCACTAATAATACTGTTATTGTTTTATAATTAGGATAAATTATAATAAAAATCCTAAATAAATATGATTAACAAATTAACCAAATATGGTCTATGTTTACCATGGTTAATGAATTGCCATAAAAGACAATTCCACAATAAACTCCCAAATAAATTATTGTCAATATCTTATGTAACAGTTCAAACTACATGGCTGACTCGGATGAGATCAACAGTCGGCCAAGAGAGAATCATGACGCCACCAGGATCAATGTAACTGGTGCAGAGCTCCAAGCATTAATTGACAATGCTGTTAGAAAAGCCTTGGATAGGCAGTATAGTGAGTCGAGTGGTACTCAAAGCAGAACCCAATCAGTACCCCATTCCAAGCCTAAGACTCATTCAGAGGCTCACGGCAAGCCACCCTCCAAGAAGGAAGAGCCAAAGAAAGACGATGACGACCATCACTCCTCAAATCAGCAAAGTGTCCCGTCAAAGAAGATCGAGCTTAAGCAGGAACCGCATGGTAAGTCATGCACATATAAGTATTTTGTCTCATGCAAACCGAGAAACTTCACTGGGGAAAAAGGAGCTGTCGAATGCATGACTTGGTTAGATGAAATGGACACTGTGGTTGATATCAGTGGGTACGCTGATAAGGATGTGGTAAAGTTCGTATCTCAGTCATTCAAGGGCGAGGCATTAGCTTGGTGGAGGTCATTAATCCAAGCTACCGAAAAAATCCCGTTGTATAATCTGTCATGGGATTAGTTTGTGACGTTGATTAAGGAAAACTACTGCCCTCAGCGTGAGGTTGAAAAGATCGAATCTGATTTCTTGTCTTTAGTTATGAAGAACCTGGACTGTCAAGCCTACCTTACCAGTTTCAACACAATGTCAAGGTTGGTTCCTTACCTTGTGACACTGGAACCCAAGAGGATAGCTCGATTCATCGGGGGTTTAGCCCCAGAGGTTAAGGCCAGTGTGAAAGCCTCTGGACCAGCTACCTTCCGGTCTGCAGCTGATATAGCATTATCTCTTACTCTGGACGCGGTCAGGCAGAGATCGCTGAGAAACACTAATGCTGAGAAAAGGAAGCGTGAGGATGATAGCTCACGGCGATCGGATGAGAGACATGGGGGAAACAATGACCACAAAAAGGGTTCTGGATCTAAGAAAGATGGTCATCAGTGGGGTGATAAACCCAAATGTAAGATCTACAAGAAACATCACTTCGGGAAGTGCAGATATGAATCGAAATCCCAGTCACAGACAAGGGCATGTGGGATTTGCAAGTCTTCTGAGCACAAGACCTTAGACTGTAAGAAAATCAAGGATGCTATGTGCTATAGCTGCAATGAAAAAGGGCATATCAAGTCCAACTGCCCAAAACTTGCAAAAAAGACTGAGGATGGGAAAAAGACCAATGCAAGGGTCTTCCGGATGGATGCTAAGGAGGCAGTGCAGGATGATAACGTGATAACAGGTACCTTTCTTATAAATGACGTTTATGCGAGGGTGTTGTTTGATTCAGGAGCTGATAAGTCGTTTGTAGATAATAAGTTTTGTAAGTTGCTGAATTTACCTGTTAAAACCCTAAGTGTGAAATATGAGGTGGAATTAGCTGATGGTACCCTAGAAACCGCGTCAACCGTGTTAGACGGATGTTTCATATCCATTAGGAACCACTCTTTTCCATTATCCCTACTTCCTTTGAAGTTAGCCGGTTTTGACATAGTTATAGGCATGGATTGGTTATCTCGTAACCAAACCCAGATTGTGTGCAATAAGAAGCAAGTGGTGATCAAGACTCCGTCTGGTGAGCCAATTACCATTCAGGGAGATACCCAGTATGGACTGCCTGAGCAAGTGTCTATGCTCAAGGCATCTAGATGTCTGAAGAAGGGTTGTGTCATTTATATGGCCCAGGTAACTATTGATGAGCAGAAACCCAAGATTGAAGATATTCCAGTCATTTCTGAGTACCCTAACGTTTTCCCAGAAGAACTACCTGGTCTACCACCAGATAGGCATGTAGAATTCAGAATTGACATCATCCCCGGAGCAGCACCTGTCGCGAGAGCGCCTTATAGGTTGGCACCAACAGAGATGAAGGAATTGAGGACACAACTAGATGAATTGCTAGCCAAAGGTTTCATTAGACCTAGTTCGTCTCATTGGGGAGCGCCAATCTTGTTTGTGAAGAAGAAGGATGGATCAATGCGACTATGCATTGATTACCGTGAGCTTAATAAGGTCACTATCAAGAATAGGTATCCATTGCCCAGGATCGACGATCTGTTCGATCAACTGCAAGGGGCAAGCTACTTTTCTAAGATCGATTTGAGGTCAGGCTACCATCAGTTGAAGGTTAGAGATGAAGATGTGCACAAGACTGCATTTACGACTCGTTATGGTCATTACGAGTTCCTGGTGATGCCTTTTGGGCTCACTAATGCACTAGCTTCATGGATCTCATGAATCGCGTCTGCAAGCCCTACTTGGATAAATTTGTCAACGTCTTCATCGATGACATTCTTATTTACTCGAAGAATCAAGCTGACCATGAGAAGCACCTCCATTGCATTTTGAAACTGCTTCATCGAGAAAAGCTCTACGTCAAATTCTCTAAGTGTGAATTTTGGCTTCGTGAAGTCCAATTCTTGGACATGTGGTTAGTGAACGCAGAATCCAGGTAGATCCCGCTAAGGTTGAAGCTGTCATGAATTGGCAAGAGCCGAAGATGCCCACAGAGATTCACAGCTTGGGATTGGCAGGATATTATAGGCGTTTTATTGAAAAAATTTCAAGGATTGATGCGCCCCTAACTTCTTTGACTAGGAAGAATATTAAGTTCGACTGGGGACCGAAGCAACAAGAATCCTTTGATATCCTTAAGCAGAAGCTAAGTAATGCACCAGTGTTGACATTGCCCGAAGGGATTGAAGAATTTGTGGTATACTGTGATGCATCACACACCGGTATGGGGTGTGTGCTTATGCAGAAAGGCAAGGTTATTGCCTATGCTTCTCAACAGTTAAAGGTGCACGAGAAGAACTACACCACCCATGACTTGGAGTTGGGTGCCGTTGTATTTGCACTAAAATTGTGGATGCATTATTTGTATGGAACTAAGTGTGTGATCTATTCTGATCACAAGAGCCTTCAACATCTGTTCAATCAGAAGGACTTGAACATGAGGCAACGACGTTGGATGGAAACTTTGAATGATTATGATTGTGAGATAAGATACCATCCTAGCAAGGCGAATGTAGTCGCCGATGCCTTAAGTCGAAAGGAAAGAATGAAGCCTATAAGAATCAATGCCAAGAGCATTGAGATAAAGAATGGTTTGAATGAAAGGTTGTTAGCTGCGCAGAAAGGAGCTGTGCTAGAAGCTAACTATCCAGATGAAAAGCTAGGAGTAACTGAAGAACAGTTATCCTATGGCAAGGACGGAATTCTGAGGTTAAATGGACGAATATGGGTTCCAGTTTATGGAGGACTTCGGGATGTTATCCTACAGGAAGCCCACAGTTCTAAATACTCTGTTCATCCTGGAGTTGACAAGATGTACCAGGATCTGAAAGCAAATTTTTGGTGGATAGGCTTGAAGAAGTCTATAACCGCCTATGTAGCTAAATGTTTGACGTGTGCGCAAGTCAAAGCTGAACATCAGAAGCCGTCAGGTTTGCTACAACAGCCTGAACTTCCCACGTGGAAGTGGGAAATGGTGACAATGGATTTCATCACCAAGTTTCCAATACTATATGGGTGATAGTAGATAGACTGACTAAGTCAGCCCACTTCCTACCTATTAAGGAGACTTTTAGCTCCGACATGTTAGCCCAATTGTACGTAGATAAGATTGTATCTCTGCATGGCGTACCAGTGTCTATTATATCTGATAGAGATACTAGATACACATCACATTTTTGGAAAAGTTTCCAACAATGGCACGCGCTTAAATTTTAGTACGGCTTACCATCCTCAGATGGACGGGCAGAGTGAGCGTACCATCCAAACGTTGGAAGACATGCTTTGTGCATGTGTGATTGACTTAGGAGGTAGTTGGGATAACCACTTGCCATTAATCGAGTTCTCTTATAACAATAGCTATCATACAAGCATTAAGGCTGCGCCTTTCGAGGCCTTGTACGGTAGAAAGTGCAGAACACCCGTTTGTTGGGCGGAAGTTGGAGATGTCCAACTGACAGGACCTGAAATAGTCCTGGAGATGACAGATAAGATTGTGCAGATATGCGATCGTCTCAAAGCTGCCAGGGATAGGCAGAAAAGCTACGCGGACTTGAGGCGTAAACCTCTGAAGTTTGAGGTAGGTGACAAGGTACTACTTAAGGTATCACCCTGGAAAGGGGTAATGCGATTTGGTAAGAAAGGCAAGTTGAGCCCCAGATACATAGGACCATTCGAGATCATCGAATGTGTCGGATCAGTTGCTTATAAGTTAAACTTACCTGAAGAACTCAGTGGTATTCACAATGTATTCCACATCTGCAATCTAAAGAAATGTCTAGCTGATGAATGACTAGTCATACCACATACAGATGTGCACATAGATGAAAGCTTGAAGTTTGTTGAAAAACCTGTGTCGATCGAGGATCGATAGGTCAAGAAGCTTCGAAGGAAGCATGTACCAATCGTAAAAGTAAAATGGGATGCCCGTAGAGGTCCCGAGTACACGTGGGAGGTAGAATCCACAATGAAAGAAAAGTACCCTCATTTATTTTAGTAAATCTCGAGGTCGAGATTTCTTTTAACGGGGTGAGGATGTAACACCTCGAAAATTCATGTCCAATAATATATCGACACGTGTCATAAGCTTTAAACATGTAAAAGATTTTGCATGAAGGACTAAAGTTGACAAACAAGGAAAGTATGTGAATAAAAGGGTTCAAAGTGTCAACAATGGATAAATATATCTTTCAATAACCCTACATGATGTTTATACCTTTAAACGAATGAATCATGGATCATACGGAGCTGATTGTGAAAGAAAGTGAGGAATTACAAACTACAGGGGTTAAATGTGTCAACATGTTTAAAGTATACCTCTGAGTGACCTTTTAGCAAACCCAAAGCTTTGTAATGATTAATTATACTCACGAGAATAAGTGATAAAAATTTCACAAGGTTTTGATTAAGTATGAGAAAGTTATGATAAAATTCGTATACGAGGGGTTAAAAGCGTCAACGTTGAAATTTATGACTTTTCGGGTGATCAAAAGTTAACCAAGGACTTAACAAAGTTTTTATATGTCTTAAGGCCATTAAAAGTCAAGTTAGAGGGCTCAAAATGCAAGAAATAAAGGTAAAACAACTTTTAGAAGGACCGGGGACCAAAACTGCAAATAATTGAAACTTGTTTAACCTGAGCTGGGGCTTCACACGGGGCGCGTAAGGATGCCCAAGGCCTTACGCGGGCCGCATGGCATGCCCAGCATCAGAAAACATGGACAGGTGTCTGTCCAGCCCGTTTAACCGACTTATATCACTTGTTTTCAATACCATGGGCTACACAAACTTGTTTTTAGGCTCTAGGGACACTTGTGTTGATCAGGGAACATGCCTAGACTTGTTTGGCATCATCTTGATCCATCAAAGATCACCTTATATAGGAGTACTTGTTGCAACTTTTGATCAATCATTCTAGCTTCATTTGTGGAACTTCCTGGAGCACAAGAGCAGTCCCTAAGCATCATTAGTCGTGCATAGAACCTTGGTAAGCTTCCTTAACCTTCCTTAATCATGTTTTACTTAGTTTATTAGCTTAAAGTCAAAGCCTCATAATTAAGGTTTAACTTAACGATTAATCACTAATGGTTCAGTGTTTAGTCGAACTGAAAGTAGTTATAAGTTGGTAATTATGTGGGCATTAAATCCTTAAAAGGGCACCCTCTGATTCCCGCTCTAACTAAGTCATTTGTCGGGTCAAAGTTTGTTATAAAAAGTCAACAGAAACTTAGTTTTTGAATTAACACATAATTAGCAATGTAGAAGACGTGTAACCTGTTTTACCGTTCATATAACTTGGTAATCAATGCAAGAACATGTCTAAGCATGTCCGATCCGACAATTTTCAGTTTAGGATCGGTTCAGAACCGAAAGTCGCATAATTTAACCATTTCTTTGACTTTCAGTTCTGAACCATATTAGCATGATTTAGAAATGCCTTAGAGCTTCATTAGGACCAGCTTGTATGATAGTATAACCCTCTGCGATTATACTACTTGACTCGTTGATTGTCCGATGTTTCCGTTAATTGCTTAATGTTGACCATAATGCCCTTTTGACCATAAAACAAGATTTTTGGAAATGTGAGAGGACAATAATCTTTGATACTGATTTATAAACATGTCCCTAAAATTTCACATCAGTTGGAGGTCTAGATTAGGAGTTATGCTCAATAGTGTAATTAGAAAGCTTTTTATTAATTAAACGGCGTAATTAGCATAAAGCCCATCTAAACCCAATTTTTGACACCAAACCTTTTACCCACTAATGTAATATAATATTTTGGGATTTTTGAAGATTTTTAATTATTTTTAAACTGATCATAACATAGGGTTATTGCTTTGATCCTGTTATCACCGATTATACCCTTTTTGCTTATAAAATGAGTTTTACATAACAATTTGATACCAAATCTTTGGCTACTGATTTTATATGATAAATGAAGTAATTTGAACTCATAAACTGATCAGGAAATTCAGATTTCCTATTTTAACCCGGAAATCGCTTAAAACGACTTTTTACGCGTTTTAAACGTATAGTATAGGTTAAAACCATTCTTGTCATATAAGGCTTATCACCAGCTGATATAACCTATTAAATTAAGTAGTTTTACTGATTATTTCAGACCCGAATCTCAGAATTATATTTAATCTTTTTTATAATCTTTAAAATGACCAAAATACCCCTACGGGGCTTAAATTGAGATTAAACTCATTTTGGGCATAATGGAAGGTATCCTACAGATATCACAACATATTTAAAGCATATTAACTTAGGAAACTTGTATATGACTCACACGGTTACCCGTTATGCATTTTTCGCGTTCGGTTCGGTTTATGTAACTAGTTTGCATAAATTGACCAAAACGGGTCAAACCTTATCATTCGTGTCTCAAAATCCAGAATATGTTTAGTTTACCCATATTATACAAGTCTCCAAGCTTGTCGGGTCTAAACAACATTCTATTCCGGTCTTCGCTTAATCATGCGTTTGAACCGTATCTTCCTTTAAAACTAACCGGTCTAAGTTTAGGCTTAATAAAAGACCCGTTAGAAATCTAATAGGTTATTATAAACCTTTGTTCCAGAATAGGGGACCCGGTAAAAGCTACGTGCACTTGCTATTTGTGATTATTACTTGCAAAGGTAAATACTTTTAACTTATTTTCCCTTATATGGGCTTGGGGTACGGTATATAAAATACCGCTTGGTCGGGCATTGAATCTTTAATCGTATGGAGGTTAACTTATTGAAATGACCCGTTTAAATTGTTTTTTTTTGTTTAAAGCCTTTGGGGGGTTAATGATCATGTCCCGGATATCCTTGGCATCATTTTATGAAATGGCCACGACTTAAGCACGGGGTGTAGGCGTACACCCGACAGTGTATATATAAATAATAAGGTATAACCGCTGGTTACGAAGATAACTCGCCGCGGGACTATGCCATGTGGTGTGTCTATTAATCTTTAACCCGGTATTCAGCCCGGGCTACTGAACGTATAACGAACATGTAATTCTTTTACAAGTTATATATATAAATAATTATCCCAAGTTATAAAATGTATGTGCCTTGTGCATTCAAATCAATTTCCTAAACCTTTTCAAAATGAGTCAGTTAATTGTATTTACCAGTGTAAACTGACGTATTTTCCCAAAAAGGTTAAGTGCAGGTACTACTCGAAATAGGCTGGCCTCTCCTTAGCATCAATAAGAGTCTCGCAAGCTTTGATGCATTTAAATCTGTTGAACTACGTTTCCTTTTTATTTGATCCGCCTGTGGATCTGTTTCAACTGTTATGTGATACTTAATATTACAATTATTTCGGTTGAAATAAATCTATCTTTTGCTTCCGCTGTGCATATTAAAATTGTGTTGTTTGACTATGATGATATCAACTACGTCACGATACTCCCCACCGGGCCCACCGGTAATACGTGGAAATATCGGGGTGTGACAAACATAGTTCATCGCATTTTGGACAAGAAGTTATAAAATATAACTATCTTTGTCATAAATACAAATTGGACCGTAGGCAAAACATCTCAAATGGATGTTTTAATATAGACATCGTATTCGATGTTATTAGCCATAATTCATATTGATCATTTAGGCTATGAAAGGAATTGGAAAAAAATCCAATACTTTGAAGGCCGGTGTGGTTTGTCAAGCCACACTGCCAGGAGTGTTAACATGTTTTTAGAAGTTAACAAGGAATTATTGTCTTAAGAGGGTTATACCATCATAGCCATTTATATTATGGCTAGGTTATACCTTTAAGAACATCTTTTGAAATTTAATGCAGATCAATAAAAATTGAAATGATGATTTGCAAGTTGATGTATTAAAATACATATACAAATTTCAAAAGAAATACTTCATTAATAGTACTAAGAAGACTACAACAACTGCCCTAAACGGGTCTTAGAAATAAATTAATTGTCCACGCAGGGACTAAAGAAAAGAAATAAGTCCTCGCAGGGACTAGAAATAAAAGAAATGTCCACACAGGGACTTAATTGGAACTACAATACAAAATAAAATAAAGTCTTCTACTTCTTCTTTCCCTTGATGAAGTTCGCAAGACCCTTAAGGAATTTATGGGTCTTTCTTTCCCGTTCCTCCGCCTTTTGTTTAACCTCTTCCAACCTTTGTAAAATCTCTTGTGTTTGTGATTGTTAAGATGGAGGTTGAGGTTGTTGCTGATAAGAAGGGTATTGATACCCTTGTACGGGATACCCAGTTGGGTATGCTGGTGGAAACGGTGAGGGATAAAGAGCGTTAAAGTTAGCTGCCTTGACATATGGTTCGTGAGCAGGATCTTGATATTCATAACCAGTAGGAGCTTGATACTCAAACGGGTTATGTCCAGTCGAACATGGGTAAGTAGGTATTAGGTTTTCATAACCCATTGGCGGTGGCGGTGGCGGTGGCGGTGGTGCAAAGGTAGCCGGTGTGGTATCAATTTCCGGCACCGCGTGAGAAGGTCCACCCATTTGTGGATCTTCAGGGATTGGAGGGTAAGTGCTTGAAGCTTGTGGGGAACTGATCTCGGTCCCCCTCGCACGGACATTCGTGTGTTCCTCCTCCGTCTTGGTGGCTCAGGAGGTGGTTGACGTGGTTCCTCAACTGGCAATGGCGGTGGAGTTACCGCCTCAAAGTGTGGTTCCTCCAATGGAGGTTGTGGAGGAGTGTTGTGAAAATAAGAGGTGTTAACAAAATCCCATTGCCCAAACCATTCTTTATAAGTGTCAGGACCTCGATAGGGAGATTCTTCAAATGAAGAACCGCTAGAAATACTTATAGGATGCGTAGGCGTCCCAGAAGGTGGCATTTCTGGATCTGGATCATCGTCCATATCCATATCTTGTGAAAAGTGGTCCTCGGGGCCTAGCGGGTTATATCCCGGTGGTTCATTAATATAATCATTAGGGTTAAATTGAGCCGGTGAGTAAGAATGGTGGGAATCAGAATGGTGAAATGAGTGTGAGTGCAGCGAATGCTGTGAATGATGTGAGTGGTGAGAGTGATGAGAATGAAAAGAATGTTGAGGCTCGTCTTGTTGAGGCGCCCCAAAGGAAGGGTGGTATGAAGGTGATGTATTAAGCAAGACGGATCGCCTCGCGGGTTCTAAAGAACGCCTCCAATCATCATTTGAATCGGATGTGCTAAATGACGCTGAAGGTGTGCGTCTATATGGTCCAGCTTGACTTGACGGTCCTCCTCTCATAGGACCTTTTCCTCGACCTCTCAGTCTTGGCAGCATTTTTATTAGTAAAACCTGCCAAAAATCCAGAAAATAACATAGAAATGACAAAAGGAAAATTAAGAATAATCCTAGGTCATTTGCCTAGACTCGGAAGTCTAAGGAATGTGCTATTGTGTCATTGAGATTAAACACAAAAGGCTAGTGTTTAATTCACTCAATGTTAGCTCTGATACCAACCTGTCACACCCCGATATTTCCACATATTACTGGTGGGGAGTATCGTGACGAAGTTGATATCATCATAGACAATTAACACAATTATAGCACAGCAGAAGGCTTGGTAGATAATTATTATTACTATCCATAATGTCCGAGAGTTCGAAATGAAAGAATATACGGACTGATTGTAATAGAGATCCACAGGCGGATCATGAAAAAAATATGTAAAACAAAGTATAACATACTTCAGGCATCTAAGGATTTGCAAGATCTTCTTATTTGACACCAAGTATCTCCAGCCTAGTTTCGAGAGGTACCTATTGTCACACCCCCAAAATCCACCTACGGAGTATCACCGCGTGGAGGCATGACTGACCAGGATCCAGCCGTCAATCATATAGAACAAGCAAGTAAGTATTATAAAAGTTCAACCAATACGATTGGCGTCCAAACAAAACATGGTTTAAGTTGCAAGCGGAAGCATAAAGTTCAAAATCAAAACATAAGTTTAATTGTTTCAAGTTTAACATGGCACACAGCTGTCCATGTCCCACAACGACCCCCTTCCATGCAAGCTCCAGCTAAGTACCTAAAGACCTGCAAAGCATGTAGTAACGAGTCAACAACAAGTTGAGTGAGTTCACAGTTGGGTGTTTGTTTTAAGTTGTTCTGAAAATAGTTTCCTTTATCTGGCATCCTGCCGTGGGGGTTACCCCATAATTGAAAACGTGATTTGTTTAACCCATTCATTCTGGCAATCCAGCCGTGGGGGCTACCCCATGTTAGTTATCTGGCATTTCGGCCGTGGGGGCTACCCCATGTTAGTTATCTGGCATTTCGGCCATGGGGGCTACCCCATGTATATACTAGACTCGTTACCATATCGACTACTGACGTTAGTCATGTTTATGTGCCCTTAGCGTCGGTGTCTATCATAACCGACGTGCCATAGTCCATTAGTTCACGCCCGTCCTCTGCGGCACGGTGTGAGCTTTGTCAAACCTAAATAGCGCTATCTAACTAATGACCCGCTCGCCATTGGCCCGGCGATTAAGTCGATATAAAAAGGAGGGACTTCGTGATAGAGTTTTGGTCTAGTACGAGTTATCTGTCCATGAGGACGAGGAATTACATTCCTGAACCAATGCTGTCCTACCCAAGAAGGACGAGGAACCCATGTTCCTTAACCCCATTCCCAACCCAGGGAATCCCATGCTTTGTAGAGGGTGTGAACTCACCTTGGTTTGCTCGGCAGATACACAGAAAGGTCAATCAAGTTGTAAGTGGTCAACTACGTCCTAACATAGATACCATTCATGTCAGGTTCATATCCAAGTAGTGCACGTATGTTCTACACGTGTTGTACACAAGTAACAATCATGGCATACATGTCTAGCATGGCAGTTCAACAACCGTTCGTAACAAGTTCCACAGTAACATTCACGTAACAACCAAAGTCCAAGTGTGCGGCCCAAACAGTTGGGCTCGTAATAGCATGCAGGTCCAAAACAGTACACGACGTACACAATTAACAATACACATACAGTCCATACATTCGGCCCACTAACTTAGGCCCGTAACTATGCAGGTCCAACAGAACATACATAATTAGGTGGTCTCGAGTCGAGACTATAGATCTCGAGTCGAGACTGTGCGGTCTCGAGTTACGCCTACGAGTTCTCGAGTCGCAAACTGTGGAGGTCTCGAGTCATGCACGTTCTGGTCTCGAGTCGTAACCAGACTCGTAACTGTGGTTTCGAGTCATGCTGTTTTGTGTGAGGGAGCTGTGGTCTCGAGTCGGGACTAGGGGTTCTCGACTCGCAACTCGTGTCACAACCGTGATTTCTAGTTGTCTCGCACATGGTCTCGAGTCGAGACAGAGGGTCTCGAGTCGAGACAGAGGGTCTCGACTGACACCCTGCTGATCGCCGGCAATTGTACTAAACCAATAGAATTTCATGATCATGATATGGTGTACTAGCCAATAACAATGCACTAACATGTTTCCTTGTCTAACACTAACCGAAATGGATCAAACATATCAATTTCAAATATTTTTCATGATCTTCAAATAGTTCATCTTTCAAGTTTTTATATCAAATCAACATATTCATCCCACATAGCTATGCATTCCATGGACCCGAATCATGACACATACTCTAGATATCAACAATCATTTTTGTGGATCATTATCAAACAAAATACTTGTTCTATAACTTCTAACATAAAATCGGATGATCATGAATAGCCCTAAGCTTATCATTCTTTTGTTATTCAAAACATCTTGTTCAAATGTTATTCTACAAAAGTCATATTCTCCTAAGCATGTATCATCTAGCAAACAAGAACTCATTAAATCAAACAAACACTTTTGTCATGTTCAAACAATAGTCATGATGCGTTTTTATTACCTAATCAACACCTTAATCATGCATAAAGCTTTAACAAGCAAACACATTATCAAATGACTTCATCACATATCATCATCAACCGAAACACATCGCTATCAATCGAAATACAATACATTACATAAATCACTAACCGGTTAGAGAAGTAGTGGTGAAAGATGAAGCTTTACTTGGTGTGCACAAGCTAATCCGAGAACCCTCTTGTGGTCGGCCGGTTTGATCCGAGAGAGAGAGAGAGTGAAGGTTTGTACTTCTAGGGTTTTAGAGAGAGAGAGAATGTAGGAGAGTATGTGTGAGAGTGAGTGTGGGTTGTCCAAAGAATGGCAAAGTTGGCCATCAACCAATGTTATATACTCGTTTGATGCACCCTAATGGGCTTCCGGATGGATTAAATGGCCCAACCGGCCCACTGTCACACTGTTCACTCGAGACCGCATGGTCTCGAGTCGGGTCCTTGTGTCTTGGTTCCGGTTCACTACTAGTATAAACTATACTATATACGTACATATTGATAACACATAGCACATTAAAATAGTTCACAACTTTCATTGGCTAATATATAAACACATAACGTTAAACCATGTTAAATCGAGATACAAGAAAGGGTTTTAAATTTCGAGTTGTCACATCATCCCCAAGTTGAAAGAAATTTCATCCCAAAATTTGGTAATCACTCACTAAGGAAGCTAGTTTAAGTTATACGGTTTTCACTGGTTTTCCTGGGGTGTCACATCCACCCCCCGTTGATCTGGAATTTCGTCCCGAAATTCCGTAGCTTCAGCCTCAGTAGTGGGTGTACTGTTTGCGAACAGTTGGGGATACTTTTGTTTCATCTGATCTTCGCGTTCCCAGGTGAACTCCGGGCCGCGACGTGAGTTCCAACGAACTCGAACGAGAGGTATTCTAGTGCTCTTGAGGACCTTAACATCCCGGTCCGTGATTTCAACTGGTTCCTCGACGAATCGTAACTGCTCGTCGATAGTGAGTTCCTTCAGAGGAACTACGTGGGTCTCATCTGACAGACACTTCTTCAGATTCGACACGTGAAAAACGTTGTGAACTGCACCGAGTTCTGCTGGTAAGTTCAGTCTGTACGCCACCCTGCCTATTTTCTCAATGATTTCGAAAGGTCCAACGTATCGTGGGTTAAGTTTGCCTCGTTTACCAAAACGAACCACACCCTTCCAGGGTGAAACTTTGAGTAGTACCCGCTCCCCAACCTGGAGCTCTAGTGGTTTTCTGCCTTATCGGCGTAGACTTTCTGACGGTCACGAGCTGCCGCCATGCGTTTTCGTATTTGAGCGATTTGTTCAGTTGTGTCTACCACATGTTCTGGACCAGTGATCTGACTATCTCCCACCTCTGACCAACAAAGAGGTGACCGGCATTTACGTCCATACAATGCCTCAAACGAAGCAGCTTTAATGCTAGTGTGGTAGCTGTTATTGTACGAGAATTCCAGAAGTGGCAGATGCTTTTCCCAGCTGTTGCCAAAGTCGATTACACATGCACGAAGCATGTCTTCTAAGGTTTGAATAGTGCGCTCGGACTGCCCGTCCGTCTGAGGGTGATATGCTGTGCTCATGTCTAATCGTGAGCCAAAGGATTTGTGCATCGCCTGCCACAGCTCTGAAGTAAAACGTGCATCTCGATCCGAGATGATAGAGATGGGCACCCCGTGCCTCGAGACAACTTCCTTGAGATATACTTCTGCTAGAGTGGAGAATTTATCCGTCTCCTTGATCGCCAAGAAGTGTGCAGACTTTGTGAGTCGATCCACGATCACCCAAATAGTATCGTTTCCGCGCTGGGATCTAGGCAGGCCAGTAACGAAATCCATGGAAATTTGCTCCCATTTCCATTGTGGTATCTCTGGTTGTTGGAGTAGGCCTCAGGGTTTCTGGTATTCAGACTTGACTCTCGCACAAGTCAAACACTTGCTGACGTAAGTTGCTATGTGGGCCTTCATGCTAGGCCACCAATATGTAGTTTTGATATCGTGGTACATCTTATCCGAACCCGGGTGTACCGAGTAGCGAGACTTGTGTGCCTCATCCATCACAAGCTCTCGTAGGTTGCCATAGAGTGGGACCTAAATGCGTCCCGTTACGTAGTAAGCACCGTCTTCCTTCTGTTCTAAACGTTGCCGTGAGCCGCGTAGGGCTTCAGCCCTGACGTTTTCTGGTTTCAATGCTTCTCTCTGAGCGTCTCGTATTTGGGAAGGAAGGCTAGAATGTATAGTGAGTTGCAACGCTCGCACGCGCTTAGGCGCGGTGTCCTTTCGACTGAGGGCGTCGGCCACAACATTGGCTTTGCCCGGGTGGTACCTGATCGAGCATTCGTAGTCATTCAGTAGTTCAACCCATCATCGTTGTCGCATATTCAGTTCCTTCTGCTTGAAGATATGCTCGAGGCTCCTGTGGTCGGTGTAGATGGCGCATTTGGTACCGTACAGGTAATGTCGCCATATCTTAAGTGCAAAAACAACAGCTCCCAGTTCTAAGTCGTGCGTAGTGTAGTTCTTTTCATGAACCTTAAGTTGGCGTGAGGCGTAGGCTATAACCTTATCTCGTTGCATCAATACACAACCAAGACCTTGAATTGATGCGTCGCAGTAAACCACGAAGTCGTCTGTGCCCTCTGGCAATGAAAGGATAGGTGCGCTGCAAAGTCTATCCTTTAAGTGCTGAAATGCTGATTCCTGTGCATTTCCCCAACGATAAACAACGCCTTTCTGCGTTAGTGAGGTGAGGGGCTGTGCAATCTTAGAAAAATCCTTTATGAATCTCCTGTAGTAACCTGCCAAACCCAAGAATTGGCGAATTTCCTTTGGTGTACGAGGTGCAGGCCAGTTCTTAATTGAGTCTACCTTGGATGGATCAACGTGAATCCCATCCTTGTTTACCACGTGGCCTAGGAAATGAACTTCTCGAAGCCAGAAGTCACATTTCGAGAACTTTGCGTAAAGTTGTTCTGTTCGAAGGAGTTCCAACATAAGTCGTAGATGCTGCTCGTGTTCCTCCTGACTCTTAGAATAGATCAGGATGTCGTCGATGAAGACTATAACGAACTTGTCTAGGTAAGGCTTGCACACTCGATTCATCAAGTCCATGAAGATCGCAGGTGCGTTTGTCAGTCCAAATGGCATGACTAAAAACTCATAGTGTCCATATCGAGTTCTAAAGGCTGTTTTGGAGACGTCCTCTTCTCGGACTCTCAGCTGGTGATATCCCGATCTCAAATCAATCTTTGAATAGTAGCTCGACCCCTGCAGCTGGTCGAATAAGTCATCAATATGCGGTAGGGGATAACGATTCTTCACGGTCACCTTGTTGAGTTCCCGGTAGTCGATGCACATTCTGAAGGTACCGTCCTTCTTCTTCACAAATAGTACTGGAGCTCCCCAAGGCGATGAGCTAGGACGAATGAAACCCTTATCCAAGAGTTCTTGTAGTTGCGTAGAGAGTTCTTCCAACTCTGATGGAGCTAATCGATAAGGTGCACGAGCTATAGGCGCAGCTCCAGGAGCTAGTTCAATCTGGAACTCGACTTGGCGATGAGGCGGAAGACCAGGTAATTCCTCAGGAAATACCTCCGGATAGTCGCGTACAACTGGAAAATCTTCTATTTTCTTCTCTTTCTCCGAGGTACCAGTTACGAGAGCCAAAATGGCAGTGTGGCCCTTTCACAAGCACTTCTGGGCCTTAAGGAGAGAGATGACGTTCTCAACGGCACTCATCTTGTCGCCACGAATCATGAGAGGTTCACCACTGGAACCAGGAATACGAACAATCTTCTCGTTGCAAAGAATCTCTGCTCGGTGTTGGGATAACCAATCCATCCCAACGACAACGTCGAAACTACCCAAGACAATAGGAATGAGGTCGATAGAGAAAGTCTGGCTAGCAAGAACAAGTTTACACCCCTGGACTACGTGTGTGGCTTCTAAACTCTTACCATTTGCTAGCTCTACAGTGTGCTTGTTGTTCAAAGGTGTTGGAATACGCTTTAGCATTTGGCTAACTTCTAGTGACACGTAGCTAGTATCGCCACCCGAATCAAATAAAACTGTAACATAAAAGTCGTCGAGAAGGAACTTACCCGCTACAACATTGGGGTCATTCCTTGCTTCACCTTGGCCGATCACGAATGCCCGCCCCCTGGCCCCATTGTTGTTGTTCCCGTTGTTACCATTCCCCTGGTTGTTGTTATTGTTGTTGTTGTTGTTCTGGTTCCTGTTCAGCTGGGGACAATCCTTCTTGAAGTGGCCTTCAGCTCCACACTGAAAGCACCCTTTGTTGTTACCTTGCTGCTGCTGCTGTCGCTGGTTCTGAGGGGCCTGTTGTTGACGATTCTGGTTGGCGGGGTACAAGCTTCTACAATCCTTGGCGGCGTGACCTGGCTTGTTGCACCGATGACAGTTACCCCTGATGCACGGCCCGCTGTGGTGCAGGTTGCAGCGATTGCATTTTGGGTGATTCCCCTTGTACCCACCATGACTCTGGCCACCAGATGATTGCTGACCGGGGCTCTTGTAGTCGTCAGTCTTTCTTTGCTGAGACTGAGATTGCACAGAAGTTGAACCCTTGCTTGAAGTTCCATCCCATTTTCTCTTGTTGTCACTCGGAGCATCCGGAGTAGCTGTAGCACTTATACGTTTCGGTAACCTGTTCTGCTCCACCGCCTGGTCAGTGAGACGGTGAGCCAACTGAACAACTTGCTGGTAGGTGGCGAGGTTTGCTGAAGTCACATGACTTTGGATTTCTGGCACTAAGCCCTTAAGAAAGAGTTCAATCCGTTTAATTGGAGGGTCCACCATAGTAGGACACAGTAATGCAAGCTCATTCGATCTCTTTGTAAACGCCTCAATTTCTGACCCCGTCATCTTGAGGTTGAAGAACTCGACTTCCAGCTTATGAATATCATCGCGACTGCAGTATTCCTCCTTGATCATCTCCTTAAAAGTTTCCCATGGGGTGGTGTTGGCAGCAATCAACCCCAGCATCTGCACCTGAGCATTCCACCATGTGAGAGCTAAACCCTCGAGAGTACCAGTAGCATACTTCACCCTGCGCGCCTCAGGGCATTCACACATTTCGAACACAGATTCTAGTTTCTCAAACCAGTGGAGGAGACCTACCGCTCCTTCAGTGCCGCTAAAAGTAGTTGGTCGGCAGTCCATAAAAGTTTTAAAAGTGCACACGGGTGGCTGAGCATGCTGACCTATCGTGGGTGAAAGAAAGACAGAGTTTAACACAAAGGTTGGTTCACGAGAGTAGGATCTAAAGATCCTAGAATAAGTTTGGACTGCAGGATATACTTCCTGCGTGTGCAGCTGCAAGTGCCGCAGCAACTCGTTCGTTAATCAGAGCCGTCAACTGGGCTTGTGTCATGTTAACGTGTCCAGACATGATCTTCATATCAAGGGAAACGTGAGTGAGAGGGGTTCGCGAAAATACGATGACAGAAAGGAGTAAGCACGCACGTTTTCAAGCAACAGTAGTTATACTAACCAAGCATACTATGAGCAGCGTACTATGTAACTAACAAGTAGGCAATATATGCATAGATCATATCACCTAGTATGTCGAGCCTTGCATGTGGAGTGAAGCGTCGTTGTGGACCATAGAGCACTGTACAGGTTATAGTCTGATTTTAATAAAACTTTTTCCCTTTATTAAAACCAAGTTCTCTATAACCAATGGCTTTGATACCAATCTGTCACACCCCCAAAATCCACCTGCGGTGTATCACCGCGTGGAGGCATGACTGACCAGGATCCAGCCGTCAATCATATAGAACAAGCAGGTAAGTATTATAAAAGTTCAACCAATATGATTGGCGTCCAAACAAAACATGGTTTAAGTTGCAAGCGGAAGCATAAAGTTCAAAATCAAAACATAAGTTTAATTGTTTCAAGTTTAACATGGCACACAGCTGTCCATGTCCCACAACGACCCATCCCATGCTTTGTAGAGGGTGTGAACTCACCTTGGTTTGCTCGGCAGATACACAGAAAGGTCAATCAAGTTGTAAGTGGTCAACTACATCCAAACATAGATACCATTCATGTCAAGTTCATATCCAAGTAGTGCACATATGTTCTACACGTATTGTACACAAGTAACAATCATGGCATACATGTCTAGCATGGCAGTTCAACAACCGTTTGTAACAAGTTCCACAGTAACATTCACGTAACAACCAAAGTCCAAGTGTGCAGCCCAAACAGTTGGGCTCGTAATAGCATGCAGGTCCAAAACAGTACACGACGTACACAATTAACAATACACATACAGTCCATACATTCGGCCCACTAACTTAGGCCAGTAACTATGCAGGTCCAACAGAACATACATAATTAGGTGGTCTCGAGTCGAGACTATAGATCTAGAGTCGAGACTGTGCGGTCTCGAGTTATGCCTACGAGTTCTCGAGTCGCAAACTGTGGAGGTCTCGAGTCATGCACGTTCTGGTCTCGAGTCGCAACCGGACTCGTAACTGTGGTTTCGAGTCATGCTGTTTTGTGTGAGGGAGCTGTGGTCTCGAGTCGGGACTAGGGGTTCTCGACTCACAACCCGTGTTGCAACCGTGATTTCGAGTTGTCTCGCACATGGTCTCGAGTCGAGACAGAGGGTCTCGACTGACACCCTGCTGATCGTCGGCAATTGTACTAAACCAATAGAATTTCATGATCATGATATGGTGTACTAGCCAATAACAATGCACTAACATGTTTCCTTGTCTAACACTAACTGAAATGGATCAAACATATCAATTTCAAATATTTTTCATGATCTTCAAATAGTTCATCTTTCAAGTTTTTATATCAAATCAACATATTCATCCCACATAGTTATGCATTCCATGGACCCGAATCATGACACATACTCTAGATATCAACAATCATTTTTGTGGATCATTATCAAACAAAATACTTGTTCTATAACTTCTAACATAAAATCGGATGATCATGAATAGCCCTAAGCTTATCATTTTTTTGTTATTCAAAACATCTTGTTCAAATGTTATTCTACAAAAGTCATGTTCTCCTAAGCATGTATCATCTAGCAAACAAGAACTCATTAAATCAAACAAACACTTTTGTCATGTTCAAACAATAGTCATGATGCGTTTTTATTACCTAATCAACACCTTAATCATGCATAAAGCTTTAACAAGCAAACACATTATCAAATAACTTCATCACACATCATCATCAACCGAAACACATCGCTATCAATCGAAATACAATACATTACATAAATCACTAACCGGTTAGAGAAGTAGTGGTGAAAGATGAAGCTTTACTTGGTGTGCACAAGCTAATCCGAGAGCCCTCTTGTGGTCGGCCGGTTTGATCCGAGAGAGAGAGAGTGAAGGTTTGTACTTCTAGGGTTTTAGAGAGAGAGAGAATGTAGGAGAGTATGTGTGAGAGTGAGTGTGGGTTGTCCAAAGAATGGCAAAGTTAGCCATCAACCAATGTTATATACTCGTTTGATGCACCCTAATGGGCTTCCGGATGGATTAAATGGCCCAACCGGCCCACTGTCACACTGTTCACTCGAGACCGCATGGTCTCGAGTCGGGTCCTTGTGTCTTGGTTCCGGTTCACTACTAGTATAAACTATACTATATACGTACATATTGATAACACATAGCACATTAAAATAGTTCACAACTTTCATTGGCTAATATATAAACACATAACGTTAAACCATGTTACATCAAGATACAAGAAAGGGTTTTAAATTTCGAGTTGTCACACCTATCACTTAGTCTTTGGAAAATACGTCAGTTTTCACTGGTAAATACAATTAACCGACTCATTTGAAAAGAGTTTATGAAAATTGATTTAGGTGCACAGGCACAAAACCTTTTATAACTTGGGACAATTTTTATTAAAATCTTGTATACTGATTTACAAGTTTGTCATACAAATGGGGCCGGTATATAAGCCGGTCATGATTAATCGACTCACCACTTATAAAACCCACAGAGGAGTTATCCCCAACTTGTGGGTAATTTACATATTAGCATCTGTCAGGTGTATGCCTACACCCCGTGCTTTAAGTCGTGGCCATTTACAAATGAAATGAGCCAAGGATATCCAGGACATGGTCGTTAACCCCCAATGTTTATGTTATCAAACAAAACAGATTAAAACGGGTTATGCGGATTTATTAAATCATAATCTGACTAAATAATCCCATACCCGACCAAGCGGTAATAATTTACCGTATCCCAAGCCCGTATAGGGAAAATAAGTTAAAAGTATTTACCTGAGTTAATTGTGCAAAGATGCTACTCAGCCGTATAATTCCTAAGACCTTATACAAATATCTTCTACCGAAGCTACTTAATCTGTATGGAAAGGTTTATTAACCTATTAGGATACTAACGGGTCTTATTTAAGTCAAAGACTTAGACCAGTTAGTTTTAAAGATACTTTACGGTTCGAAACGCTAGATTAAGCGGAGACCGGAATAGAATGTGATTTAGACCCGACAAGTTTGAATACTTGTATAATAAGGGTAAACTAAACACATTCTGGATTTTGAAGTTTGAATGATAAGGTTAAACCCATTTCGGCTAATTCATGTAACTAGTTACATAAACCGAACCGAACGCATAAATTGCTTAACGGGTATCCGAATGTACCATATACAAGTCCAATATATTATTATGCTTAAAATATGTTAAGACATTAATAGGATGTCAACATATATGCCCAAAATGTATTTAAAACCGAATTAAGTCCCGTAAGGGCAATTTGGTCATTTTGAGATTTATAAAAGAGGTTTAAAAGTAAACTGATGTTCTGGTCTCAAATATTCTGTAAAAATATTTACTTTATGATGTTATAATAGTAGGATATCATATATATGTGTGGTTTACCATTTATGGCCAAACTATGCCTCGAAAGGGCATTTTGGTCATTTCACATGTGCTTTTAAGGACATAAAGTTCATGACTTATACCTACTATAAAATATTAAATATTATTTATAAATTCAGTAGGTAACAATTCTTGGGTGCTAAATATGGTTTTAAAGCATACTATGTACCTAATTAGCGTAAAAATCGATAATTGACGATATTTGCGAAGTTTATGTGATTATGAGATTTTGACCAGTCTTGGATGGTTAAAATATTTTATTTTATATATTAATTCAGTAGGAAAAGGTTTGGCATGTTAATCATATGTAAATCACATTTTATTAACAAAAAGGGCATTATTGTCAATTATGGAATTTATGCAAGAACTCAAAGTTATGGTCAGTATCTAATCTGATCCAACATTCAAAAAATTCCTAAAAATGATACCACAACAGTAGGTAATGAGTTTAGGGTCAAAATTTATGTTTAATCATGGTTTATGCATAAAAAGGTAATTTAGACTTTATAAAAGCTAAATTTACGATATTTAGCATAACATCAATTTGAGACCAGAAAATGATGTCAAATTAACTTAGACATGTTTATATATCAGTACTTAACTTATTTGCGTGCTCACATATTCAAAATTCTCATATTTAGATCAAAAGGGCATAATGGTCAACTATAAGCATAATAACGGAAACTTGCATATAATTCAGAATATTAAGTGACCAGGTAATATAACCTCAGAGGGTTATACTACAACATTAAATGGTCACATTAGAAGCCTAAAACATAAAGGAATTAAGCTTAATCGGGTCAGAACTGAAAGTCAAAGCAAAAGTCAAGCTTTTGCGACTTTCGGTTGCGAATCGAACCTAAACTCAGAATTGTCGGGTTGAACATGCTTAGACATGTTCAAATAATATTTACCAATTTATTTAAGTGACAAAACATGATTCATAACCTCTACATTATCAGTTTTAATTATTATTTGAAAATCTGACTAGTTTGACTTTTTAACAAGTTACTTTGACCCGACAATTAACTAAGTAAACGTGATAATTAGGAGGTGCCCTTTTAGGGATTAACACCTACCTAATTATGATCACGTAGCCATATTCGCCTCGAACAATGGCTGAACCGTTTAGGTCTTAACCGAAAGTCAAAGCGTTATTGCGACAACTTTGACTTTTGGTCTTTAAATATATAAAAACCAAACTATAGTGGCTAAGGACACTTACAACAGGTCCTTGCACGAAATTTGAACTATGGTGGGCTTCCCTCTTGATCAGGAATCCCAGAGAATGCTCAAGAAAGCTCAAGCAAGGAGAAGAGATGGTTTTTTGTGAATGAGCAAGGAATGTGGCTGCTTCAAAGGCCTATTTATAGTTGAATGGAACAACCTTGGATCATGCCATGTGTTAGGGAGGCTCAGGGATTATCACAGGTGTCCAAAGCGGTATTAAAAACCATCAAACCGCCATAGAATTCGATCAAGTTTTGTTTGGAGCTCAACAAAGAAGACAACCTGCAGATGGCATGCTCATTCTGTCGAAGTAAGGCCGTCACGTCACGCAACGGCATGAGAGGGGGTGGTCGCGCAGCGCGACACCATAAGGGACCAGCAAAACAAGTTTCATTCTTGGCAAGTTTGGTCCCTGTACCTTTATATGCAATGTAACTTCCATTTTAGGCACAATTGGCCCTTGTAGTTAGTTCGTAGATGATCTAGGGAGTATAACCAAACACCGTTAGGTCCGGTTTCGTTGAACGATTATCGAAAACACTAGTTTCATCTCGTTGACGCTTTTAACCCTCATTCTTGAAAGTTTGCGTAATTTAACACGTAACGATAACGAAACCTTGTGCATTTATTATCACTTGTTCTTGAGAGTATAATCGAACATTACGAAGCCCCGGGTTCGTTAAAAGGTCACTCAGAGGTAAGAATTAACATGTTGACATGTTTAACCCCTTTGTCTTGTAAACTTTCGATTACTTTCACAAACGGCTTCTTACGTCCGAATATTTACTCGTTTAAGAATATATTCAGCGTGTGTGATCAATCAGAGGCATATGTTTGGCATGTTGACACTTTTAGTCCCTTCGCATACATATTTTCATCATTTAACAACTTTAGTCCTTCTAACTCAAACTTTTACATGTTTAGAGTTTAGGACACGTGACTTTACATAATTGGACACGTTTTTACGAGGTGTTACATATCCCACACCCGATTCCACAAAATCAAGTTCAACATGGAGTCCCGCAATTCAATGCGGGGAATCAGAGAGCTAATAATCGGTTTGGGGGCGATCAGATACAGTTTGTGGATGGTGTCCCACAAGTCGTTCAAGGGGCACCAATTCAAGGCGTTGAAAGTCACTGTCGACCAGTTGTAGTACCTAACTCATCAGCTATGTTCCACTTTGATTATCTTTTTTTATTGCATTTTTATTCGTGTTCTTGGTGGTGTTAAACTTTATGTGTTAGGGAATGCGTTAAATTATTTGTTTTAGGAATGGTCGCTCATGAGGTTTGTTAGTTGGTATTCCCGGGCTTGTTTTAAAAGCACTATACATTGGGGACAATGTTGCCCAAGTGTGGGGATGAGAAACCTGGGAAGGGAAAGGCTAGACAGAGGTTGAAAGTGATTGAAAATGATTAAAAGCAAAAAAAATTGAAAATTTTAAAGAATTTCATCATCTTAAGTGAACTAAATGGATATGAAAACTGAATGTTTAAATCACTAATGAGTTCCTCGCTAGTAGTAAACTAACGTAGTCCCTTGTCATGATCGTTCCTTTAAGTTTCATGAGAGTAGGTCCGGCAGGTGTTTTTAGGATAAAAGAATTGAGAAGAAATGTCTATTTAGGGGTAACATGCTTTAGATTGAATATGCTACGTATCGGCAGCCTTTTTACCCTTTCTTGGTGAGATTTTGAGCCTGTAGAATGATAGAATGATTTACATTATGACTTCATTTGTTGAGAGCAGGCCACATGTTATTTTGTATTAGAACTTGTATGATTTGATACATGTTGAGACTGTGGTTTGATATGTGCATGTAAATGATAAAGGCATTAGGATATCCCGTACACCTGTTTATGTGTTCTCGATTACCTAGTTATCACCCTTAGTAGCCCTGTTGAGTTTATTCACCTTTTGTTTATCCACCTAATGTGAATTGTTTGATACCGACCATGAGCGACAAATTATGAATAATTGAAAAGAAAAAAAAGAAAACAAAGAAAAGAATACAAAAATTATAGAAAAAGAAAAGAGCAAAAATAGAAGTTTTGTGAATATTGTTTGTAGTCTTGGGTAGAAACCAACCCAATATTATGTTATGTTTGCAAATAAAGTTGTCACGGTTTGGTCGTTTGTTTGTTCACCACATAAAAATATAAATATAAGCCACAAATTTCCTACCTTTAGCCTAAGCCCAAAACCGAAAGTCCTTTTGATGCGTGCCGTGTTATATGATACAGTGGAGGTATGATTGTTATACAAGCCTATGATTACAGGATTTCATGTTTGGTTTTGAGTGTATAAATGCTAGCACATTACACGCTAGTTCATATTTTTAAACCGAGAGGAGAGTTTATTGTGAGGGGTGTGTAGCATGCGAATAATCCTAAGCATGTTAGTTCTGGATAAACAAGGCTAAAGTTTTATAAATAACATCAATTGTTTGTCGGACTGTCAATCTCGATTGTGTCAGTCTATGGAAGGGTATGACTTGGGACTTAACTGTTGCACCGGTATAGGGGTTTAGAGGTGTTACTATGGTGAGTAGTTCCGTAACGGTTTGCTTGAGGACAATCAAAGGTAAGTGTGGGGATGTGATGTAGAGTGTGAAATATAAGTGTTTAAGGGTTTATTTTACATGTTTTGTGTGGTTTGATGTGATTATATGCTTTGAATAGATTTATTGCGAGTGATTGTATGTTTGCAGGCAAAACAAGTGAATTCGGTGAAGTTACGGGGTTTAGAGTTAAAGCGAAACGTGTAAGGTTGATGAGTGCGGCCAACGGAAGCATTCGGGTATGTTTCGGGTCGAATGATATCTTGGAATTGAACGAAATACGAAGAATGGAAGATCAAGGACCTTTCGGTCATTATCGGAAAGTGGAATGGGGTGTAGATGTCGAGCTTTATGAAAGATTAAAGTTGAAGGGCCTTTGTGTCATTAAACTGAAGTTGAATTGATTGAGAAAACGTATAGAAATATGAGAGAATGAAGTAGAGGGACCTATTGTGATAATAGGTGAAAGTTGTAAAAAAGGGAGGACATGGAGGCTGGAAATCACAATGGGGGTTACGGGCTTGGAACCGTGACTTACAGTTATTGGCGAATATCACAAAAATGAACAGAAGCTTGGAATTGGGGCTTACGTAATGCACATGGGGCTTACGGAATTTTTTTGGAGCAAACATTAATAAAAATGAAGTGCACGTGATTTTTGGTAGTGGATGGTTGGAGGGTTTTTAAAACCCTAGTAAAAACATCAACATCATCATCAAATGATGAAGGCAGCCATATTATATCTTTTAATCTAAAATCATCACACATCATCATCATCGATGAGTAGCAGCCACCCTCACGAAATATTGGCAACAAAAGCATTATTTTTCGATCGCTGAATTCATCATCAATATCATACATCTTTCATCTCTCAATCGAATCAATCATGAACTCAATCTCGTATCAAGCTTTTGAAGGTTGTACGAGCATCATGAGCGGCTAGATTTCCCGTGATCGTCTCCGGGAATAGGGTTTGTGTTTAAACATTGGTTTGCGTATGGTTATGACTTTTTGGATTAGAAACGGATTAATCATTCGGTTAGTCGTTTTTATCGTTCTTGTTTATATTAAACAATATCTCATTATCGTAATCATTCATGTTCATCAATTATTTGGTTTGTTCATCAACGATCGGGATTAAATACTAGGTTGTCATTGTTTTAAACCTTTAATCATTGAATCGGTTAATGTTTATAAAATCTGAAATTGGTAATTAATTTGATTACTGTTCATTTGCATCAATCCTTCGGTTTCGATCGTGGATCATTGCAATCAAATATATTGTCGGTTAATTATTTATCAAAACAAGTTTTGAAATCTTATCTATGTGATTTCCAATTAGTCGTAATTAAGTAACCTGGTTTTCTACATAACCTGAAAACCCGAAGATTGGTCTCTTTTCTCATCATTATTTACAACCATAATTTAAATTTGTTTTTACAATCATTCTCAAACTGCAAAAAGCAATTAGTTTAGACATAGATGATAATTAAAACAACAAGCTTTCATACTTTCCACTGATTCCTCGTGGATTCGACAACCTACTTGCCCTTTACTAGTAAAAGGTGAATAGGACACTTTACTTTATTTTTTGACCGACCTTACGACATCGATCAAAATGGCGCCATTGATGGGGAATCTGTGCGCTTAGTGTAGTTAGTTGTTTTCTTAAAAATTCAAAAAACCTAAAAATTAGAAAAACCCAAAAATCCAAAAATATTTCCTTTTGTTTGTCATTTATTTGTTTTGTTCAGTATTACGCTCGGTTTCTTGTTTGTCTGAGTGCAAGTGATTCTCAAGTTTGCCATTATGATCTCAACCATTAGATCAAAGATCTAATGGTGTAGATTCTTTCTTACCTTTCTCACAAAAAACCTCTTTTTTATAGGAACCTCTATCTACCTATATATATATAGAGGGGAGAGTTGTAAGTCCCGAAAACTGGATCTTTCAATGATACCAAACAATCACCAAGTTTGTGCGGAATCCAAACTTGGTGAGATTCAAGAAAAACCGAAAAAATATGAAATATGAAGAACACAATACCGAATCACTTTCAATGCTTGCACACGTTCTATTACTTGAACAAGCAAAACGTCTGGTACAAGTATCCTACACCACAATCGCCTCCCACTCTCTAATTCTCTAGAATTGTGTAACTAGGAGGTTCAAAACCCTAAAACAAGTCAAAAACTTGTTTTTATACTAACTCAAGCCCACTTCCCTACATGGGCTCCCCATGGGCCTGCTTGCCCCACATGGCCTAAAGCTTGGCCCAAGTGACCTATAAAGGTCCAAAACCTAATATAAACTAACCCGGTAAGACCCAATTCGTAACCATAGCCCGTTGTGTTAATTTGATGTGTCAGTCTCGCACTTTAGGGCCTAACAATCTCCCCTAGACTGATGCCATCAAATTGTCTTCATAACATGAATTCAGCAACGTCTTCAACGAAGTCTATGGATATTGCTATGCTGCAGAAGTTGTGGAAGTTCTTGACTTCTGAACTCTCAGCATTGGGTCTCTTTCTTCAGCTCTTGTGGTTAGCTTCATACTAGGATCACGATCAACTTTTGCTTGAAAGTCTTTGTTAAAAAGAATGTGAGAGGAGGATTCTCAACAACTCTTTTCTTCTTCAGTCTTTTTCTTTCAAGCAGGTTCATGGTAGTTCTTCAAATGCACTTTCATTGTCAGACGGCGTTTCGTATCCGGTTCTTCTGACTCAGGTACATCTTGTTGTTGTGATGCTTCAGCCTTCTTCAGCAACTAACAGTATCTCAGTCTTCAACAACCCCTGTTCTTGATTGAAATCAAGTTCTGCACATGCTCAGAAATTCACACGCAAACGTTTTTTATACAACAGGGAGAGTACCATATGAACACTAGGTACATCCAAGTACTTATACTCGGATTTCACAATTTAAACTCTTTCAACTTTTGATGATCAGTCAAATCTTCAAGAATGGTTAGATTTTTTAATTTAAAAAAAAAACAAATAAACAATCTGTTTTTGGATTTTTGGTTTTATAGGAAAACAAAACACTATTTTTGTATTTTTGAATTTTTAAATTTTTAAATTTTTAATTTTAAGAATTAAAAACAAATAAAAACTCAAAATATAAACAACTACCATAATATACAATTACAATTGCAATGGGATCAAAATTCGTTCTCAGGCACACTAAGGAACACTTTTCAGTACGAGCCTAATCAAACTGGTTTATACGATTGCCAATATGTTTGTCCACTTAAACTTTAACGCTCAACTTTCAATTTTCAACTTCATGATATACTTAAGGTAATATTATACTATTATACCCGTGTATCCCATTCCAAGGCATACCCCTGCGATCAAAGTAAGCACAACGATTCATCGTAACAGGTGAGTATACTGATGTCATCCTTTTTTATTTACAACATTAGACCATTGTTGACAGGTCAGTACTTTCGTACAGCAGAGCGACCAATGATTGTGTCTAACGAGGGTGAGGCAAATACCTTTTTTGTACGAATTTGGCTCTTTGAGCATTGGGAATTTTCTTATTTTGAGATTTGATTCCTTAGGGATTTTGTCCTCTTGGAATCTTTTAAGATATCCTGACTATGTCTAAGTCTGCATATAATCTGGATGCAACAGAAGGACAGCCAAGATATCCCTGGATGATTCAACAATATAAAGACCCGAAACCTCAGATGTTGGCTATCTATCAACGCAAGATTTAAGACCATAAAATCATACGCCGTTGGTATGTTACCCACATGGTACATAGTTCGTTATGTTTATATCACTTAGTATCTTTTATCATTCTGAGCGTCAAGCCTATCGACATGTCGCAGTAGATCCTAGTCTTTTCAGCTATGACACCTTACATGTGTTAGTCAAACCCTTTAACACGAACATTTATTTCACTTCCCATATCATGCAATTTCTCTTTTTGGCTTTTTCATTTTTCTAATGTTTTTGTATTTTTCTCATTTTCTCCCCCTAAAACAATACATATATAAACAACAAACTCTTTTTGTATTTTTCTTTTCTGAGTTTTCTTCCCCTAAACTCTATATCTATCTATATGTCCCTCTCCCCCCTAAATTTGTGCATAAATCTTTTGCGCAAATTTACCATTTACTAGAGAAAGGACACGTTATATACCAAGTAAAGAACTAAGAAAGAAGAAAAAAATATTTTTTCTTAACCGTTCTGTCATCAGATTGAAGAATAATCAAATTCAAATCAAAGTACTGAATTTAAACGGTACCTTTTGCTGATCTTATCTTACTTCTGTTATCTCCTCCAAAGGAAACATATCATCTGTAAAAAAAATTGAACTTTTTGCAACAGTGAAATGTTACCTGTTTTGATCTCTGGAACAACCGCTATCAACATTCCAGAGATTGTCAACAGCTCCTCCTTAGTTGTTCCTGAAAAGTAAGGGGATTAGTAAGACATTGGTACCTAGGCCATCGTGGTCCTAGGATTTCCTGAAGCATCAAAATAAGACACTTCCTTTAAACACAAGTCCCCTTTTGTCTCAAGAATTGGAGATGTAGCTGCTTTTTGTTTTGCTCTCCAAATTTTTTTAGGCTTTTCTAATTTCTTAGACGCCTTTGGCAAAATAGTTGGCTTATCAACCTTGTTACTTTTTGAAACTTGTGTAGGTTTCAAAGCTTGTTTTCTTTTTGCTTTAGCAGCATTCCAATCCCCATTAGAAGGTTTAACCTTGGGATTCACATTCTTCATTGCCTTAGGTGAAGATACCTTCATTGGCTTAGAATGGTATTTATCCTTTGGTGTAACCCTCTGATTTTGCACATGATAGGGTACATAGGGACGATGTGTGCAGTTTCAAGCAATGTGACCAGCAATGCCGCAATTGAAGCACATTTGTCTCTTCATGTAGAAAGCATTCTGATCAGCTGGATTTGCTCTTGCAGGCCCTGAAGGACAAACCGGTCCTTTCTGTGCTTGATTTTGTTGCATATTTCCTGCAGATGACGATGAATTTGGATGCCTATACTTGTTGTTTGCAGGGGCCTTCTGTGGTGGAGATTTCCTTTGATTTTTCTTGTTTTCCTTAGACTGCAAGTCTTGTTCAGAAATATCACCAGTCTTCCTGAAACCCTTGTTAGCATAGTCAAATGCATATTTTTCACATTTGCCATTACAGACTGGCTTAACGAAAGCGTTTTGCACATTCTGAGCCTTTTGTGGACGATTGTTGCCCGTTGAGGACAGTGGAGAGCCTGATCGTCTTTGATGTTTAGGCTTCGTATTTCCGCGTCCTTTACCTGCTCGCTTCGGCTCTTGTTGCTTGATCTGAACCCTTTCATCACTAACAGAAGGTTCAGATTGTTCAGCTTGCGCACTTGGAGCCTTGTTCACATCAGTTTTCACTTCATCAGCTTTGGTAGGATCCGAGAGTTCTGGTTTATCAGATGAAACACCATAAACTTCAGCAGAACCACTAGACGAGTTATCAGCACATGAACCATTTGTGTTCAAGAATGGTTCACTGGCAGCTTTGTTTTTGAAAGAAGTCTCCTGATCGGTTTGAGAATGTGTTTCAGTGGTCCCACAGGATACATCATCAGGGATATTTGCAGAAACAGTTTCAGAAGAATGATCAGAACAGTTTTGATCAAAACTTTCACTTTCATTTGTTTGTTCAGCTTCAGTTGCTGTTGAACAAGAAACATCACAATTATTATTAACTGAAAAAGAACTAAATAACGACTTAAAAAAGTTTTGTCCGAAAACAAGTTCAGTATCAGATTCATTTAATGAATTTTCAGAAAAAATTAGATTTTGAATCTGGTTCATTCCCAAGAATATCTCCAAACTTTACTTCAATTACTTCATCTACACATGAAGACGAAGCATTAGGATCAATTGTACCCTTAGCAACAAAATTTATTGGAGGAATCGCCCGTTTTTCAACAGGTCTGCTGTTAATTGATGACTTATTAGTTTTTGGACCGTAAGTCATCTTATCATCATTAATCAACTCCTCCGTAGAGTAAGGCATGTAGGTGTAGTTATGATTGTAAGGAGGAGGAACCTTCTTATAACCCAAACCGCACCCTTTCTTTTCTTTGTATTCCAATTGAACATCACAGATATCCTTGACCAATTTGCTAGAAGTATCATATTTTTTAATATTGATTTCATTGATCTGATATTTTAACTTGATCTCTTCTAGCTCTTTGATCAAATTATTCATGATTTCTATGTCATACTTACGGTTACAATTTTTAACGTTGAGTTCCTCTTTTAATTTGGTGATATCTTTCTTTTGGGCTTCAATTTTTTCTTTATGCGGCTTTTCATTTTTTACCTAAGTAAAATTTTTATTTTTTATGTCTTTGTAATCTTGGATCAACTCTGTGTTATATAACCGATATGCCTCATTTCTTTCTCTACACTCAGGGGTGCAAAAGACAGAAAGTATCTCTTCACGAGTGGGTGAGCAAACTGCATCAGATGCGTTGCCTTGAGTAGACTGCTTGTCTGCATTGTCATATGATTTGATGAGCGAGATCAGCTTATCTGACTTCATTTTGTAACAGTAGCAGTCGGTTTTCAATATTATCTGATTAAAATTTCTAAACTAACTACAGTTCGCCTGATCTGGAATCCCTTTTATAGCATCCAGAAGCTTTCTGTTGCTCGTGCGAGTAGACACCACCATCTCTGCCTTCTCCATTTTAGAGAGCAGTTCAGCAAACCGGCCTGTAAGTGCTTCTATAGATTCACCATATGAGTTTCTGAATCCTTGGAGTTCCTGCTCAAGCACCTCTCTCTTAGAAGACATTTTTAAGATGTGATCCCCCAAAAATGTGATCCCTTGAAAGTATGATCCCCGAAAATGTGCGCTTTTAACTATTTCCACAACACAAGCCCAAAGCAAGAACCTGTGTACTCGCTAACTCAAACCCTTTGCAGGCGAATGAACCCGCTTTCTGAACCGCACCTCAAAAATATGTCAAAACCGTTATCACAAACAAATTTTTTTAATAAACCTTTTGTTTTTATTAATTTTTAATATAAAAATTAGTTTTTATTAAAAACTATTATAATATATATTAATGATTAAGTAATGATGACTTAATGATTATTATTATTAATATTATTATTATTATAACTATTGTAAGTCCCGTCTTCTTCGTCCAAAAAGTTACCAGCCGTCCAAAACCCTATGGTCTGGATGTGGTTCGACGTGAATGTTACTGCCGGGAAGATGGAGGTGATTAGAGGCGGTGGTGTGATGGTGATTATGGTGAACGACGACAAACAACAGCAAACAACGGTGAACAGAATTGGTGAACGATGGTCGTTATGGAGGTAGAATGACGGTGATTATGGAGATGACAACGGTGATGATGGTGGTGTTACTTTGAATGGTGGTTGACGGAAGTAGTGGTCGTTCAGAGGTGGTGATGATGGACGTAGATGTAAGATTGTTGGAATATGATGATCGATGAAAATAGCCTGCGATGATTGGATACGACTCGAGACCAGTGATAATGACAAGGTTGTGACTCGAAAGATAGAAGATGGAGGTGGTTGCGACTCAAGAATCGAAACCAGATGACTCGAGACCTCTCTTGTTGTGACTCGGAAGTGGTTTCGATGATGATTGATGACGAAAAATGGTGACCGGTGAAGGTGTCTGTGATTGATAATGATGATCGAGGTAACAGTGGAGGTGCGAATGAAGATGATGAATGTGACTGGAACTCTAAATCACTTGCAACTGAAACTCAAGATGGTTGAGCCAGAAAGATGATGGTTGAGTGACGTTTGAAGAGTCGAAACCATTGAATCGAGACCTCCTTGAGTCGAGAACTCGAAACCGTGAAGTCGAGACCATGGAAATGATAAGTTCAGTTTGGTAATATGAGTTGAGACGGAGGAAGAAGATGATGACCGAGACTGTGGATGAAGCTGATAACTCAAGACCGTGACTCGAGACCAATGAAGATGATGAGTCGAGACCAGTAACTTGTAGACCCGAAACCGTGGAGGTTGAAACCATGTTTATGACTCGAGAACTAAGATTGCGACTGAAATGAAGAACGATGATGATGAAGATGTTGGAAATTGGGTGTGTGAATGAAGTCTTAAATTTGGGTGTGTGAATGAAGTCTCCATTGGGAGTGTGAATGAAGTCTCCATTGGGAGTGTGAATGAAGTCTCAATTGGGTGTATGAAACTCCTTGGAGTGGGAACAAAGGATTTCTAGCACTATAAAATGAAGGCTAGGTTGATCAGTTGAGACACACCAAAAACACACCAAAAACCAACTTCTCCTTTCTACTCTCTCGGTCTCTGCAACATTCCAGTTTCCTTTCAGGCAAGTGCTCAAGTCCGGCAGTGCGCGGTGCTGCTTCGAACCGGCGTACCTTGGGAACAGACGACGAATCTGTTTAAGGGAATTGTGTCAAACACAAGCCCGGTTCACTCGTTAACTGTTTCTTTTCTGTCTCTAATTATTTTGCAGTTCTTTTAGTGCCAGGTAGACATGTAGTAACTGGAAGGGTTACGTACCGGTAGTTGAGAACTCCTGTCTAGGCTGGCATTCGTACAAATCCAATTAAAGGACCCGTTGCCTACCTGGGGACTATCAATGAGACTACTGATACCTATTAGGACAAAGCATGTCTATCTATTTATTGTTCAAGTTTTACAAAAGCTATGTTAATTATGCCTTACAAACGTGAATGTTTAAATTCTGGCTAAAGCTGATTTAACTCATTCATTTTCTTGTATATTTAACAAGTGCATAACAGGTTTCTAACATTCTTAAACAGATCCGTTTTACTAATTGTTTATGCATTGGTTTCCTTTCAGAATGACGTCCCAGCCCATGTCCACCTCTGTTTTTGCAGTCGAGACTGCTGTGATGACTTCTGATGTTGCTGTCACAACCGGTCTGGTTGCACCACTGCCCAATGCAGTCTCACATGCTGAGAAACCTGAGAAATTCAGCGGTCTGAATTTCAAACAGTGGCAGCAAAAGATGTTCTTTTATCTGACCACTCTGAACCTAGCACGGTTCTTGACTGAAACCATTCCCCATGTGGATGAAGGGGATATGAATGCTCAATCAGTGAGCGCAGTTCATGCTTGGAATCATTCGGATTTCTTGTGCTGCAACTATATCTTGAATGGTATGGTTGATATGCTTTACAATGTGTATTGTAAAGCCAAGACTGCCAAAGAGTTGTGGGAGTCTCTGGACCGCAAATATAAAACAGAAGATGCGGGCACTAAGAAATTCGTGGTGGCTAAGTTCTTGGACTTCAAAATGATAGGCAATAAAACTGTCATTAGCCAAGTTCAAGAACTTCAAGTTATTCTTCATGATATTCATGCGGAAGGAATGGTGCTCAGCGAGACATTCCAAGTTGCGGCTATGATTGAAAAGCTACCACCAAGCTGGGTTGATTTCAAGAACTATCTCAAGCAGAAGTGGAAGGAAATGACCATTGAAGATCTTGTGGTTCGCCTTCGCATTGAAGAAGATAATAAAGTTGCTTTGAAAAGGATTGATAATCCTGAAACGGCAAAGGCCAATATTGTTGAGCATGGCCAATCTTCGAAGGGAAACAAGAATGGTGGAAAAGGTGGAAAGAAAGCTCATGGGAAACGCTCCAACCTTGGTCCTAAGGGGGGAGTTGGGAAAAAGAAGTTCCAAGGAACTTGCTATAATTGTCAGAAACAAGACCATAAGGCCAACGAATGTAAGCTTCCAAAGAAGGAAAATGCTCGACAAGTTAACATGGTTCATGAGGTTGATAACCTCATTGCTATGATCACGGACCTCTCGATTTTGGTCACGGAAGTTAACTTGGTTGGGCAAAACCACAACGATTGGTGGATTGATACGGGGGCTACCCGTCATGTGTGTTTTGACAAGAACCTGTTTAGCACCTTAAGGAGGTGACTAATGGTGAAAAGGTTTTTATGGGAAATTCTGCCACGGCCAAAATCAAAGGCTAGGGGAATGCGGTTTTGAAAATGACTTCTGGAAAGGAACTCACTTTGGCAAATGTGTTGCATGTTCCAGAAATTCATAAGAACCTTGTGTCGGGGTGGCAATTGAACAAGTTTGGGTTCAAAATGGTGATTGAGTCGGATAAGGTCGTGTTGACCAAAAATGGTATGTATGTTGGTAAGGGCTATGCCCTAAATGGAATGTTCAAACTCAATGTAATGGTTGTGCATGCAATGAAAGAAACCGCTACTAGTTCTACTTACTTGATTGAGTCTTCTAATCTTTGGCATGGTAGACTAGGTCATGTTAATTATAATTCCATTCGTCGTTTAATTAAACTTGATTGCATACCAACATTCGATATCGACTCAACTAATAAACGTGAAACTTGCGTAGAAGCAAAACACACAAAATCGTCTTTCAAAAGGGTTGAACGAATCACCGAACCCCTCGAGATGATCCACACCGATGTGTGTGATCTAAAAGCAATTCCTACTCGTGGTGGAAACAAGTACTTCATCACGTTCATTGATGATAGTACAAGGTATTGCTATGTGTACTTACTTAAGAGTAAGGACGAGGCTATTGACAAGTTTATCTTGTTCAAAGCCGAAGTTGAGAATCATCTAAATCGGAAAATCAAAATCGTAAGGAGTGACCGAGGAGGTGAATATGTTTCACCTTTTATTGATGTATGTGCAAAGAGTGGAATCATCCACGAACTCACGGCTCCTTACTCCCCTTAATCAAATGGCATAGCGGAACGGAAAAATCGCACTTTGAAAGAAATGATGAATGCCATGATGATAAGTTCTGGTGGAAACCAAAACATGTGGGGGGAAGCAATCTTATCGGCAAATTATGTGTTGAACATGATACCCAATAAGAAAAAGGATGTAACGCCTTACGAATTATGGACGGGAAAGAAACCACCATACAAATCCTTGAAAGTGTGGGGGTGTTTAGCTAAGGTGGTGGTCACACCACCTAAGCGCCTACTAATAGGACCCGAAACGGTGGATTGTGTATTTATAGGATACACCCGTCCTTATGGTCCTTATCGTTTTCTTGTGCATGATTCTAAGAACCCTGGAATATGCAAAGGCACCATAATAGAATCTAAGGATGCATCATGGTTTGAACATATGTTCCCATGCTTAGATAAAAGTGAACCGAGTTCTTCTAGACCGGTTGAGGAAATTGTTCACGAAGGTGAATTTGAAAACGATGAACCTCAAGAACAATCTAATAATGAGGAAGTTGAAATCAGGAAAAGTAAACGGCAAAGGACTGAAAAATCCTTTGGCCCTGAGTTTCTTACCTATATGGTAGAAGATGAACCTCAAACGTACCAACAAGCGGTGCATTCCTCAGAAGGCCCTCAGTGGAAGGAGGCAATCAAAAGTGAGATAGACTCTATCTTACAAAACCATACTTGGGAACTAGTGGATCTTCCTCAAGGATGTAAACCACTAGGATATCGATGGATCTTCAAGAAGAAGATGAAACCAGATGGAACCATCGATAAGTACAAAGCAAGGTTGGTGATCAAAGGATATAAACAACGGGAAGGTTTAGACTACTTTGATACATATTCGCCAGTTACGTGAATAACATCCATCAGGTTGGTGCTTGCCATTGCCGCCATTAGAAATTTGGAAGTTAACCAAATGGATGTGAAAACAGCTTTCTTGAATGGAATTCTAGAGGAAGAAATCTACATGGAGCAACCCGAAGGCTTCAGAGCTACTGGGCAAGAAAAGAAAGTGTGTAAACTTGTAAAATCCTTGTATGGATTGAAACAAGCTCCAAAACAATGGCATCAAAAGTTTGATCATGTCATACTTGATGCTGGGTTCAAAATCAATGAATGTGACAAGTGTGTGTATGTGAAGGACACAACTGATGGATATGTCATTTTATGTCTATATGTAGATAATATGCTCATTGCTGGAAGTGATGACAAAATCATAAAATCTACAAAGAACATGCTAAAGGCAAGATTTGACATGAAAGACATGGGTCTTGCGGATGTGATTTTGGGGGTCAAAATCACGCGAACCGAAAGTGGACTTGTTTTAAGTCAATCCCACTATGTGGACAAAATTCTTGATAAGTTCAATGTAAACGACTCTAATGAAGCTAGAACTCCGCTTGACACAAGTCAACATCTAGCCAAGAATAGAGGTGAACCCGTAAACCAGTTGGAATACTCAAGAATTATTAGTAGTTTGATGTATCTTATGAGTTGTACTAGACCAGACATAGCATATGCTGTGAGCAAACTAAGTAGATACACGAGCAACCCAAGTTCAATGCATTGGAACTGTATCACTCGGTTGCTTCGCTACTTAAGATACACTCGGGAATACGGGTTGCATTATAACAGATATCCAGCAGTTATAGAAGGACACTGCGAAGCAAATTGGATATCTGACACGAATGATTCCAGAGCAATAAGTGGGTATGTATTCACACTTGGAGGTGCTGCTATATCGTGGAAATCGTCAAAACAAACGGTTATCGCTAGATCCACGATGGAATCAGAGTTCATCGCTTTAGATAAAGCAGGTGAAGAGGCAGAATGGCTACGTCAATTTGTTGAGGATATACCAAGATGGCCTAAGCCAGCATCGGCAATTTGTATACATTGTGATAGCTAATCGGAACTTGGCAGAGCTCGTAGCACAATGTATAACGGTAGGAACAGACATATCAGACGTAGACATAACACGATACGACAACTAATCTCTACAGGAATTATCACTGTTGACTACGTGAGGTCAAAGGATAATATTGCGGATCCGCTAACAAAAGGCCTAAGTAGAGAGTTAGTACAGAAGTCGTCCATGGGAATGGGACTGAAGCCCTTGGAAATATAAGTTCATATGATGGAAACCTAACTCAGTAGACTGGAGATCCCAAGGGCTGAGTTCAATAGGAAAACCTAATTGTATGAATTAGTAAGGTCACTGTGGGGGATAACCCTACGTATATATATAAGGGAGTTTATTGCAAACTTCCTAGTCCATTCCTAAAAGTGACAAGTGTAAGGCTAAGCCTATGGCTTTTAATGATTCGACTAAGGTAACTATACAGAGTGAATCACCTATGTGAGAGAGAAGTGGGGTCGCTTCGAAGGGTGTTGTTGGGGGCACAATACCTAATGGCTCTCGCAGAACCAGGCTTATGTTCATGACCATAACGAACATAACTATGAGGATTTGAATTTGTCAGGGAGAGTCTTGTATGAAGTGCATTGTCGTCTACACAAACGGCAGACGAGTTCAAAGACATCGAGTTCTACTCAGAGCTAGTGGGCTAAGTGAATTTCATAAGCGAAGGTTCAAAGGGTAACACCTACCTATCGTATGCAAAACTCAACTGCTAAAATCTAATTGGAATAATGTTGTCCGAGATTGACCTCCATTCATGTGGGGGATTGTTGGAAATTGGGTGTGTGAATGAAGTCTCAATTGGGTGTGTGAATGAAGTCTCAATTGGGTGTATGAAACTCCTTAGAGTGGGAACAAAGGATTTCTAGCACTATAAAATGAAGGCTAGGTTGATCAGTTGAGACACACCAAAAACACACCAAAAACCAACTTCTCCTTTTGTACTCTCTCGGTCTCTGCAACATTCCGGTTTCCTTTCAGGCAAGTGCTCAAGTCCGGCAGTGCGCGGTGCTGCTTCGAACCGGCGTACCCTGGGAACAGACGACGAATCTGTTTAAGGGAATTGTGTTAAACACAAGCCCGGTTCACTCGTTAACTGTTTCTTTTCTGTCTCTAATTATTTTGTAGTTCTTTTAGTGCCAGGTAGACATGTAGTAATCGGAAGGGTTACGTACCAGTAGTTGAGAACTCCTGTCTAGGCTGGCATTCGTACAAATCCAATTAAAGGACCCGTTGCCTACCTGGGGACTATCAATGAGAGTACTGATACCTATTAGGCCAAAGCATGTCTATCTATTTATTGTTCAAGTTTTACAAAAGCTATGTTAATTATGCCTTACAAACGTGAATGTTTAATTTCTGGCTAAAGCTGATTTAACTCATTCATTTTCTTGTATATTTAACAAGTGCATAACAGGTTTCTAACAGAAGAGTCGAGACCGTGACCTGTAGAGATGAGCAGTGAGTCAAGACCAGATGATGTATGGTGAATTGTGAAGATGAAGGTCCTGTAGTCGCAGCAGAGATGGGAAGATGATGAACCTTTTTGAAGATGAAGGACCGTGACTTGAAATCTTTCTGAATTTTTTTATTTCGAAAATGATTTTTAGGAAACAGTTATTCCGAAAAGTTTGAATTTTTAAATCAAAGTTATTAAAAAAAATTCAAATCTTATAAAAATAGAATATATCTCCAAATCAATTTAATAGAAACTTTAATCCTTTAACACCTTCCAAAAGGATCAAAACACCAAAAAATGACAATTTCACACAAAATTGATGAACATAAAGAAGAACACGAAGAACGCGAAGAATGTTCTTAATGATTTTTACCAAAAATTTCAAAATCTTGAATCTTTGATATCACACCGAGCCTAGAAACAGGTTCTTTGGCTCTGATACCAATTGTAAGTCCCGAAAACCGGATCTTTCAATGATATCAAACAATCACCAAGTTTGTGCGGAATCCAAACTTGGTGAGATTCAAGAAAAACCAAAAAAATATGAAATATGAAGAACACAATACCGAATCACTTTCAATACTTGCACACGTTCTATTACTTGAACAAGCAAAACGTCTGGTACAAGTATCCTACACCACAATCGCCTCCCACTCTCTAATTCTCTAGAATTGTGTAACTAGGAGGTTCAAAACCCTAAAACAAGTCAAAAACTTGTTTTTATACTAACTCAAGCCCACTTCCCTACATGGGCTCCCCTTGGGCCTGCTTGGCCCACATGGCCTAAAGCTTGGCCCAAGTGACCTATAAAGGTCCAAAACCTAATATAAACTAACCCGGCAAGACCCAATTCGTAATCATAGCCCGTTGTGTTAATTTGATGCGTCAGTCTAACACTTTAGGGCCTAACAAGAGTTATCTTGAGAACGCTAAATATTGCGAGAACCGTGAGAACGAATGAAAAAACCAATCAAAACCAATGTTTTTAATATAAACGTCATTGTAATTAAGATATAACATAAAAAAAAAAGAATTTACAACATCAAATAATTCATTTCTCCTTTCAAAATCACTTTTTTTAGATTTTTTTATATATGTGTAAATATAACAGATTTACACATGTGTAAATAGCAAACTTACACATGCGTAAATTTTCTTTATTTACGAATTCACGCAAATTTAAGCCTGTAAATTAAACTTCTAACATTGTATTCGAATAATAATGATAAGTGTAGAAGCAAAATTTGAATTTGAATTGTTTTTTACTAAGTTCTCGCGGTTTTTTCATTTGTTCTCACGGTTCTCACAATATTTAGCGTTCTCATTTAAACCTTCCCCCATATATATATATATATATATATATATATGAGAAGGATCCGTTAGGAACCACCCTTTATTGCAAGAACCGCGAGAACCAGTGTGAACACAACTAAAAATACCTAAAAAAATCGAAAAAACACACAATTTTTTTAGTATTTTTTTTTATAAAAATCGCTACTTTTCGTTAATAATTTTTTTTGGATACTAAAAGTAGCGATTTTATTAAAAAATATTAATTTTTTTGTGTTTTTTAGATTTTTTAAGATTTTTTAAAGGTTTTTGGGGTTTCGCTTTATGGTTTAGTTTTTAGCATTTAGCTTGGGTGAGGGGAGGGGGATTAGGTTTTTGGGGGGTGGGATACAAATACCCTAATCCTACATTACGTATGTTATATCCACAGTCGTACAGGTGTCCCTAATTCATTTTCCTTTCCTAAGGTGTCGCAACCCCCGACCCCTTGCCACGAGGGCGGGTGGCCGCGAGCTACACAGAGCCGGTGGTATCGGTGTTTATTAAATTGGCAGCGGAATTTAATATCAGGACCGTAGTTAGGAAATAGTTTATCAGAGTTAAAACACCACATTTTTATAAATAATAAATACATGGGACAAAACCCAAGTTTCCATTATAATATGTTTATAGGGATAAACCCTAATTTATTGAAATAAAACTTCTTTCTTATTTAGATAACTTTTATAGACACTTTTCCAAGCCTTCAGTGCACTCCCGCTGGCTTCTATTAGCTTCACATTAAGTTACCTGAAATGCGTTTTAAAAATATTTTATCAGCAAGAAATACTGGCGAGTGCATCTCAGTTTAATCAAAACAAGCTTTTATATCTTTACAGTATTGAGAGCGATTACAATGTTTATGTTAGGGATGGATTTTCATAGCTTATGGATCACGGATCCTCAAGTGCAGCCAAGATCATGGATCCTCACTTCAGTTTGAATTAAGGATCTTCAGAAGACGTTGCAGGAACAAGGATCCGGGATCCTCATTATTATCCTTATACTAACAATTGTTTCCATTATATTTGAGCTTGTTTTGCTGGAGTATTCGAGTGGGACTTGGTCTTGCCGAGATTCCAGGGGAATATGCCTTCTAATTCTACACGTGCATGGCCTTCGTGACCGTTGTGGAGATCATGGGAAGCTAGCACCTTTTTCGGATAGTTAGTTTGTTAGCTTATTTCTATTTTTATAAGGGGATAACAAGCTTGATTAGATAGAACAGTTAGCAACACACACTACTCTCGAGAACTCTCTGCAACTTATTGGCGATTACAGACTTTTTGCACACTAGTGATCCTTGTACCAAGCTTGTTGTCATCCCGAATTATATGCATTGTTTGTTTAATATACTTGGTGATCGGTAGTTTCCATCACCCGAGGTTTTTTGTGTCGAAGATCATACATTGATCAAATGATTTTTTCTCGTATAAATCCTTGTGTCCAACGTTCATTTCATTCATACATTGTTCATATATTTGTCCATTTATTCAAGCATCACACCTCACAAAATCGGATTTGGTTGCATTATCCTTGTGTGATTTTTGACCAAAACAGTTTGGCGCCCACCGTTGGGCAATTGGTGCTTTAGTTCTGAGAAATTTTGTTCATTTCACTTATTTCAGTTCATTACCTTCAACTACATGGCTTCTCAAGTGAAGAACACTTCAAGCTCCATGCCGGCGATCACCTCTTCACAGGGCATTCCACCTTTGCCACCTGTTTCTTCTGGATTCCAGAAGAATGCTGAGAATGCTGCGAAGAAACAAACCCCCGTTTTCTCAAAACCAACTTTTGCTGTTTCTTCTAGTCCTACTAACAATGATCTTTATTCTTTGATTTTGCAGATGAGGGACTACATGTAACAGCAGGACAAAACTAATGACAGGATCCTTCGAGAGATTGACGACATCAAGAAATTGAAGAGATCAGCGGAGGATCACTCTCCTTTGATGCCGAGATCACTGAATTTCGACACTCCAGTCATAACTGCCCAGCACTCTACAGCATCAGATGTCCAGTACCAGAGTGGATCATTGGGAATGCGTTATGGATCATCGGTAATGACTCAGGCTCAAGGATCCTACCTCCAGCCTTCAGGATCCTCCTTTCAGTCTCAAGGATCCTCCTTCCAGCATCAAGGATCCTTCACTAGTTCAGGAGGATACATGGGGACGCAGACAGTTCAGGGTTCCTACTCTCAGCATTAAGGATCCTCGTTTCAGGTTCAAGGATCCCCGTCTCAGGGTCAAGGATCCTCATCTCAGGCTCATGGATCCATGGATTATCCTCCAAGACCCCCAACTTCAGTGTATCAAGGATCCAACATCTTTCAGGATCAGGGATCCTTAAGAAGTACAGAACCCAGAAGTTCAGAGATTCACTTGGGAGACTTCATACCTATGCAAACTATTGCTTCATCTGGTCCCTCAATTATACCAGAATCTCACCAATATGGATTCACATCAGGAATTCCAAACCAGAATCCTTCAGGAGGTAACACTTTGAATAATTCTTATAATGCTATCCATGGCTTTGTGCAGGATACAGTATCAACCAAGCTATGGCTAGAGAGTTGCAAAAGCTCAAGGATATGATATCCAGCATTCCAGGAGTGGTTAAGCCCATTCCTGAAATTCCAGATGGAAGCCACAAGATATCTCGCTTTGCACCACCCATTTGTGATGCAGAGATACCAAAGAGGTTTCAAACACCTAACATGAAGCTGTATGATGGCTCAACTGATCCAGAGGAGCATGTAGCTCAATATCGAGAAAGGATGGAGATCAATCCCATTCCTGAGAGGTTAAAAGAAGCATGTATATGCAAGGGTTTCGGATCCACACTGACAGGATCAGCTCTTAAATGGTTACTAAGTCTTCCCCCTTACTCTATTACTTCGTTTGCTAATCTAGTTAATTTGTTTAATAGGCAATTCTCATGCAGTAGGAGATTTGAACGTTTAACTAGTGATCTATATAGGGTAACACAAGGTCAAAATGAATCACTTAGAGATTATATCACTAAATTCAGTAGAGAATCCTTAGAGATTCCTAATTTGGATATTGCTACGGCTGTAGAAGCTTTCAAAATGGGTTTACTTAAGGATTCACAATTCTATGATGATCTTGTCATGACCCCTTGTAGGAATCTTGATGAAATAAGAACCAGGGCCCTTAGATTCATCCGTCTAGAGGATGATAAAAGGATCCAAGAAAGGCTGGCAGGATCCTCAAAGCAGGAAAAGCAAGGACCCTACTTCAGGAACAACAAGTCCAAATCATACAACAAGTTTGATAATCAGAACGTGCATGCAGTGGAACAAGAAGAGGATGACGAGGATTATCCTCCCATTTCTAAATATTGCTTTTCTGTTGATAATAATGAACTAATCCTAGCAATGCAAAATCTAGGTGAAAGAGTAAGATGGCCCAGAAAGAATGATAAGCCAGCTGCAACAAAAGACAAATCCAAATGGTGTGCATATCATGAAGATTTCAGCCATCTCACTGACGAATGCATATCACTCAGGAAAGAGATTGGTTATTTGTTAAGCAAAGGGCATTTGAAGGAGCTACTTGGGAGAAAAAAGTCAAGGATCCAGGTGTTTTGGTCAAAAATTCTGATGAAGATATTGCAACCAAACTCTTTGTTTCGGGGAATGATGCTTAAAATGTATAACAACGATGAGGATCACTTCAATGTAAATTGCACAAACAACACAAGGATTTATACGGGGAAAAAGCCCTTGATCAAGAGTTGATCTCCGGCACAAAAAACCCCGGGTGATGGAAACTACCGATCACCAAGCTTGAATAAATGAATAAATGTTTACAACTTCGGATAGTAACGAGCTAGGTACAAGGATCACTAGAATGTAACGTGTAAAAGGTGTATGAAATCGCTAAGTGTTTGAACGAGAGCTGGTATGAACGTTTGTATGAGTGTGTGTGTAACTCAGAAATGACTAAGTGTTTTTCTACTAGCTCGTTACCCCTTTTTAAAATAGAAAATAACTACCTAAACTAACTATCCGACTTTTGTGCCAAGCTTCTACGTTCTCCACAACGTCCATTTTTAGCCAAGCACGTGCGGGATAGTTTGGGAATATTCTCCAGGAATGTTGCCAAGACTAAGTCCGACTTGTTACTCCTGCAAAACAATACGAAACACAAGCGAACAATTGTTAGTATAAGGATCCTTAAGGTGATCCATGATCCTGATCCTGAAGCTCTTCTGAGGATCACTATCTGTCACAGAAGTAAGGATCACTAAAGAGGATAATAATTGAGGATCACGGGCCATTTAGAAATCCACCCCTAACAATTGCCCCCAAAATATAAGGAGTTAAATTGTAAATATGTGAGTTATATTTTCTTGATCTTATCCGTAACTAACTAACGGATATATAGCTGTTAAAATAGAACTAGCCGTTGCGATCATGACATCATAGAAGTGACTACCATGCAGAATCATAATTATAAATAGAGATATAGATAGGATCATTATGCATTTAAATTTGAAAGAAAATCCCTTTAAATTCTCAGTCGACGATCAACCAGGTATTTCTTTCTTCTCTTTCTCCCTTTCTTACTCTGTTTTTCTTTCTTTATCACCACCGCTTTTAGAATGTTGCTCCGAAGCTCACCGGGCAAGGATCAAAAAAAAGATAGCCCTTTGAAGAGTCAAAAGATCATCAAAGACTCAGTGAACGAAAGGTGTTGCTTTAACGATGCACAAGTAGATAACATCCGTCACCGTTTTCCGGCGAATGCCTTTTTCAAGCCCTTCGATCCTACTGCCCTGAGCGACTATGTTTCAGAAACATGGGTTGCCTTTCCAGTTACTCCATTTGCCATAGGATACACCTATCCTTTCCCAGAATTTACACAATCCTTCTTTTCTCTTACTGGCATCTCTTACATCCAAGCCATGCCGATGATTTGGAGGGTTTTGTATACCCTGGAGAGGATCATCGAGCAGGAGGGCATTGATTTAGGCATGTCAGAGCTGACACAATTGTATGATGTTACCACCTTTGGATCTCACCGCTATTTGTTCAAACGAAAACCCGATGCAGAACATCCCCTTCTTAAAGTCACCAAGAATGACAAAGATTGGAAACGTCGCTTCTTCTTTGTAAGAAGGGATACCATTCCAGATGGAAAGCATTTACCAAGGGAGTGGTCCACCAATGGTAGGACAGAGGATCCTGAGAAGGATCACCAGGTAGTCTTGTTTTTGTAATAGGATTACTGACCCTTTTTGTCTTGTGTCATGCAGCTATTTCTGTCTCACACATCATCACATCACCTGAAAACCAAGGATTACTGACCCTTTTTGTCTTGTGTCATGCAGCTATTTCTGTCTCACACATCATTTTGGAAGCTCGACCCTGACACAAGGACATTCAAGATAGACACCCAAGACTCACAAGAAGTATCCTCAGGTTCCATTACCATGTCAAGTAAGTATCCTGCCTTTTACATAGTTTGAATATTAAAATAAATAAATAAATTGAAATAGGATAAGGATACTCATCTTGCTTTGAATGTGTAGGCGCTGGAAAATCTGCCAAGCCTGTATCCCAGTTCAACATGGCTGACCTTGATGTCGTACGATCCAGGAAGAAAAGATCCACTACCAGTCCTAGCATCTCCATTCCAAAGGCACCCACTAAAGGAAAGGGTGTCAAGAAGAGGAAAACTTCTGATGCTGAGGATCTTCAAGGCCTACCACTAATCCGCCACCAGTTCCTTGAATACTTCAATGATGTAAGGATCCTTAATTCTGCCTAAGTATCCTACTCGTATGAGGATCACTTGATCTTGAACAGCTTTATCCTTTTCTTTGCAGAAATTTGCTGAGATAGAGGATTACGTGGGGAATGTTGAGGAGCAGGACAAGAAAATTGCTGACCTCCAACAGGTTGCCGTGCTCAAGGACCTTGCACTTGCTGATCTCCGGAAGGAACTCCAAGATGAGAAGACCAAGACGGCTAAGCTTCTGATTGACCTTGACTATGAGAAGCATGATCTCATAGAAAATGCTAAGGTCTCTGCCGCCATCACGATGTATCAGACAAAATTAAAGATGGCCCAGGAAGCTCAAGATCCTAGTTTTGACAAAAGCAGCTGGGATGTTGAGGGCTGGAAGGCAAGGTTGGCTGATCTTGAGGATGATGAGGAGGAGACTACTGAGGTCTTGGCGATTGAGGCAAGTGGCAGTGGAAAGGATCTGATAAAGGATACCGCAGCTGGAGGGGAAGAGGATGCAGCGAAGGCATAGGCTGCATGGATGGGCGATGAAGGACATTTCTAGACGTAGCCGGAGCCCATTTTTTAAGTTTAACAGTTTGTTTTGGTTATGGTGTTTTTTGCTGGACAATGATGGGTTGTACTTGAACAATAGGTTTTAGGATTAAGGATCATGTATGATCCTTTGGACAATAGGCAGGATTGCAATTGGTGGAGGGATCCTCTGTTTGGGGGATGAAGCCATTGTGATCCTGCCGCCTTTATATTCCTGCACTACTTTTGAACTTATTATCATGGACACCCTTTACCTACCCCAGCGGACGGGCCACGTTTTGCTGGTAGATGCTCGGGGTAGGTAACTTTGACAACCTCTTAAGGGTTACTACTTTGTTAATAAAATCTTAACTTTTGTCGCTTATCTTGTGTTGTTATCCTTGTTAATATCTTACTTTCCAACTGTTGTAATGTTCATTCTGTTTATACTCATCAAACCTTGAAAAATTAAAAAAGATATCCAAAAAGTTCAGGATATGATCAAGGATCACATATCCCATAATCAATAAGTTCTAAAAAGTGATATAGTTTAGGAATCACAAGTTCAGTTGTCAAGTATAAGGGTTATTCAAATAAATAATGAATAGAATTAGAAATAGTTAAGGATCATACCTGAGGGTCCAAGTCAGGATCCTAACCATAATAAGGATAACTATAGGATAAACCTTAGAGTAAGGATCAAGGATCCCTAGTTGCCTATCTTCAAAAACCTGAAATAGAGCATAACTTGGGACTAAGCCAATCATAAGAAAAGAGTTAGCAACTGGGGACAAGCCCATGGATAACTGGGGACAAGCCCAAGGATAACTGGGGACAAGCCCAAGGATAACTGGGGACAAGCCCAAGGATCGTAAACTGGAGTATGGCCCTAACTGGCGACTATCCAAACTTAGTGACATGAAAATGCCAAAACCTTAGCTAACGTGAAAACGTTAGAAACCTTAGCTAACGTGAAAACGTTAGAAACCTTAGGAACGGATGTATGGTACGTCTACCATTATACGTAGGATCCTAAGCATAGCCAGAACAATGGAATTATCAGCCCCTAAAACGAGAACTGGTCCCAATGCCTTGAACTATACCAGGATCATCGTGCGCTACAGGCGGAACTGGGGTCAAGCCCAAATAACTGGGGTTAAACCCAAGGAACGGATTGCTTCAGCAGATAACCAATGTTATACTAAGGATACCTGAACTTTCAAAACTTAAACTCACGTGAGAGATGGATAAAGGATACATGATCCTTATCCTTATATGAGAAAATATAGGAATGAAATAGTTCAAGTTTAGGATATTACCTAAGTAAGGATCACCGATAGTCTGAGGATCCTTCGAGGATATCCCTATCGTGAGGATCATCTGTGCCATGAGGATCCTGCTCACATGAAATATTTCTTCAAGTGGACAGCATTCCAAGCTCTTGGTAGCAAATCACCTTCCATGGTTAGCAATCTATATGCCCCCTTTCCTGCTTCAGCTTCAATCAAATAAGGGCCTTCCCATTTTGGAGCCAATTTTCCATCAGCAGGATTGGTGGTATTCTGAAATGCTTTCCTTAATACCATATCTCCAACTTGAAACCTCCTAGCCATTCTTTGTTGATAACTGGCCATCCTTATCCTAGCCATATCCCTGATTTCTTCAATAGTATCCAGGTCTTGAGCCAAGTTTTCATTATTTTCCTCAGGATCACGAGTACTTGTTCTAGCAGTTGGAACCACCATTTCTGTTGGGATCACTGATTCTGCCCCAAACACCAAAGAGAATGGTGTTTGACCAGTTGCATTCTTAGGGGTTGTCCTATCAGCCCAAAGCACATAGGGTAGTTCTTCTGCCCATTTCCCTTTCTTGGATCCAAGCTTCTTCTTCAAATTGTTGATGATGATCTTGTTGGATGATTCTGCCTGACCATTAGCTTGTGGGTGGACTGGTGTTGATGTTATCATCTTAATCCCCCAGCTGTCACAAAAGTTAGTGGTTCTGCCCCCAATAAATTGGGAACCATTATCACATATAATCTCAGAAGGAATTCCAAATCTAGTTATAATATTTCTTTTAATGAAGGATATAACTTCCTTTTCTCTGACTTGGGCAAAAGCTTCAGCCTCTATCCACTTAGAGAAGTAATCCGTCATAGCTAGCATGAATACTTTTCCCCCAGGTGCCTTAGGGAGCTTACCAACTATATCCATACCCCATCTCATAAATGGCCAAGAGGAGGATATAAGATGCAATAATTCAGCTGGTTGATGAAGGATATTGCTGTGCCTCTGACAAGGATCACATCTTTTAGCATACTCCACAGCATCTCTCTTCATGGTTGGCCAGTAGTATCCTGTCCTCAGGATCCTTGAGAATAATGCCCTGCCCTCAGTGTGGTTTCCACAATCTCCTTCATGGAAGTCTTTTAAAACTTCTTGGATTTCAGGATCCTCAATACATCTCAAGTATGGTCCTGCAAGAGATCGTCTATACAACATATTATTTAAAATTGTGAATTGAGATACCTTAGATTTGAAAGCCCAAGGGTTTTCTCCTGTAGGAATCTCTCCATGTTGTAAGTATCTCATAATTGGTGAGATCCATGATCCTGATCCTGAATGGGATCGAGTATCCTCACTAGGGATCATTGCAGAATCATTCCCTATCTCCATAGCCACATGATCCTCAATAGCTGGGGTCAGGACATGGATAATAGGGATCTTGATATCCTCCGGGATCTTCAAGGATGATCCTAAATTAGCCAATGCATCAGCTTCTGTATTTTCTTCCCTTGGTACCTGTGACAAACTAAAGGAAACAAAAGAGAGTGCCAAACTTTTGACTATCTCCAAATATTTGGTTAGCTTTTCACCTTTAACAGCATAGGATCCATTAAAGTGGTTTGTAAGTAACAAAGAATCTACGTGTACCTCAAGATACCTAATTCCCATATGCTTAACAATTTGCAAACCAGCAATTAAGGCTTCATATTCAGCCTCATTGTTAGTGGTTTGGAACTCACAAGCTATAGAGTGGGGTATTATGTCCCCCTGTGGCGATTTTAGTAGTATTCCAAGCCCTGTGCCTTTGACATTTGAGGATCCATCAGTATAGAGTATCCAAGGATCCTTGGTCTCTTCTAGCTGCTGGACTTCTAGCTCAGCTTCTTCTTGTAAATCACTACTGAAATTAGCCACAAAGTCAGCTAATGCTTGGGATTTGATGGCTGTCCTAGGCTCATATCTAATATCATATGCACTCAGCTTCACTGCCCACTTAGCCATCCTTCCTGACATCTCTGGTTTCCTGAGGACATTCTTAATTGGAAAATTAGTTTTAACAATGATAACATGAGTTTCAAAATAATGTCTTAATTTAGTAGATGCCATAATTAATGCAAGAATAAGCTTTTCAAGGTGTGAATACCTGGATTCGGCATCAAGTAAACTTTTACTTACATAATAGACAGGATGTTGTGTACCTTCATGATCCTTAACAAGGACCGCACTTACTGCTTTTGAGGATACTGCAAGATACAAGGATAACACATCACCTTTTTCTGGTTTCATCAAAGCTGGGGCTGAGGATAGGTAATCTTTGAGTGCTCTTAAAGCATTTTCATGCTTCTCTGTCCACTCAAATTTCTTGTTCTTCCTTAGGATATCATAGAATTCTTTACACTTCTCGGAGGATTTGGATATAAATCTGTTCAAGGCTGCTATCCTGCCTGTTAGCCTTTGAACATCCTTAGCATTTGCCGGAGATTTGATGTTCACTATTGCTTTAATTTGTTCCGGGCTAGCTTCAATGCCTCTCTTTGTCACCATATATCCTAAGAATTTACCTGCTTTAACACCAAAGTGACATTTTGAAGGATTAAGTTTCATGTTATATTTGTCAAGGATATCGAATGCTTCCTCCAAGTCTCTTAGGTGATCCTCAGCTTTTAAGGATTTTACCACCATATCATCTATGTAAACCTCCATAGTTTGTCCAATCTGGTCCTTGAACATCATATTCACCAGCCTTTGATATGTTGCACCTGCATTTCTTAATCCGAACGGCATAGCAATATAGCAGTATATACCAGTTGGAGTCATGAAGGCTGTATCCTCTTGGTCGGATGGTTCCATTTGGATTTGTTGGAATCCAGATGAAGCATCCATAAAAGTTAACAGTTCATGACCCGCAGTTGCATCCACCATGGAGTCAATGTGGGGTAAAGGGAAAGGATTCTTGGGACATGCCTTATTTAAATCTGTAAAATCGACACATACCCTCCACTTTCCGTTTTTCTTTTGAACAACAACCACATTGGCCAACCATCTTGGATACTTGACCTCCCTAATCATACCTACCCGGAGCAATTTCTCTACCTCTTCCTGGATAATGGCATTCCTTTCCGGTGCAAACTTCCTTCTCCTTTGATGGATTGGTTTGAAGGATTTGTCAATCCCGAGTTTGTGAGTGATTACATCCTTGGATATACCGGTCATGTCTTCGTGTTTCCATGCAAAGGTAGTCTTTCTCCTTCTGAGGAAGGATACGAGGTCTGCTTTCATCTCGCCAAGGATCCCTGATCCGATATAGATTTTGGATTCAAGATCATCAGGATCCATGAGGATTTCTACCACATCCTGCTCTCTGGCCTCCAAGACATTCCTTGGAGGATACCTTGATTGCTATTGTTCCCTTGACTTCGAGGCTGGTTTCATCGATGAAGTGTAGCAATTCTTAGCCTCCTGCTGATCACTATCAATCTTCACTATTCCCCAAGGACTAGGGAGCTTCACACATTGATGGTAAGTAGATGGGACTGCTTTCATATCATGTATCCAAGGCCTGCCAAGGATAACATTACAACAAGATAAACAGTCAATAACACAAAATTTTTGATAAGAGTGTAAGCCTTCAATATATATTGGGAGTTTAATGTCCCCCAGGGTGTTCTTAGTTTCGCCACTAAATCCCACGAGCACAGAGGATCTTGGTATGATCTCTGATTTAGGGATACCCATCTTCTTTAGAACATCAAGCTGGATAATGTTCACTGAACTTCCTCCGTCTATAAGGATCCTGCGGACAAAATGGTTAGATATGAAAAGAGTAATAACTAAACCATCGTGATGAGGATCCTGGATATCAACACGATCCTCTTCATCAAAGGTTATGACTTTTCCTTCGGAGACACTTGATGTTCGAACTGGTCTTTCTCCATTATCCATTTTAGTTTCCTTTGCATGCCTTTTAGCTGCTGAGAAGGATGTGCCACAAATGTCGGATCCTCCAGAAATAAAGTTTATCACTTGTGCATCTGCTGGAGGGGCTGGAGCCTTCTCAGGGATCCTTTCAGGATCCTGAGTTCTTGACTTTTTTCTTCCCAACAATTCTTTTAGATGCCCCTTGCTCAACAAGTATCCAATTTCCTTTCTTAATGCAATGCATTCTTCTGTGAGGTGCCCAAAATCTTCATGATATGCACACCACTTTGATTTATCCTTAGTTGCAGCTGGCCTATCATTCTTTCTCGGCCATCTAGCTTTATCACCTAGGTTCTGCATAGCAAGGATTAGTTCATTGTTATCAACACTAAAAAAATATTCAGAAATTGGAGGATAATCCTCATCATCCTCTTCTTGATCAACAGAATGCACGTTCTGATTATCAGATCTGTTGTAGGATCTGAACTTGTTGTTCCTGAATGAGGATCCTTGTTTATCCTGCTTTGAGGATCCTGTTAACCTCTCCTGGATCCTCTTGTCATCCTCTAGCCGAATGAACCTAAGTGCTCGGGTTCTTACCTCATCTAAGTTCCTGCATGGTGTCATAACAAGATCATCATAGAAAGACGAATCCCTAAGCAACCCCATTTTGAAGGCCTCAACAGCCGTGGCTATATCTAAGTTGGGAATGTCTAAGGATTCTTTACTGAATTTGGTAATGTAATCCCTTAATGATTCATTATGACCCTGGGTTATCCTATATAAATCACTAGTTAATCGTTCAAATTTTCTACTACAAGAAAACTGATTATTAAACAAGTTAACTAGGTTAGCAAATGAGGTAATAGAATAGGGAGGAAGACTTAGCAGCCATTTGAGAGCTGATCCAGTAAGAGTGGATCCGAATCCCTTGCACAGGCATGCTTCCTTTAACCTTTCTGGTATTGGATTGATCTCCATCCTCTCCCTGTATTGTGCTATGTGTTCTTCAGGATCCGTCGAACCATCATATAGTTTCATTGTAGGCACATGGAACCTCTTGGGTATCTCAGCATCACAGATTGGTGGTGCAAAACGAGATATCTTGTGGCTCCCATCTGCAATCTCTGGGATAGGTTTGACTACTCCCGGAACACTTGATATCATATCCTTTAGCTTTTGCAATTCTCTGTCCATGGCATGATTAATACCTGGATCCTGCATAAGACCATGGTTAGTAGTATGAGAATTATTAAAATTGTTACCTCCCATTGGATTCAAGTTAGGAAGAATGGATGTTAATCCATATTGTTGGGGCTCTGGAATGATCGAGGGACCAGTAGAAGCATTGGTCTGCATTGGAATGAAATCTCCCTGATGGACATCTGAACTTCCTGTTTGCAAACTCCTAAAGGATCCTGGCATCTGGAAGGATCCTTGAAACTGGGACGATCCTGGAACGAAGGAGGATCCTTGAACCTGGGATGATCCTGGAACGAAGGAGGATCCTTGAACCTGGGATGATCCTGGAACGAAGGAGGATCCTTGAACCTGGGATGATCCTGGAACGAAGGAGGATCCTTGAACCTGGGATGATCCTGGAACAAAGGAGGATCCTTGAACCTGGGATGATCCTGGAACGAAGGAGGATCCTTGAACCTGGGATGATCCTGGAACGAAGGAGGATCCTTGAACCTGCTGCATTCCTGAATATCCTCCTGAATTCGTGAGGGATCCCATATGCTGAGGATAGGATCCCGCTGGCTGGAAATATGAACCTGATGCCTGGGTCATTGTTGTCGTTCCGTAGTGCACTCCTTTTGGTCCACCCACATATTGAACGTCCGGAGCCACTGATGTCTGAGAAGTAATCGCCGGAGTATCAAAATTCAAGGATTTCGGCACCAGTGGGGAATGATCCTCTGCCGTTGTCTTTTGTTTTTTGAGATCTCCGATTTCTTTGAGAATCCTCTCATTGGTCTTATCCTGTTGCCGTATCTGATCCTTCATCTGCAAAATCAAAGTAAACATGTCACTAGTAGTGGGAGTGTAAGAAGCAGAAGAAGTTGGAGGTTTTGAGAAAATGGGAGTTGGTTTCTTCGTAGCATTCTCAGCATTCTTCTGGGATCCAGAAGGTGGTTGAGGCAAAGGGGGAACGCCTTGAGAAGAGGTGAATGAGGGCATCAAATTTGAAGCATTCTTCGCTGAGGAAGCCATTTGCTTGGTTGCAGTGAACCAAAATGAGCACAGAAATGCGTATTTTTCTAAGGACGAAGCACCAATTGCCCCACGGTGGGCGCCAAACTGTTTTGGTCAAAAATTCTGATGAAGATATTGCAACCAAACTCTTTGTTTCGGGGAATGATGCTTAAAATGTATAACAACGATGAGGATCACTTCAATGTAAATTGCACAAACAACACAAGGATTTATACGGGGAAAAAGCCCTTGATCAAGAGTTGATCTCCGGCACAAAAAACCCCGGGTGATGGAAACTACCGATCACCAAGCTCGAATAAATGAATAAATGTTTACAACTTCGGATAGTAACGAGCTAGGTACAAGGATCACTAGAATGTAACGTGTAAAAGGTGTATGAAATCGCTAAGTGTTTGAACGAGAGCTGGTATGAACGTTTGTATGAGTGTGTGTGTAACTCAGAAATGACTAAGTGTTTTTCTACTAGCTCGTTACCCCTTTTTAAAATAGAAAATAACTACCTAAACTAACTATCCGACTTTTGTGCCAAGCTTCCACGTTCTCCACAACGTCCATTTTTAGCCAAGCACGTGCGGGATAGTTTGGGAATATTCTCCAGGAATGTCGCCAAGACTAAGTCCGACTTGTTACTCCTGCAAAACAATACGAAACACAAGCGAACAATTGTTAGTATAAGGATCCTTAAGGTGATCCATGATCCTGATCCTGAAGCTCTTCTGAGGATCACTATCTGTCACAGAAGTAAGGATCACTAAAGAGGATAATAATTGAAGATCACGGGCCATTTAGAAATCCACCCCTAACACCAGGATCCTGAAAAGGTTCCAGAAAGAGCTCCTGCTCCTCCCGCTGATGCACAAATTAACAACTTCATATCTGGTGGATCAGATATATGTGGCACTTCCTTTTCAGCAGTCAAGAGGCATGCCAAAGAAACTATTTTGGTCAAAAATCAAGCAATGATAATGCAACCAAACTTTTTGTTGTGAGGTATGATGCTTGAATTGATGAACAACAATAAGGATCACTCTGAAATGTAATGAACAAGTGACGCAAAGATTTATACGAGGAAAAAGCCCTTGATCAATGAATGATCTCCGGCATAAAAAACCTCGGGTGATGGAAACTACCGATCACCAACTCAAATTAAACAATAAATGTGTTACAACTTCGGATGATAGCGAGCTAAGTACAAGGATCACTATAGTGTATTGTGTAAAAAAGTGTGTAATCGCCAAGTGAGTTAACGAGAGCTGGTGAGAGCAGTTGTAAGAGTGTGTGTGTAGCCAAAAATAGCCAAGTGTTTTCTAATTAGCTCGCTACCCCTTTAAAAATGGAATAAATCTACACTAACTAACATTCCGCAAATGGTGCAAGTCCTCCACGACTCCATAACGTCCACTTTTGGCCAGGCACGTGCGGAATAAACATAGAATATGCTCCAGGAATATCGCCAAGACCAAGTCCAAGCTCATACTCCTGCAAAAAAATTTCGAATTCAAAGTAGACAATCGTTAGTACAAGGATCCTTATGATGATCCATGATCCTGATCCTGAAACACTTCTGAGGATCACCAATTCAAACAGAAGTGAGGATCACTAAGCCCAACAGCAATTGAGGATCACTGATCATTGAGAAATCCACCCCTAACAATTGCCCCCAAAATATAAGGAGTAATTATGTAAATAAACGAGTTGTATTTTGTTCTTATCCGCAATCAACCAACGGATAACTAGCCGTTGTAATCGGACTAGCCATTACGAATATGATGTCACTAAGGTGACTATCCTACAAAATCATCATTATAAATAGGAGTTACGGATAGAGATCATTTCACATTTAAATTCAAGAGAAACTCCCTTTAAATTCTCATCCGACGATCAAGCAGGTATCTCTCTTCCTCTTCTTCCTTTACGTTTTCTTTCTCTGCTCCTTCTTTCTTCACCTTCTTCATAATCAAGATGATGCTAAGATCCTCACCGGCTAAGGATCATAAGAAGGACAGTCCTCTCAAGAGCCAGGGGATCATTAAAGATTCGGCGAAAGAAAGATGCTGCTTCACTGACCCACAAATTGACAGGATCCGACATTGCTTTCCGGCGAACACCACTTTCAAATCGTTTGACCCCACCGTTCTAAGTGATTATGTTTCTGAAACTTGGGTAGCTTTCCCAGTCACTCCTTTCATAATAGGATACTCGTATCCTTTCCCTGAATTCACCCAGTCTTTTTTCTCCCTCACCGGCATCTCCTATATTCAAGCTATGCCAATGATCTGGAGGGTCTTATATACCCTTGAGAGGATCATTGAGCAAGAAGGAATTAACCTGGGAATGTCGGAATTGGCCGAGATGTATGATCTCACCACATTTGGATCCCACCGATATCTGTTCAAGCGTAAACCCGGTGAAGAACATCCCATCTTTAAAGCCACTAAGAATGATACCAACTGGAAACGGCGATTCTTCTTTGTCAGAAGGGATTCTATCCCGGATGGAAATGATCTGCCAAGGAAATGGAGCACCCATGGTAAGATAGAGGTTCCTTAGAAGGATCACTGAGTAAGCTCATTTCTGATGATGATTACTAATATGCTTCTGTTTCTTTTGTACAACTATCACAATCTCACATATTATACCTTCACCTGCCACCAAGGAGAGACTTGCTGCTTTCAGAAAACTTGATCCTGCAACAAGATCATTCAAAACAAATACCCAGGATTCTTAAGAGGTATCCTCAGGTTCTGTCATGATGTCAAGTAAGTATCCTGTTCTTTTTATAATTAAATGTTTAAATAATTAAATAGGATAAGGATACTTATCTGTTTTGGGTGTGTAGGCACTGGAAAGTCATCAAGATCCGCATCCAAATTCAGTGTCACTGAGCTTGACACCGTCCGATCCAAGAAAAAGTCTGCTGCTAGCCCCTCCGTCGTAATCCCCAAGGCTACCACTTCGAAGGGAAGAGGTGGAAAGAAAAGAAAGACCTCTGAAGCTGACAACCTTCAAGGCTTACCTCTGATCCGTCATCAATTCCTCGAGTACTTTAATGATGTAAGGATCACTGACTCAGTCTAGTTATCCTATCCACTTGAGGATCGCCTGACTCTAATCTTTGCATTGTCTTCTTTGTAGAAATTTGCTGAGATCGAGGACTATGTTGGGAATGTTGAGGAGCTTGAGGAGAAATACTCTGATCTCCAAAAGGTGGCGGTGCTCAAGGATCACAAGATTGCTTCCCTTGAAAAGGATCTCAATGATGCCAAAGCTCAGACAGCTGTAATCCTGATCAATGTTGATTATGAGAAGCACGAGATCACAGAGGATGCCAAGGTCTCCGCTGCCATTGCCATGTACAAGACCAAGCTACAGATGGCCCAAGAAGCTCAGGATCCTGCCTTTGATAGGAGCAACTGGGACGTGGAAGGCTGGAAGGCCAGGCTGGCTGAGTTGGAGGACGAGGATGAGGCTGATGAGGTTCTGGCAATCGAAGCTAGTGGCAGTGGAAAGGATCAGGTGAAGGATATGGGAGCTAAAGGAGATGGTGATGCAGCGAAGGCATAGGCTGCATGAATGGGCGATGAAGGACATTTCTAGACGTAGCCGGAGCCCATTTTTTAGTTTGGTTATGGTTTTTATTTTGATGATGTTTTGATAAACAATGGTTGGTCTGTACTTAAACAATAGTAATTAGGGTTGAGGATCATGGATAATCCTTTGAACAATAGGTAGGATAATGGGTGGTGGATGGATCCTCTGTTTGGGGGATGAAGCCACTCGTTATCCTTCCGTCTTTAATTTCCTGCACTTGTTAGACCTATGAACAATGGACACCCTTTGCCAACCCATGTGGACGGGCCATGTTTTGCTGGTAGAAACGTGGGTTGGCAATTTTGACAACCTTAAAAGGGTTTAATCTTTTGTGAATAAAATAACTTTAACTTTTTGGCTATATCCTGTGTTGCTATCCTTATTGGTATTTTATTTTTCAACTTGTTGTGATGTTCATGTTGTTTAAACTTATCAAGTAAAAAAAATCAAGAAATATCCCCTAAAAGTTAAGGATATGATCAAGGATCACATATCCCATAATCGATAAGTTATGAAAAGTAACATAGTTTAAGGATCATAAGTTCAGTTGTCAAAGGATAAGGGTCAATTAAATAAATAATGAATGAAATCAAAATAGTTAAGGATCATACCTGAGAATCCAAGTTAGGATCCTAACCTTTAACACTTATAATCAGGATAACCAAAATACAAACCTTAGTTGAAAGTAAGGATCAAGGATCCTTGGTAATTTATCTTCACAAACCTGAAATAAGATATAACTTGGGACTAAGCCAATATAAGATGAAAGTTAGTAACTGGGGACAAGCCCAACAATTCTGGGGACAAGCCCAATATACTGGGGACAAGCCCAAAGGATAACTGGGGACAAGCCCAAAGGATCGTGTGTAAACTGGAGTATGGCCCTCACTGGCGACTATCCAAACTTAGTGACATGAAAATGCCAAAACCTTAGCTAACGTGAAAACGTTAGAAACCTTAGGAACGGATGTATGGTACGTCTACCATTATACGTAGGATCCTGAATATAGCCAGTACAATGAAATTGTCAGCCCCTAAAGCGAGTATTGGTCCCATTGCCATAAACTATACCAAGATCATCGTGCGCTACTGGCGAAACTGGGGACAGGCCCAAACTGGGGACTAGCCCAAATAAATGGGGTCAAGCCCAAATAACTGGGGTCAAGCCCAAATAACTGGCGTCAAGCCCAAATAACTGGGTACTTCTGTGGATACTCAATCCTTAGTTAAGGATACCTGAACCTTCAAAACTCAGAATCAAGTGAAAGGAGGATAAAGGATGCAGGATCCTTATCCTTATACAAGAGAATAAAAGAATGAAATAGTTTGAGATTAGAATGTTACCAAAATGAGGATCATCCATTCTGTAAGGATCATTCAAGGATACTGGTCAGGTAAGGATCATGGATCCTTGTCACATAAAGTATTTCTTCAAATGGACAGCATTCCAAGCCCTTGGTAGCAAATCACCTTCCATTGTTAGCAATCGATATGCCCCCTTTCCTGCTTCAGCTTCAATCAAATAGGGACCTTCCCACTTTGGTGCCAACTTTCCATCAGCAGGATTGGTGGTATTCTGAAATGCTTTCCTTAACACCATATCACCAACTTGGAATTTCCTGATCCTGACATTTTTGTTGTAAGCTCCAGCCATCCTTTGTTGATAATTGGCCATCCTTATTCTTGCCAAATCCCTGATTTCTTCTATAGTATCCAAGTCTTGAACCAAGTTTTCAGCATTTTCTTCAGGATCACGAATGCTTGTTCTTGCAGTTGGAACCACCATCTCTGTAGGGATCACTGATTCTGCCCCAAATACCAAAGAAAATGGAGTTTGGCCTGTAGCATTCTTGGGAGTTGTCCTATCAGCCCAAAGCACATAAGGTAGTTCTTCTGCTCATTTTCCTTTCTTGGATCCAAGCTTCTTTTTCAAATTGTTGATGATGATCTTGTTGGATGATTCTGCCTGACCATTAGCTTGTGGGTGGACTGGTGTTGATGTTATCATCTTAATCCCCCAGCTGTCACAAAAGTTAGTGGTTCTATTCCCAATAAATTGGGATCCATTATCACAAATAATCTCAGAAGGGATACCAAATCTGGTAATAATATTTCTTTTAATAAAGGATATAACTTCCTTTTCTCTGACTTGAGCAAAGGCTTCAGCCTCTATCCACTTAGAGAAGTAATCAGTCATAGCAAGCATGAATACTTTTCCACCAGGTGCCTTAGGGAGCTTTCCAACTGTTAGGGGTGGATTTCTAAATGACCCGTGATCCTCATATATTATCCTGTTTGGTGATCCTTACTTCTGTGTCAGTTAGTGATCCTCAGAAGTGCTTCAGGATCAGGATCATGGATCATCCTAAGGATCCTTATACTAATGATTGTCTGTTTTGAATTCGTAACTGTTTTGCAGGAATATCAATTAGGACTTGGTCTTGGAGATATTTCTGGAGAATATGCTAATTCTATTCCGCACGTGCTTGGTCAGAAATGGACGTTGTGGAGTCGTGGAGGACTTGCACCATTTGCGGATAGTTTGTTATTTAGATTTTTATTAGCTTTAAACGGGGTAGCGATCTAATTAGACAACACTTTTTGCTATTTTTGGCTACACACACTCTTGCAACCGCTCACACCAGCTCTCGTTCATTCACTTAGCAATTTCATATACTTTGCACGATACACTATAGTGATCCTTGTATTTAGCTCGCTATCATCCGAAGTTGTAACACATTACTTGTTTAATTTGAGTTGGTGATCGGTAGTTTCCATCACCCGGGGTTTTTTGTGCCGGAGATCAACTCTTGATCAAGGGCTTTTTCCCCGTATAAACCTTGTGTCATTTGTTATTTATTTTTCATAGTGATCCTTATTGCTATAAACCAATTCAAGCATCATACCCCGTAACAGAGAGTTTGGTTGCATTATCCTCATCCGATTTTTGACCAAAACAGTTTGGCTCCCACCGTGGGGCAACTGGTGCTTCGTTCTTAGAAAGATCCGTATTTCTGTGCTTGTTTCGGTTCACTACTGTTTTGGTCAAAAATCGGATGAGGATAATGCAACCAAACTCTCTGTTACGGGGCATGATGCTTGAATTGGTTTATAGCAATAAGGATCACTATGAAAAATAAATAACAAATGACACAAGGTTTATACGGGGAAAAAGCCCTTGATCAAGAGTTGATCTCCGGCACAAAAAACCCCGGGTGATGGAAACTACCGATCACCAACTCAAATTAAACAAGTAATGTGTTACAACTTCGGATAATAGCGAGCTAAATACAAGGATCACTATAGTGTATCGTGCAAAGTGTATGAAATTGCTAAGTGAATGAACGAGAGCTGGTGTGAGCGGTTGCAAGAGTGTGTATAGCCAAAAATAGCAAAAAAAGTGTTGTCTAATTAGCTCGCTACCCCATTTAAAGCTAATAAAAATCTAAATAACAAACTACCCGCAAATGGTGCAAGTCCTCCACGACTCCACAACGTCCATTTCTGACCAAGCACGTGTGGAATAGAATTAGCATATTCTCCAGAAATATTGCCAAGACCAAGTCCTAATTGATATTCCTGCAAAACAGTTACGAATTCAAAACAGACAATCATTAGTATAAGGATCCTTAGGATGATCCATGATCCTGATCCTGAAGCACTTCTGAGGATCACTAACTGACACAGAAGTAAGGATCACCAAACAGGATAATATATGAGGATCACGGGTCATTTAGAAATCCACCACTAACAATTGCCCCGAAAATATAAGGAGTAATATCGTAAATAAACGAGTTATATTTTATCGATCTTATCCGTAACAGACTAGCGAGTAACTAGCCGTTGAAGACGGACTAGCCGTTGCAAAGCTGACGTCACTGAAGTGATAATCCTGCAAATCATCATTATAAATAGGAGTTAGAGATAGGATCAATATGCATTTAAATCCGAAGAAACTCCCTTTAAATTCTCGATCGAAGATCAATCAGGTATCTCCTCTTTTACTTCTCCTTCTCTTACTCTGTTTTTCTTTCTTTACCAACATCAATGATGCTCCGGTCTTCCCCCGCCAAGGATCACCAGAAGGATAGCCCCTTGAAGAGTCAAGGGATTATCAAAGACTCAGTACATGAGAGGTGTTGCTTTACCGATGCCCAAGTAGATAAGATTCGTCATCGCTTTCCGGCGAACGCCTTTTTCAAACCATTTGATCCAACGGTTCTGAGCGACTATGTCTCTGAAACATGGGTTGCCTTTCCAGTTACTCCATTCACCATAGGATACACCTATCCTTTTCCAGACTTTACCTAATCCTTCTTTTCTCTTACCGGCATCTCTTATATCCAAGCCATGCCGATGATTTGGAGGGTTTTATATACCTGGAGAGGATCATAGAGCAGGAAGGGATTGATTTAGGAATGTCAGAGCTGACACAGATGTATGATCTCACGACGTTTGGATCTCAGCGATATCTATTTAAGCGAAAACCCGACGAAGAACACCCCATTTTTAAAGCCACCAAAAACGATACAAACTGGAAGCGACGCTTCTTCTTTGTCAGGAGGGATACCATTCCAAACGGAAAGTATTTACCCAGGAAGTGGTCCACCAATGGTAGGACAGAGGATCCTGAGAAGGATCATCAGGTAATCTGGCTTTTGTGAAAGGATCACTAACCCCTTTTTGTCTTGTGTTATGCAGCTATTTCTGTCTCGCACCTCATCACAACACCCGCAACCAAGGATAGGCTTGCCGCTTTTTGGAGGCTTGATCCTAAAATAAGGTCATTCAAGATAGACACCCAAGACTCACAAGAAGTATCCTCAGGTTCCATCACCATGTCAAGTAAGTATCCTGCTTTTTGTATAGTTGAATATTAAAATAAATAGTTATATTGAAATAGGATAAGGATACTTATCTTGCTTTAAATGTGTATGTCACACCCTGGCTTTGCGGAAGCGTGGTTATTTTGGTGTGACTTCTTAATACCATAGCTTAACCATAACAAGCTATATGAAATAAGAACCATGCAAGATCATCCATTAAAATAAGTTTTAAAACCAAAGTAACATAACATTGTCTTGGAACTACACCATCATAACATAAAGCATTGTTTTGAAAGACTTAAACATCAACATGAATAAAACACAGTTTAAGGACCGTGACCCGTCCAGGTAAAAGTCACATCCCCTAAACCTGGATGACCTCGGAACCCATATGCAGCGGGAAAACATAACATACCGCGCCAGATCTTTAATTCCCTGAAATACATGTAAGTTGGAAAAATCAACAATAATGTTGAGCGAGTTCATGTGTAAGTGAGTAAATAAACCTTTGTATGTATAAAAACCCTGGTATGTAGCAAATAAGGAAAAAGAGATCACCAATGGTTTGCAAGGCCATTGATATGTGTGAAGTGCAAGTAGGAAGACTCAAACCTAGCGGATTTATGCGTTGGGCACAAAGTCACCCCGAGGCCCGTTCTGTTTGGGCCTGGGGCTGGGCTCGCTACACCCAGATAGATCTACCGCTCCTGTCCCTCGGTCCTACCTTGAGGATTAATGGCCTCAAGTTTCCGCCTACCCACTCACATGATCTGAATAATAACCCTCCTTACGCTAACCATACCATGTAAGAATTATTCGTAATCATAGTAACATGTATTTCACCCCCGCAGTTTAGAAAACTGAAAACAGTTAGAGAAAAGGGGGACATGAACTCACAGTGGTGCGTCTCTACCAAGTATATCTCCTGATCAAGCAGCTGTGCGATGACCTACACGTACTAATCTATTAGATGGACGGCCGTGCCTTAGCTTAAGGTTTAAGTTTTTGGGAAATAGTTAGACAACTATTTCGTGTTTATATTTTTGTAAATACTTGGTAATTATTCTCCTTCCCAAGGATGGGGGATTTAATACATGCGTGTTCGTAAAATTCGAAATACATTATTAAGTCTCACTTAATATATTTTATTTCTTACTCCAAAAATATAATTATTTTTCCCAAAAATATTATATTTTATTTCATACAATTTTCCAAATAATATTCTTGACAAATACGCGTTCATTGGTATTTGGTAATATTATTTTTACTCAAAAAAAAAAAAAATATTCGTATATTTCACAAAATAATCATAAACATTTTACAAGTGACGCTATAAAAAATATATATATCAAATATATATTTACTCCGTTTTTATTTTGTGAAAACCCCACCTCCGATGTTTCGTAAATAAAGTCGTGGCGAAACTTTCGTTTTGAAAGCAAGTCAAAAATAGATTTACTTGTAGTGAAAATATTCCCAAGTGTTAGGTTTTTAGAAAAATTTCGCCAGAGTTTCCCCTGTAACTGGAGGTGGCCACGCTTTCAAGCGTATCATTTTCTTTTATAATTCAAATCAACAGTTTTCTTATTCAACCAAAACAATATCCAAAGCATCAAACTAGTCAATATATATATAAATCGCATAAATTACATGGACTTGTGGTTTATCCAAAAATATGAAGTAAATCCCATTACTTTTAGTGGATCTTTTGTATAAATCAATCCGGTTTCGTAAAAGTCTCGTTTTTAAAGGAATTTCATCTTTACAACTTCTGGTAGAATTTGACAATACTAGTTCTTTGTCGAAACTTAGTGTTACACAAGTATTTACACACTTGTGTGTTTGCTAAAATCATTCTTGTTTATGAAAGATCCGTCTTTAAAAGTATGTTTTCTCTTGACACGTGGTCCTTTGAAAATACCGTTTGTAGATCCGTAGATCTACTAGTTTTGAACACTATTTCATAAGTAAAATCGATTTTACACAAGTCCATGTTTAATGTGTGGTAGAGTTTCATCATTTAACCCTTGTACACTTAAACAAACTCTATGTCATGATCCATGATCACGACTAATCCGGGTTAGATGATGATCCGAGCTACCACATCATAGATCGGCACTAAATAATCACACAAAACAAATCTTACAAGATTTTACACAACCCTTGTGCTATTAACCAACATTTTTAATATTTTAGTAGACTTTTACATATCATCTTGTAAGTTCATGAGTTTTAACCGTCATATATTATTTTAACCACTTTAAAATAGATCGAGAGTGCGTTTGAAGTCACTTACTACTAGCTCGAGGCTAGGGAAGAAACTAGTCGAAGAATGCGTGGATAAAAGCAATGAGAAGAGGTCCTCCGTGTTCCAAATGCACCAAGCTTCCTTATGTGAGATCCTTAACACTTGTATACCCTTGGAATGGCAAGATCAAGATCGAAAGGTGGCGGTGGGGGTGCTTGTGTCTTCGGCCGAGAGTGAAAGAGAGGGAGAGAGAAGAGTGTTGTTTAGTTAAGTGGTTAAGGTTATGGTGGATCAATGCTTGTTCTTATAGACATTTCTCATGTTAATTGTCCAAGGGTTACTATGTCACCAAGATATTAGACATAGATGGTTATTATAATCAAATAAAGGACAAGGGGGGGTCACATATGGTGACCGAACTCGGTTTGGGGGGGGGGGGGTATTCGGTTAGTTTCCAACTAGATAGTTAGGATGTAGGTTACTTAGTTAAGTTGGAGGTTAACTCGGTTACTAGCGTGTTATGCATTACAGTGGGTGTTAGGGTATTCGGGGACCCTAACTGGCTCAGACAAAGATAAACAATGTTAATGGCAATATTTTTATGTTCCGGGTAAAGTCCGGTTGTTCGGTTGGATAATAATCCGTTAAAGCGCTTAACAAAGCTTTAAAGTGTCGTTATTATTATTCTTAGTGACGCAACTTATTCCCGACACTTTGGAAAGTGTCTAGTAATGTTTTTCTCATGTTTTGGCACTTTATTAGGTAGCTTAAAGCTGAATTTTAATTAAAGTGCTGAATTTTGTACTTAAAGTACGTTTTAGGCACATTCGATCACTGTAATCTCATTCCTAGTGACGCAGTTCTACAACCCTTATATCCCTACACTCACCACTAGTGTAGCAAACTATCTCAGGCTCTTACAGGCCTTAGAGGCAGTACCTGCCAGGTGCTAGTTATGACAGCACGTTTAATAGGTTATCCGTTCATTGTGCTACTGTGCTTTTGGTGCATCAAGGTTGTCACAAAGGTGCTGTAAGCAAAACATGGAGTGACAGCAAGTAAAGTATGATGCAAGTAAGTACATGTATCAGCATTCAAGTAGCAGTTTATCCACAAGTTCAAGTAAGCACATTAATTAAGCAGTAATTAATTATTAATTAAGTCGTACGGATACCTGGTTTAGTGAGGGTTGTCACAGTGTAGGTGCCGGAAAATCTTCCAAGCCTGCCTCCCAATTCAACACGGCCGACCTTGATGTTGTTCGATCCAGGAAGAAGAGGGCCACTACCAGTCCTAGCATCTCCATTCCCAAGGCACCCACTAAAGGAAAGGGTGGTAAGAAGAGGAAAACTTCTGACACAGAGGACCTACAAGGCCTACCACTGATCCGCCACCAGTTCCTTGAATACTTCAATGATGTGAGGATCACCAATTCTGCCTAGGTATCCTATTCATTTGAGGATCACCTGATCTTGAACTGCTTTGTCTTTTTCTTCGCAGAAATTTGCTGAGATTGAAGATTATGTGGGAAGCATCGAGGAGCTGGATAAGAAGATTGCTGACCTCCAATAAGTTGCAGTGCTTAAGGATCTCAAGATTGCTGATCTTGAAAAAGCCCTTCAAGATGCCAAGACTAAGACAGCTAAAATCCTGATCGACGTCGACTATGAGAAGCATGATCTCATAGAAGGTGCAAAGGTCTCTGCTGCCATCACAATGTATCAGACAAAACTAAAGATGGCCCAGGAAGCTCAAGATCCTAACTTCGACAGAAGCAGCTGGGATGTTGAGGGCTGGAAAGCGAGGTTGGCTGATCTGGAAGATGATGAGGAGGCTGAGGAGGTTTTGGCGATCGAGGTTGGAGGTAGCGGGAAGGATCAGGTTAAGGACACCGAAGCTAGAGGGGATGAGGATGCAACGAAGGTGTAGGCTGCACAATTGGGCGATGATGGACATTCTTAGACGTAGCCGGAGCCCAATTTTTAAATTTGGTAGTAGTTTTTTGTGGTTGTGATGTTTTTAAAACAATGATGGTCTGTAATAACTAAACAATAGCTATTAGGGTTAAGGATCATGAATGATCCTTTGGACAATAGGTAGGATTACAACCGGTGGAGGGATCCTCTGTTTGGAGGATGAAGCCATTGTGATCCTGCCATCTTTTTAATTCCTGCACTACTAAGACCTTTAGACCATGGACACCCTTTACCTACCCCAGCGGACGGGCCACGTATTGCTGGTAGATGCTCGGGGTAGGTAATTTTGACAACCTTCGATGGTTAAGCTTTTGTTAATAAAATAACCTTAATCTTTTTTGGCTTATCTTGTGTTGATATCCTTATAGTTGTCTTATTTTTCAATTGTTTTGATTTACACTTGTCTGAGTAAGAAAAATTGAACAACTTAGATAAAAAACTTAGGATATAATGCAGGATCAAATATCCTATAGTTGAAAAATTCCAAAAAGTGGTATATTTTAAGGATCATGAGTTCAGTTGTCAAAGTATTAGGGTTACTCAAATAATCAATGAATAAAATCAAAATAGTTAAGGATCATACCTGAGGATCCAAGTTAGGATCCTAACTCTTAATATTATTATAACCAGGGTAATCACTGAACAAACCTTAGTAAAAGGTAAGGATCAAGGATCCTTAGTTTTTTAACTTCGAAACCCTGAAATGAAACATAACTTGGGACTAAGCCATTATAAGATAAGGGTTAGCAACTGGGGACAAGCCCAAAGGATAACTGGGGACAAGCCCATAGGATAACTGGGGACAAGCCCATAGGATAACTGGGGACAAGCCCAAAGATCGTATGTTAACTGGAGTATGGCCCTAACTGGCGACTATCCAAACTTAGTGGCATGAAAATGCCAAAACCTTAGCTAACGTGAAAACGCTAGAAACCTTAAGAACGGATGTATGGTACGTCTACCATTATACGTAGGATCCTAGGTATAGCCAGTACAATGGAATTATCAGCCCCTAAAACGAGTACTGGTCCCACTGCCATGAACTATACCAGGATCATCATGCGCTACTAGCAGAACTGGGGTCAAACCCAAGGATAACTGGGGTCAAACCCAAGTAACTGGTTGCTTGTGTGGATAATCATTCTTTTGTTAAGAGTACCTGAACCTTCAAAACTCAAAATCTCGTGAAATGGGGATAAAGGATGCAAGATCCTTATCCTTATGTGAGAAAGTATGGAAATGAAATAGTTTAAGATTAGAATGTTACCAAAAATGAGGATCATCTGTGCTTTAAGGATCCTTTAAGGATGTTTATCATGTGAGGATCATGGATCCTTATCACATGAAATATCTCTTCAAATGGACAGCATTCCAAGCTCTTGGTAGTAGGTCACCTTCCATTGTTAGCAATCGATATGCCCCCTTTCCTGCCTCAGCTTCAATCAAGTAAGGGCCTTCCCATTTTGGTGCCAACTTTCCATCAGCAGGATCGGTGGTATTCTGAAATGCTTTCCTTAGTACCATATCACCAACTTGGAATTTCCTGATCCTAACATTTTTGTTGTAGGCACCAGCCATTCTTTGCTGATAACTGGCCATCCTTATCCTTGCCAAATCTCTAATTTCTTCTATAGTATCCAGATCTTGAACCAAGTTCTCATCATTTTCTGCAGGATCACGAATACTGGTTCTAGCAGTTGGGACCACCATTTCTGTAGGGATCACTGATTCTGCCCCAAATACCAAAGAGAATGGAGTTTGGCCTGTAGCATTCTTAGGAGTTGTCCTATCAGCCCAAAGCACATAAGGTAATTCTTCTGCCCATTTCCCTTTCTTGGATCCAAGCTTCTTCTTCAAATTGTTGATGATGATCTTATTGGAGGATTCTGCCTGACCATTAGCTTGTGGGTGGACTTGTGTTGATGTTATCATCTTAATCCCCCAGCTGTCACAAAAGTTAGTAGTTCTGCCCCAATGAATTGGGAACCATTATCACATATAATTTCAGAAGGGATACCGAATCTAGTTATAATATTTCTTTTGATGAAGGATATAACTTCCTTTTCTCTGACTTGGGCAAAAGCTTCAGCCTCTATCCACTTGGAGAAGTAATCAGTCATAGCAAGCATGAACACTTTTCCACCAGGTGCCTTAGGGAGCTTACCGACTATATCCATGCCCCATCTCATGAATGGCCAAGTAGAGGATACCGGATGCAATAATTCAGCTGGTTGATGAAGGATATTGCTGTGTCTCTGACAAGGATCACACTTCTTAGCATACTCCACAACATCTCTCTTCATTGCTGGCCAATAGTATCCTGTCCTCAGGATCCTTGAGAATAATGCTCTGCCCCCAGTGTGGTTTCCACAATCTCCTTCATGGAAGTCTTTTAATACTTCTTGGATTTCAGGATCCTCAATGCACCTTAAGTATGGTCCTGCAAGAGATCGTTTATACAATATATTATTTAAAATTGTGAATTGAGATACCTTAATTTTGAAAGCCCTAGGGTTTTCTCCTGTAGGAATCTCTCCATGTTGTAAGTATCTCATGATTGGGAGGATCCATAATCCTGAATGGGATTGATTATCATCGCTAGGGGTGATTGCAGTGTCCTCTCCTATCTCCATAGCCGCATGATCCTCGATAGCCGGGGTCAGGATATGGATAATAGGGATCCTGATATCCTCTGGGATCTTCAAGGATGATTCTAAATTGGCTAATGCATCTGCCTCTGCATTCTCTTCCCTTGGTACCTGTGTCAAACTAAAGGATACAAAAGAGAGTGCCAATTCTTTGACTATCTCCAAATATTTGATTAGCTTTTCACCTTTAACAGCATAGGATCCATTAAAGTGATTAGTGATTAACAAAGAATCTACATGTACCTCAAGATACCTGATCCTCATATGCTTAGCAATTTGCAAGCCAGCTATCAAGGCTTCATATTCAGCCTCATTGTTAGTGGTTTGAAACTCACAAGCTATAGAGTGGGGTATTATGTCCCCCTGTGGCGATTTTAGTAGTATTCCAAGCCCTGTTCCTTTGATATTTGAGGATCCATCAGTGTAAAGTATCCAAGGATCCTTGGTTTCCTCTAGCTGCTGGACTTCTAACTCAGCTTCCTTTTGCAAATCACTACTGAAATCTGCCACAAAGTCAGCTAATGCTTGGGATTTAATGGCTGTCCTGGGCTCATATCTTATATCATATGCACTAAGCTTCACTGCCCACTTAGCCATCCTTCCAGACATTTTAGGTTTCCTGAGGACATTCTTAATTGGAAAATTAGTTTTGACAATAATGGCATGAGTTTCAAAATAATGTCTTAACTTAGTAGATGCCATAATTAATGCAAGGATAAGTTTTTCTAAGTGTGAATACCTGGATTCAGCATCAAGTAAACTCTTACTTACATAATAGACAGGATGTTGTGTACCTTCGTGATCCATAACAAGGACGGCACTTACTGCTTTTGAGGATACCGCAAGATATAAGGATAACACATCTCATTTTTCTGGTTTCATCAAAGCTGGGGCCGAGGATAGGTAATCCTTAAGAGCTCTTAAGGCACTTTCATGCTTCTCAGTCCACTCGAATTTCTTGTTTTTCCTTAGGATATCATAGAATTCCTTGCACTTTTCTGAGGATTTGGATATAAATCTGTTTAAAGCTGCAATCCTGCCTGTTAACCTCTGAACATCCTTAGCATTGGCAGGGGACTTGATGTTCACTATAGCTTTGATTTGTTCTAGACTGGCTTCAATGCCTCTCTTTGTCACCATATATCCTAAGAATTTACCTGCTTTAACACCAAAGTGACATTTTGAAGGATTAAGTTTCATATTATATTTATCAAGGATATTGAATGCTTCCTCCAAGTCTCTTAGGTGATCCTCAGCCTTTATTGATTTTACTACCATATCGTCTATGTAAACCTCCATAGTTTGTCCAATCTGATCTTTGAACATCATATTCACTAGCCTTTGATAAGTTGCACCTGCATTTCTTAGTCCAAATGGCATAGCAATATAACAGTATATACCGGTTGGAGTCATGAAGGCTGTATCCTCTTGATCGGATGGTTCCATTTGAATTTGTTGAAATCCAGATGAAGCATCCATAAAAGTTAACAGTTCATGACCCGCAGTTGCATCCACCATGGAGTCAATGTGGGGTAACGGGAAAGGATCCTTGGGACATGCCTTATTTAAATCGGTGAAATCGACACATACCCTCCACTTTCCGTTTTTCTTTTGAACAACAACCACATTGGCCAACCATCTTGGATACTTGACCTCTCTAATCATACCTACTCGGAGTAACTTCTCTACCTCCTCCTGGATAATGGCATTTCTTTCTGGTGCAAACTTCCTCCTCTCTAATCATACCTGCTCGGAGTAACTTCTCTTCCAACCATCTTGGATACTTGACCTCTCTAATCATACCATCTTGGTTTTTCTTTTATGTTACTGTATTATTTAATTCGGGTGCGGATACCAGTTATATGTCTCTGAAAGTTAGTCAAATGCTTAAACGCGCACCAACACTTTTGAACACCAAACATGTCGTAGAGTTAGCTAACGGTAAAAGTCTAGAGGCCACACACATAGTTCAGGGATGTAATCTTATCCTCGCTGGTCAGACTTTCTCTATCAATCTCATTCCTATAACTCTGAGTAGTTTCGACATCGTCATTGGTATGGATTGGTTATCCCAACAACAAGCAGAGATCCTATGCAAGGAGAAGATCATTCGTATTCCCCGTTCTGGTAAAGAACCTCTCGAAGTTCAAGGCGAAAAGAGTGGTGTCGTGAGTGGCATCATATCCTTCTTGAAGGCTCAGAAGTGTTTGCGAAAGGGCCACACAGCTGTTTTAGCACTCGTTACGGATACATCGAAGAAAGAGAAAAATATTGAGGATATTCCTGTAGTACGCGATTTTCCTCAAGTGTTTCCTGAAGAGTTGCCTGGGTTACCGCCTCATCGCCAGGTCGAATTTCAGATCGAGCTAGCTCCAGGAGCAGCACCTATAGCTCGAGCACCTTATCGTTTAGCTCCAACGGAACTGGAAGAACTGTCTAAGCAGCTGCAAGAACTCTTGGAAAAGGGTTTCATACGTCCTAGCTCTTCGCCCTGGGGAGCTCCGGTATTATTTGTAAAGAAGAAGGACGGTACCTTCCGCATGTGTATAGACTACCGCCAACTGAACAAGGTAACTGTGAAGAATCGCTATCCTCTTCCACGCATCGATGACTTATTCGACCAGTTGCAAGGGTCGAGCTATTACTCGAAGATTGACCTAAGGTCGGGGTATCATCAACTGAGAGTCCGGGATGAGGACGTCTCCAAGACAGCGTTCAGAACACGCTACGGTCACTACGAATTTTTGGTCATGCCATTCGGATTAACGAACGCGCCTGCGGTTTTCATGGATCTTATGAACAGGGTGTGCAAACCTTATCTCGACAAGTTCGTCATTGTTTTCATCGACGACATCCTGATCTACTCGAAGAGTCAGGAGGAACACGAGCATCACTTACGACTTATTTTGGAACTTCTACGAACGGAACAGCTATACGCTAAGTTTTCAAAATGCGACTTCTGGCTTCGTGAAGTCCACTTTCTAGGCCACGTGGTAAACAAGGATGGGATTCATGTCGATCCATCCAAGGTGGATTCGATCAAGAACTGGCCTGCACCTCGCACACCGACAGAAATACGCCAATTCTTGGGTTTGGCGGGTTATTACAGACGATTCATCAAAGACTTCTCAAAGATTGCACAGCCGCTTACACTACTGACGCAGAAGGGTGTTGTTTATCGTTGGGGTAATACACAGGAAACAGCGTTTCAGCACTTAAAGGATAGACTACATAGCGCACCTATCCTTTCATTGCCTGAAGGCACGGACGATTTTGTAGTCTACTGCGATGCATCTATCCAGGGTCTTGGATGTGTGTTGATGCAGCAGGATAAAGTAATTGCTTACGCTTCGCACCAACTTAAGATTCACGAACAGTATTACACTACTCACGATTTAGAGCTGGGAGCGGTTGTTTTTTTGCGCTCAAGATATGGCGACATTACCTGTATGGCACTAAATGCACCATCTACACAGATCACAGGAGTCTCGAGCACATTTTCAAGCAGAAAGAGTTGAACATGCGACAACGTAGATGGGTCGAACTACTGAACGATTACGAATGTGCTATAAAGTACCATCCAGGCAAAGCCAATGTGGTGGCCGACGCCCTCAGTCGAAAGGATACTACACCTAGGCGTGTACGAGCATTACAACTCACCATTCAGTCTAGTCTTCCTTCACAGATACGAGATGCTCAGGTAGAAGCATTGAAACCAGAAAACGTCAGGGCTGAAGCCCTACGCGGCTCAAGGCAACGGTTAGAACAAAAGGCGGACGGCGCCTACTATGTAACAGGACGCATTTGGGTTCCACTCTATGGAAACTTACGCGAGCTTGTAATGGATGAAGCTCATAAGTCTCGCTACTCGGTACATCCTGGTTCGGATAAAATGTACCACGATATCAAAACTACATACTGGTGGCCTAGCATGAAAGCTCACATAGCAACTTACGTTAGTAAGTGTTTGACTTGTGTGAGAGTCAAAGCGGAATATCAGAAACCATCAGGTCCACTCCAACAACCTGAGATACCACAATGGAAATGGGAACAAATTTCCATGGATTTTGTTACTGGCCTACCTAGATCTCAGCGCGGAAATGATACCATTTGGGTGATCGTGGATCGACTCACAAAGTCTGCTCACTTCCTGGCTATTAAGGAAACAGACAAGTTCTCTACATTAGCAGACATCTACTTAAAAGAAGTGGTTTCAAGGCACGGGGTGCCAACATCTATCATCTCTGATCGTGATGCACGTTTACCTCAGAATTGTGGCAAGCAATGCACAAATCTTTTGGCTCCCGTTTAGACATGAGCACAGCTTATCACCCTCAGACGGATGGGCAGTCTGAGCGCACTATCCAAACTCTAGAAGACATGCTTCGGGCGTGCGTAATCGACTTTGGCAATGGTTGGGAAAAACATCTGCCACTTGTGGAATTTTCGTACAACAACAGCTACCACACCAGCATTAAAGCTGCTCCATTTGAGGCATTGTACGGGCGTAAATGCCGATCACCTCTTTGTTGGGCAGAGGTGGGTGACAGTCAGATCACAGGTCCAGAAATGGTAGTTGATACTACTAAAAAGATTGCTCAAATACGACAACGCATGGCGGCAGCTCGTGACCGTCAGAAAGCATACGCCGACAAAGACAGGAAACTACTCGAATTCCAAATTGGGGATCGAGCGCTACTCAAAGTTTCACCCTGGAAGGGTGTTGTTCGTTTTGGCAAACGCGGCAAACTTAATCCACGATACGTCGGACCATTCGAAATCATTGAGAAGATAGGCAGGGTGGCCTACAGATTGAACCTACCAGCTGAACTCAGTGCAGTTCACAACGTCTTTCACGTGTCGAATCTGAAGAAGTGTCTGTCAGATGAGACCCACATAGTTCCTTTGAAAGAGCTCACTATTGATGAACAGTTACGATTCGTCGAGGAACCCATTGAAATCACGGATCGGGATGTTAAGGTCCTCAAGAACACGAGAATCCCTCTTGTACAAGTTCGTTGGAACTCCCGCCGTGGCCCAGAGTTCACCTGGGAACGCGAAGATCAGATGAAACTCAAGTATCCCCAGTTATTCGGAAACCAAGCAACCACTACTGAGGCCGAAGCTACTACAGAATTTCGGGACGAAATTCCAAATCAACGGGGGGATGATGTGACACCCCAGGAAAACCAGTAATCTTCGTAAACCTGCTCGGGGAGCCGCGATACGATACAGGTAAACAACGTTACACCACTAGCTTCCTCAGTAACTGCATGCTAAATTTCGGGACAAAATTTCTTTCAAGTTGGGGATAATGTGACAACTCGAGTTTCCGACTTTCACTTTCGCATTTATTGCACTTTGACTGTTGACTTTGACTGTTTGGATGTTTGTTATTTGCCTTGTAACTGTACACTGGATTATGATTCGAGATGACTATTTGATACGCTATGGTGTTATATAAAGTATATTGGTTGTGAACTTGCAAATTGATTAAGACTTGAACAACCCGACGAAACACAAGTGTGTTTCGCCATAACCAATTCCGACGAAACAGAAATCTGTTTCGCCATCTACATCTCGACGAAACATGATGTTTCGCCGAGCCCAGTTTCACCGAAAGCCCAGTTAGGGCCCAGAATATTATTTCGTGTATATTACGTGAAACGGTTCCAGTTTCACACCCTTGGCAAAACAGAAACCCTAGAACTCTCTCCCAAGTGTGACGGCAGCTGGGTGTGTTTTCCCAAGTCCTTGAACGATCAAAACATTCATCCCGTTCATCTCGGTTAGTTCTTTAAGTTGTCCGATCAATCGATCATTCATGTTTAGGTGTGATGATATGTTGTTCTTGGTTTGCGGTGATTATATCCGTATATGATTTAATCGATTTGTATGAAGGTTAGGAATTCTTGATATGATTTTGATAAGTAAGGATTGTTGCTATTGTAATTTCATTCTATGATTTAACCAGATGGGTATGGCAGGACATGCATATTAACAGTCAATATGGTTCGCCCGAATTTGTATGATTGTGTTATGATGATTAGATGATTATTTTGGTGATAAATGAATATTGATGATTTCTGAATAAATCCCGTATGATTTCTGTATGATGATAACTGTATGATCTTTGTATGATGTTGACGGCTGCTAGGGTTCTGCATGTAACTGATTATGACGTAACTGATGCCTTCACGAAACTAATGTGACGAAACGGACGTTTTGGCGAAACGAGACTCACGACGAAACAGATCGTGTTTCGCCAAAGGGTAATACGACGAAACAGAAGGTGTTTCGTCAAAGGGTTTCACGGCGAAACAGGGGTGTTTCGCCGACTGGGTAAACTGTTTGGTAATCTGATTCTATTAAGACTTAACCCAGTTATCTAACTGCTGTTAAATAATAAACATGACTTGTATGATTGTGAATACGTACTACATGCTTATACGTGAACTTCGTGAATACAAACTGATTATGTAAACGTGCGTACTCTAGGACGTGATTGATTTACTTTGAGCACATACTTAGCATACCGAGCAAACCCAAGGTGAGTTCACACTCTTACCAAGGCATGGGATTCCCGGGGTTGGGAATGGGTTGAATGTTTCTTATACTTACATGATTAATGGAATTATTCCTCGGGAGGGGAAGGTTATTAGTAGATACTGCTAGACTAGTGATACATATACTCTCTCTTCGCAAACACGCCGGGATTGGCCGTGATAATAGAACAATCTTCGTAAACATGCCTAGAATGGCCGCGAACTATACTTTAACCATCGCAAACATGCCGGGTGGGCCGCGATACAAATATACCTAGTCTAGAAAACATGGGAAACCCCCACTAAACTTCGCAAACATGCCTGGAGGGCCGCGATACCATTACATACAATGCATGATTACTAAACGAGCTTACGAATTACAATACGAACACTATAACTGAATAACCAACTGTGAACTCGCTCAACTAGTTGTTGACTCTCTGTTACATGCCTTGCAGGACCATAGGTACTCTTGGAGCTTGGACGGGAGGCGCGGTCGTTGTGGGCATGGATTGTGGATCTTATAATAAAACACTTAAACATTTGAACTTATTACTTACGTTGGGTTTACATTTATGCTTCCGCTAGACACTTAATATGTTTTGTTTGAACACCTTTCATATGGTTGGTTTAAATTACATTTATTACTTATTATGTTTGATATGATTGGTGGCTTGATCCCGGTCAGTCACGCCTCCAAGCGGTGATACTCCGCGTGTGGATTTTGGGGGTGTGACAGGAAGGATATGAGGTCTTCCTTTATTTTGCCAAGGATCCTTGATCCTATATAAACTTTAAATTCAGGATCCATAAGGATTTCTACTACATCCTGTTCTCTTGCCTCCAAGACATCCCTTGGAGGGTGCTTTAATTGCTATTGCTCCCTTGACTTTGAGGCTGGTTTCATTGAAGAGGTGTAACAGTTCTTAGTTTCTTGCTGATCACTATCAATCTTCACTATTCCCCAAGGACTAGGAAGCTTCACACATTGATGATAAGTGGATGGGACTGCTTTCATATCATGAATCCAAGGCCTGCCAAGGATAACATTACAACAAGATAAACAGTCAATAACACAAAACTTTTGGTAAGAATGTAGGCCTTCGATATAGATTGGGAGTTTAATGTCCCCCAGAGTATTCTTAGTCTCGCCACTGAATCCCACGAGCACAGAGGATCTTGGTATGATGTCGGATTCAGGGATGTTCATCTTCTTGAGAACATCCAGCTGGATAATGTTCACAGAGCTTCCTCCATCTATAAGGATCCTGCGAACAAAATGGTTAGAAATAAAAAGAGTGATAACCAAACCATCATGGTGAGGATCCTGGATGTCGACACGATCATCTTCATCGAAAGTTATAACTTTTCCTTCGGAGACTCTGGATGTTCGAATGGGTCTATCGCCATTATCCATCTTGGTTTCCTTTGCATGTCTTTTAGCGGCAGAGAAGGATGTCCCACAGATGTCTGATCCTCCAGAAATAAAGTTTATTATTTGTGCATCTGCCGGAGGGGCTGGAGCTTTCTCTGGGATCCTTTCAGGATCCTGAGTCCTTGATTTCTTTCTCCCCAGTAATTCTTTTAAATGCCCCTTGCTCAACAAGTATCCAATTTCTTTTCTCAATGCAATGCATTCTTCTGTGAGATGCCCAAAATCTTCATGGTATGCACACCACTTTGATTTATCTTTAGTTGCAGCTGGTCTATCATTTTTTCTGGGCCATCTAGCTTTATTACCTAAACTCTACATCGCAAGGATTAGTTCATTGTTATCAACAGAAAAACAATATTCGGAGATTGGAGGATAATCCTCATCATCCTCTTCTTGTTCAACAGCATGCACATTCTGGTTATCGGATTTATTATAAGATCTGAACTTGTTGTTCTTGAATGAGGATCCTTGCTTCTCTTGCTTGGAGGATCCTGCTAACCTCTCCTGGATCCTTTTGTCATCCTCTAGCCGGATGAACCTAAGGGCCCGGGTCCTTACCTCATCTAGATTCCTGCATGGTGTCATAACAAGATCATCATAGAATAACGAATCCCTAAGTAATCCCATTTTAAAGGCTTCAACGGCCGTAGCTATATCCAGGTTAGGAATATCTAAGGATTCTTTACTAAATTTAGTGATATAATCCCTTAATGATTCATTATGACCCTGGGTTATCCTATACAGATCACTAGTTAAACGCTCAAATTTCCTACTACAAGAAAATTGGTTATTAAATAGGTTAACTAGATTAGCAAACGAGGTAATAGAGTAAGGAGGAAGACTTAGCAGCCATTTAAGAGCCGATCCAGTAAGAGTGGATCCAAATCCCTTGCACAGACATGCTTCCTTTAACCTTTCTGGGATGGGATTGATCTCCATCCTTTCCCTATATTGAGCTATGTGTTCCTCAGGATCCGTTGAACCATCATACAACTTCATGGTAGGTACGTGGAACCTCTTGGGTATCTCAGCATCATAGATTGGTGGTGCAAAATGAGATATCTTGTGGCTCCCATCTGCAATCTCCGGGATAGGCTTGACCACTCCTGGGACACTTGATATCATATCCTTTAACTTTTGCAATTCTCTGGCCATGGAGTGATTGATACCTGTATCCTGCATAAGGCCATGGTTAGTGGTATAAGAATTATTGAAAGTGTTACCTCCCATTGGATTCAAATTAGGAAGAGTGGATGTGAATCCATATTGTTGAGGCTCTGGAATGATCGATGGACCAGTAGAAGCAACGGTCTGCATTGGAATGAAATCTCCCTGATGGATATCGGAATTCCCTGATTGCAAACTCCTTAAGGATCCCGGAATCTGGAAGGATCCCTGAAACTGCGAGTATCCTTGGACCTGGGAGGATCCTGGAACATAGGAGGACCCTTGAACCTGGGAGGATCCTTGAACACAGGAGGATCCTTGAACCTGGGAGGATCCTTGAACCTGGGAGGATCCTTGAACCTGGGAGGATCCTTGAACCTGGGAGGATCCTTGAAACTGGGAGGATCCTTGAACCAATCCTCCCAGTTTCAAGGATCCTCCCAGGTTCAAGGATCCTCACAGGTTCAAGGATCCTCCCAGGTTCAAGGATCCTCCCAGGTTCAAGGATCCTCCCAGGTTCAAGGATCCTCCTGTGTTCAAGGATCCTCCCAGGTTCAAGGGTCCTCCTATGTTCCAGGATCCTCCCAGGTCCAAGGATACTCGCAGTTTCAGGGATCCTTCCAGATTCCGGGATCCTTAAGGAGTTTGCAATCAGGGAATTCCGATATCCATCAGGGAGATTTCATTCCAATGCAGACCGTTGCTTCTACTGGTCCATCGATCATTCCAGAGCCTCAACAATATGGATTCACATCCACTCTTCCTAATTTGAATCCAATGGGAGGTAACACTTTCAATAATTCTTATACCACTAACCATGGCCTTATGCAGGATACAGGTATCAATCATGCCATGGCTAGAGAATTGCAAAAGTTAAAGGATATGATATCAAGTGTCCCAGGAGTGGTCAAGCCTATCCCGGAGATTGCAGATGGGAGCTGTTAGGGGAGGATTTTTAACAATTAGTGATCCTTATTCGTTATCCTAACTAGTGATCCTTACTTCTGTGACAGGTGGTGATCCTCAGAAGGGCTTTAGGATCAGGATCATGGATCACTTAAAGGATCCTCGTACTGACGATTGTTTACATATGTTTTATAACATCTCGCAGGTATAACAAGCTTGACCAAGTCTTAGCGGCATTCTTGGAGAATATTCCCGCAAGTATTCTGCACGTGCTAGATCAAAACTAGACGTTATGGAGAACGTGGAGGCTTGGCCCGAAAGTCGGAGAGTTTGTTAGCTATATATTTTTCTTATTTTAAAGGGGTAACGAGCTAGTTAGTGACACTTAGTCATTTTTGGCAGTTACACACACTCGCAAACACTCTCATACAAGCTCTCGTTCAAACACTTGGCAATTACTTACACTTTTTACACATTTCACCGTAGTGATCCTTGTACCTAGCTCGTTACTATCCGAAGTTGTAAACGTTTATTCATTTATTTGAGCTTGGTGATCGGTAGTTTCCATCACCCGGGGTTTTTTGTGCCGGAGATCAATTCTTGATCAAGGGCTTTTTCCCCGTATAAATCCTTGTGTTGTTTGTGCATTCCACATTGAAGTGATCCTCATTGTTGTTACACTTTTTGAGCATCATACCCCGTAATCTAGAGTTTGGTTGCAATATTCTCAACAGATTTTTTGACCAAAACAGTTTGGCGCCCACCGTGGGGCAATTGGTGCTTTGTCCTTAGAAGAATTCGCATTTCTGTGCTCATTCCGGTTCATTACTACCAAGCAAATGGCTTCCTCAGCGAAGAATGCTTCAAACTTGATGCCTTCGTTCACTTCTTCACAAGGCGTTCCTCCTTTGCCTCCACCACCTTCTGGATCCCAGAAGAATACAGAGAATGCTGCGAAGAAACCGACTCCCATTTTCTCAAAACCACCTACTTCTTCTGTTTCAACTAACCCTACTACTAATGATCTCTATGCCTTGATTTTGCAGATGAGGAATCATGCACAAGAGCAGGATAAAACCAACGAAAGGATCCTCCGGGAGATTGATGAAATTAAGAAACAGAAGAAAACGGCAGAGGATCATTCCCCACTGATGCCCAGATCTTTGAATTTTGACACTCCGGTGATTACTTCTCAGCCATCGGTGGTTCTAGACATTCAATATGCGGGTGGACCAAAAGGAGTGCACTATGGAACAACAGCTATGACCCAGGCACTAGGTTCATATTTCCAGCCAGCAGGATCCTATCCCCAGCATATGGGATCCCTCACGAGTACAGGAGGATATTCAGGAATGCAGCAGCATCAAGGATCCTCCTTCGTTCCAGGATCATCCCAGGTTCAAGGATCCTCTTTCGTTCCAGGATCATCCCAGGTTCAAGGATCCTCCTTCGTTCCAGGATCATCCCAGGTTCAAGGATCCTCCTTCGTTCCAGGATCATCCCAGGTTCAAGGATCCTCCTTCGTTCCAGGATCATCCCAGGTTCAAGGATCCTCCTTCGTTCCAGGATCATCCCAGGTTCAAGGATCCTCCTTTGTTCCAGGATCGTCTCAGTTTCAGGGATCCTTCCAGATGCCAGGATCCTTGAGGAGTTTACAAACAGGAAATTCAGATGTCCATCAAGGAGATTTTATTCCAATGCAGACCAATGCCTCTACCGGTCCCTCGATCATTCCAGAGTCTCAACAATATGGATTGACCTCTATTCTTCCTAACTTGAATCCAATGGGAGGTAACACTTTTAATAATTCTCATACTACTAACCATGGTCTTATGCAGGATCCAGGTATCAATCAGGCCATGGCCAGAGAATTACAAAAGCTAAAGGATATGATCTCGAGTGTTCCGGGAGTAGTCAAACCTATTCCAGAGATTGCAGATGGGAGCCACAAGATATCTCGCTTTGCGCCACCAATCTGTGATGCTGAGATACCCAAGAGGTTCCATGTGCCTACAATGAAATTGTACGATGGTTCGACGGATCCTGAAGAACACATAGCACAATACAGGGAGAGGATGGAGATCAATCCAATCCCAGAAAAGTTAAAGGAAGCATGCTTATGCAAAGGATTCGGATCCACTCTTACTGGATCAGCTCTCAAATGGCTGCTAAGTCTTCCTCCCTATTCTATTACCTCATTTGCAAACCTAGTTAACTTGTTTAATACTCAGTTTTCTTGTAGTAGAAAATTTGAACGATTAACTAGTGATTTATATAGGATAACCCAAGGTCATAATGAATCATTAAGGGATTACATTACCAAATTTAGTAAAGAATCCTTAGACATTCCCAACTTAGATATAGCCACGGCTGTTGAAGCCTTCAAGATGGGACTGCTTAGGGATTCGTTATTTTATGATGATCTTGTTATGACACCATGCAGGAACCTAGATGAGGTAAGAACCCGGGCCCTCAGGTTCATTCGGCTAGAGGATAACAAGAGGATTCAGGAGAGGATAACAGGATCCTCAAAGCAGGATAAGCAAGGATCCTCATTCAGAAACAACAAGTTCAGATCCTACAACAAATCCGATAATCAGAACGTGCATTCTATTGATCAAGAAGAGGATGATGAGGATTATCCTCCAATTTCTGAATATTGCTTTAGTGTTGATAACAATGAACTAATCCTTGCCATGCAGAACCTAGGTGATAAAGCTAGATGGCCAAGAAAGAATGACAGGCCAGCTGCAACTAAGGATAAATCAAAGTGGTGTGCATATCATGAAGATTTTGGGCACCTCACAGAAGAATGCATTGCATTAAGAAAGGAGATTGGATACTTGTTGAGCAAAGGGCATCTAAAAGAGTTGTTGGGTAGAAAAAAGTCAAGGACTCAGGATCCTGAAAGGATCCCTGAGAAGGCTCCAGCCCCTCCAGCAGATGCACAAGTGATAAACTTTATTTCTGGGGGATCCGACATTTGTGGCACATCCTTCTCAGCAGCTAAGAGGCATGCAAAGGAAACTAAAATGGATAATGGAGAAAGACCAGTTCGAACGTCGAGTGTCTCCGAAGGAAAAGTTATAACCTTTGATGAAGAGGATCGTACTGATATCCAGGATCCTCATCACGATGGTTTAGTTATTACTCTTTTTATATCTAACTGTTTTGTCCGCAGGATCCTAATAGACGGAGGAAGTTCAGTGAACATTATCCAGCTTGATGTTCTAAAGAAGATGGGTATCCCTGAATCAGAGATCATACCAAGATCCTCCGTGCTCGTGGGATTTAGTGGCGAAACTAAGAACACCCTGGGGGACATTAAACTCCCAATATATATTGAAGGCTTACACTCTTATCAAAAATTTTGTGTTATTGACTGTTTATCTTGTTGTAATGTTATCCTTGGCAGGCCCTGGATACACGATATGAAAGCAGTCCCATCTACTTACCATCAATGTGTGAAGCTCCCTAGTCCTTGGGGAATAGTAAAGATCGATAGTGATCAGCAGGAAGCTAAGAATTGCTACACTTCATCGATGAAACCAGCTTCGAAGTCAAGGGAGCAATAGCAATCAAAGTATCCTCCAAGGAATGTCTTGGAGGCCAGAGAGCAGGATGTGGTAGAAATCCTCATGGATCCCGATAATCCTGAATCCAAAATATATATTGGGTCAGGGATCCTTGACGAAATGAAAGAAGACCTCATATCTTTCCTCAAAAGGAGAAAGACTACCTTTGCATGGAAACACGAAGACATGACTGGTATATCCAAAGATGTTATCACTCACAAGCTCGGCATCGACAGATCCTTCAAACCAATCCATCAAAGGAGAAGGAAGTTTGCACCAGAAAGGAATGCCATTATCCAGGAAGAGGTAGAGAAATTGCTCCGGGCAGGTATGATTAGAGAGGTCAAGTATCCAAGATGGTTGGCCAATGTGGTTGTTGTTCAAAAGAAAAACGGAAAGTGGAGGGTATGTGTCGATTTTACCGATTTAAATAAGGCATGTCCCAAGGATCCTTTCCCTTTACCCCACATTGACTCCATGGTGGATGTAACTGCGGGTCATGAACTGTTAACTTTTATGGATGCTTCATCTGGATTTCAACAAATCCAAATGGAACCATCCGACCAAGAGGATACGGCCTTCATGACTCCAACTGGTATATATTGCTATATTGCTATGCCGTTCGGATTAAGAAATGCAGGTGCAACGTACCAAAGGCTGGTGAATATGATGTTCAAGGATCAGATTGGACAAACTATGGAGGTTTACATAGACGATATGGTGGTGAAATCCTTAAAAGCTGAGGATCACCTAAGAGACTTGGAGGAAGCATTCGATATCCTTGACAAATATAACATGAAGCTTAATCCTTCAAAATATCATTTTGGTGTTAAAGCAGGTAAATTCTTAGGATACATGGTGACTAAGAGAGGCATCGAAGCTAGCCCGGAACAAATCCAAGCAATAGTGAACATCAAATCTCCGGCCAATGCTAAGGATGTTCAAAGGCTAACAGGAAGGATAGCAGCCTTGAACAGATTCATATCCAAGTCCTCCGAGAAGTGTAAAGAATTCTATGATATCCTAAGGAAGAACAAGAAATTTGAGTGGACGGAGAAGCATGAAAGTGCTTTAAAAGCCCTCAAAAATTACCTATCCTCGGCCCCGGCTTTGATGAAACCAGAAAAAGGTGATGTGTTATCCTTGTATCTTGCAGTATCCTCAAAAGCGGTAAGTGCGGTCCTTGTTAAGGATCATCAAGGTACACAACATCCTGTCTATTATGTAAGTAAAAGTTTACTTGATGCCGAATCTAGGTACTCACACCTTGAAAAACTTATTCTTGCATTAATAATGGCATCTACCAAGTTAAGACATTATTTTGAAACTCATGTTATCATTGTTAAAACTAATTTTCCAATTAAGAACGTCCTCAGGAAACCAGAGATGTCCGGAAGGATGGCTAAGTGGGCAGTAAAGCTAAGTGCCTATGATATAAGATATAAGCCTAGGACAGCTATCAAATCCCAAGCATTAGCTGACTTTGTGGCTGATTTCAGTAGTGATCTACAAGAAGAAGCTGAGCTAGAAGTCCAGCAGCTAGAAGAGATCAAGGATCCTTGGATACTCCACACTGATGGATCCTCAAATGTCAAAGGCACAGGGCTTGGAATACTACTAAAATCGCCACAGGGGGACATAATACCCCATTCTATAGCTTGTGAGTTCCAAACCACTAATAATGAGGCTGAATATGAAGCCTTAATTGCTGGTTTGCAAATTGCAAAGCATATGGGGATCAGGTATCTTGAGGTACACGTAGATTCTTTGTAAATTACAAATCACTTTAATGGATCATATGCTGTTAAAGGTGAAAAACTAACCAAATATTTGGAGATAGTCAAAAGTTTGGCACTCTCTTTTGTTTCCTTTAGTTTGTCACAGGTACCAAGGGAAGAAAATACAGAAGCTGATGCATTGGCTAACTTAGGATCATCTTTGAAGATCCCAGAGGATATCAAGATTCCTATTATCCATATCCTGACCCCGGCTATCGAGGATCACCAGACTATGGAGATAGGAGATGATTCTGCAGTTATCCCTAGTGAGGATATTCAATCCTATTCAGGATCATGGATCTCACCAATTATGAGATACTTACAACATGGAGAGATTCCTACAGGAGAAAACCCTAGGGCTTTCAAATCTAAGGTATCTCAATTCACAATTATGAATAATATGTTGTATAGACGATCTCTTGCAGGACCATACTTGAGATGCATTGAGGATCCTGAAGTTCAGGAAGTTTTAAAAGACTTCCATGAAGGAGATTGTGGAAACCACACTGGGGGCAGGGCTTTATTTTCAAGGATCCTGAGGACAGGATATTATTGGCCAACCATGAAGAAAGATGCTGTGGAGTATGCCAGAAGATGTGATCCTTGCCAGAGACACAGCAATATCCTTCATCAACCAGCCGAATTATTGCATCCTATATCCTCCTCTTGGCCATTTATGAGATGGGGTATGGACATAGTTGGCAAGCTCCCTAAGGCACCCGGTGGAAAAGTATTCATGCTAGCTATGACTGATTACTTCTCCAAGTGGATAGAGGCTGAAGCTTTTGCCCAAGTTAGAGAAAAGGAAGTTATATCCTTCATTAAAAGAAATATTATAACTAGATTTGGAATTCCCTCTGAGATTATATGTGATAATGGTTCCCAATTTATTGGGGGCAGAACCACTAACTTTTGTGACAGCTGGGGGATTAGGATGATAACATCAACACCAGTCCACCCACAAGCTAATGGCCAAGCAGAATCATCCAACAAGATCATCATCAACAATTTGAAGAAAAAGCTTGGATCCAAGAAAGGGAAGTGGGCAGAAGAACTACCCTATGTGCTCTGGGCTGACAGGACAACCCCTAAGAATGCTACTGGTCAAACACCATTCTCTTTGGTGTTTGGGGCAGAATCAGTGATCCCAACAGAAATGGTGGTTCCTACTGCTAGAACAAGTACCCGTGATCCTGAGGAAAATGATGAAAACTTGGCTCAAGACCTGGATACTATTGAAGAAATCAGGGATATGGCTAGGATCAGGATGGCCAGTTATCAACAAAGAATGGCTGGTGCTTACAACAAAAATGTCAGGATCAGGAGGTTTCAAGTTGGAGATATGGTGTTGAGGAAAGCATTTCAGAATACCACCAATCCTGCCGATGGAAAATTGGCTCCAAAATGGGAAGGCCCTTATTTGATTGAAGCTGAAGCAGGAAAGGGGGCATATAGATTGCTAACCATGGAAGGTGATTTGCTACCAAGAGCTTGGAATGCTGTTCACTTGAAGAAATATTTCATGTGAAAGGGATATCCTTAAAGGATCCTCAAAGTATCGATGATCCTTACTTAGGTAATATCCTAAACTTAAGCTATTTCATTTTATTATCTTCTTATAAGGATAAGGATCATGTATCCTTTATCCATCTCTCACGTGAGTTTAAGTTTTGAAAGTTCAGGTATCCTTAGCATAACGATGGTTATCCACAGAAGCAATCCGTCATATGGGTCTAACCCCAGTTATTCGGGCTTGTCCCCAGATTCCGCCTGTAGCGCACGATGATCCTGGTATAGTTCAAGGCTTTGGGACCAGTACTCGTTCTAGGGGCTGATAATTCCATTGTTCTGGCTATGCTTAGGATCCTACGTATAATGGTAGACGTACCATACATCCGGTCATAAGGTTTCTAACGTTTTCACGTTAGCTAAGGTTTCTAACGTTTTCACGTTAGCTAAGGTTTTGGCATCTTCATGTCACTAAGTTTGGATAGTCGCCAGTTAGGGCCATACTCCAGTTTACACACGATCCTTGGGCTTGTCCCCAGTTATCCTTGGGCTTATCCCCAGTTATCCTTGGGCTTGTCCCCAGTTATCCTTGGGCTTGTCCCCAGTTGCTAACTCTTTTCTTATATTGGCTTAGTCCCAAGTTATGCTCTATTTCAGGTCATTGAAGATAGGCAGCTAGGGATCCTTGATCCTTATTTCACTCTAAGGTTTATCTTATAGTTATCCTTATTATGGTTAGGATTCTAACTTGGATCCTCAGGTATGATCCTTAACTCTTTTGATTCTATTCATTATTCTTTTAAATAACCCTTATACTTGACAACTGAACTTATAAATTTTAAATCATGTCATTTTTTAAAACTTATCTGTTATGGGATATGTGATCCTTGTTCATATCCTAAACTTTTTGGATATCTTTTCTAGTTTTTCAAGGCTTGATAAGTATAAACAAATTGAACATTATAACAGTTGGAAAATAACATACTAAAAAGGATAACAAATACAAGATAAGCGACAAAAGGTTAAGTTTTTATTTATTAACATAAGACTAACCCTTTAAAGGTTGTCAAAATTACCTACCCGAGCTTCTACCAGCAAAACGTGGCCCGTCCGCTGGGGTAGGTAAAGGGTGTCCATGATAATGAGTTCAAAGATAGTGCAGGAATAAAAAGGCGGCAGGATCACAATGGCTTCATCCCCCAAACAGAGGATCCCTCCACCAATTGCAATCCTGCCTATTGTCCAAAGGATCATACATGATCCTTAATCCTAAAACCTACTGTTCAAAGTACAACCCATGAAATTGTCTTAAACATCACAACCACAAAAAACAACCATCAAACTAAAAAATTGGGCTCCGGCCTTGGCACATATATCCATCATCGCCCAATTGTGCAGCTCACACCTTGGCTGCGTCACCACCAGCATCATCACCACCAGCCTGATCCTTCCCACTGCCACTTGCCTCAATTGCCAGGACATCAGCTGCCTCCTCCTCATCATCCTCAAGATCTGCCAACCTTGCCTTCCAGCCTTCAACATCCCAGCTGCTTTTGTCGAAACTAGGATCTTGAGCTTCCTGGGCCATCTTCAACTTAGTCTGATACATCGTGATGGCAGCAGAGAGCTTGGTATTTTCGATGAGGTCATGCTTTTCATAATCAAAGTTGACCAGCACCATGGCCATTTCCTGCTTGGTATCCTGGAGTTCCTTCCGAGCATCAGCAAGTGCAAGATCTTTGAGCACGGCAACTTGTTGGAGATCAGCTATTTTCTTGTCCAGCTCCTCAACATTGCCCACGTAATCCTCTATCTCAGCAAATTTCTGCAGAAAGAAGATAAGGCAGTTCAAGGTCAAGTGATCCTCATAAGAGTAGGATACCTAGGCAAAGTTAAGGATCCATACATCATTGAAGTATTCAAGGAATTGGTGGCGGATCAGTGGCAGCCCTTGAAGATCTTCAGCATCAGAAGTTTTCCTTTTCTTGACACCCTTTCCTTTAGTGGGTGCCCTTGGAATGGAGATGCTAGGACTGGTAGTGGACCTCTTCTTCCTGGGTCGTACGAGATCAAGATCAGCTGTGTTGAATTGGGAAACAGGCTTGACAGGTTTTCCAGCGCCTACACATTCAAAGCAAGATGAGTATCCTTATCCTATTTCAATTTATCTATTTATTTTAATATTTAAACTATGCAAAAGACAGGATACTTACTCGACATGGTAATGGAACCTGAGGATACTTCTTGTGAGTCTTGGGTGTCTATCTTGAATGTCCTTGTTTCAGGATCAAGCTTCCAAAAAGCAGCGAGCCTATCCTTGGTTTCAGGTGATGTGCGGATACGTGAAACGGTGATAGCTGCAAAACAAGAAAGCAAAAATATAAGTTATCCTTGCAATCAAAGAAGGTTCCTGGTGATCCTTATCAGGATCCTCCATCCTACCATGGGTAGCCCAATTTTTAGGAAGATCCTTTCCATCCTGGATAGAATCTCTCTTGACAAAGAAAAAGCGACGTTTCCAGTCTTTGTCATTCTTGGTGACTTTTAGAAGAGGATGATCTGCACCGGGTTTTCGCTTGAGCAAATAACGATGGGAACCAAAAGTAGTAAGATCATACAGCTCCGCCAATTCTGACATGCCCAAAGCAATGCCTTCTTGTTCGATGATCCTCTCCAGGGTATACAAGACCCTCCAAATCATCGGCATGGCTTGGATATAAGAGATGCCGGTAAGGGAAAATAAGGATTGTGTAAACTCTGGGAAAGGATAGGTGTATCCTATGGTGAATGGAGTGGCTGGAAATGCAACCCATGTTTCTGAAACATAGTCGCTAAGGGTAGAAGGATCAAAGGGTCTGATAAAGGCATTCGCCGGAAAACAGCAACGAATTCTGTCTATCTGTGCGTCGTTAAAACAACACTTTTCATTCGCTGAGTCCTTGATGATTTTCTGACTTTCCAAAGGGCTATCCTTCTTGTGATCTTTGCCCGGAGAACTTCGGAGCAACATCTTTGATGGAAAGATAAAAACAGAGCAAGAGAGGGAAAAGGATAGAGAAAGAGAATACCTGAACGTCTTCGGAATGTGGATTATAAAGGGAGTTTCTCTGAAAATTTAAATGCATTTGATCCTATCTATATCTCTATTTATAATCATGATCTTGCAGGTTGTCACTTCCGTGACATCATCATCGCAACGGCTAGTTCAAAATTAACGGCTATATATCCGTTAGTTTGTTACGGATAAGATCAAGAAAACATAACTCGCTAATTTTACAATTTCACTCCTTATATTTTGGGGGCAATTGTTAGGGGAGGATTTTTAACAATTAGTGATCCTTATTCGTTATCCTAACTAGTGATCCTTACTTCTGTGACAGGTGGTGATCCTCAGAAGGGCTTTAGGATCAGGATCATGGATCACTTAAAGGATCCTCGTACTGACGATTGTTTACATATGTTTTATAACATCTCGCAGGTATAACAAGCTTGACCAAGTCTTAGCGGCATTCTTGGAGAATATTCCCGAAGTATTCTGCACGTGCTAGATCAAAACTAGACGTTATGGAGAACGTGGAGGCTTGGCCCGAAAGTCGGAGAGTTTGTTAGCTAGATATTTTTCTTATTTTAAAGGGGTAACGAGCTAGTTAGTGACACTTAGTCATTTTTGGCAGTTACACACACTCGCAAACACTCTCATACAAGCTCTCGTTCAAACACTTGGCAATTACTTACACTTTTTACACATTTCACCGTAGTGATCCTTGTACCTAGCTCGTTACTATCCGAAGTTGTAAACGTTTATTCATTTATTTGAGCTTGGTGATCGGTAGTTTCCATCACCCGGGGTTTTTTGTGCCGGAGATCAATTCTTGATCAAGGGCTTTTTCCCCGTATAAATCCTTGTGTTGTTTGTGCATTCCACATTGAAGTGATCCTCATTGTTGTTACACTTTTTGAGCATCATACCCCGTAATCTAGAGTTTGGTTGCAATATTCTCAACAGATTTTTTGACCAAAACAGGAGCCACAAGATATCTCGTTTTGCACCACCAATCTGTGATGCTGAGATACCTAAGAGGTTCCACGTACCTACCATGAAGTTGTATGATGGTTCAACGGATCCTGAGGAACACATAGCTCAATACAGGGAAAGGATGGAGATCAATCCCATCCCAGAAAGGTTAAAGGAAGCATGTATGTGCAAGGTATTTGGATCCACTCTTACTGGATCGGCTCTCAAATGGCTGCTAAGTCTTCCTCCTTACTCTATTACCTCGTTTGCTAATCTAGTTAACCTATTTAATAACCAATTTTCTTGTAGTAGGAAATTTGAGCGTTTAACTAGTGATCTGTATAGGATAACCCAGGGTCATAATGAATCATTAAGGGATTATATCACTAAATTTAGTAAAGAATCCTTAGATATTCCTAACCTGGATATAGCTACGGCCGTTGAAGCCTTTAAAATGGGATTACTTAGGGATTCGTTATTCTATGATGATCTTGTTATGACACCATGCAGGAATCTAGATGAGGTAAGGACCCGGGCCCTTAGGTTCATCTGGCTAGAGGATGACAAAAGGATCCAGGAGAGGTTAGCAGGATCCTCCAAGCAAGAGAAGCAAGGATCCTCATTCAAGAACAACAAGTTCAGATCTTATAATAAATCCAATAACCAGAATGTGCATGCTGTTGAACAAGAAGAGGATGATGAGGATTATCCTCCAATCTCTGAATATTGTTTTTCTGTTGATAACAATGAACTAATCCTTGCGATGCAGAGTTTAGGTGATAAAGCTAGATGGCCCAGAAAAAATGATAGACCAGCTGCAACTAAAGATAAATCAAAGTGGTGTGCATACCATGAAGATTTTGGGCATCTCACAGAAGAATGCATTGCATTGAGAAAAGAAATTGGATACTTGTTGAGCAAGGGGCATTTAAAAGAATTATTGGGGAGAAAGAAATCAAGGACTCAGGATCCTGAAAGGATCCCAGAGAAAGCTCCAGCCCCTCCGGCAGATGCACAAATAATAAACTTTATTTCTGGAGGATCAGACATCTGTGGGACATCCTTCTCTGCAGCTAAAAGACATGCAAAGGAAACCAAGATGGATAATGGCGATAGACCCATTCGAACATCCAGCGTCTCCGAAGGAAAAGTTATAACTTTCGATGAAGATGATCGTGTCGACATCCAGGATCCTCACCATGATGGTTTGGTTATCACTCTTTTTATTTCTAACCATTTTGTTCGCAGGATCCTTATAGATGGAGGAAGCTCTGTGAACATTATCCAGCTGGATGTTCTCAAGAAGATGAACATCCCTGAATCCGACATCATACCAAGATCCTCTGTGCTCGTGGGATTCAGTGGCGAGACTAAGAATACTCTGGGGGACATTAAACTCCCAATCTATATCGAAGGCCTACATTCTTACCAAAAGTTTTGTGTTATTGACTGTTTATCTTGTTGTAATGTTATCCTTGGCAGGCCTTGGATTCATGATATGAAAGCAGTCCCATCCACTTATCATCAATGTATGAAGCTTCCTAGTCCTTGGGGAATAGTGAAGATTGATAGTGATCAGCAAGAAGCTAAGAACTGTTACACCTCGTCAATGAAACCAGCCTCAAAGTCAAGGGAGCAATAGCAATTAAAGCACCCTCCAAGGGATGTCTTGGAGGCAAGAGAACAGGATGTAGTAGAAATCCTTATGGATCCTGATGATCCTGAATTTAAAGTTTATATAGGATCAGGGATCCTTGGCAAAATAAAGGAAGACCTCATATCCTTCCTCAAAAGGAGAAAGACTACCTTTGCATGGAAACACGAAGATATGACAGGTATATCAAAAGATATAATCACTCACAAACTTGGCATTGATAGGTCCTTCAAACCAATCCATCAAAAGAGGAGGAAGTTTGCACCAGAAAGAAATGCCATTATCCAGGAGGAGGTAGAGAAGTTACTCCGAGCAGGTATGATTAGAGAGGTCAAGTATCCAAGATGGTTGGCCAATGTGGTTGTTGTTCAAAAGAAAAACGGAAAGTGGAGGGTATGTGTCGATTTCACCGATTTAAATAAGGCATGTCCCAAGGATCCTTTCCCGTTACCCCACATTGACTCCATGGTGGATGCAACTGCGCGTCATGAACTGTTAACTTTTATGGATGCTTCATCTGGATTTCAACAAATTCAAATGGAACCATCCGATCAAGAGGATACAGCCTTCATGACTCCAACCAGTATATACTGTTATATTGCTATGCCATTTGGACTAAGAAATGCAGGTGCAACTTATCAAAGGCTAGTGAATATGATGTTCAAAGATCAGATTGGACAAACTATGGAGGTTTACATAGACGATATGGTGGTAAAATCAATAAAGGCTGAGGATCACCTAAGAGACTTGGAGGAAGCATTCAATATCCTTGATAAATATAATATGAAACTTAATCCTTCAAAATGTCACTTTGGTGTTAAAGCAGGTAAATTCTTAGGATATATGGTGACAAAGAGAGGCATTGAAGCCAGTCCAGAACAAATCAAAGCTATAGTGAACATCAAGTCCCCTGCCAATGCTAAGGATATTCAGAGGTTAACAGGCAGGATTGCAGCTTTAAACAGATTTATATCCAAATCCTCAGAAAAGTGCAAGGAATTCTATGATATCCTAAGGAAAAACAAGAAATTCGAGTGGACTGAGAAGCATGAAAGTGCCTTAAGAGCTCTTAAGGATTACCTATCCTCGGCCCCAGCTTTGATGAAACCAGAAAAAGGAGATGTGTTATCCTTATATCTTGCGGTATCCTCAAAAGCAGTAAGTGCCGTCCTTGTTAAGGATCACGAAGGTACACAACATCCTGTCTATTATGTAGGTAAGAGTTTACTTGATGCTGAATCCAGGTATTCACACTTAGAAAAACTTATCCTTGCATTAATTATGGCATCTACTAAGTTAAGACATTATTTTGAAACTCATGCCATTATTGTCAAAACTAATTTTCCAATTAAGAATGTCTTCAGGAAACCTGAAATGTCAGGAAGGATGGCTAAGTGGGCAGTGAAGATTAGTGCATATGATATAAGATATGAGCACAGGACAGCCATTAAATCCCAAGCATTAGCTGACTTTGTGGTAGATTTCAGTAGTGATTTGCAAAAGGAAGCTGAGTTAGAAGTCCAGCAGCTAGAGGAAACCAAGGATCCTTGGATACTTTACACTGATGGATCCTCAAATATCAAAGGAACAGGGCTTGGAATACTACTAAAATCGCCACAGGGGGACATAATACCCCACTCTATAGCTTGTGAGTTTCAAACCACTAACAATGAGGCTGAATATGAAGCCTTGATAGCTGGCTTGCAAATTGCTAAGCATATGAGGATCAGGTATCTTGAGGTACATGTAGATTCTTTGTTAATCACTAATCACTTTAATGGATCCTATGCTGTTAAAGGTGAAAAGCTAATCAAATATTTGGAGATAGTCAAAGAATTGGCACTCTCTTTTGTATTCTTTAGTTTGACACAGGTACCAAGGGAAGAGAATGCAGAGGCAGATGCATTAGCCAATTTAGGATCATCCTTGAAGATCCCAGAGGATATCAGGATCCCTATTATCCATATCCTGACCCAGGCTATCGAGGATCATGCGGCTATGGAGATAGGAGAGGATACTGCAATCACCCCTAGCGATGATAATCAATCCCATTCAGGTTCATGGATCCTCCCAATCATGAGATACTCAAAACATGGAGAGATTCATACAGGAGAAAACCCTAGGGCTTTCAAAATTAAGGTATCTCAATTCACAATTTTAAATAATATATTGTATAAATGATCTCTTGCAGGACCATACTTAAGGTGCATTGAGGATCCTGAAATCCAAGAAGTATTAAAAGACTTCCATGAAGGAGATTGTGGAAACCACACTGGGGGCAGAGCATGTGACACCTGTGTCACTCCAACCATCAAACAAATGCCAAACCAATGAAATATTGTATTTCATACTTGGGATTTGTAAAAATATGTGTATCATTTGCACATATCAACTCTTGTTCGATTTCAAGCTTTAAATCGCTTTCTGGAGGGTTATACGCGCTCTGATGTGTAGATATAACCAGTTTAATCCAACGAACACTCCGAAATAGTGACTTATACTTAACATATCTTAAATAACCTTTACATAACTTAGAAATAAGTTTTGAAGGCTTTGGTATGGCAAAATCAAGTTAAATCGCTTACAGGGACTAAAGTTGACAAACTGCGAAAGTATGCCAATTTGAACTGTAACAGACATTCCGGAACATGACCATAAGTTAAACATACCATAAATATCCTTTACATAGCTTAGAAATAGGCTTTGAGGGGTTCGGTGTGCTAAAATAAACTTTTGGGTCATTCAGGGACTAAATGCGTCAAAAAGTGCACAAGTTTGCACTTTTACGCATAACTTATGTTCTGAATACATCCAGACATCCAAAAATTTATGTAAGCACTAAAATATTTTATTTTAGTGTTTAGCATGAGAAAAATCCATTCGTCGCGTCATTTGGATCGTTTTTCGCGCTTATGCGCATTCCGTCGTAATTAAGCGAACATCGCGTTCGTACGGCTAAATGAACCGACATCTGAGATATTTTTGAGCATGTTTTAAGTTCCCTATACTTTAACTTCATTTTAGAGCTTTGAAATGGGGTTAACGGGCCTTAAACGTGTCGAAAATGGGCTGAATGCATAACAGGGACCAAAACTGTAATTCTGCCAAACTTGTATGCTTACGATGCGCAGGGGTTTTTTCCCTACGATGCGTAAGGGGTCTGCAGATCAGATCAGACTTAACATTCAGCAGATTTCCAGCTGTTTAATCCTCACCCACACACTCACCACTTGCATACTCAGCTGATAAGGATCATTGTTAGGCACCATAACCTTCCGACACTTGTACGGATACGATCAAGGCACGATATTCGACAAACGATCTTAACGGTTCGGGTATTCCTATAAATACCCAACCTATTTAACTTCAAAAACCACTAGAATCTGATCTTAGAAGCTCTAAGTTGAAACCGTTGTTTCATACCTGAGCTACTTGGATCACGATTAGCATTCGGGGACCCTTCGTAAGTATTCTTTCGTTCTTTTCCTTCTTTTATTGCTTTTCGAGTCCGAAAGTCAAACTTTGTTTGACTTTCAGCGTTGACCAGTTATGGTCAATGCGAAGTTCGTTAGAACTTCGCAACGTGATTGTAATCACGATGGTTATAGTCCCTTAGGACTATGCCTACTGATTACCACGTTGTCTAGGGTCGTAAGGGTAAGCGATCTGATAAATCGCTTATACCTTCGAACCCGACCCAGTTTGGTCGATCATTAGGATCCGACCAAATACATTAGGTGACCATAGTGTATAGGGAATAACCTTCCGAGGTTATACCTTATGGTCGCTTCGTTTAAGTAGTTGTATGATAGGTAGTTTATATGCCTTAGGTAAATTACCAAAATACCCTTTTCATGTGTAATCGGTAATTAAGCATATGTAACCTAAACTTTTGTCACATAACTGATTATGTAACATGTTTAGGCATATAACACTTGTCATAGGACTAGTTAGGCGGTCCGAACGCGTTTCACGCGAACGACGCGTTAAAGTAGCATAAGCTACCTAAACGGGTCGTAATGGGTCCTAAGCACTTATGTAAGGTTTCATTTAGTATGTAAGCTTTGTTAAACCATATGACATGAGTCTCTACACTCGTTTGGTTTACGAACCCTCATTCTATCCGATCTTCTGATTTAGGTCCGGTTTATTAATGTAGTTACCTATATTAGGTGCCGTTTGATATTTCGAGATCTCTAGCATTGCTTGGCGGTTATCTTAGGACTTCTGAGCAATCTCAAGTGAGTACATAGACCCCTCTTTTACTGTTTTCCAAACTGTTTTGGGGTGGAACACATGTGCCTACTTGTTACTTTCATGCTTTTCTGTTTTCACATCGTATACTGGCTATGTTCATTAGTATATTTATAGTACATGTTTTACATTACATTTCATGCTACGTATGTCTATTGTTGCATACTTAGTACAGTTCACATGCTATGTATGTTCAATCGTTGCATTGTTCTTCATACGTAGTACATTTGTTATTCATCACACGCTTACATTTTGAATGCATATTACATGATTTACATTGATCATGCATTTCCACAGGACATAACTTTGATTTAAACCAAGTTTTACTTCAATACTATGTTCTTGTGCATATGGTTTAGTTGATACATTTCACTAACCATACATATCATTTTGGTTACACATTATATGATTTACATCTTGACATAAACATTTTAACATATTATTTCAATACATTTGGAAGTTGGTTTAAACATAGACATCTTACATTGTTTGGTTTGGTTTGAGTAAGTGATTAAGTAACGAGGCGTGTGTAATATGATACAAGCATGGTGGATACGCCGCTGGTACTTCCTATATATAAGTGTTTGTATGGTATTGCATATTGTAGCGTTATTTGAATCATTTCAATTTGAGACATAGAACATTTTATACAAATAACATACTTTTCACAAGACATTGATTTACAAACAACTTATCTTATACAAACTCATTTTACATGGTTATTCATTTAACCTTACATTTATTTATACATATCATCTGATATTATCGTTTTTCAAATGATTTACAAAACAAAAGCAAATTACAAGGTTCATGACTAAACATTTTCTCAAACATAAGTCATGAATCCTGTTTTCACAAAACCTATGTATCTCACAGGCATTTTTATGCTGACGTACCTATTTTCACATGTGTTTTCAGGTGATGATGTATAGGACTTATCAAGATATACTTAGGCGGACCTGTGCCTTAGTGACTTAAAACGAGACAAGAACTAGCTACTTTATGTTATGTACTCTTTGGTTCTTGTTTAAAACAATGTAAACTCTCATGTTTGATTAATAAAACGAAACTTCTATTGCCATGGATTTGAAACAATTAATTCTGTTACAACACTCCCCGATGTTTCCGCCACGTTTTGTATGTTCTACGTGGTCGGGGTGTGACAGAGCATTATTCTCAAGGATCCTGAGGACAGGATACTATTGGCCAACTATGAAGAGAGATGCTGTAGAGTATGCTAAGAAGTGTGATCCTTGTCAGAGACACAGCAATATCCTTCATCAACCAGCTGAATTATTGCATCCTATATCCTCTACTTGGCCATTCATGAGATGGGGCATGGATATAGTCGGTAAGCTCCCTAAGGCACCTGGTGGAAAAGTGTTCATGCTTGCTATGACTGATTACTTCTCCAAGTGGATAGAGGCTGAAGCTTTTGCCCAAGTCAGAGAAAAGGAAGTTATATCCTTCATCAAAAGAAATATTATAACTAGATTCGGTATCCCTTCTGAAATTATATGTGATAATGGTTCCCAATTCATTGGGGGCAGAACTACTAACTTTTGTGACAGCTGGGGGATTAAGATGATAACATCAACATCAGTCCACCCACAAGCTAATGGTCAGGCATAATCCTCCAATAAGATCATCATCAACAATTTGAAGAAGAAGCTTGGATCCAAGAAAGGGAAATGGGCAGAAGAATTACCTTATGTGCATTGGGCTGATAGGACAACTCCTAAGAATGCTACAGGCCAAACTCCATTCTCTTTGGTATTTCGGGCAGAATCAGTGATCCCTACAGAAATGATGGTCCCAACTACTAGAACCAGTATTCGTGATCCTGCGGAAAATGATGAGAACTTGGTTCAAGATCTGGATACTATAGAAGAAATTAGAGATTTGGCAAGGATAAGGATGGCCAGTTATCAGTAAAGAATGGCCAGTGCCTACAACAAAAATGTTAGGATCAGGAAATTCCAAGTTGGTGATATGGTACTAAGGAAAGCATTTCAGAATACCACCGATCCTGCTGATGGAAAGTTGGCACCAAAATGGGAAGGCCCTTACTTGATTGAAGCTGAGTGTTAGGCCCTAAAGTGTGAGACTGACGCATCAAATTAACATAACGGGCTATGGTTACGAACTGGGCTTTACTGGGTTAGTTTATATTAGGTTGTGGACCTTTATAGGTCACTTGGGCCAAGCTTTAGGCCATGTGGGCCAAGCAGGCCAAAGGGGAGCCCATGTGGGAAATGGGCTTGTCTATGTATATAAACAAGTTTTTGACTTGTTTTAGGGTTGGAACCTCCTAGTTACACAATTCTAGAGAATTAGAGAGAGTGGGAGGCGATTGGTGGTGAAGATACTTGTACTAGACGGTTTTGCTTATTCAAGTAATAGAATCGTGTGCAAGTGTTGAAAAGTGATTCGGTGTGTTCTTCGTATTCGGTTTGTTCTTCATATTTTATATTTATTCTTGAATCACATCAAGTTTGGATTCCACACAAACTTGGTGTTGTTTGATATCATTGAAAGATCCGTTTTACGGGACTTACAAGTGGTATCAGAGCCTTTAGAACCTATTTCTAGGCTCGGTGTGATATCAAAGATTCAAAATTTTTGTTGTTTTTGGGTTTGTGTTCTTCGTGATATTCATTGGTTTTTATTGAAAATTAATCATATTTTGCTTCTTGATCCGTTCAAAATTGTGTGTATCGGGACAACATACAGACATTCAAATAGAAATGAGCTAATTCCAAGTGACTTTCTTTCCTGGGGTCATGTACAATTTTAGTTCTGAACAGAAGGACAGCCAAGATATCCCCGGATGATTCAACAATATAAAGACCCGAAACCTCAGATGTTGGCTATCTATCAACGCAAGATTTAAGACCATAAAATCATACGCCGTTGGTATGTTACCCACATGGTACATAGTTCGTTATGTTTATAACACTTAGTATCTTTTATCATTTTGAGCGTCAAGCCTATCGACATATCGCAGTAGATCCTAGTCTTTTCAGCTATGGCACCTTACATGTGTTAGTCAAACCCTTTAACACAAACATTTATTTCACTTCCCATATCATGCAATTTCTCTTTTTGGCTTTTTCATTTTTCTCATGTTTTTGTATTTTTCTCATTTTCTCCCCCTAAAACAATACATATTTACAGCAAACTCAGCAAACTCTTTTTGTATTTACTGAGTTTTCTCCTCCTAAACTCTATATCTATCTATATGTTCCTCTTGGTATCAGAGCACAGAAGGCCCCTGTAAATGACAAGTACAGACATCCCAATTCATCTTCGTCTGTGGTAAATGTGCAACACAAACAAGCACATAAAGGACCGGTTCGTCCTTCAGGGCCTGTAAGAGCAAATCCAGCTGATCAGAATACTTTCTACATGAAGAGACAAACATGCTTCAACTGCGGCATTGCTGGTCACATTGCTCGAAACTGCACACATCGTCCCTATATACCCTATCATGTGCAAAATCAGAGAGTTACACCAAAGGATAACTATCATTCTAAGCCAATGAAGGTATCATCACCTAAGGCAATGAAGAATGTGAATCCCAAGGTTAAACCTTCTGATGGGGATTGGAACGCTGCCAAAAACAAACGCAAAGCTTCTCAGGAACAAAAACGTTTTTCTAAAACTAACAAACCTGAAACAGGTAAAGTTGCTCAACCGAAAGCAACAAATGCGTTTGCTATACCTAAACAGATTTGGAAACCCAAATCCAAAGCAGCAATGTCTCCAATCCTTGAGTCAAAAGGGGACTTGTGTTTGAAAGAAGTGTCTTACTTTGATGCTTCAGGAAATCCCAGGACCACGATGGCCTGGGTACCCATGTCTTACTAATCTCCTTATTTTTCAGGAACAACTAAGGAGGAGCTGTTGACAATCTCTGGAATGTTGATAGCGGTTGTTCCAGAGATAAAAACGGGTAACATTTCACTGTTGCAAAAAGTTCAAATTTTTTTTACAGATGATATGTTTCCTTTGGAGGAGATTAGAGAAGTGAGATAAGATCAGCAAAAGGTACCATTTAAATTCACTACTTTGATTTGCAATTGATTAGTCTTCAATCTGATGATAGAACGGTTAAAAAAATAATAAAAAAAAATATTTCTTTTCTCTTTCTTAGTTCATTATTTTGTATATATAGTGTTCTTTCTCTAGTAAATGGTAAATTCGCGCAAAAATACAAGATTTATGCACAAATTTAGGGGGGGAGAGGAACATATAGATAGATATAGAGTTTAGGAGGAGAAAACTCAGTAAATACAAAAAGAGTTTGCTGAGTTTGCTGTAAATATGTATTGTTTTAGGGGGAGAAAATGAGAAAAATACAAAAACATGAGAAAAATGAAAAAGCCAAAAAGAGAAATTGCATGATATGGGAAGTGAAATAAATGTTTATGTTAAAGGGTTTGACTAACACATGTAAGGTGCCATAGCTGAAAAGACTAGGATCTACTGCGATATGTCGATAGGCTTGACGCTCAAAATGATAAAAGATACTAAGTGTTATAAACATAACGAACTATGTACCATGTGGGTAACATACCAACGGCGTATGATTTTATGGTCTTAAATCTTGCATTGATAGATAGCCAACATCTGAGGTTTCGGGTCTTTATATTGTTGAATCATCCGGGGATATCTTGGCTGTCCTTCTGTTCAGAACTAAAATTGTACATGACCCCAGGAAAGAAAGTCACTTGGAATTAGCTCATTTCTATTTGAATGTCTGTATGTTGTCCCGGTACACACAATTTTGATCTGACTCTGAAATCTTCTCTGAAAAAAGTCGTGTACCTCCTCTGCTGCATCCAGATATATGCTGACCTGGAGGTGCTAGGCAACGACAGCTTCTGCTGCATCCAGATACATGCTGACCTAGTTGTACGTTGTCGCGCTATAGATCTAATACACCTGAAAGAGGCCCTCTAGTGCCCAAAAGAAACCCCAAGAAACCTATATCAAACTGAGAAAAACTCATTTGATCTGTATATTATACCATCTCTGCAAAAGATCTATTCTGTTCTCTTCTCAACCTATTCCCAGTTAAGATTTCAGAAATCTGGATTGGACTTGTGAAATATGTGGTAGGGAAGATACTTGCATGATAGAGTGTGCTGTTTATATTTCCAGGATTTGATTAGTATTTTTTTTGGGTGTTCATTGTTTAGAAATCAAAACATGATAAAACAGATTATATGCAGACCTAGACACAGTCAGGATATCTTAAAGGATGACATCAGTATACTCACCTGCTACGATGAATCGTTGTGCTTACCTTGATCGCGGGGGTATGCCTTGGAATGGGACACACTGGTATAATAGTATAATATTACCTAAAGCATATCACGAAGTTAAAAAATTGAAAGTTGAGCGTTAAAGTTTAAGTGGACAAACATATTGGCAATCGCATAGACCAGTTTGATTAGGCTCGTACTGAAAAGTGTTCCTTAGTCTGCCTGAGAACGAATTTTGATCCCATTGAAATTGTAATTGTATATTATGGTAGTTGTTTATATTTTGAGTTTTTATTTGTTTTTAGTTCTTAAATTAAAAATAAAAATTTTGAAAAATTCAAAAATACAAAAATAGTGTCTTGTTTTTATAAAATCAAAAATCCAAAAATAGAGTGCTTATTTGTTTTTCTTAAAATTAAAAATGTAACCGTTCTTGAAGATTTGACTGATCATCAAAAGTCGAAAGAATTTAAATTGTGAAATTCGAGTACAAGTACTTGGATGTACCTGGTGTTCATATGGTACTCTCCCTGTTGCATAAGAAATGTTTGCTTATAAGTTTGTGAGCATGTGCAGAACTTGATTTCAATCAAGAACAGGGATTGATGAAGACTGAGATGCTGTTAGTTGCTGAAGAAGCCTGAAGCAGCACAATAACAAGATGTACCTGAGTCAGAAGAATCGGATATGAATTGCCGTCTGACAGTGATAGTGCATTTGAAGAAGTACCATGAACCTGCTTGAAAGACAAAGATTGCAGAAGAAAAGAGCTGCTGAGAATCCTCCTCTCACATTCTTTTTGACAAGATTTCCAAGCAAATGCTGATCGAGATCCTGATATGAAGCTAACCACAAGATCTGAAGAAAGAGACCCAGTGCTGAGAGTTCAGAAGTCAAGAACTTCCACAACATCTGCAGCATAGCGATGACCATAGACTACGTTGAAGACGTTGCTGAATTCATGCTATGAAGACAATTTGATGGCATCAGTCTAGGGGGAGATTGTTAGGCCCTAAAGTGTGAGACTGACGCATCAAATTAACATAACGGGCTATGGTTACGAACTGGGCTTTACTGGGTTAGTTTATATTAGGTTGTAGACCTTTATAGGTCACTTGGGCCAAGCTTTAGGCCATGTGGGCCAAGCAGGCCAAAGGGGAGCCCATGTGGGAAATGGGCTTGTCTATGTATATAAACAAGTTTTTGACTTGTTTTAGGGTTGGAACCTCCTAGTTACACAATTCTAGAGAATTAGAGAGAGTGGGAGGCGATTGGTGGTGAAGATACTTGTACTAGACGGTTTTGCTTATTCAAGTAATAGAATCATGTGCAAGTGTTGAAAAGTGATTCGGTGTGTTCTTCGTATTCGGTTTGTTCTTCATATTTTATATTTATTCTTGAATCACATCAAGTTTGGATTCCACACAAACTTGGTGTTGTTTGATATCATTGAAGATCCGTTTTACGGGACTTACACTGAGGCAGGAAAGGGGGCATATCGATTGCTAACAATGGAAGGTGACCTACTACCAAGAGCTTGGAATGCTATCCATTTGAAGAGATATTTCATGTGATAAGGATCCATGATCCTCACATGATAAACATCCTTAAAGGATCCTTAAAGCATAGATGATCCTCATTTTTGGTAACATTCTAATCTTAAACTATTTCATTTCCTTACTTTCTCACATAAGGATAAGGATCTTGCATCCTTTATCCCCATTTCACGAGATTTTGAGTTTTGAAGGTTCAGGTACTGTTAACAAAAGAATGATTATCCACACAAGCAACCAGTTACTTGGGTTTGACCCCAGTTCCGCCAGTAGCACATGATGATCCTGGTATAGTTCATGGCAGTGGGACCAGTACTCGTTTTAGGGGCTGATAATTCCATTGTACTGGCTATACCTAGGATCCTACGTATAATGGTAGACGTACCATACATCCGTTCTTAAGGTTTCTAGCGTTTTCACGTTAGCTAAGGTTTTGGCATTTTCATGCCACTAAGTTTGGATAGTCGCCAGTTAGGGCCATACTCCAGTTAACATACGATCTTTGGGCTTGTCCCCAGTTATCCTATGGGCTTGTCCCCAGTTATCCTATGGGCTTGTCCCCAGTTATCCTTTGGGCTTGTCCCCAGTTGCTAACCCTTATCTTATAATGGCTTAGTCCCAAGTTATGTTTCATTTCAGGGTTTCGAAGTTAAACAACTAAGGATCCTTGATCCTTACCTTTTACTAAGGTTTGTTCAGTGATTACCCTGGTTATAATAATATTAAGAGTTAGGATCCTAACTTGGATCCTCAGGTATGATCCTTAACTATTTTGATTTTATTCATTGATTATTTGAGTAACCCTAATACTTTGACAACTGAACTCATGATCCTTAAAATATACCACTTTTTGGAATTTTTCAACTATAGGATATTTGATCCTGCATTATATCCTAAGTTTTTTATCTAAGTTGTTCAATTTTTCTTACTCAGACAAGTGTAAATCAAAACAATTGAAAAATAAGACAACTATAAGGATATCAACACAAGATAAGCCAAAAAAGATTAAGGTTATTTTATTAACAAAAGCTTAACCATCGAAGGTTGTCAAAATTACCTACCCCGAGCATCTACCAGCAATACGTTGCCCGTCCGCTGGGGTAGGTAAAGGGTGTCCATGGTCTAAAGGTCTTAGTAGTGCAGGAATTAAAAAGATGGCAGGATCATAATGGCTTCATCCTCCAAACAGAGGATCCCTCCACCGGTTGTAATCCTACCTATTGTCCAAAGGATCATTCATGATCCTTAACCCTAATAGCTATTGTTTAGTTATTACAGACCATCATTGTTTTAAAAACATCACAACCACAAAAAAACTACTACCAAATTTAAAAATTGGGCTCCGGCTACGTCTAAGAATGTCCATCATCGCCCAACTGTGCAGCCTACACCTTCGCTGCATCCTCATCCCCTCCAGCTTCGGTGTCCTTAACCTGATCCTTCCTGCTACCTCCAGCCTCGATCGCCAAAACCTCCTCAGCCTCCTCATCATCTTCAAGATCAGCCAACCTCGCTTTCCAGCCCTCAACATCCCAGCTGCTTCTGTCGAAGTTAGGATCTTGAGCTTCCTGGGCCATCTTTAGTTTTGTCTGATACATTGTGATGGCAGCAGAGACCTTTGCACCTTCTATGAGATCATGCTTCTCATAGTCGACGTCGATCAAGATTTTAGCTGTCTTAGTCTTGGCATCTTGAAGGGCTTTTTCAAGATCAGCAATCTTGAGATCCTTCAGCACTGCAACTTGTTGGAGGTCAGCAATCTTCTTATCCAGCTCCTCGATGCTTCCCACATAATCTTCAATCTCAGCAAATTTCTGCGAAGAAAAAGACAAAGCAGTTCAAGATCAGGTGATCCTCAAATGAATAGGATACCTAGGCAGAATTAGTGATCCTCACATCATTGAAGTATTCAAGGAACTGGTGGCGGATTAGTGGTAGGCCTTATAGGTCCTCTGTGTCAGAAGTTTTCCTCTTCTTACCACCCTTTCCTTTAGTGGGTGCCTTGGGAATGGAGATGCTAGGACTGGTAGTGGCCCTCTTCTTCCTGGATCGAACAACATCAAGGTCGGCCGTGTTGAATTGGGAGGCAGGCTTGGAAGATTTTCCGGCACCTACACATTTAAAGCAAGATAAGTATCCTTATCCTATTTCAATATAACTATTTATTTTAATATTCAACTATACAAAAAGCAGGATACTTACTTGACATGGTGATGGAACCTGAGGATACTTCTTGTGAGTCTTGGGTGTCTATCTTGAATGACCTTATTTCAGGATCAAGCCTCTAAAAAGCAGCAAGCCTATCCTTGGTTGCGGGTGTTGTGATGAGGTGCGAGACAGAAATAGCTGCATAACACAAGACAAAAAGGGGTTAGTGATCCTTTCACAAAAGCCAGATTACCTGATGATCCTTCTCAGGATCCTCTGTCCTACCATTGGTGGACCACTTCCTGGGTAAATACTTTCCGTTTGGAATGGTATCCCTCCTGACAAAGAAGAAGCGTCGCTTCCAGTTTGTATCGTTTTTGGTGGCTTTAAAAATGGGGTGTTCTTCGCCGGGTTTTCGCTTAAACAGATATCGATGAGATCCAAACGTCGTGAGATCATACATCTATGTCAGCTCTGACATTCCTAAATCAATCCCTTCCTGCTCTATGATCCTCTCCAGGGTATATAAAACCCTCCAAATCATCGGCATGGCTTGGATATAAGAGATGCCGGTAAGAGAAAAGAAGGATTGGGTAAAGTCTGGAAAAGGATAGGTGTATCCTATGGTGAATGGTGTAACGACTCTCATCAAAAGTCATAATTACTAAAGTAATTTGACCAATAGGAAACCCTAATTGAGACACCCAAGTGATTCTGTGCAAACCCTAAGATTTTCATAATTTTCAGAATCAGGATTAGGGCCTCTAAAACTCAGGGGGGTATTTCCTAGTTAACGATTATCTACTTAAACGTGCTCTCCAAGTTGAATTTTCAGAAAATGTTGACTCAGCCGAGCTAGTCCCACACGTGGCTACACTATAGCAGCTTTGTGTCCCATACGGACCGTAAAGCTGTGAGTCTTACGGTCCGTAAGCTGTCATACGGACCGCAACATCAGCAAGCTTACGGTCCGTAAGCTAGTCAATTTTTGTGTATAAATAGCAGGCTATGGCATTCGAAATCTGGACAATTTACGACGAAAGAATTCTCAATTATACACCGAGATTTCTGATGTATACTTCAATTAACACACACATGCACTAAATTGAAGCTGCAATCAGGGTATTAGCACAATCGCTGCTACGATTCATTGTCCGATTGATCTAAATATCCAATGAATGTTTAAGTGCCGCCCACATTAGGGTTATACTTTATCGTTCGTCATTAATTTGACGGATTGTCGTTAATTCGATAGGTAAAGTATTATACTTTATCGTTCGTTGTTAATTCAATGGATCATCATTAATTCGATGAGTAAAGTATTATACCTTGTCATTCGTTGTTAATTCAACGGATCATCGTTAATTCGATGGACAAAGTATTGCATTTTGACATTAATTGTGAGAATTTGATCTCGTGAGTTATCGGAAATGCTGGATTGATTACTAATTCCAAATTGTGTGCTTGTTATTGAAATTAGGATAAAAGGCTAATCAGTAGGCTAGGCTCTGCCCGTATAAGTCTGCAATGTGAGTCATTCTTCTTTTCTCACAGTTTGTGAGTTATTCTCTTTTTATCAAATTGCTTTATACAACTATTCTCACCGTTTGTGAGTTATTTTTATTAAATATTTTACAATACTCCAAATTATTTCAAGATTATAATTACAGGGACTAAGTCGTGGATATCTTAAATTACTGGTTAGTGGGGTATTGTGCACATTACTAATTCTCACCCAGTTAGGTTCATTGACCTACTCGGGATAATCACTGTTGGGTTCATTGACCTACAGGGATAATCATCACTATTTAGGTTCATTGATCTAAATAGTGGTATGACCATCGTCACCATTGTGACATGTCACCATTGTGACAGAATGCCAGATAAAAATAAGATAGAAGCCATTGTAATCGCTCTTATGCTGTAATTAATAATTATGCATCATTATGCAAAATAGAATGATTCACTCAGTATTTCCCGCTGACAAAACCTTTTTCAAACATGTTTCAGGTGATCTGTTGTAAATCAGGAAAAGTGCTGTGGAGCATTTCAAGCTTAAGATAGTGGCTCATTATAAAATAAAGCAATAAGTTTTGTAACATAACGATTTCCTAGAAAAATAATACTATTGTAAATTATCGGGGTTTTATCCCGAATTGTGAAATAAAATAATCGGGGAAAAAATTTTAGCTTTAAGCGATCCTGTTTCCGCTGTAAAACTCAATTAAATAAATACCGCAGTATTTTCTGCCGCGGCTCCTGAAACGGGTCAAACCGGGTCGTGGGTCGTGACAGAAAAAGGTGGTATCAGAGCCACTGGGTTAAGCTAATTAAGTATTTAGAAATACTTATTTTTTTCCTGATTACTATTAGGTAATTATGTGTTTTATTAACTGGCTATTTGTTAATGTTAATATAGGCAGATTTTTATTTTGTTGCTCTAGTATTGTTAATTGAAAAACATTATATATTTGATTAATATATGGAATTACCTAATATAGTATTACTATATTGTGGTAAAGAAATTATATTTTTATATTTGAAGTATATTTTTATTTAAAATTATTGTTTAGTTAATTATTATTAATAATTTTATTATTAATAATAATATATTAATAATAGTGGTATTAAGATTATTTTTAAATACTAAGGTTATTATCAAAGGCAGATATTGGATAACCTAGCCTTAGTTAGGCATGGACTGATCACCTATGCTTAAACAAGGCAGCACTAACCAATATCCACCATGATAATGAATAGTTAATATATATAAATTAAGTCATCATACTTAGTTAGTATATAGATTTTTATATGTTAACTACTGTAATAGTAAATATAAATCTTTAAAGATTCTGATTTAAAGTTTAGTATTTTTATTATCTACAGTCTAGAAAAATTTATAAATAAATTACAAATAAAACCTAGTATGTTTAAATTTTTAGTTGTTTTGGTAATATGAAATACTATTTAAAAAGTTGTTACATAAAATTTTAGTATGATTTAATAATTATGTATATTTTACTAATCAGCATGAGTGATCTGTCGGAAGCCCTTCAGAATTTAAATCTCTATCCAGTAAGAATAGAAGTTTCCAGATATTTTAATAGGTATATTCCAGACATAGAAGGACCTATAGAATTCAATGCTTTACCTTTCGAGAAACCTAAGCCTAAGAAAATGGAAATTGGGGAAAGTTCTAGGCAAATGGAGGAATTACCATCTCAAGAAGAACTAGATTTTATAATAGCAACCGATGATACTATTGAGCCTGTTAATGAAAATAATTTTATGAACTTAGAACCATCTATTCCAAACTCTTCGAATCACTGGAATATAGACGAATGGTTAGATAATGAAATACTGTTACAAAACCATCCCTATAGGCTTTTTCCTAAGTACAATCCAGAACCTTTACCAAATTCACCAATAAGTAACAAGAATAGGACTGAACTCCATCATTTTTACAACATGGATGCTGGGAATAGGATCCAAGAGACTTTGGGACAAATCTCCTGGAAACACGATGAGAAGAAACGCCGCTACTAGAACATCATCTGACAAAGGATAGTGGATTATGAAACTGTGATTGTATAATAGTAATAGTAAAATCAGTATGTGTAAAATAAATAATAAAACGGGTGTATATAGAAACATGATATAAGGAAATATTAGAAAAGTTACAATTTTGTTTGTATATTCGATTATGTGATTATGTGCAACTAAATTGTGACATTGAATTATTTTCTTTATACTAATTATGTATCTATAAAGTAGATATCAGATGGAAAACGCTAATAATGAACCAGTTAATGAGGGTAATCAATCTGAGCAACAATCGGGGAACCAATATGTGAATAGGCAAGATATAGAAAATATCGTTGCTCAAGAGATAGCCAACACTATTCCAGGAATAGTTGCTCAAGGGATAGCCAATGCTATTCCAGCAATCATTGCTGCTGTTAAAAATCCAATCGAACCTCAACAAGTTGTTCCTAGTAAACGCATTTCTGAAGATAATTTCAGTAATAGCGTAAATGGAGGCAGTAATCATGTTAATCCTGATAATGAACCACGGCAAGCTCCGCTCCCTAAGAAAAGGAAAGTTGCAACGCCTGGTTGCACTTATAAAGAATTTCTTGCTTGTAAACCCACTGAGTTTGCAGGCAATGAAGGAGCGACTGCAGCACTGCGTTGGTTAGAGAAAACCGAGGCAGTAATTGCCATAAGTAAATGTGCTCAGGATGATCAGGTCATGTACGCATCAAACCTTTTCAAAGAAGTGGCGCTAGAATGGTGGAATACGATGTTACAAGCAAAAGGAAGAAGGATGGCGTATGCTATGGACTGGGAAGAATTTAAGAGCATTGTAGAAAGAAAATTTTGTCCTGAGTATGAAAAAGATCAAATGGCAAATAAGTTTCTAACCCACCGGATGGTGGATGTAGATTGTCGAGGGTATACTACGATATTCTTCGAGTATGCTAGAGTAGTACCAACCCTGGCTTCGCCAGAACCGGTACTTATTTCTCGTTATATTTGGGGATTGATTTCCGAGATCCGTAATATCGTCAAAGCTGCAAAACCTTGCACAATTGATGATGCAGTAGAATTAGCCAATACTATGACTAACGAGCTAGTACGGACAAGAGAAGAAAACAGAAGGAAGGAAGTAGCCCAAAAGATTACCCAAGAATTCAGTTCGGGTAACCATAACCATTTCAAGAAAGGAGGGACTGGGCAATCTTCTACTAGTCCATTTTGCAATTTCTGCAAAAGGAAGCATTTTGGAAGATGCAAAGGATATTGCAATTTTTGCAAGATTCCAGGGCATCAAGAAGAAGACTGTAGGAGGAAGAAATTTTCAGTTTGCTACAACTGTAGAGAAACTGGACATCTTAGGCCAGATTGTCCAAAACTGAATAAACCATTTGACAATCAAGTCAAACCAGCAGAAGGAGTAAAAAGGAATGCGAGAGCCTTTCAGCTGACTACTCATGAAGTCGAGATGATTCCAGATGTGATAGCCGGTATGTTCTTAGCTTACAACGTTTACATAAAAGTATTATTTGACTCTGGTGCAAACCAAAGTTTTATAAATACTTTACTCTGCCAAATTCTTAACTTACCATTTACCAACATTAGATAGATTTCGATATTAGAAACGGCAGATGAGAATTCAGTAAGAATAAATAAGGTTATGCAGAACATAGAAATAAGTTATAGGTTTTCTGCAATCCTATTATCTATGAAATTAGTTGAATTCGATGTTGTGATCATTATCTGCGATCAGAATTTCTTAGAAATTCAATCAACCATCGGAGAAGTAATTATGATTACAGGAGATAAACCATGTAAGCCTATGAAGTTCATATCAGTAATGGAAATTGCTAATTATGAACGAAAGTAAGGAATAGTATATATGATTTCAGTAATCATTAATACTAAAGATACAGAATTTAAGGAAATTTCTGTAGTTTTAGAATACCCAGATATATTCCAGAAGATTTACCTGGATTACATGAAGATGGAATTTAAGATTCATCTAGATTCCAGGAATTTTACCGATAAGCCAAGGAACCTTATCGGTTAGCACAATATTGACTGTTAAGAAAAAGAAAGACATTCGATGAGAATGAATATTGATTATAGGAAATTGAATAAGGTTATAACTAAGAATCGATACTCAAGAGTTAGAATTAGGAACCATAATTTTGCCTTAAGATTTAGAGATATTATCTGTATGGAAGTAAGGATACTATCTATACAGATTATAAGAAGTTAAGATATATATAATTGGGCAAAAAGAATTTGAGTGAAAAGAGATGGATGAAAATCCTAAATGATTACAACTATGATATTCAGTATCACGAAGAAAAGGCTAAAAACGACTAAAGATCGACAGAAGAGTTATACAGATAATAGATAAAAGTCGTTGGAGTTCGAGTTGGAGACAAAATACTATTTCCTTGGAAAGGAGTTGTTAAATTTGGTAAGAAAGGAAAGCTAAGACCAAATTATGTAGAATCATTTCCAGTAATTCAACATATTGGATTAGTTGCTTATAGTTTACAACTACCAGGAAGGTTAGTTGGAATACATGATTTATTTTATATATCCAATCTCCAGAAATGTCTATCAGACGAATCTTTGGTAGTACCTTTCCAAGATATAAAGTAACAAATAGTGTTAAGTGAAGTAGGATTCAAAGACAGGATCCTAATATACTTAGGAACTGGAATCCAAAAGGAAGAGAGAGTATTCTCAATTAGTCCAGTAAATCTCGAGGACGAGATTTTTATTAAGTTGGGGAGAATGTAACGACTCTCATCAAAAGTCATAATTACTAAAGTAATTTGACCAATAGGAAACCCTAATTGAGACACCCAAGTGATTCTGTGCAAACCCTAAGATTTTCATAATTTTCAGAATCAGGATTAGGGCCTCTAAAACTCAGGGGGGTATTTCCTAGTTAACGATTATCTACTTAAACGTGCTCTCCAAGTTGAATTTTCAGAAAATGTTGACTCAGCCGAGCTAGTCCCACACGTGGCTACACTATAGCAGCTTTGTGTCCCATACGGACCGTAAAGCTGTGAGTCTTACGGTCCGTAAGCTGTCATACGGACCGCAACATCAGCAAGCTTACGGTCCGTAAGCTAGTCAATTTTTGTGTATAAATAGCAGGCTGTGGCATTCGAAATCTGGACAATTTACGACGAAAGAATTCTCAATTATACACCGAGATTTCTGATGTATACTTCAATTAACACACACATGCACTAAATTGAAGCTGCAATCAGGGTATTAGCACAATCGCTGCTACGATTCATTGTCCGATTGATCTAAATATCCAATGAATGTTTAAGTGCCGCCCACATTAGGGTTATACTTTATCGTTCGTCATTAATTTGACGGATTGTCGTTAATTCGATAGGTAAAGTATTATACTTTATCGTTCGTTGTTAATTCAATGGATCATCGTTAATTCGATGGGTAAAGTATTATACCTTGTCATTCGTTGTTAATTCAACGGATCATCGTTAATTCGATGGACAAAGTATTGCATTTTGACATTAATTGTGAGAATTTGATCTCGTGAGTTATCGGAAATGCTGGATTGATTACTAATTCCAAATTGTGTGCTTGTTATTGAAATTAGGATAAAAGGCTAATCAGTAGGCTAGGCTCTGCCCGTATAAGTCTGCAATGTGAGTCATTCTTCTTTTCTCACAGTTTGTGAGTTATTCTCTTTTTATCAAATTGCTTTATACAACTATTCTCACCGTTTGTGAGTTATTTTTATTAAATATTTTACAATACTCCAAATTATTTCAAGATTATAATTACAGGGACTAAGTCGTGGATATCTTGAATTACTGGTTAGTGGGGTATTGTGCACATTACTAATTCTCACCCAGTTAGGTTCATTGACCTACTCGGGATAATCACTGTTGGGTTCATTGACCTACAGGGATAATCATCACTATTTAGGTTCATTGATCTAAATAGTGGTATGACCATCGTCACCATTGTGACATGTCACCATTGTGACAGAATGCCAGATAAAAATAAGATAGAAGCCATTGTAATCGCTCTTATGCTGTAATTAATAATTATGCATCATTATGCAAAATAGAATGATTCACTCAGTATTTCCCGCTGACAAAACCTTTTTCAAACATGTTTCAGGTGATCTGTTGTAAATCAGGAAAAGTGCTGTGGAGCATTTCAAGCTTAAGATAGTGGCTCATTATAAAATAAAGCAATAAGTTTTGTAACATAACGATTTCCTAGAAAAATAATACTATTGTAAATTATCGGGGTTTTATCCCGAATTGTGAAATAAAATAATCGGGGAAAAATTTTTAGCTTTAAGCGATCCTGTTTCCACTGTAAAACTCAATTAAATAAATACCGCAGTATTTTCTGCCGCGGCTCCTGAAACGGGTCAAACCGGGTCGTGGGTCGTGACAAATGGAGTAACTGGAAAGGCAACCCATGTTTCAGAGACATAGTCGCTCAGAACCGTGGGATCGAATGGTTTGAAAAAGGCGTTCGCCGGAAAGCGATGACGAATCTTATCTACTTGGGCATCGGTAAAGCAACACCTCTCATGTACTGAGTCTTTGATAATCCCTTGACTCTTCAAGGGGCTATCCTTCTGGTGATCCTTGGCGGGGGAAGACCGGAGCATCATTGATGTTGGTAAAGAAAGAAAAACAGAGTAAGAGAAGGAGAAGTAAAAGAGGAGATACCTGATTGATCTTCGATCGAGAATTTAAAGGGAGTTTCTTCGGATTTAAATGCATATTGATCCTATCTCTAACTCCTATTTATAATGATGATTTGCAGGATTGTCACTTCAGTGACGTCAGCTTTGCAACGGCTAGTCCGTCTTCAACGGCTAGTTACTCGCTAGTCTGTTACGGATAAGATCGATAAAATATAACTCTTTTATTTACGATATTACTCCTTATATTTTGGGGGCAATTGTTAGGGGTGGATTTCTAAATGACCCGTGATCCTCATATATTATCCTGTTTGGTGATCCTTACTTCTGTGTCAGTTAGTGATCCTCAGAAGTGCTTCAGGATCAGGATCATGGATCGTCCTAAGGATCCTTATACTAATGATTGTCTGTTTTAAATTCGTAACTGTTTTGCAGGAATATCAATTAGGACTTGGTCTTGGCGATATTTCTGGAGAATATGCTAATTCTATTCCGCACGTGCTTGGTCAGAAATGGACGTTGTGGAGTCGTGGAGGACTTGCACCATTTGCGGATAGTTTGTTATTTAGATTTTTATTAGCTTTAAATGGGGTAGCGAGCTAATTAGACAACACTTTTTGCTATTTTTGGCTACATACACTCTTGCAACCGCTCACACCAGCTCTCGATCATTCACTTAGCAATTTCATACACTTTGCACGATACACTATAGTGATCCTTGTATTTAGCTCGCTATCATCCGAAGTTGTAACACATTACTTGTTTAATTTGAGTTGGTGATTGGGAGTTTCCATCACCCGGGGTTTTTTGTGCCGGAGATCAACTCTTGATCAAGGGCTTTTTCCCCGTATAAACCTTGTGTCATTTGTTATTTATTTTTCATAGTGATCCTTATTGCTATAAACCAATTCAAGCATCATACCCCGTAACAGAGAGTTTGGTTGCATTATCCTCATCCGATTTTTGACCAAAACAGGTTTCTGTTAGGGGTAGATTTCTCAATGATCAGTGATCCTCAATTGCTATTGGACTTAGTGATCCTCACTTCTGTTTGAATTGGTGATCCTCAGAAGTATTTCAGGATCAGGATCATGGATCATCATAAGGATCCTTGTACTAACGATTGTCTACTTTGAATTCGAAATTGTTTTGCAGGAGTATGAGTTTGGACTTGGTTTTGGTGATATTCCTGGAGCATATTCTATGTTTATTCCGCACGTGCCTGGCCAAAAGTGGACGTTATGGAGTCGTGGAGGACTTGCACCATTTGCGGAATGTTAGTTAGTGTAGATTTATTCCATTTTTAAAGGGGTAGCGAGCTAATTAGAAAACACTTGGCTATTTTTGGCTACACACACACTCTTACAACTGCTCTCACCAGCTCTCGTTAACTCACTTGGCGATTACACATTTTTTTACACAATACACTATAGTGATCCTTGTACTTAGCTCGCTATCATCCGAAGCTGTAACACATTTATTGTTTAATTTGAGTTGGTGATCGGTAGTTTCCATCACCCGAGGTTTTTTATGCCAGAGATCATTCATTGATCAAGGGCTTTTTCCTCGTATAAATCTTTGTGTCACTTGTTCATTACATTTCAGAGTGATCCTTATGGTTGTTCATCAATTCAAGCATCATACCTGTTAGGGGAGGATTTTCTAACAATTAGTGATCCTTATTCGTTATCCTAACTGGTGATCCTTACTTCTGTGACAGGTGGTGATCCTCAGAAGAGCTTCAGGATCAGGATCATGGATCACTTTAAGGATCCTCGTACTAACGATTGTTTACTTATGTTTTGTAACATCTCGCAGGTATAACGAGCTTGACCAAGTCTTGGCGACATTCCTGGAGAATATTCCTAAACTATTCTGCACGTGCTTAGCTAAAAATGGACGTTGTGGAGAACGTGGAGGCTTGGCACGAAAGTCGGATAGTTAGTTTAGGTGGTTATTTCTATTTTAAAAAGGGAGTAACGAGCTAGTAGAAAACACTTAGTCATTTCTCAGCTACACACACTCGTGCAAACGCTCATACAAGCTCTCATTCAAACACTTAGCAATCTCATACACTTTTTACACATTTCATAGTAGTAATCCTTGTACCTAGCTCGTTACTATCCGAAGTTGTAAACATTTAATCATTTATTAGAGCTTGGTGATCGGTAGTTTCCATCACCCGGGGTTTTTTGTGCCGGAGATCAACTCTTGATCAAGGGCTTTTTCCCCGTATAAATCCTTGTGTTGTTTGTGCAAATCCACATTGAAGTGATCCTCATCTCTATTACATAATCAGCATCATACCCCCATAACGTAGAGTTTGGTTGCAATATCCTCAACAGATTTTTTGACCAAAACAGTTTGGCGCCCACCGTGGGGCAATTGGTGCTTCGTCCTTAGAAGAATTCGCATTTCTGTGCTCATTCCGGCTCACTACAACCAAGCAAATGGCTTCCTCAGCGAAGAATACTTCAAACTTGATGCCTTCATTTACTTCTTCACAAGGCATTCCTGCTTTGCCTCCACCACCTTCTGGACCCCAGAAAAATGCCGAGAATGCTGCGAAGAAACCAACTCCCATTTTCTCAAAACCTCCAACTTCTTATGCTTCTTACACTCCCACTACTAGTGACATGTTTACTTTGATTTTGCAGATGAAGGATCAGATACGGCAACAGGATAAGACCAATGAGAGGATTCTCAAAGAAATTGGAGATCTCAAGAAACAAAAGACAACGGCAGAGGATCATTCTCCACTGGTGCCGAAATCACTGAATTTTGATACTCCGGTGATTACTTCTCAGCCATCAGTGGTCCCAGACGTTCAACATGTGGGTGGACCAAAAGGAGTGCACTACGGAACAGCAGCAGTGACCCAGGCATCAGGTTCATATTTCCAGCCAGTGGGATCCTATCCTCAGCATATGGGATCCCTCACGAGTTCAGGAGGATATTCAGGAATGCAGCAGGTTCAAGGATCCTCCTTCGTTCCAGGATCATCCCAGGTTCAAGGATCCTCCTTCGTCCCAGGATCATCCCAGGTTCAAGGATCCTCCTTCGTTCCAGGATCATCCCAGGTTCAAGGATCCTCCTTCTTTCCAGGATCATCCCAGGTTCAAGGATCCTCCTTTGTTCCAGGATCATCCCAGTTTCAGGGATCCTTCCAGATACCAGGATCCTTGAGGAGTTTGCAAACAGGAAGTTCAGATGTCCATCAAGGGGATTTTATTCCAATGCAGACCAATGCCTCTACTGGTCCCTCGATCATTCCAGAGTCTCAACAATATGGATTAACATCCATTCTTCCTAACTTGAATCCAATGGGAGGTAACACTTTTAATAATTCTCATACTACTAACCATGGTCTTATGCAGGATCCAGGTATCAATCATGCCATGGCCAGAGAATTGCAAAAGCTAAAGGATATGATCTCGAGTGTTCCGGGAGTAGTCAAACCTATTCCAGAGATTGCAGATGGGAGCCACAAGATATCTCGTTTTGCACCCCCAATCTGTGATGCTGAGATACCCAAGAGGTTCCATGTGCCTACAATGAAACTGTATGATGGTTCGACGGATCCTGAAGAACACATAGCACAATACAGGGAGAGGATGGAGATCAATCCAATCCCAGAAAGGTTAAAGGAAGCGTGCCTGTGCAAAGGATTCTGATCCACTCTCACTGGATCAGCTCTCAAATGGCTGCTAAGTCTTCCTCCCTATTCTATTACCTCATTCGCTAACCTAGTTAACTTGTTTAATAATCAGTTTTCTTATAGTAGAAAATTTGAACGATTAACTAGTGATTTATATAGGATAACCCAGGGTCATAATGAATCATTAAGGGATTACATTACCAAATTCAGTAAAGAATCCTTAGACATTCCCAACTTAGATATAGCCACGGCTGTTGAGGCCTTCAAAATGGGATTGCTTAGGGATTCGTTATTTTATGATGATCTTGTTATGACACCATGCAGGAACCTAGATGAGGTAAGAACCCGGGCCCTCAGGTTCATCCGGCTAGAGGATGACAAGAGGATCCAGGAGAGGTTAACAGGATCCTCAAAGCAGGATAAGCAAGGATCCTCATTCAGGAACAACAAGTTCAGATCCTACAACAGATCTGATAATCAGAACGTGCATTCTATTGATCAAGAAGAGGATGATGAGGATTATCCTCCAATTTCTGAATATTGCTTTAGTGTTGATAACAATGAACTAATCCTTGCCATGCAGAACCTAGGTGATAAAGCTAGATGGCCAAGAAAGAATGATAGGCCGGCTGCAACTAAGGATAGATCAAAGTGGTGTGCATATCATGAAGATTTTGGGCACCTCACAGAAGAATGCATTGCATTAAGAAAGGAAATTGGATACTTGTTGAGCAAAGGGCATCTAAAAGAGTTGTTGGGAAGAAAAAAGTCAAGGACTCAGGATCCTGAAAGGATCCCTGAGAAGGCTCCAGCTCCTCCAGCAGATGCACAAGTGATAAACTTTATTTCTAGAGGATCAGACATTTGTGGCACATCCTTCTCAGCGGCTAAGAGGCATGCAAAGGAAACTAAAATGGATAATGGAGAAAGACCAGTTCGAACATCAAGTGTCTCCGAAGGAAAAGTCATAACCTTTGATGAAGAGGATCGTGTTGATATCCAGGATCCTCATCACGATGGTTTAGTTATTACTCTTTTTATATCTAACCATTTTGTCCGCAGGATCCTAATAGATGGAGGAAGTTCAGTGAACATTATCCAGCTTGATGTTCTAAAGAAGATGGGTATTCCTGAATCAGAGATCATACCAAGATCCTCCGTGCTCGTGGGATTTAGTGGCGAAACTAAGAACACCTTGGGGGACATTAAACTCCCAATATATATTGAAGGCTTACACTCTTATCAAAAATTTTGTGTTATTGACTGTTTATCTTGTTGTAATGTTATCCTTGGCAGGCCCTGGATACACGATATGAAAGCAGTCCCATCCACTTACCATCAATGTGTGAAGCTCCCTAGTCCTTGGGGGATAGTAAAGATTGATAGTGATCAGCAGGAGGCTAAGAATTGCTATACTTCATCGATGAAACCAGCCTCGAAATCCAGGGAGCAATAGCAATCAAGGTATCCTCCAAGGAATGTCTTGGAGGCCAGAGAGCAGGATGTGGTAGAAATCCTCCTGGATCCCGATGATCCTGAGTCCAAAATCTATATCGGATCAGGGATCCTTGGCGAAATGAAAGAAGACCTCGTATCCTTCCTCAAAAGGAGAAAGACTACCTTTGCATGGAAACATGAAGACATGACTGGTATATCCAAAGATGTTATCACCCATAAACTCGGCATTGACAGATCCTTCAAACCAATCCATCAAAGGAGAAGAAAGTTTGCACCGGAAAGGAATGCCATTATCCAAGAAGAGGTAGAGAAATTGCTCCGGGCAGGTATGATTAGAGAGGTCAAGTATCCAAGATGGTTGGCCAATGTGGTTGTTGTTCAAAAGAAAAACGGAAAGTGGAGGGTATGTGTCGACTTTACCGATTTAAATAAGGCATGTCCCAAGGATCCTTTCCCTTTACCCCACATTGACTCCATGGTGGATGCAACTGCGGGTCATGAACTGTTAACTTTTATGGATGCTTCATCTGGATTCCAACAAATCCAAATGGAACCATCCGACCAAGAGGATACAGCCTTCATGACTCCAACTGGTATATACTGCTATATTGCTATGCCGTTCGGATTAAGAAATGCAGGTGCAACATATCAAAGGCTGGTGAATATGATGTTCAAGGATCAGATTGGACAAACTATGGAGGTTTACATAGATGATATGGTGGTAAAATCCTTAAAAGCTGAGGATCACCTAAGAGACTTGGAGGAAGCATTCAATATCCTTGACAAATATAACATGAAACTTAATCCTTCAAAATGTCACTTTGGTGTTAAAGCAGGTAAATTCTTAGGATATATGGTGACAAAGAGAGGCATTGAAGCTAGCCCGGAACAGATCAAAGCAATAGTGAATATCAAATCTCCGGTCAATGCTAAGGATGTTCAAAGGCTAACAGGAAGGATAGCAGCCTTGAACAGATTTATATCCAAGTCCTCCGAGAGGTGTAAAGAATTCTATGATATCCTAAGGAAGAACAAGAAATTTGAGTGGACGGAGAAGCATGAAAATGCTTTAAAAGCCCTCAAAGATTACCTATCCTCGGCTCCGGCTTTGATGAAACCAGAAAAAGGTGATGGTTATCCTTGTATCTTGCAGTATCCTCAAAAGCAGTAAGTGCGGTCCTTGTTAAGGATCATCAAGGTACACAACATCCTGTCTATTATGTAAGTAAAAGTTTACTTGATGCCAAATCCAGGTACTCACACCTTGAAAAGCTTATTCTTGCATTAATTATGGCATCTACAAAGTTAAGACATTATTTTGAAACTCATGTTATCATTGTTAAAACTAATTTTCCAATTAAGAATGTCCTCAGGAAACCAGAGATGTCAGGAAGGATGGCTAAGTGGGCAGTGAAATTGAGTGCATATGATATAAGATATGAGCCTAGGACAGCCATCAAATCCCAAGCATTAGCTGACTTTGTGGCTGATTTCAGTAGTGATTTACAAGAAGAAGCTGAGCTAGAAGTCCAGCAGCTAGAAGAGACCAAGGATCCTTGGATACTTTATACTGATGGATCCTCAAATGTCAAAGGCACAGGGCTTGGAATACTACTAAAATCGCCACAGGGGGACATAATACCCCATTCTATAGCTTGTGAATTCCAAACCACTAACAATGAGGCTGAATATGAAGCCCTAATTGCTGGTTTACAAATTGCAAAGCATATGGGGATCAGGTATCTTGAGGTACACGTAGATTCTTTGTTGATTACAAACCACTTTAATGGATCATATTCTGTTAAAGGTGAAAAGCTAACCAAATATTTGGAGATAGTCAAAAGTTTGGCACTCTCTTTTGTTTCCTTTAGTTTGTCACAGGTACCAAGGGAAGAAAATACAGAAGCTGATGCATTGGCTAACTTAGGATCATGTTTGAAGATCCCAGAGGATATCAAGATTCCTATTATCCATATCCTGACCCCGGCTATCGAGGATCACCAGACTATGGAGATAGGAAATGATTCTGCAGTTATCCCTAGTGAGGATACTCAATCCCATTCAAGATCAGGATCATGGATCTCACCAATTATGAGATACTTACAACATGGAGAGATTCCTACAGGAGAAAACCCTAGGGCTTTCAAATCTAAGGTATCTCAATTCACAATTATAAATAATATGTTGTATAGACGATCTCTTGCAGGACCATACTTGAGATGCATTGAGGATCCTGAAGTTCAAGAGGTTTTAAAAGACTTCCATGAAGGAGATTGTGGAAACCACACTGGGGGCAGGGCTTTATTCTCAAGGATCCTGAGGACAGGATACTACTGGCCAACCATGAAGAAAGATGCTGTGGAGTATGCCAGAAGATGTGATCCTTGCCAGAGACACAGCAATATCCTTCATCAACCAGCTGAATTATTGCATCCTATATCCTCCTCTTGGCCATTTATGAGATGGGGTATGGATATAGTTGGAAAGCTCCCTAAGGCACCTAGTGGAAAAGTATTCATGCTTGCTATGACTGATTACTTCTCCAAGTGGATAGAGGCTGAAGCTTTTGCCCAAGTCAGAGAAAAGGAAGTTATATCCTTCATTAAAAGAAATATTATAACTAGATTTGGAATTCCTTCCGAGATTATATGTGATAATGGTTCCCAATTTATTGGGGGCAGAACCACTAACTTTTGTGACAGCTGGGGGATTAAGATGATAACATCAACACCAGTCCACCCACAAGCTAATGGTCAGGCAGAATCATCCAACAAGATCATCATCAACAATTTGAAGAAAAAGCTTGGATCCAAGAAAGGGAAATGGGCAGAAGAACTACCCTATGTGCTTTGGGCTGATAGGACAACCCCCAAGAATGCTACTGGTCAAACACCATTCTCTTTGGTGTTTGGGGCAGAATCAGTGATCCCAACAGAAATGGTGGTTCCTACTGCTAGAACAAGTACCCGTGATCCTGAGGAAAATGATGAAAACTTGGCTCAAGACCTGGATACTATTGAAGAAATCAGGGATATGGCTAGGATAAGGATGGCCAGCTATCAACAAAGAATGGCTGGTGCTTACAACAAAAATGTCAGGATCAGGAGGTTTCAAGTTGGAGATATGGTGTTAAGGAAAGCATTTCAGAATACCACCAATCATGCTGATGGAAAATTGGCTCCAAAATGGGAAGGCCCTTATTTGATTGAAGCTGAAGCAGGAAAAGGGGCATATAGATTGCTAACCATGGAAGGTGATTTGTTACCAAGAGCTTGGAATGCTGTCCACTTGAAGAAATATTTCATGTAAGCAGGATCCTTATGGCATAGGTGATCCTCACGATAGGGATATCCTTAAAGGATCCTCAAAGTATCGGTGATCCTTACTCAGGTAATATCCTAATCTTAAACTATTTCATTTCTTTATTTTCTCATATAAGGATAAGGATCATGTATCCTTTATCCATCTCTCACGTAAGTTCAAGTTTTGAAAGTTCAGGTATCTTTAGCACAACGTTGGTTATCCACAGAAGCAATCCGTCTTTTGGGTTTAACCCCAGTTACTTGGGCTTGTCCCCAGATTCCGCCTGTAGCGCACGATGATCCTGGTATAGTTCAAGGCTTTGGGACCAGTACTCGTTCTAGGGGCTGATAATTCCATTGTTCTGGCTATGCTTAGGATCCTACGTATAATGGTAGACGTACCATACATCCGTTCATAAGGTTTCTAACGTTTTCACGTTAGCTAAGGTTTCTAACGTTTTCACGTTAGCTAAGGTTTTGGCATCTTCATGTCACCAAGTTTGGATAGTCGCCAGTTAGGGCCATACTCCAGTTTACATACGATCCTTGGGCTTGTCCCCAGTTATCCTTGGGCTTGTCCCCAGTTATCCTTGGGCTTGTCCCCAGTTATCCTTGGGCTGGTCCCCAGTTGCTAACTCTTTTCTTATATTGGCTTAGTCCCAAGTTATGCTCTATTTCAGGTCCTTGAAGATAGGCAGCTAGGGATCCTTGATCCTTATTTCACTCTAAGGTTTATCTTATAGTTATCCTTATTATGGTTAGGATTCTAACTTGGATCCTCAGGTATGATCCTTAACTCTTTTGATTTTATTCATTATTCTTTTAAATAACCCTTTTACTTGACAACTGAACTTGTATTTCTTAAATCATATCACTTTTTAAACCTATCGGTTATGGGATATGTGATCCTTGTTCATATCCTAAACTTTTTGGATATCTTTTCTAATTTTTCAAGGCTTGATAAGTATAAGCAGAATGAACATTACAACAGTTGGAAAGTAACATATTAAAAAGGATAACAACACATGATAAGCGACAAAAGGTTAAGTTTTTATTTATCAACATAAGGCTAACCCTTTAAAAGTTGTCAAAATTACCTACCCAAGCATCTACCAGCAAAACGTGGCCCGTCCGCTGGGGTAGGTAAAGGGTGTCCATGATAATGAGTTCAAAGGTAGTGCAGGAATATAAAGGCGGCAGGATCACAATGGTTTCATCCCCAAAACAGAGGATCCCTCCACCAAATGCAATCCTGCCTATTGTCTGAAGGATCATACATGATCCTTAAATCCTAAAACCTATTGTTTAAGTACAAACCATCAAATTGTTCAACACCACAACCACAAAAAACAAACTATCAAACTTAAAAAAAATTGGGCTCCGGCTGCGTCTAGAAATGTCCTTCATCGCCCAACCATGCATCCTAAACCTTCCCTGCATCACCACCCCTGGCTCCACTGGTTTCACCACCATCACCTTTGCCTCCAGCCTCGATCGTCAGGATCTCTTCAGCCTCCTCAGCCTCTTCATCGTCCAGTTCAGCAAGCCTTGCCCTCCAGCCTTCAACATCCCAGGTGCTCTTGTCAAAAGCAGGATCCTGAGCTTCCAAGGCCATCTGCAGCTTGGTCCTGTACATTGCTATGGCAGCAGAGATTTTGGCGTCTTCGGTGATCTCACTCTTCTCATAGTCAATGTTAACCAGCACCTTGGCCATCTGCTGTTTGGTATCCCGGACTTCCTTCTGAAGATCAGCAATTGTAAGGTCCTTTAGCACCGCAGCCTGCTGGAGATCGGCAATCTTCCTATCCTGGTCCTCAACGTGGCCCACATAGTCCTCAATCTCAGCGAATTTCTGTAAAAGGGATAAAGGATAAGGTCAGAACCAAGTGATCCTCAGATCAGCAGGATATGTCAGCAGGATATACAAGCAGAGACAGTGATCCTTACCTCATTAAAGTACTCAAGGAATTGATGGCGGATTAGAGGCAGACCCTGCAGACTCTCAGCTTCAGAGCCTTTTCTCTTCTTGATTGCCTTTCCTTTGAGGGGTGCCTTGAGGGCCGAAGCTGTCGGACTGGTAGGAGCTTTTCTCTTAGAGGATCTGACAGTGGTGAGATCAGCAACATTGAACTTGGAAGCAGACTTGGTGGATTTTCCAGCACCTACACAATCAAAATAAGATAAGTATCTCTTCTTAATTCATATTTCATTATTTATTTAAATCTTAAACAAGGATACTTACTTGACATTGTGACAGAGCCTGAAGATACCTCCTGTGAATCTTGGGTTGTTGTTTTGAAAGTTCTTGTCTCAGGGTCAAGTTTCTTGAAAGCGAGGAGCCTCTCCTTAGCAGCAGGGGTCAGTTTAAGATGTGAAACGACAATAGCTGCATAACAAGAAAGCAAAAATATATAAGTGATCCTTACATCAAAGGAAAGTTCCTAGTGATCGTCTTCGGAATGCAGATTATAAAGGGAGTCTCTCTGAAAATTTAAATGCATTTGATCCTATCTCTATCCCCTATTTATAATTATGATTCTGCAGGATTGTCACTTCCGTGACATCATCATCGCAACGGCTAGTTCTATTTTAACGGCTATATATCCGATAGTTTGTTACGGATAAGATCAAGAAAACATAACTCGCTAATTTTACAATTTCACTCCTTATATTTTGGGGGCAATTGTTAGGGGAGGATTTTCTAACAATTAGTGATCCTTATTCGTTATCCTAACTGGTGATCCTTACTTCTGTGACAGGTGGTGATCCTCAGAAGAGCTTCAGGATCAGGATCATGGATCACTTTAAGGATCCTCGTACTAACGATTGTTTACTTATGTTTTGTAACATCTCGCAGGTATAACGAGCTTGACCAAGTCTTGGCGACATTCCTGGAGAATATTCCTAAACTATTCTGCACGTGCTTAGCTAAAAATGGACGTTGTGGAGAACGTGGAGGCTTGGCACGAAAGTCGGATAGTTAGTTTAGGTGGTTATTTCTATTTTAAAAAGGGAGTAACGAGCTAGTAGAAAACACTTAGTCATTTCTCAGCTACACACACTCGTGCAAACGCTCATACAAGCTCTCATTCAAACACTTAGCAATCTCATACACTTTTTACACATTTCATAGTAGTAATCCTTGTACCTAGCTCGTTACTATCCGAAGTTGTAAACATTTAATCATTTATTAGAGCTTGGTGATCGGTAGTTTCCATCACCCGGGGTTTTTTGTGCCGGAGATCAACTCTTGATCAAGGGCTTTTTCCCCGTATAAATCCTTGTGTTGTTTGTGCAAATCCACATTGAAGTGATCCTCATCTCTATTACATAATCAGCATCATACCCCCATAACGTAGAGTTTGGTTGCAATATCCTCAACAGATTTTTTGACCAAAACAATACCTCACAACAAAAAGTTTGGTTGCATTATCATTGCTTGATTTTTGACCAAAACAGTTTGGCGCCCACCGTGGGGCAATTGGTGCTTCATTCCTAGAAAGATTCGTATTTTCGTGGTCATTTCAGTTCGTTACAACCAAGCAGATGGCTTCCTCAGCGAAGAATACTTCAAGTTTGATGCCCTCATTCAGTTCTTCACAAGGCGTTTCTCCTTTGCCTCCACCACCTTCTGGATCCCAGAAGAATGCTGAGAATGCTGCGAAGAAACAAACCCCCATTTTCCAAAAACCACCTACTTCTTCTGTTTCAACTAATCCTACTACTAATGATCTTTATGCTCTGATTTTGCAGATGAGGAATCATGCACAAGAGCAGGACAAAACCAACGAAAGGATCCTCCGGGAGATCGATGAGATCAAAAAACAGAAGAAATCAGCGGAGGATCACTCCCCTCTGATGCCAAGATCGCTAAACTTTGACACTCCGGTCATAACTTCCCAACACTCAGTAGTTCCGGACGTGCAGTACTTGGGCGAATTACCAGGAAGGCGTTATGGAACAGCAACTATGAGTCAGGCATTTGGCTCTTATTTCCAGCCTCAGTGATCCTCTTCTCAACCATCAGGATCCTCCTCTCAGCATCAGGGATACTTCACGTCAGGAGGATATTTGGGAATGCATGCAGTACAAGGATCCTCCCAGGTCCAAGGATCCTCCCAGGTCCAAGGATCCTCCCAGGTCCAAGGATCCTCCACCGTCCAAGGATCCTCCCTTGTCCCAGGATCCTCTCTGGTTCCAGGATCCTTTCAGGTTCAAGGATCATCTCAACTCCAAGGATCCAACGTCCTACAGGATCAAGGATTCTTGGGGAGTGTACAGCCTCAGAACTCGGACGTTCATAAAGGAGACTTCATACCAATGCAGACCATTGCTTCCTCTGGTCCTTCAATCATGCAAGAGTCTCGTCAATATGGATTCACATCTGCAATTCCAAACATGAATCCTGTGGGAGGTAACATTTTTAATAATTCATATAACACTAACCATAGCTTAATGCAGGATACAGGTATTAATCAGGCTATGGCCAGAGAGCTACAGAAGCTTAAGGATATGATATCCAGTGTACCGGGAGTGGTTAAACCCATTCCTGAAATTGCAGATGGTAGCCATAGAATATCTCGTTTTCCACCACCCTTGTGTGATGCTGAGATACCTATAAGATTCTAGATACCATCTATGAAGCTGTATGATGGTTCAACGGATCCAGAGGAGCATGTAGCTCAGTACAGGGAAAGGATGGAGATCAATCCAATTCCTGAAAGGTTAAAAAAAGCATGTCTATGCAAGGGATTTGGATCCACACCAAGATGGATAATGAAGACAGACCCGTCCGGACCTCCGTTGTCACCCAGGATAAAGTCATAACCTTTGATGAGGATGATCGTGTTAATATCCAGGATCCTCATCATGATGGTCTTGTAATTACATTGTTTATTTCTAACCATTTTGTTCGCAGGATCCTTATAGATGGAGGAAGTTCTGTGAACATCATTCAGCTTGATGTCCTTAAGAAGATGAATATCCCAGAGTCTGATATTATCCCAAGATCCTCAGTACTTGTGGGATTCAGTGGAGAAACCAAGAATACATTGGGGGACATCAAACTCCCAATCTATATTGAAGGATTGCATTCTTATCAAAAGTTTTGTGTTATAGATTGTTTATCATGTTGTAATGTTATCCTTGGCAGGCCATGGATACATGACATGAAGGCAGTCCCATCCACCTATCATCAATGTGTAAAGCTTCCAAGTCCTTAGGGAGGGGTGAAAATTGAGAGTGATCAACAGGAGGCTAAAAATTGCTATACCTCATCAATGAAGCCAGCCTCAAGACCAAGGGAGCAATAGCAATTAAAGTATCCTTCAAGAGATGTCTTGGAGGCGAGAGAACAGGATTTGAAAGAAATCCTCATGGATCCTGATGATCCTGAGTCCAAGATCTTCATAGGATCAGGGATCCTTAGCGACATTGAACAGGAGCTAGAATCCTTCCTTAAGAGAAGGAAATCCACCTTTTCCTGGAAACATGAAGACATGATAGGTATATCTAAGGATATAATTACTCACAAACTTGGCATTGACAGGTCATTCAAGCCTATCCATCAAAAGAGGAGGAAGTTTGCACCTGAAAGGAATGCTATTATCCAGGAGGAGGTAGATAAGCTACTTCGGGCAGGTATGATAAGAGAGGTTAAGTATCCAAGATGGTTAGCCAATGTGGTCGTTGTTCAAAAGAAAAATGGAAAGTGGAGGGTATGTGTCGATTTTACTGATTTAAACAAGGCATGTCCCAAGGATCCTTTCCCATTACCCCACATTGACTCCATGGTGGATGCTACTGCGGGTCATGAGTTGTTAACTTTTATGGATGCTTCATCTGGATTTCAACAAATTCAGATGGAACCATCTGATCAAGAGGATACAACCTTTATGACCCCAACTGGTATATACTGTTATATTGCTATGCCATTTGGACTATGGAATGCAGGTGCTACTTATCAAAGGCTAGTTAATATGATGTTCAAGGAACAAATTGGACACACTATGGAAGTCTATATTGATGACATGGTGGTTAAGTCCAAGACAGCTGAGGATCACCTTAAAGACTTGGAGGAAGCATTCAATATCCTTGATAAATTTAATATGAAACTAAATCCTTCCAAGTATCATTTTGGTGTTAAGGCAGGTAAATTCTTAGGCTATATGGTGACAAAGAGGGGCATTGAAGCAAGTCCAGAGCAAATCAAGGCTATTGTGAATATCAAATCTCCTGCCAATGCTAACGATGTACAAAGACTGATAGGCAGGATCGCAGCCTTGAACAGATTCATATCCAAATACTCAGAAAATGCAAAGAATTCTATGATATCCTGAGGAAGAACAAGAAATTTGAATGGACTGAGAAGCATGAAGGTGCCCTCAAAGCTCTTAAAGATTACCTATCCTCAGCCCCAGCCTTAATGAAACCAGAAAAAGGGGATGTATTATCCTTGTACCTAGCAGTATCCTCAAAAGCAGTAAGTGCGGTCCTTGTTAAGGATCACCAAGGTACACAACATCCTGTTTATTATGTAAGTAAGAGCTTACTTAATGCTGAATCCAGGTATTCACATTTAGAAAAACTTATCCTTGCATTAATTATTGCATCTACTAAATTAAGACATTATTTTGAGACTCATGCCATTATTGTTAAGACTAATTTTCCAATTAAGAATGTTCTCAGGAAACCTAAAATGTCAGGAAGGATGGCTAAGTGGGCAGTGAAGCTTAGTGCATACGATATACGATATGAACCAAGAACTGCCATCAAATCCCAAGCCTTAGCTGACTTTGTGGCAGATTTTAGTAGTGATTTGCAAAAGGAAGCGGAGTTAGAAGTCCAACAACTTGAAGAGACTAAGGATCCTTGGATACTCTTCACTGATGGAGCCTCTAATGTAAAAGGAACAGGGCTTGGAATACTACTAAAATCGCCACAGGGGGACATAATACCCCACTCCATAGCTTGTGAATTTCAAACTACCAACAATGAGGCTGAGTATGAAGCCTTGATAGCTGGTTTGCAAATTGCAAAGCATATGAGGATCAGGTATCTTGAGGTACATGTAGATTCTTTACTGATCACTAATCACTTTAATGGATCCTATGCTGTTAAAGGTGAAAAGCCAATCAAATATTTGGAGATAGTCAAAGAATTGGCACTCTCTTTTGTATCCTTTAGTTTGACACAGGCACCAAGGGAAGAGAATGCAGAAGTTGATGCATTAGCCAATCTAGGATCATCTTTGAAGATCCCTGAGGATATCAAGATCCTTATTATCCATATCCTGACCCCTGCTATCGAGGATCATGTAGCTATGGAGATAGGAGAAGATTCTGCAGTCATCCCTAGTGATGATACTCAATCTCATTTAGGATCATGGATCCTCCCAATCATGAGATACATACAATATGGAGAAATTCCCACAGGAGAAAACCCAAGGGCTTTCAAAACTAAGGTATCTCAATTTACAATATTGAATAATATGTTGTATAAACGATCTCTTGCAGGACCATATCTAAGATGCATTGAGGATCCTGAAATCCAAGAAGTCCTAAAGGATTTCCATGAAGGAGATTGTGGAAACCACACTGGGGGCAGGGCATTATTCTCAAGGATCCTGAGGACAGGATACTATTGGCCCACTATGAAGAAGGATGCTGTGGAATATGCCAAGAGGTGTGATCCTTGTCAGAGGCATAGTAATATCCTTCACCAACCAGCAGAGATCTTGCATCCTATATCCTCTTCTTGGCCATTCATGAGATGGGGAATGGATATAGTTGGTGTTTTGGTCAAAAATCAGATGAGGATAATGCAGCCAAACTCTCTGTTATGGGGTATGATGCTTGAATTGGTTTATAGCAATAAGGATCACAATGAAAAATAAATAACAAATGACACAAGGTTTATACGCGGAAAAAGCCCTTGATCAAGAGTTGATCTCCGGCACAAAAAACCCCGGGTGATGGAAACTACCGATCACCAACTCAAATTAAACAAGTAATGTGTTACAACTTCGGATGATAGCGAGCTAAATACAAGGATCACTATAGTGTATCATGCAAAGTGTATGAAATTGCTAAGTGAATGAACAAGAGCTGGTGTGAGCGGTTGCAAGAGTGAGTGTAGCCAAAAATAGCAAAAAGTGTTGCCTAATTAGCTCGCTACCCCATTTAAAGCTAATAAAAATCTAAATAACAAACTATCCGCAAATGGTGCAAGTCCTCCACGACTCCACAACGTCCATTTCTGACCAAGCACGTGCGGAATAGAATTAGCATATTCTCCAGAAATATCGCCAAGACCAAGTCCTAATTGATATTCCTGCAAAACAGTTACGAATTCAAAACAGATAATCATTAGTATAAGGATCCTTAGGATGATCCATGATCCTGATCCTGAAGCACTTCTGAGGATCACTAACTGACACAGAAGTAAGGATCACCAAACAGGATAATATATGAGGATCACGGGTCATTTAGAAATCCACCCCTAACAATTGCCCCCAAAATATAAGGAGTAATATCGTAAATAAAAGAGTTATATTTTATCGATCTTATCCGTAACAGACTAGCGAGTAACTAGCCGTTGAAGACGGACTAGCCGTTGCAAAGCTGACGTCACTGAAGTGACAATCCTGCAAATCATCATTATAAATAGGAGTTAGAGATAGGATCAATATGCATTTAAATCCAAAGAAACTCCCTTTAAATTCTCGATCGAAGATCAATCAGGTATCTCCTCTTTTACTTCTCCTTCTCTTACTCTGTTTTTCTTTCTTTACCAACATCAATGATGCTCCGGTCTTCCCCCGCCAAGGATCACCAGAAGGATAGCCCCTTGAAGAGTCAAGGGATTATCAAAGACTCAGTACATGAGAGGTGTTGCTTTACCGATGCCCAAGTAGATAAGATTCGTCATCGCTTTTCGGCGAACGCCTTTTTCAAACCATTCGATCCCACGGTTCTGAGCGACTATGTCTCTGAAACATGGGTTGCCTTTCCAGTTACTCCATTCACCATAGGATACACCTATCCTTTTCCAGACTTTACCCAATCCTTCTTTTCTCTTACCGGCATCTCTTATATCCAAGCCATGCCGATGATTTGGAGGGTTTTATATACCCTGGAGAGGATCATAGAGCAGGAAGGGATTGATTTAGGAATGTCAGAGCTAACACAGATGTATGATCTCATGATGTTTGGATCTCATCGATATCTGTTTAAGCGAAAACCCGGCGAAGAACACACCATTTTTAAAGCCACCAAAAACGATACAAACTGGAAGCGACGCTTCTTCTTTGTCAGGAGGGATACCATTCCAAACGAAAAGTATTTACCCAGGAAGTGGTCCACCAATGGTAGGACAGAGGATCTTGAGAAGGATCATCAGGTAATCTGGCTTTTGTGAAAGGATCACTAACCCCTTTTTGTCTTGTGTTATGCAGCTATTTCTATCTCGCACCTCATCACAACACCCGCAACCAAGGATAGGCTTGCCGCTTTTTGGAGGCTTGATCCTGAAATAAGGTCATTCAAGATAGACACCAAAGACTCACAAGAAGTATCCTCAGGTTCAATCACCATGTCAAGTAAGTATCCTGCTTTTTGTATAGTTGAATATTAAAATAAATAGTTATATTGAAATAGGATAAGGATACTTATCTTGCTTTAAATGTGTAGGTGCCGGAAAATCTTCCAAGCCTGCCTCCCAATTCAACACGGCCAACCTTGATGTTGTTCGATCCAGGAAGAAGAGGGCCACTACCAGTCCTAGCATCTCCATTCCCAAGGCACCCACTAAAGGAAAGGGTGGTAAGAAGAGGAAAACTTCTGACACAGAGGACCTACAAGGCCTACCAATGATCCGCCACCAGTTCCTTGAATACTTCAATGATGTGAGGATCACCAATTCTGCCTAGGTATCCTATTCATTTGAGGATCACCTGATCTTGAACTGCTTTGTCTTTTTCTTCGCAGAAATTTGCTGAGATTGAAGATTATGTGGGAAGCATCGAGGAGCTGGATAAGAAGATTGCTGACCTCCAACAAGTTGCAGTGCTTAAGGATCTCAAGATTGCTGATCTTGAAAAAGCCCTTCAAGATGCCAAGACTAAGACAGCTAAAATCCTGATCGATGTCGACTATGAGAAGCATGATCTCATAGAAGGTGCAAAGGTCTCTGCTGCCATCACAATGTATCAGACAAAACTAAAGATGGCCCAGGAAGCTCAAGATCCTAACTTCGACAGAAGCAGCTGGGATGTTGAGGGCTGGAAAGCGAGGTTGGCTGATCTTGAAGATGATGAGGAGGCTGAGGAGGTTTTGGCGATCGAGGCTGGAGGTAGCGGGAAGGATCAGGTTAAGGACACCGAAGCTGGAGGGGATGAGGATGCAGCGAAGGTGTAGGCTGCACAATTGGGCGATGATGGACATTCTTAGACGTAGCCGGAGCCCAATTTTTAAATTTGGTAGTAGTTTTTTGTGGTTGTGATGTTTTTAAAACAATGATGGTCTGTAATAACTAAACAATAGCTATTAGGGTTAAGGATCATGAATGATCCTTTGGACAATAGGTAGGATTACAACCGGTGGAGGGATCCTCTGTTTGGAGGATGAAGCCATTATGATCCTGCCATCTTTTTAATTCCTGCACTACTAAGACTTTTAGACCATGGACACCCTTTACCTACCCCAGCGGACGGGCCACGTATTGCTGGTAGATGCTCGGGGTAGGTAATTTTGACAACCTTCTATGGTTAAGCTTTTGTTAATAAAATAACCTTAATCTTTTTTGGCTTATCTTGTGTTGATATCCTTATAGTTGTCTTATTTTTCAATTGTTTTGATTTACACTTGTCTGAGTAAGAAAAATTGAACAACTTAGATAAAAAACTTAGGATATAATGCAGGATCAAATATCCTATAGTTGAAAAATTCCAAAAAGTGGTATATTTTAAGGATCATGAGTTCAGTTGTCAAAGTATTAGGGTTACTCAAATAATCAATGAATAAAATCAAAATAGTTAAGAATCATACCTGAGGATTCAAGTTAGGATCCTAACTCTTAATATTATTATAACCAGGGTAATCACTGAACAAACCTTAGTAAAAGGTAAGGATCAAGGATCCTTAGTTGTTTAACTTCGAAACCCTGAAATGAAACATAACTTGGGACTAAGCCATTATAAGATAAGGGTTAGCAACTGGGGACAAGCCCAAAGGATAACTGGGGACAAGCCCATAGGATAACTGGGGACAAGCCCATAGGATAACTGGGGACAAGCCCAAAGATCGTATGTTAACTGGAGTATGGCCCTAACTGGCGACTATCCAAACTTAGTGGCATGAAAATGCCAAAACCTTAGCTAACGTGAAAACGCTAGAAACCTTAAGAACGGATGTATGGTACGTCTACCATTATACATAGGATCCTAGGTATAGCCAGTACAATGGAATTATCAGCCCCTAAAACGAGTACTGGTCCCACTGCCATGAACTATACCAGGATCATCATGCGCTACTGGCGGAACTGGGGTCAAACCCAAGGATAACTGGGGTCAAACCCAAGTAACTGGTTGCTTGTGTGGATAATCATTCTTTTGTTAAGAGTACCTGAACCTTCAAAACTCAAAATCTCGTGAAATGGGGATAAAGGATGCAAGATCCTTATCCTTATGTGAGAAAGTAAGGAAATGAAATAGTTTAAGATTAGAATGTTACCAAAAATGAGGATCATCTGTGCTTTAAGGATCCTTTAAGGATGTTTATCATGTGAGGATCATGGATCCTTATCACATGAAATATCTCTTCAAATGGACAGCATTCCAAGCTCTTGGTAGTAGGTCACCTTCCATTGTTAGCAATCGATATGCCCCCTTTCCTGCCTCAGCTTCACTCAAGTAAGGGCCTTCCCATTTTGGTGCCAACTTTCCATCAGCAGGATCGGTGGTATTCTGAAATGCTTTCCTTAGTACCATATCACCAACTTGGAATTTCCTGATCCTAACATTTTTGTTGTAGGAACCGGCCATTCTTTGCTGATAACTGGCCATCCTTATCCTTGCCAAATCTCTAATTTCTTCTATAGTATCTAGATCTTGAACCAAGTTCTCATCATTTTCCGCAGGATCACGAATACTGGTTCTAGCAGTTGGGACCACCATTTCTGTAGAGATCACTGATTCTGCCCCAAATACCAAAGAGAATGGAGTTTGGCCTGTAGCATTCTTAGGAGTTGTCCTATCAGTCCAAAGCACATAAGGTAATTCTTCTGCCCATTTCCCTTTCTTGGATCCAAGCTTCTTCTTCAAATTGTTGATGATGATCTTATTGGAGGATTCTGCCTGACCATTAGCTTGTGGGTGGACTGGTGTTGATGTTATCATCTTAATCCCCCAGCTGTCACAAAAGTTAGTAGTTCTGCCCCCAATAAAATGGGAACCATTATCACATATAATTTCAGAAGAAGGGATACCGAATCTAGTTATAATATTTCTTTTAATGAAGGATATAACTTCCTTTTCTCTAACTTGGGCAAAAGCTTCAGCCTCTATCCACTTGGAGAAGTAATCAGTCATAGCAAGCATGAACACTTTTCCACCAGGTGCTTTAGGGAGCTTACCGACTATATCCATGTCCCATCTCATGAATGGCCAAGTAGAGGATATAGGATGCAATAATTCAGCTGGTTGATGAAGGATATTGTTGTGTCTCTGACAAGGATCACACTTCTTAGCATACTCCACAGCATCTCTCTTCATAGTTGGCCAATAGTATCCTGTCCTCAGGATCCTTGAGAATAATGCTCTGCCCCCAGTGTGGTATCCACAATCTCCTTCATGGAAGTCTTTTAATACTTCTTGGATTTCAGGATCCTCAATGCACCTTAAGTATGGTCCTGCAAGAGATCGTTTATACAATATATTATTTAAAATTGTGAATTGAGATACCTTAATTTTGAAAGCCCTAGGGTTTTCTCCTGTAGGAATCTCTCCATGTTGTAAGTATCTCATGATTGGAGGATCCATGATCCTGAATGGGATTGATTATCATCGCTAGGGGTGATTGCAGTATCCTCTCCTATCTCCATAGCCGCATGATCCTCAATAGCCGGGGTCAGGATATGGATAATAGGGATCCTGATATCCTCTGGGATCTTCAAGGATGATCCTAAATTGGCTAATGCATCTGCCTCTGCATTCTCTTCCCTTGGTACCTGTGTCAAACTAAAGGATACAAAAGAGAGTGCCAATTCTTTTACTATCTCCAAATATTTGATTAGCTTTTCACCTTTAACAGCATAGGATCCATTAAAGTGATTAGTGATTAACAAAGAATCTACATGTACCTCAAGATACCTGATCCTCATATGCTTAGCAATTTGCAAGCCAGCTATCAAGGCTTCATATTCAGCCTCATTGTTAGTGGTTTGAAACTCACAAGCTATAGAGTGGGGTATTATGTCCCCCTGTGGCGATTTTAGTAGTATTCCAAGCCCTGTTCCTTTGATATTTGAGGATCCATCAGTGTAAAGTATCCAAGGATCCTTGGTTTCCTCTAGCTGCTGGACTTCTAACTCAGCTTCCTTTTGCAAATCACTACTGAAATCTGCCACAAAGTCAGCTAATGCTTGGGATTTAATGGCTGTCCTGGGCTCATATCTTATATCATATGCACTAAGCTTCACTGCCCACTTAGCCATCCTTCCTGGCATTTCAGGTTTCCTGAGGACATTCTTAATTGGAAAATTAGTTTTGACAATAATGGCATGAGTTTCAAAATAATGTCTTAACTTAGTAGATGCCATAATTAATGCAAGGATAAGTTTTTCTAAGTGTGAATACCTGGATTCAGCATCAAGTAAACTCTTACTTACATAATAGACAGGATGTTGTGTACCTTCGTGATCCTTAACAAGGACGGCACTTACTGCTTTTGAGGATACCGCAAGATATAAGGATAACACATCTCCTTTTTCTGGTTTCATCAAAGCTGGGGCCGAGGATAGGTAATCCTTAAGAGCTCTTAAGGCACTTTCATGCTTCTCAGTCCACTCGAATTTCTTGTTTTTCCTTAGGATATCATAGAATTCCTTGCACTTTTCTGAGGATTTGGATATAAATCTGTTTAAAGCTGCAATCCTGCCTGTTAACCTCTGAACATCCTTAGCATTGGCAGGGGACTTGATGTTCACTATAGCTTTGATTTATTCTGGACTGGCTTCAATGCCTCTCTTTGTCACCATATATCCTAAGAATTTACCTGCTTTAACACCAAAGTGACATTTTGAAGGATTAAGTTTCATATTATATTTATCAAGGATATTGAATGCTTCCTCCAAGTCTCTTAGGTGATCCTCAGCCTTTATTGATTTTACCACCATATCGTCTATGTAAACCTCCATAGTTTGTCCAATCTGATCTTTGAACATCATATTCACTAGCCTTTGATAAGTTGCATCTGCATTTCTTAGTCCAAATGGCATAGCAATATAACAGTATATACCGGTTGGAGTCATGAAGGCTGTATCCTCTTGATCGGATGGTTCCATTTGAATTTGTTGAAATCCAGATGAAGCATCCATAAAAGTTAACAGTTCATGACCCGCAGTTGCATCCACCATGGAGTCAATGTGGGGTAACGGGAAAGGATCCTTGGGACATGCCTTATTTAAATCGGTGAAATCGAGACATACCCTCCACTTTCCGTTTTTCTTTTGAACAACAACCACATTGGCCAACCATCTTGGATACTTGACCTCTCTAATCATACCTGCTCGGAGTAACTTCTCTACCTCCTCCTGGATAATGGCATTTCTTTCTGGTGCAAACTTCCTCCTCTTTTGATGGATTGGTTTGAAGGACCTATCAATGCCAAGTTTGTGAGTGATTATATCTTTTGATATACCTGTCATATCTTCGTGTTTCCATGCAAAGGTAGTCTTTCTCCTTTTGAGGAAGGATATGAGGTCTTCCTTTATTTTGCCAAGGATCCCTGGTCCTATATAAACTTTAAATTCAGGATCATCAGGATCCATAAGGATTTCTACTACATCCTATTCTCTTGCCTCCAAGACATCCCTTGGAGGGTGCTTTAATTGCTATTGCTCCCTTGACTTTGAGGCTGGTTTCATTGACGAGGTGTAACAGTTCTTAGCTTCTTGCTGATCACTATTAATCTTCACTATTCCCCAAGGACTAGGAAGCTTCACACATTGATGATAAGTGGATGGGACTGCTTTCATATCATGAATCCAAGGCCTGCCAAGGATAACATTACAACAAGATAAACAGTCAATAACACAAAACTTTTGGTAAGAATGTAGGCCTTCGATATAGATTGGGAGTTTAATGTCCCCCAGAGTATTCTTAGTCTCGCCACTGAATCCCATGAGCACAGAGGATCTTGATATGATGTCGGATTCAGGGATGTTCATCTTCTTGAGAACATCCAGCTGGATAATGTTCACAGAGCTTCCTCCATCTATAAGGATCATGCGAACAAAATGGTTAGAAAGAAAAAGAGTGATAACCAAACCATCATGGTGAGGATCCTGGATGTCGACACGATCATCTTCATCGAAAGTTATAACTTTTCCTTCGGAGACGCTGGATGTTCGAATGGGTCTATCGCCATTATCCATCTTGGTTTCCTTTGCATGTCTTTTAGCTGCAGAGAAGGATGTCCCACAGATGTCTGATCCTCCAGAAATAAAGTTTATTATTTGTGCATCTGCCGGAGGGGCTGGAGCTTTCTCTGGGATCCTTTCAGGATCCTGAGTCCTTGATTTCTTTCTCCCCAATAATTCTTTTAAATGCCCCTTGCTCAACAAGTATCCAATTTCTTTTCTCAATGCAATGCATTCTTCTGTGAGATGCCCAAAATCTTCATGGTATGCACACCACTTTGATTTATCTTTAGTTGCAGCTGGTCTATCATTTTTTCTGGGCCATCTAGCTTTATCACCTAAACTCTGCATCACAAGGATTAGTTCATTGTTATCAACAGAGAAACAATATTCGGAGATTGGAGGATAATCCTCATCATCCTCTTCTTGTTCAACAGCATGCACATTCTGGTTATCGGATTTATTATAAGATCTGAACTTGTTGTTCTTGAATGAGGATCCTTGCTTCTCTTGCTTGGAGGATCCTGCTAACCTCTCCTGGATCCTTTTGTCATCCTCTAGCCGGATGAACCTAAGGGCCCGGGTCCTTACCTCATCTAGATTCCTGCATGGTGTCATAACAAGATCATCATAGAATAACGAATCCCTAAGTAATCCCATTTTAAAGGCTTCAACGGCCATAGCTATATCCAGGTTAGGAATTTCTAAGGATTCTTTACTAAATTTAGTGATATAATCCCTTAATGATTCATTATGACCCTGGGTTATCCTATACAGATCACTAGTTAAACGCTCAAATTTCCTACTACAAGAAAATTGGTTATTAAATAGGTTAACTAGATTAGCAAACGAGGTAATAGAGTAAGGAGGAAGACTTAGCAGCCATTTAAGAGCCGATCCAGTAAGAATGGATCCAAATCCCTTGCACAGACATGCTTCCTTTAACCTTTCTGGGATGGGATTGATCTCCATCCTTTCCCTGTATTGAGCTATGTGTTCCTCAGGATCCGTTGAACCATCATACAACTTCATGGTAGGTACGTGGAACCTCTGGGGTATCTCAGCATCACAGATTGGTGGTGCAAAACGAGATATCTTGTGGCTCCCATCTGCAATCTCCGGGATAGGCTTGACCACTCCTGGGACACTTGATATCATATCCTTTAACTTTTGCAATTCTCTGGCCATGGCATGATTGATACCTGTATCCTGCATAAGGCCATGGTTAGTGGTATAAGAATTATTGAAAGTGTTACCTCCCATTGGATTCAAATTAGGAAGAGTGGATGTGAATCCATATTGTTGAGGCTCTGGAATGATCGATGGACCAGTAGAAGCAATGGTCTGCATTGGAATGAAATCTCCCTGATGGATATCGGAATTCCCTGATTGCAAACTCCTTAAGGATCCCGGAATCTGGAAGGATCCCTGAAACTGCAAGTATCCTTGGACCTGGGAGGATCCTGGAACATAGGAGGACCCTTGAACCTGGGAGGATCCTTGAACACAGGAGGATCCTTGAACCTGGGAGGATCCTTGAAACTGGGAGGATCTTTGAACCTGGGAGGATCCTTGAAACGGCCAGTACCCTTGAATCTGCGGCGCTCCCGAGTATCCTCCTGAGCTTGCAGAGGATCCTATATGCTGAGGATGGGACCCTGATGGTTGAAAGTGTAACCCTGAAGCCTGAGTCATTGCTGATGACCCGTAATGCACTCCTTTTGGTCCTCCGACAAATTGAACGTCTGGAACCGCTGAAGGCTGAGAAGTTATAACCGGAGTATCAAAATTCAAAGATCTGGGCATTAGTGGGGAATGATCCTCTGCCGATCTCTTCTGTTTCTTGATGTCTCCGATTTCTCTAAGGATCCTTTCATTGGCCTTGTCCTGCTGCTGGATATGCTCCTTCATCTACAAAATCAGAGTAAACAAGTCACTAGTAGTAGGAGTATAAGAAGCAGAAGAAGTTGGAGGTTTTGAGAAAATGGGAGTTGGTTTCTTCGCAGCATTCTCAGCATTCTTCTGGGATCCAGAAGGTGGTGGAGGCAAAGGGGGAACGCCTTGTGAAGAACTGAATGAGGGCATCAAATTTGAAGCATTCTTCGCTGAGGAAGCCATCTGCTTGGTTGTAGTGAACCGAAACGAGCACAGAAATACGGATCTTTCTAAGAACGAAGCACCAGTTGCCCCACGGTGGGCGCCAAACTGTTTTGGTCAAAAATCGGATGAGGATAATGCAACCAAACTCTCTGTTACGGGGTATGATGCTTGAATTGGTTTATAGCAATAAGGATCACTATGAAAAATAAATAACAAATGACACAAGGTTTATACGGGGAAAAAGCCCTTGATCAAGAGTTGATCTCCGGCACAAAAAACCCCGGGTGAAGGAAACTACCGATCACCAACTCAAATTAAACAAGTAATGTGTTACAACTTCGGATGATAGCGAGCTAAATACAAGGATCACTATAGTGTATCGTGCAAAGTGTATGAAATTGCTAAGTGAATGAACGAGAGCTGGTGTGAGCGGTTGCAAGAGTGTGTGTAGCCAAAAATAGCAAAAAGTGTTGTCTAATTAGCTCGCTACCCCATTTAAAGCTAATAAAAATCTAAATAACAAACTATCCGCAAATGGTGCAAGTCCTCCACGACTCCACAACGTCCATTTCTGACCAAGCACGTGCGGAATAGAATTAGCATATTCTCCAGAAATATCGCCAAGACCAAGTCCTAATTGATATTCCTGCAAAACAGTTACGAATTCAAAACAGACAATCATTAGTATAAGGATCCTTAGGATGATCCATGATCCTGATCCTGAAGCACTTCTGAGGATCACTAACTGACACAGAAGTAAGGATCACCAAACAGGATAATATATGAGGATCACGGGTCATTTAGAAATCCACCCCTAACAAAACCAAGATGGATAATGGGGATAGGCCCATTCAAACCTCGACCCTTACACAAGAGAAAGTTATAACCTTTGATGAGGATGATCGTGTGGATATTCAGGATCCTCATCATGATGGTCTTGTTATTACTTTGTTTATATCTAATCATTTTGTTCGCAGGATTCTGATAGATGGAGGAAGCTCAGTGAACATCATTCAACTTGATGTCCTCAAGAAGATGAACATTCCTGAATCAGATATTATCCCAAGATCATCAGTTCTTGTTGGATTCAGTGGAGAAACCAAGAACACATTGGGGACATTAAACTTCCCATTTACATAGAGGGAGTTAATTCTTTTCAAAAATTTTGTGTTATAGATTGCTTATCCTGTTGCAATGTTATCCTTGGTAGGCCATGGATACATGACATGAAAGCAGTTCCATCTATATACCATCAATGTGTGAAACTCCCTACTCCATGGGGTGTGGTGAAGATTGAAAGTGACCAACAAGAAGCCAAGAATTGCTACACTTCATCAATGAAGCCAGCCTCGAGACCCAGGGAGCAATACCAATTAAAGTATCCTCCAAGAGATGTCCTGGAGGCAAGAGAACAAGATGTGAAAGATATCCTAATGGATCCTTAGGATCCTGAACCCAAAGTCTTTATAGGATCTGGGATCCTCAACGACATTGAAAAGGATCTAGTATCCTTCCCCAAGAAGAGAAAAACTACCTTTGCCTGGAAGCATGAGGACATGACAGGTATTTCTAAATATATTATTACTCGTAAGCTTGGCATTAACAGGTCATTCAAGCCCATACATCAAAAGAGGAGAAAGTTTGCACCTGAGAGGAATGCCATCATCCAGGAGGAGGTAGATAAACTGCTCAGTATGATTAGAGAGGTTAAGTATCCAAGGTGGTTAGCCAATGTGGTTGTTGTTCAAAAGAAAAACAGAAAGTGGAGGGTATGTGTCGATTTTACTAATTTAAACAAGGCATGTCCCAAGGATCCTTTCCCATTACCCCACATTGACTCCATGGTGGATGCTACCGCGGGTCATGAGTTGTTGACTTTCATGGATTCTTCATCTGGATTTCAACAAATGCAGATGGAACCATCTAATCAAGAGGATACAACCTTTATGACCCCAACTGGTATCTATTGTTATATTGCTATGCCATTTGGACTAAGAAATGCAGGTGCTACCTACCAAAGTCTAGTTAATATGATGTTTCAAGAACAAATTGGACACACGATGGAAGTCTATATAGATGACATGGTGGTTAAGTCCAAGAGAGCTGAGGATCACCTTAGAGATTTGGAGGAAGCATTTGATATCCTTGATAAATTCAATATGAAATTGAATCCTTCCAAGTGTCACTTTGGTGTAAAAGCAGGGAAGTTCCTAGGTTACATGGTGACAAAAAGAGGCATAGAGGCAAGTCCAGAGCAAATCAAGGCGATTGTGAATGTTAAATCTCCTGCCAATGCCAAGGATGTGCAAAGGTTGACAGGAAGGATCACAGCCTTGAACAGGTTCATCTGAAAGTCATCAGAGAAATGAAAGGAATTCTATGACATCCTGAGAAAGAACAAGAAATTTGAGTGGACTGAAAAGCATGAGAATGCTCTCAAAGCCCTTAAGGATTACCTATCCTCAGCTCCAGCATTAATGAAACTAGAAAAGGGGGATATATTATCCTTATATTTGGCAGTCTCTTCTAAGGCAGTAAGTGTTTTGGTCAAAAATCAAGCAATGACAATGCAACCAAACTTTCTGTTGTGAGGTATGATGCTTGAATCAATGAACAACACTAAGGATCACTCAGAAATGAAATGAATAAGTGACACAAAGATTTATACGAGGAAAAAGCCCTTGATCAATGAATGATCTCCGGCATAAAAAACCTCGGGTGATGGAAACTACCAATCACCAACTCAAATTAAACAAGAAATGTATTACAACTTCGGACGATAGCGAGCTAATTACAAGGATCACTATAGTGTATTGTGTAAAAAAGTGTGTAATCGCCAAGTGAATTATCGAGAGCTGGTGAGAGCAGTTGCAAGAGTGTGTGTTAAGCTAAAAATAGCCAAGTGTTTTCTATTTAGCGCGCTATCCCTTTTAAAAATGGAAAATATCTAAGCTAACAAACATTCCGCATTTGATGCAAGTCCCCCACGACCTCCATAACGTCCATTTTTGCCATGCACGTTCGGAATAAACATGGAATATGCTCCAGGAATACCAAGACCAAGACCAAGTCCAAGCTTGTACTCCTGCAAAACAACATCATATTCAAAGTAGACAATCGTTAGTATAAGGATCCTTAAGATGATCCATGATCCTGATCCTGCAATACTTCTGAGGATCACCAATTCAATCAGAAGTGAGGATCACTAAGCCCAACAGTAATTGAGGATCACCGATCATTGGAAAATCCTCCCCTAACAATTTCCCCCAAAATATAAGGAGTAATTATGTAAATAAACGAGTTATATTTTCTGTTCTTATCCGTAATGAATCAACGGATAACTAGCCATTGTAATCGGACTAGCCGTTACCATCCTGACGTCACTGAAGTGACTATCCTGCAAGACCATCATTATAAATTGAAGTTAGAGATAGGGATCAATTCGCATTTAAATTCAAGAGAAACTCCCTTTAAATCCACATCCGAAGATCAAGCAGGTATCTCTCTTCCTCTTCTCCCTTTACGTTTTCTTTCTCTGTTCATCTTCTTCTCTACCCTCATGACCAAGATGATGCTAAGATCCTCTCCGACTAAGGATCACACAAAAGACAGTCCTCTTAAGAGCCAGGGGATCATCAAATATTCGGCGAAAGAAAGATGCTGCTTCACTGATCCACAAATAGACAGAATCCGCCATTGTTTTCCGGCAAACACCGACTTCAAACCATTTGATCCCACCGTTCTAAGTGATTATGTTTCTGAAACCTGGGTAGCTTTTCCGGTTACACCATTCACAATAGGATACTCGTATCCTTTCCCTGAATTCACCCAGTCTTTCTTCTCCCTCACCGGCATCTCCTACATTCAAGCTATGCCAATGATCTGGAGGGTCTTATATACCCTTGAGAGGATCATTGAACAAGAAGGCATTGATCTGGGAATGTCAGAGCTGGCAGAGATGTATGACCTCGTAAGCCATGGATCCCATCGGTATCTACTCAAACATAAACCTGGTGAAGAACACCCCATCTTCAAAGCCACTAAGAATGACACCAACTGGAAACGGCGATTCTTCTTTGTCAGAAGGGATTCTATCCCTGATGGAAAGGATCTGCCAAGGAAGTGGAGCACCCATGGTAGGATAGAGGATCCTTAGAAGGATCACCAGATGACCTTGTTTTTATTTTAGGATTACTAACGTCCTTTTGTTTCTATTTTGCAGCTATTACTGTTGCTCACCTCATCACAACATCTGCAACAAAGGAAAGGCTTGCCGCTTTCTGGAGACTTGATCCTGCAAGAAGATCATTTAAAACAAATACCCAGGATTCTCAAGAAGTATCCTCAGGTTCTATCACTATGTCAAGTAAGTATCCTGTTTCTTGCATAATTAAAGGTTTAAATAAATAGTTAAATAGAAATAGGATAAGGATACTTATCTATTTTGGGTGTGTAGGCGCTGGAAAACCTTCAAGATCTGCCTCCAAATTCAGTGTCACTGATCTTGACACTGTCCGAACCTCAAAGAAAAAGTCTGTTGCTAGCCCCTCCGTCATAGTCCCCAAGGCAACCACTTCAAAGGGAAGAGGTGGAAAGAAAAGGAAAACCTCTGAAGCGGACAACCTAGAAGGCTTGCCTCTAATCCGCCATCAGTTCCTCGAGTACTTTGCTGATGTAAGGATCACTAACTTTGCTTAGTTATCCTACCTACTTGAGGATCATGTGATCCTAAACTTTACATTGTCTTCTTTGCATAAATTTGCTGAAATCAAGGACTATGTTGGGAACGTCGAAGAGCTTGAGGAGAAATACTCTGATCTCCAAAAAGTGGCGGTGCTCAAGGATCACAAGATTGCCTCCCTCGAAAAGGACCTCAATGATGCCAAAACTCAGGAGGTTGCAGCTCGGATCAATGCTGACTATGAGAAGCACGAGATCACAGAGGATGCTAAAGTCTCTGCTGCCATTGCCATGTACAAGACCAAGTTGCAGATGGCCCAAGAAGCTCAGGATCCTAATTTTGACAGGAGCAACTGGGACATGGAGGGCTGGAATGCTAGGCTGGCTGAGTTGGAGGACGAAGAAGAGGTTGATGAGGTTCTGGCAATCGAGGCTGGTGGCAGTGGCAAGGATCATGTGAAGGATACCGGAGCTGGAGGAGATGGTGATGCAGCGAAGGTGTAAGCTGCAGGAATGGGCGATGAAGGACATTTCTAGACGTAGCCGGAGCCCATTTTTTTTTTAGAATTTGGTATTTTGGTTATGATGTTTTTGTTGAACAATGATGGGTTGTAATAACTTTAGACAATAGTTTCTAGGGTGAAGGATCATGGATCCTTGAACAATAGGCAGGATAATGGGTGGTGGATGGATCCTCTGTTTGGGGGATGAAGCCACTCGTTATCCTTCCGTCTTTTATTTCCTGCACTACAAAGACCCGTAAACAATGGACACCCTTTGCCAACCCATGTGGACGGGCCACGTTTTGCTGGTAGAAATGTGGGTTGGCAATTTTGACAACCTTAAAGGGTTTAATCTTTTGTGAATAAAATAACTTAACTTTTTGGCTATCTCCCGTGTTACTATCCTTGTTAGTACTTTACTTTTCAATTGTTGTGATATTCATTTTGTCTAAACTTATCAAGTAAAGAAAAAATTTAATAAATATCCTCAAAGAGTTTAGGATATGATCAAGGATCACATACCCTTTAGTTGGTAATTTCTAAAAGGTAACATAGTTTAAGGATCATAAATTCAGTTGTCAAAGGATAAGGGTAACTCAGATGAATAATGAATAAAATCGAAATAGTTAAGGATCATACCTGAGAATCCAAGTTAGGATCCTAACTTTTAGCACTTATAATCAGGATAGCCAAAAGATAAACCTTAGTAGAAGGTAAGGATCAAGGATCCTTGGTCATTTATCTCCGAAAACCTGAAATAGGATACAGCTTGGGACTAAGCCAATATAAGATAAGAGTTAGTAACTGGGGACAAGCCCAACAATTCTGGGGACAAGCCCAATATACTGGGGACAAGCCCAAAGGATAACTGGGGACAAGCCCAAAGGATCGTGTGTAAACTGGAGTATGGCCCTCACTGGCGACTATCCAAACTTAGTGACATGAAAATGCCAAAACCTTAGCTAACATGAAAACGTTAGAAACCTTATGAACGGATGTATGGTATGTCTACCATTATACGTAGGATCCTGAATATAGCTAGTACAATGAAATTGTCAGCCCCTAAAGCGAGTACTGGTCCCATTGCCATGAACTATACCAGGATCATCGTGCGCTACTGGCGAAACTGGGGACAGGCCCAAACTGGGGACTAGCCCAAATAACTGGGGTCAAGCCCAAATAACTGGATACTTCTGTGGATACTCAATCCTTAGTTAAGGATATCTGAACCTTCAAAACTCAGAATCAAGTGAAAGGAGGATAAAGGATACAGGATCCTTATCCTTATATAGGATAATTAAAAAATGAAATAGTTTGAGATTAGATCATTACCAAAATGAGGATCCTCTGCCCTGTAAGGATCCTTCAAGGATACTTGTCAAGTAAGGATCAAGGATCCTGATCACATGAAATACTTCTTCAAATGGACAGCATTCTAAGCTCTTGGTAGCAAATCACCTTCCATTGTTAGCAATCGATATGCCCCCTTTCCTGCTTCAGCTTCAATCAAATAGGGGCCTTCCCACTTTAGTGCTAGCTTTCCATCAGCAGGATTGGTGGTATTTTGAAATTCTTTCCTTAATACCATATCACCAACTTGGAATTTCCTGATCCTGACATTTTTGTTGTAAGCTCCAGCCATCCTTTATTGATAACTGGCCATCCTTATCCTTGCCAAATCCCTGATTTCTTCTATAGTATCCAAGTCTTGAACCAAGTTTTCAGCATTTTCTTCAGGATCACGAATGCTTGTTCTTGAAGTTGGAACCACCATCTCTGTAGGGATCACTGATTCTGCTCCAAATACCAAAGAGAATGGAGTTTGGCCAGTAGCATTCTTGGGAGTTGTCCTATCAGCCCAAAGCACATAAGGTAGTTCTTCTGCCCATTTTTTCCTTTCTTGGATCCAAGCTTCTTTTTCAAGTTGTTGATGATGATCTTGTTGGACGATTCTGCCTGACCATTAGCTTGTGGGTGGACTGGTGTTGATGTTATCATCTTAATCCCCCAGCTGTCACAAAAGTTAGTAGTTCTATTCCCAATAAATTGGGATCCATTATCACAAACAATTTCAGAAGGAATACCAAATCTAGTAATAATGTTCCTTTTAATAAAGGATATAACTTCCTTTTCTCTGACTTGAGCAAAGGCTTCAGCCTCTATCCACTTGGAGAAGTAATCAGTCATAGCAAGCATGAATACTTTTCCACCAGGTGCCTTAGGAAGCTTACCAACTATATCCATTCCCCATCTCATAAATGGCCAAAAAGAGGATATAGGATGCACAAGCTCTGCTGGTTGGTGAAGGATATTACTATGTCTCTGACAAGGATCACACTTCTTGGCATATTCCATAGCCTCCTTCTTCATAGTAGGCCAATAGTATCCTGTCCTCAGGATCCTTGAGAATAATGCCCTGCCCCCAGTGTGGTTTCCACAATCTCCTTCATGGAAATCCTTTAGGACTTCTTGGATTTCAGGATCCTCAATGCATCTTAGATATAGTCTTGCAAGAGATCGTTTATACAACATATTATTCAATATTGTAAATTGAGATACCTTAATTTTGAAAGCCTTAGGGTTTTCTCCTGTAGGAATCTCTTCATGTTGTATGTGTCTCATGATTGGGAGGATCCATGATCCTGAATGAGATTGAGTATCATCACTAGGGATGATTGCAGAATCTTCTCCTATCTCCATAGCTACGTGATCCTCAATAGCAGGGGCCAGGAAGTGGATAATAGGGATCCTTATATCTTCCGTGATCTTCAAGGATGATCCTAGATTGGCTAATGCATTAGCCTCTGGATTCTCTTCCCTTGGTACCTGTGTCAAACTAAAGGAAACAAAAGAGAATGCCAATTCTTTGACTATCTCTAAATATTTGATTAGCTTTACACCTTTAACAGCATAGGATCCATTAAAGTGATTAGTGATTAATAATGAATCTACATGTACCTCAAGATACCTGATCCTCATATGCTTAGCAATTTGCAAACCAGCTATCAAGGCTTCATACTCAGCCTCATTGTTGGTAGTTTGAAATTCACAAGCTATGGAGTGGGGTATTATGTCCCCCTGTGGCGATTTTAGTAGTATTCCAAGCCCTGTTCCTTTTACATTAGAGGCTCCATCAGTGAAGAGAATCCAAGGATCCTTAGTCTCTTCAAGTTGTTGGACTTCTAACTCAGCTTCCTTTTGCAAGTCACTACTGAAATCTGCCACAAAGTCAGCTAAAGCTTGGGATTTGATGGCAGTTCTAGGCTCATATCTTATATCGTATGCACTAAGCTTTACTGCCCACTTAGCCATCCTTCCTGACATTTCAGGTTTCCTGAGAACATTCTTAATTGGAAAATTAGTCTTAACAATAATGGCATGAGTCTCAAAATAATGTCTTAATTTAGTAGACGCCACTATTAATGCAAGGATAAGTTTCTCTAAGTGTGAATACCTGGATTCAGCATCAAGTAAACTCTTACTTACATAATAAACAAGATGTTGTGTACCTTGGTGATCCTTAACAAGGACCGCACTTACTGCTTTTGAGGATACTGCCAATTATAAGGATAATATATCCCATTTTTCTGGTTTCATCAAGGCTGGGCTGAGGATAGGTAATCCTTAAGAGCTTTAAGGGCACTTTCATGCTTCTCAGTCCATTCAAATTTCTTGTTCTTCCTCAGGATGTCATAGAATTCCTTGCACTTTTCTGAGGATTTGGATATGAATCTATTCAAGGCTGCAATCCTGCCTGTTAATCTTTGCACATCCTTAGCATTGGCAGGAGATTTGATATTCACAATAGCCTTGATTTGCTCTGGACTTGCTTCAATGCCCCTCTTTGTCACCATATAGCCTAAGAATTTACCTGCCTTAACACCAATATGACACTTGGAAGGATTTAGTTTCATATTAAATTTATCAAGGATATTGAATGCTTCCTCCAAGTCTTTAAGGTGATCCTCAGCTTTCTTGGACTTAACCACCATGTCATCAATATAGACTTCCATAGTGTGTCCAATTTGTTCCTTGAACATCATATTGACTAGCCTTTGATAAGTATCACCTGCATTCCTTAGTCCAAATGGCATAGCAATGTAACAATATATACCAGTTGGGGTCATAAAGGCTGTATCCTCTTGATCAGATGGTTCCATCTGAATTTGTTGAAATCCAGATGAAGCATCCATGGAGTCAATGTGGGGTAATGGGAAAGGATCCTTGGGACATGCCTTGTTTAAATCAGTAAAATCGACACATACCCTCCACTTTCCATTCTTCTTTTGAACAACAACCACATTGGCTAACCATCTTGGATACTTAACCTCTCTTATCATACCTGCCCGAAGTAGTTTATCTACCTCTTCCTGGATAATAGCATTCCTTTCAGGTGCAAACTTCCTCCTCTTTTGATGAATTGGTTTGAATGACCTGTCAATGCCAAGTTTATGAGTAATTATATCTTTTGATATACCTGTCATATCCTCATGCTTCCAGGCAAAGGTAGTTTTCCTTCTTTTAAGGAAGGATACTAGCTCATGTTCAATATCGCTAAGGATCCCTGATCCTATGAAGATCTTGGATTCAGGATCATCAGGATCCATGAGGATTTCTTTCAAATCCTGTTCTCTTGCCTCCAAGATATCTCTTGAAGGATACTTTAATTTCTATTGCTCCCTTGGTCTTGAGGCTGGCTTCATTGATGATGTATAACAATTCTTAGCCTCTTGTTGATCACTTTCAATTTTCACCACTCCCCATGGACTTGGAAGCTTTACACACTGATGATAAGTGGATGGGACTGCCTTCATATCATGTATCCATGGCCTGCTAAGGATAACATTGCAACAAGATAAGCAATCTATAACATAAAATTTTTGATAAGAATGCAATCCTTCAATATAGATTGGGAGTTTGATGTCCCCCAATGTGTTCTTGGTTTCCCCACTGAATCCCACAAGTACTGAGGATCTTGGGACAATATCAGACTCCGGTATATTCATCTTCTTGAGGACATCAAGCTGAATGATGTTCACAGAACTTCCTCCATCTATAAGGATCCTGCGAACAAAGTGGTTAGAAATAAACAATGTGATTACAAGACCATCATGATGAGGATCCTGGACATCAACACGATCATCCTTATCAAAAGTTATGACTTTATCCTGGGTAACAACGGAGGTCCGGATGGGTCTGTCTCCATTGTCCATCTTGGTTTCCTTAGCATGTCTTTTTGCTGCTAAAAAGGAAGTACCACAAATGTCTGATCCACTGGATATGAAGTTTATAACTTGTGCATCTGCTGGGGGAGCAGGAGCCTTTTCCGGGATCCTTGACTTCTTCCGTCCCAAGAGTTCCTTCAAATGCCCCTTGCTCAACAAGTAACCAATTTCCTTTCTTAGTGCAATACACTCTTCAGTGAGATGCTCGAAATCCTCATGATATGCACACCACTTGGACTTATCCTTTGTAGCTGCTGGTTTATCACTTTTTCTTGGCCACCTAGCTTTCTCACCTAGATTCTGCATTGCAAGGATTAGTTCATTGTTATCAACAGAAAAACAGTATTCAGAAATAGGAGGATAATCCTTATCATCCTCTTCTTGTTCTACTGCATGCACATTCTGGTTATCCGATCTGTTGTAGGGCTTTGATTTGTTGTTCCTGAAGTAGGATCCTTGTTTCTCCTGCTTTGAGGATCCTGTCAATCTATCCTGGATCCTTTTGTCATCCTCTAAGCGGATGAACCTAAGAGCCCTGGTTCTTACTTCATTAAGATTTCTGCAAAGTGTCATCACAAGATCATCATAGAATAATGAATCCCTAAGCAATCCCATTTTAAAGGCTTCAACAGCCGTAGCAATATCCAAATTAGGAATATCTAAGGATTCCTTACTAAACTTAGTGATGTAATCTCTAAGTGATTCATTTTGACCTTGTGTTACCCTATATAGATCACTAGTTAATCGTTCAAATTTTCTACTACAAGAGAATTGACTATTAAACAAATTAACTAGATTAGCAAATGAAGTAATAGAGTAAGGGGGAAGACTTAGCAGCCATTTAAGAGCAGATCCTGTAAGTGTGGATCCAAACCCCTTGCATAAACATGCTTCTTTTAACCTCTCTGGGATTGGATTGATCTCCATCCTCTCCCTGTATTAAGCTACATGCTCCTCTGGATCCGTTGAACCATCGTATAGCTTCATGGATGGTATCTGGAATCTTTTGGGTATCTCAGCATCACATGAGGGCGGTGCAAAACGAGATATCCTATGGCTACCATCTGCAATTTCAGGAATGGGTTTAACCACTCCTGGAACACTGGATATCATATCTTTGAGCTTCTGTAACTCCCTGGCCATAGCCTGATTGATACCTGTATCCTGCATTAAGCCATGGTTAGTGTTATATGAATTATTAAAAGTGTTACCTCCCACAGGATTCGTGTTTTGAATTCCAGATGTGAATCCATATTGATGAGATTCTGGTATGATCGAAGGACCAGATGAAGCAATGGTTTGTATCGGTATGAAGTCTCCTTGATGAACATCCGAGCTTTGAGGCTGCATACTTCTTAAGAATCCTTGATTCTGAAAGACGTTGGATCCTTGAAGTTGAGATGATCCTTGAACCTGAAAGGATCTTGGAACCAGAGAGGATCCTGGGACAAGGGAGGATCCTTGGACCAGGAAGGATCCTTGGACCTGAGAGGATCCTTGGACCTGGGAGGATCCTTGGACCTGGGAGGATCCTTGGACCTAGGAGGATCCTGGGACAAGGGAGGATCCTTAGACCGGGAAGGATCCTTGGACCTGAGAGGATCCTTGGACCTGGGAGGATCCTTGGACCTGGGAGGATCCTTGAACTGCATGCATTCCCAAATATCCTCCTGACGTGAAGTATCCATGATGCTGAAAAGAAGATCCCGATGGTTGAGAAGAGGATCCTTGAGGCTGGAAGTGAGAGCCAAATGCCTGACTCATAGTTGCTGTTCCATAACGCCTTCCTGGTAATTCACCCAAGTATTGCACGTCCGGAGCTGCTGAGTGCTGGGAAGTTATGACTGGAGTGTCGAAGTTCAGCAACCTTGGCATCAGAGGAGAGTGATCCTCCACTGATTTCTTCTGTTTCTTGATCTCAGCGATCTCCCGGAGGATCCTTTCGTTGGTTTTGTCCTGCTCTTGTGCGTGATTCCTCATCTGCAAAATCAGAGCGTAAAGATCATTAGTAGTAGGATTAGAAGAAACAGAATAGGTTAGTGGTTTTGTGAAAATGGGGGTTTGTCTCTTCGCGGCATTCTCAGCATTCTTTTGGAATCCAGAAGGTGGTGGAGGCAAAGGTGGAACGCCTTGTGAAGAACTAATTGCCGGCATAGAACTTGATGTATTCTTTGTTGAGGAAGCCATCTGCTTGGTTGTAATGAACCGAAATGACCACAAAAGTATGAATCTTGTTAGGAATGAAGCACCAATAGCCCCACAGTGGGCGCCAAACTGTTTTGGTCAAAAATCAAGCAATGACAATGCAACCAAACTTTCTGTTGTGAGGTATGATGCTTGAATCAATGAACAACACTAAGGATCACTCAGAAATGAAATGAATAAGTGATACAAAGATTTATACGAGGAAAAAGCCCTTGATCAATGAATGATCTCCGGCACAAAAAACCTCGGGTGATGGAAACTACCGATCACCAACTCAAATTAAACAAGAAATGTATTACAACTTCGGACGATAGCGAGCTAATTACAAGGATCACTATAGTGTATTGTGTAAAAAAGTGTGTAATCGCCAAGTGAATTATCGAGAGCTGGTGAGAGCAGTTGCAAGAGTGTGTGTTAAGCTAAAAATAGCCAAGTGTTTTCTATTTAGCTTGCTATCCCTTTTAAAAATGGAAAATATCTAAGCTAACAAACATTCTGCATTTGATGCAAGTCCCCCACGACCTCCATAACGTCCATTTTTGCCATGCACGTGCGGAATAAACATGGAATATGCTCCAGGAATATCGCCAAGACCAAGTCCAAGCTTGTACTCCTGCAAAACAACATCATATTCAAAGTAGACAATCGTTAGTATAAGGATCCTTAAGATGATCCATGATCCTGATCCTGCAATACTTCTGAGGATCACCAATTCAATCAGAAGTGAGGATTACTAAGCCCAACAGTAATTGAGGATCACTGATCATTGGAAAATCCTCCCCTAACAGTAAGTACAGTCCTTGTTAAGGATCACGAAGGAAGCCTGAAATGCCAGGAAGGATGGCTAAATGGGCAGTAAAGCTTAGTGCTTATGATATAAGATATGAACCAAGAACTGCCATTAAATCCCAAGCCTTAGCTGACTTTGTGGCTGATTTCAGTAGTGATTTACAAAGGGAAGCTGAGTTAGAAGTTCATCAGCTTGAAGAGACTAAGGATCCTTAGATACTCTTCACAGATGGGGCTTTAAACATCAAGGGAACTGGACTAGGAATACTACTAAAATCACCACAGGGGGACATAATACCCCACTCTATAGCTTGTGAGTTTCAAACTACTAATAATGAGGCTGAGTATGAAGCCTTAATAGCTGGTTTGCAAATTGCCAAGCACATGAGGATCAGGTATCTTGAGGTACATGTAAATTCATTGTTAATTACTAATCACTTTAATGGTTCTTATGCTGTTAAAGGTGAAAAACTAATCAAATATCTAGAGATAGTCAAGAAATTAGCAGACTCTTTTGCTTCTTTCAGTTTGACACATGTACCCAGGGAAGAAAATGCAGAAGTTGATGCTTTGGCCAACCTTGGATCATCATTGAAGATTCCAGAGGATATTAAAATTCCCATCATCCACATTTTGGCTCCTGCCATTAATGATCACACAGCTATGGAAATAGTAGAGGATGTTGCAATCATACCTAGTGATGGTACACAATCACATTCAGGATCCTGGATCCTTCCAATCATGAGATATATACAACATGGAGAGATTCCTACAGGAGAAAACCCCAGAGCTTTCAAAGTCAAGGTATCCCAATTTACAATATTAAATAACATGTTATATAAACTATCTCTTGCAGGTCCATATCTAAGGTGCATTGAGGATCCTGAGATTCAAGAAGTCCTAAAGGGTTTTCATGAAGGAGATTGTGGAAACCACACTGGGGGCAGAGCACTGTTCTCAAGGATCCTTAGGACAAGATACTATTGGCCTACTATGAAGAAGAATGCTGTGGATTATGCAAAGAAATGTGATGCTTGTCAGAGATATAGAAATATTCTTCATCAACCAGCAGAGCTCCTGCATCCTATATCCTCTTCTTGGCCATTCATGAGATGGGGAATGGATATAGTTGACAAACTTCCCAAGGCACCAGGAGGAAAAGTGTTTATGCTTGTTATGACTGACTACTTTTCCAAGTGGATAGAAGCTGAAGCCTTTGCACAAGTCAGAGAAAAAGAAATGATATCCTTTATTAAAAGAAACATTATTACCAGATTTGGTATCCCTTCTGAAATTGTTTGTGATAATGGATCTCAATTTATTGGGAATAGAACTAATAACTTTTGTGACAGCTGGGGGATTAAGATGATAACATCAACACCAGTCCACCCACAAGCTAATGGTCAAGCAGAATCATCCAACAAGATCATCATCAACAACTTGAAGTAGAAGCTTGGATCCAAGAAAGGAAAATGGGCAGAAGAGCTACCTTATGTGTTATGGGCTGATAGAACAACTCCCAAGAATGCTACTGGCCAGACTCAATTTTCTTTAGTGTTTGGAGCAGAATCAGTGATCCCTACAGAGATGGTGGTTCCTACAGTTAGAACAAGCATCCGTGATCCTGAAGGAAATGCTGAAAACTTGGTTCAAGACTTGGATACCATAGAAGAACTCAGGGATTTGTCAAGGATAAGATTGGCTAGTTATCAACAAAGGATGGCTGGAGCTTATAACAAGAATGTCAGGATCATAAAGTTTCAAGTTGGTGACATGGTGTTAAGAAAAGCATTCTAAAATACCACAAATCCTGCTGATGGCAAATTAGCACCAAAGTGGGAAGGCCCCTATCTTATTGAAGCTGAGGCAGGAAAGGGGGCATATCGATTATTAACAATGGAAGGTGATTTGCTACCAAGAGCTTGGAATGCTGTCCATTTGAATAGATACTTCATGTAAGAAGGATCTAGGATCCTTGGCCATCTTCATATCTGGTGTACATTAAGGATCCTTAGAGGATATATGATCCTCATTCTGGCAATGATTTGATTCTAATTTATTTAGTTCTTTAACTTATTTTATTACAAGGAGAAGGATCCATGATCCTTTATCCTTTTTCACAAAGTTCTGAGTTTTGCAGAAGTGGGTGCATCTTTGACAAAGGATCAAGTATCCACAGAAGTCTCCTAAGTTTTATGGGCTTGTCCCTAGTTTTTTTGGGTTTATCCCCAGTTTTTGGGCTTGTCCCCAATTTAAGGGATCCACTACCTTCGCCAGTAGCGCACGATTATCCTGGTGCTGTTAAAGGTAATGGGACCAGTACCCGCTTTAGGGGCTGACAATTTCATTGTACTGGCTGTATTCAGGATCCTAAGTATAATGGTAGACATACCATACATCCGTTCCTAAGGTTTCTAACGTTTTCACGTTAGCTAAGGTTTTGGCATTTTCATGTCACTAAGTTTGGATAGTCGCCAGTAAGGGTCATACTCCAGTTTACACAAGATCCTTTGGGCTTGTCCCCAGTTTTTGGGCTTGTCTCCAGTTTTTTGGGCTTGTCCCCAGTATATTGGGCTTGTCCCCAGATTGTTGGGCTTGTCCCCAGTTATTAACACTTCCTTTTACAGCTGGCTTAGTCCCAAGTTATGTTCCATTTCAGGTTTTCAAAGCTAAACAGTTAAGGATCCTGGATCCTAACCTTTTACAAGGGTTTGTCTTTTGGATATCACAATTGTAAGTATCAAGGATTTAGGATCCTAACTTGGGTTCTCTGGTATGATCCTTATTTACTTTAATTTTATTCTTAATTTATCTATGTTACCCTTATACTTAGACAACAGGATATGTGTTCCTAAAATTATCTCACTTTTTAAACTTTTCGATTATAGGATATTTGATCCTTGATCATATCCTAAACTTTTTGACATAAACTAATTTTTATACTTTCATTCTTAACTTGTAAATTCAAAGAAATTGTACAATAACAAATGAAAGGTAAATAGACACAGGATAAACAACACAAGATAGCCAAAAGATTAAAGTTTTATTTATTTATCAAAAGTTAAACCCTTTAAAGGTTGTCATAATTACCTACCCCAAGCATCTACCAGCAATACGTGGCCCGTCCGCTGGGGTAGGTAAAGGGTGTCCATATTAACAAAGTCTGAAGTGCAGGAAAATAAAGATGGCAGGATAATAGTGGCTTCATCCCCCAAACAGAGGATCCCTCCACCAGCTATCATCCTACCTATTGTCCCAAGGATCCGTGATCCTTAAACCTAAATACTGCTGTTTAGATACAAACCATCATTGTTCAACATCAAAACACCATTAAACTAAAACCACAAAACCATAAAAATGGGCTCCGGCCGCGTCTAGATAAATCCATCATCGCCCATTGCTGCAGCCTAAACCTTCGCTGCTTCATCACCACCTTTGCCAGCTGCCTCATCCACTGGATCCTTTACCCCGCTGCTCCCTGTTCCATCAGCTACTGCCTCTTCAGCATCATCCTCATCGTCCAGTTCAGCCAACCTCTGCCTCCATGCCTCCTGGTCCCAGACAGACCTGTCAAAGCCAGGATCCTCAGCTTCCTTGGCCATTTGCAGTTTGATCTTGAGCATGGAAATTGTAGCAGAAAGCTTTGCCCCTTCCATCACCTCTGCCTTCTCCTGCTGAGCCGTGATCTGGGTCAGGACCAGCTCCTTTTGCACCAGGTTAAGATCCTTCTCAAGGGAAGAAATCTTCTTGTCCTTGGCTAGGAACATTTGCTGGAAGTCCAGGTTCCTTTGCTCAGCCTCTGCCAGATTGTGATCCACAAGCATTTGGATCTCAGCAAATTTCTGCATAGAAGAAGTATTTAGTCAGGATCCATTATCCTCAGAAAGGGAAGTTCAGATTTAAGGATCCAGGATCCTTACCTCGGAGACGTATTCCTCAAACTGGTGTTAGATGAGAGGGAAGCCTTCAGTGGGTTCAGCAGTCTTTCTCTTTTTAGCACCCTTTCCCTGTGTGCTCATGCCCTTAGGGTTTGGGATGCTTGGGCTTGCAGCCAGCTCCTTTTTGATGGACTTTTGAGCAAGCAAAAGCATCAAGGTCACTGACGCTGAACCTGGAAGCAGATTTAGAAGATTTTCCAGCGCCTACAAATATAGAACACAGATAAGTATTCATATTTTACATTCATTTAAATATTTATTCACACATAGATCTGGATACTTACTTGACATTGTGTAGGAACCGGTGGATGCTTCTTGTGAATCCTTGATTTTAGCTTGAAATGTTCTGACAGCAGGATCAAGCTTCCAGAAAGTAGCAATCCTTTCTTTTGTTGCAGGTGTTTCTTGAATGTGAGAAAGCGAGATAGCTGCACAATAGAAACAGAGAAAAGGATCAGTTATCCTTAATAGAAAAAGAGTCCTACTATGATCCTTGTCTAAGGATCCCGTATCCTACCCTGGGTGATCCATATTTTGGGAAGGTCTTTCCCATCTGGGATTGAGTCCCTCCTTACAAAGAAGAACTGGTTCTTCCAGTAGGTATCATTGTTGGTGGTTTTGAGGATTGGATGAGGCTGACCAGGTTTGTGCTTGAACAGAAAACGATGGGAACCATGGCTAACAAGGTTGTACATTTTACTCAACTCAAACACCCCTATTTCTACACCCTCCTGCTCGATGATGTTTTCCAGGGTATAAAGAACTTTCCACATCATCGGCATGGCTTGTACATAGCACATGCCGGTGAGTGTGAAGAATGATTGTGTGAAAGCAGGGAAAGGATAATTGAACCCTATCACAAAAGGGGTTGCCAGAAAAGTGATCCAGGCATCGGAGATACAATCGCTCATCATCGAAGAGTCGAAGGATCTGAAGACGGTTTCTGTCTGGAAGCAATGACGTATCCGATCAATTTCAGGATCGGTGAAACGACAGAGTTCCGACGAAGGGTTTTTGGTTACACCCTGGCTCTTCAAGGGGCTATCCTTCTTAGGATCCTTGGTAGGTGAGGATTGGAGGGTCATCTTCGCCATGGATTCTTGGAGAATAGAGGATCAGAAGCAGAGAATTTAGAGATAAGGAAAAAGAGAGATACCTATTGGAGTCTCTGAATGAAGATTTAAAGGAGAGAAACGCTCGAATTTAAATGCATCTTGATCCTTATCTCTAACTCTGTATATATAATGATGATTGTGCAGGGAAGTCTTGTCGCTGACGTCACCCTCGCAACGGCTAGTCCTATCACAACGGCTATATTTTCGCTAACCAATTCGTTCGAGATAAAGCAGAAAATATGACTCATCTAGTTGTATTTAATTCCTCATATTTTGGGGGCAATTGTTAGGGATGGATTTTCATAGCTTATGGATCACGGATCCTCAAGTGCAGCCAGGATCACGGATCCTCACTTCAGTTTGAATTATGGATCTTCAGAAGACGTTGCAGGAACAAGGATCCAGGATCCTCATTATTATCCTTATACTAACAATTGTTTCCATTATATTTGAACTTGTTTTGCAGGAGTATTCGAGTGGGACTTGGTCTTGCCAAGATTCCAGGGGAATATGCCTTCTAATTCTACACGTGCATGGCCTTCGTGACCGTTGTGGAGATCATGGGAAGCTAGCACCTTTTTCGGATAGTTAGTTTGTTAGCTTGTTTCTATTTTTATAAGGGGATAACAAGCTTGATTAGATAGAACAGTTAGCAACACACACTACTCTCGAGAACTCTCTGCAACTTATTGGCGATTACACACTTTTTGCACACTAGTGATCCTTGTACCAAGCTTGTTGTCATCTCGAATTGTATGCATTGTTTGTTTAATATACTTGGTGATCGGTAGTTTCCATCACCCGAGGTTTTTTGTGCCGGAGATCATACATTGATCAAGGGCTTTTTCCTCGTATAAATCCTTGTGTCCAACGTTCATCTCATTTATACATTGTTCATATATTTGTCCATTTATTCAAGCATCACACCTCACAAAATCGGATTTAGTTGCATTATCCTTGTGTGATTTTTGACCAAAACAGTTTATTTCTACCTAGAGTAAATTACAAGTTTTGTCCTTTATGTTTACATGAAATTGCAGGCGCTGTCCTTTTGGCCAAAAGTTTACAGGCGGTGTCCTTAACCTTTCAAAATCTTGCACGTTTTGTCCTTTAGGCCAAACATGGTTAGAAATCTCAGTTAAAAATTGTCATGTGCAATGCACATGAGGGTAAAATGGTAACTTCCCTCTCAACCTTGTGTTCAGTCTTCATCTTTCTCATGGCAGATCTGCATTTCTTTGTAAACGACTCGAAATCAATATCCATCCTATCAGCACAAACATCGGTAACCATTTCTTCTGCAGAACCCAATATACATATGCTCTGCATAGCCGCCTCATGAGATGATTCAGTGTCCAAACAATCAATCCGCAACACACATTGATCCCCAATTCAACCTCAGTTTTACACAACAATATTCTTCTATAAAAAAAAATAAAAAATTAAACATTTCAAAATTCGATACCGGACAATCCTAGCAAACTCTCTGCACACTTTCCTTTATCGTTATAAATCTGTGGATTTAATTAACAAAAAGATGTCATCTTGCCAGCAATTTCATTAAAACATTGTCAAGTACTCAACTTTATATAAAAAGACAACACAAACATTTAAACAATATCCTTTATCTTGATAAATCTGTGGGTTTAATTAATAAAAAGATGCCATCTTGCCAGCATTTTCATTAATACATGATCAAGTACTCAGCTTTATATAATGAAACAACACAAACATTCAAACAAAATTCAGGGAATTTCATAAAATAAGAACATGAACATAAAGAACAGTAACCTTGGAAATTAAAAAGAATTAGTGAAGAAAGAACAATTAGGAGAAAGAAAACTCACAATGATTTAAAGGAAATTGGTGGGTGAAGCAAACGATAAAGTTGTGTTGTGCAATCTTTTTGTTGCCCAGAGATTAGGGTTTGTTAAGGATTGAAGCAACCTGTTGAGTGGCTTGCTTACAAGGGTTGATTTTGTTTTGTGATGAAATGTTTGTGTTTATAGAAGAACAGTAAAACCCTAATGCGGATATGGGGAATTGAAGGGGGAAGAAGAGGGTTTTCTCTAATTCTCTCCCATCAAAATCACCATCATCGCCATGAATCCACGTTCAATCATTCTGTTTTCACATTACATTACAGAAAAGTGGGCCCTCTACTTTTGAATCATGCGTACAGATGATGGAGTCAAGTGACTGTTGTTGAGTTTGAAAGGGGTAGAGGGAAATTACCATTTTACCCTTATGTGCATTGCAGATGATAGTTTTTAACTGAGATTTCTAACCAAGTTTGGCTTAAAAGACAAAACGTGCAAGATTTTGAAAGGTTAAGGACACCGCCTGTAAACTTTTGGCCAAAAGGACAGCGTCTGCAATTTGATGTATACATAAAGGACAAAACTTGTAATTTACTCTTCTACCTAATTACCACCCACGGTACTGTCAATCCTGACTTGTAGTCATGCTACTATTCGTAGTATAGTAACAAGTAATGTATACAAAACCCCAACATACCGACAGTAATTGTAGAATACATAGACTCAATCACTGGTATCACAATTTAAAACATTTTGAGATTTTGGTAAAACAGTGTGGTAGAAAATGAGAATGACTCAATTTGCTGACTTAGAAAATACTATAGCTTCCGGGTGACTTCCTGGTTATAATCTATTAAAATTAAACAATGCACATGTTAGTAAGATAACCCAATTTACATTAGCCATACCCCCGAGACAGAACTCCGACGAACTGAGTCAGGCAGAGCCTTGACATGCGTTACGGAGCCTAGATCAATCGGGTAGAGTAACCAATACGTAACCGAGGGTTATAATACTTACAACAAGGCAGAGCTTCGCTTTTTATGTAACAACCCGCACTTTCGTGCGTTGTTACCACTCGATATACTCGTTACGCCTAGCACCAGAGATTCGGATCATAATGTAACTATATCGTACATATCGCTATTCGAAGGATAATCGCATATTTTCGAAATACAATATTGCTATACAACGCACTATTATCACACTAACACTCACGGAGACATTGAGTGAGGACCTATTCTACCCTCCTCAGTGGCCATGATGTGTCGAACGTAAACAATTAACGCTAACAAGGACTCTCGGGTGAGTGCTGTAGCTCCAGTCGTCATGACGATGATGACAATACGAGTAAATGGTACCCCCGACAGTTCTGTGGCACTACACGCAATAACGTTCACGATGAGATCAAGAAAGGACCTATACTACCCTCACTGATGGCCGTGAAACGTCGCTAATAATCACATACTCGAAACGAAAACCGATTGTTAATTATCGAAACTGTGGATTGTGAATACGTAAATACGACCCTTTTGTGATATATACATATATAAATATATATAATAATAATATAAATTCACTATGAACAAGCGCGTACTTCGAAAAACCATCAAAACGGTCGAAACGGAGAGATCCACCTCGTCAGAATGGCCATCCGGACGGATAGCAATCTGCACGGATGGGTTATCCGCACGGATGGGCCATCCGCACGGATGGACAATCCGGGCCAAAACCCCTTCTCTTCGCTGTTACCTATAAATACCCCATCACATCACTTGAACAGTGATGTGACAGCTCCTACTCAACCAAACACGCTCCAAGACCCTTTTCTCTCGATTCCTCGCGATTCCGGTAAGATTTCAACCTAAAACTTGTACTTCTACAATCTACACTCGATTCTACATCATTCTATCTTTCAAAACCCGATTTCTAACCGTGAAATCTGCGGATTTGATGCGTTTTGAGGTGATGTCACCAAGAGTTCTTATGAACTTCAAGTTGTGGCCTCACTTCACTATAAACGACTCAGATCTAGGCGATTTCTACATATTTAAATGACAAATCTCACCTAAATCTATGTATTTACCCGAGGAACTGTGCGATTTCGAGTTAACCCTGAGGAACCATCACGAACGGCCAGATCTGATGGAACGGGGTGATTCTCGGCCATTCAAGCGGGTCGGAATTGACGGAACTTCAAGTGTTAGTGCGAGATTACACTGTCCCGGTAACTCTACACGTGTACCTTCCGTTAAACGCTCAGAAAAAGTGTTCAACATACGAAACAGACGCGTTGTCCGCATGGATCATGTCATCCGCACGGACAACAAGTCATCCGGACGGTTGACATGTCATCCGCACGCATGACATGCCATCCGCACGCACAGCATGTCATCCGCACGGATCATGTCATCCGCACGCACAACAAGTCATCCGGACGGTTGACATGTCATCCGCACGCATGACATGCCATCCGCACGCATGACATGTCATCCGCACGCACAGCATGTCATCCGCACGCACAGCATGTCATCCGCACGGATCATGTCACCCGCACGGATCATGTCACCCACACGCACAACAAGACATCCGGACGGATCAATATGTCATCCGCATGAGCAACAGGTCATCCGCACGGACAACAGGTCATCCGCACGGACAACTTGTCATCCGCACGGATGAGCACCAAACGACTGATCAACTCACCAATCAAACGAAAGACCATCCGGCCGGATTGTCGTCCGACCGGATAGTCACTGGACCTTATCATTTCAACCGAAAGGCCATCCGGCCGGATTGCCATCCGACCGAATGACCAACAATCACCTGATTCGTTCATCGCCGTTTAACGCACTCTAAATCGACCAGGCTAAGTCAGACGCATTCTCAACCAATCAATCAAGCAGTACTTAGTTGCCGAATACGCACTGTGAGTATACTTGAACCCCTTTTAATCGAATTTTGGGTGTAACATACGTTTCTAACAAATCGAACTTATCAAACGAACTATTCAATCAATCAAATTATCACTTGCGAATAACTGTTATGCATAGATATACGTGATGCTAGTTGCATATGTGCTAGGGCTTATACTCGCGACGTCCCACCACGACTAGTATAGTACTATTGCGCCCGACGGGGTCTAGTTATGCCATCGTACATTCGAGCATCGAGGACTTAGTTGGTAGTATCAGTTTTGTGAGTATATATGTCGTGTATTACGTTTATGCATATGGGAATTCGCTACACTTTTTATCTATTATGCTACTTATCAAACCTGTATACTCGCCAATACTTTTGTATTGACAAATATTTTAACGTATGTTGCAGGTTAGATCGCAGACTATATCAAATCAACTAGGAGGTCTAGAAACTCAACTAAAATCTAGGTTGTCGGATTTGTATTGTTCGAGAGAACAAGAAATTCTGTGATAACTTATGTGATTGTATTGTTTGTTAGTATGGGATAACGAATGTATTAAATATTATCGCCATATAGTTGTTATGGATTCTCTTGAGCAATCTGATTCGCCTAGTGCCGTGCCCCGATGATTCCGCCATCGGTTGGGGTGTGACATTTTAGGGGTATTATACCGAGCACTACTATTGCTATTATAGGGATAGAGGAAAGAAAAGAATTGAATGAGAATTACTGAGGCTGGAGGCCTCCTTATATAGCTGTCACACCTCGATATTTCCACATATCACCGGTGGGCCCGGTGGGGTATCGTGACGTACTTGATATCATGGTCAAACACACACATAATAGCACAGCGGAAGTTTTGGAATATAAAATATTATTACAAACTCAAATGTCTGAAAATATCAAAGTATTTATTATAGACGAGTCTGTAAAATCAATCCACAGGAGGATCATTACAAAATATATAAAATGAAGCTTAGCAGACTTTATGGCATCTTTAAGGATTTGCAAGATCCTCTTTTTCGACACCGAGCAACTCCCAGCCTATTATGAGTAGTACCTGCCACTTAGCCTTTTGAAAATACGTCAGTTTTCACTAGTAAATACAATTTAACCGACTCATTTGAAAAGAGTTTATGAAAATTGATTTGAGTACACAAGGCACAAAACCTTTTATAACTTGGGACAATTCTTAATAAAAATCTTGTATACTGAATTACATGTTTACCGTACATCTGGGGCCCAGTACAGAGACTGAGACATGATTAAACGACACACCACTTTTAAAACCCATAAAGGAGTTATCCCCAACTTGTGGGTAATTAATAATTTATTATTGGCATCTTTTCGGTGTATGCCTACACCCTGCGCATAGGTCGTGGCCATTTACAAATGAATGAGCCAAGGATATATCTAGGAAATGGTCGTTAACCCCCAATGTTTAGGCTATCAACAGAACAGTATTAAAACAGGTTTTGTGGATTTACTAGCCACAATCCAGCATTTGATTGATCCACACCCGACCAAGCGGTATTAATCTACCGTATCCCAAGCCCGTATAAGGGAAAAAGAGTTAAAAGTATTTACCTGAGCTAATACTTGATTCACAGCAAAAAAACTCAGTCGTATCCAATCTATCTAAATGCAGGTAGCTTTTACCGGGTGGCTCTAGTCTGGAGTGATGGTAATATATAACCAATTCAGAATGCTAACGGTCTTCATTTAAGTCCTAGACTTAGACCGGCTAACTTAAAGTATCTAAAGCGGTACGACACGCTTAGATCAAGCGATGACCGGAATAGAATGTTATTTAGACCCAACAAGTTTGGATACTTGTATAATATGGGTATACTAAACACATTCCGGATTTTGAGACAAAAACGATAAGGTTAAACCCGTTTCGGCAAACATACGTAAACTAGTTACATAAACCGATCCGAACGCGTAAGATGCGTAACGGGTAACCAAATGAATCATATACAAGTTCCATATGTTATTATGCTTAGAATATGTCAATACATCATTAGGATGTCAACATATATGCCCAAAAAGTATTTAAAACCATTTTAAGTCCCGTAGGGGCATTTTGGTAATTTCCATACTTATAAAAGAGATTTTATAACAAACTGTAGTTCTGGTCCTTTCTAATCAGTAAAAATATTTAATTTATCTCATTACATCAGTAAGATATCATACATATGTGAGGTTTACCATTTATGGCCAAACTATGCCCCAAAAGGGTATTTTGGTCATTTCACATATGCTTTTACGGACATTTTTGGAAGTCTGAGCTCACGACTTATGCCTACTGAAATAATATTAAAATTTGTTTAAAAATTCAGTAGGTAACAAGTCTTAGGTGTTAATTATGGTTTAAAACCATACTATGCACCTAAGTAGCGTAAAAATCGCTAATTGACGATAATTAAGGGGTTTTATGAAAATCTGAGATTTTGATCAGTTTTGGATGCTCAAAATAATTTATTTAATATATAAAATCACTAGGAAAAGGTTTGGCATTCAAATCATTTGTAAATCTCATTTTATGCATGAAAATGGCATTATCATCATTTACCGAATAATACAAGAACTCTATGATATGATCAGTTTATAATCTGATCAATAACTCCAACAATCCCTAAAAATAATATCTTAACAGTAGGTAATGAGTTTTGGGCTTCTGGTTCAGTTTCAAAGTTTGGCAGCTTGGCAGTTTTAGTCCCTGCACTTACATAATGCCATTTTCAACACCTCTGAGGCCCGCCAAGCCATGTTTAAGGCTCTACAAAGTCAATAATGTTTAGAGGACTCAAAATATGCTCAGAACACTCTCAGATGTCGGTTCGTTTGGCCGTACGGTCGCGTTATGCGTCTAATTACGACGAAACACGAACGGATGCTAAAAATGGTCCAAAACACGTGACGGGTGGAATTTTATCATGCCACATACTAAAATAAAATACTTTAGTGCTTACATAAATTTTTGGGTGTCCGGGGATATTCAGAATGCGAGATATGCGCGAAAGTGCAAACTCGTGCACTTTTTGACACTTTTAGTCCCTGCATGACATAAAAGTTTATTTTTGCGCACCAAACAACTCTAAGCCTATATCTAAGCTATATGAAGGATAAATAAGGTATGTTTAACTCATGGACATATTCTGGAAGGTCCGTTATCAAACGATTCGACCTACATTTGCAGTTTGACGCAATTAGTCCTTTAATTGCGCTAAGTAGCGCGAAATGCTGTTTAATGATATCCAAGCCTTCCATAGCCCATAATGGGCATCCCTGAATATATGTCCAATTATTACAGTGCTTCGGTTCGCTTAAAAGGTCCCTGAGAGGCGTAGATTCAAAAGTTGACGCTTTTTGGTCCCTCTAATGCGCAAACTTGCGCATATCATCGTTTAATAGCTTCAAAGCCTTATCCAGTCCATGTTAGGCATTATTGAGAGTATTATAATACATCACGATGCTTCGGGTTCATTAAAAGGTCATTCAGAGGTATAATTAAACATGTTGACGCTTTTAACCCCTCTAACTTTCAAACTTGCGCATAACTTCACTTATTGGCATAAAAGCCTTGCATAGCCAATATTAGGCATTCCCGAGAATATGATGAAACATAATGAAGCTCTCGGTTTGTTAAAAGGTCACTCATAGGTAAGAATTAACATGTTGACACTTTTAACCCTTCGACGCGCAAACTTTCACATAATTACGCAAACGGCTCCTCTCGTCCAACAAGTGGCTCGTCTGAGAATACGGACATCGTATAAGGTCACTCAGAGGCCTAGATTAGGCATGTTGACCCTTTCATTCCTTCTATATTCATAGTTTTCGATTTTGATGAAATTAGTCCCTCATAGTCAACGTTTGACTTTATTAGGGTTCATTACACGTGTCACCACATCATTGGACACGATTTTATGAGGTGTTACATCCTCACCCCCTTAAAAGAAATCTCGACCCAGAGATTTGCTCAAAAAGATGGAAGTACTTTCTGTCGTGTAATGGACTTAACTTCCATGGAAATTTTAGGGACCTTTACGGGCATTCCAGTTGACCTATTCCATAGGTACATGGTCCTTTTCGGAGTTTTCTTAACCTGTCGATCTTTGATTGATTTAGGTCTTTCAATAAACCTCAGGCTTTCATCAACTAATATGTCTTTATGAGACATTGCTAGCGATTTATCAGCTAGGCTTTTCTTTGAGTTAGAAATGTGGAACACATCGTAAATTCCACCGAGCTCCTAAGGCAGGTTTAGCTTATGAGCTATACTGCCATCACGTTCGATGATCTCGAATGATTTTAGATATCCAAGGCTTAACTTGCCCTTACACTAAAACGTATTGTATTCTTTCATGTCTGATATTTCGATAGAGCTTTATTCCCCATTTGGAACTTTAAGAGATTTGCGCCTCTTGTTCGCATTGCTCTATTGCCGAATACTGGCAGTTTTTCAGATGATTACGGATTCATAATATCCTATCCATCATCTTTATGACAAATCTCAGATCCTGATAATTGGGCTTTTTCCAATTTCCTACCCAGCAAATGGGCGTTGGCTATTTCTACCAAACAAGGTCTCCAAAGGAGCAGCCTTGATGCTTATATAACGCTTTTGGTTAAAAGAACTTATTCAAGGTGAGACAGTTATTCCAGCTACTGCCCGAATCAATCTTAAGGAATCAACTATCCTTATGGTTAATCGAACAAGTCGACGATCCTGGGCAGCTAATAACGATTCTTAATCGTTTCCTAGTAGGTTACAGTAACCAATGCACAAGCGTATTACAATTACGCTTTCTTTTATCAACCAAAATTAGAACTCTTAAGATGATGAGCTAAGCTATACAAGCCTTTCTCCAAAAACTCATCTGGTTAATTCTCAGTTCTTCCATTTCCATTAATGCTTACCAATATAGGGTTGCTGTAACAGATGCAGCTCCTAACAGGATGTCAATCCAAATCCCATTTTGCCTCTCAGGAGGTAAAACGGAGTATCTCTACAGAGAGGATAATCAAGTTTTCCAAATATGATAGATGTAGCTTCAATCTTCGACCTTGGTCCATTTACCGTCGATTGTGTCATGCAACGACATATCTGTTTGACGAGTGCGTGGATGCCTTAAGTAGAGACGCCCACTTAGGCATTTCTATTATGGATATCTTCCTTGAATCCCACTAGCTGACTTAGTACAATATGACCATTGGAATATCTTAGTGGCCCCATGCATTAAACTTCCATACTGATCAGGCATGGACATAATTTATGGACGCATTGGGATACGCAATCCTCATATGGCGCTTTTTTCAGTCATAGTTGGCACTCGCAGTTTATAAAATCGATGAGAAAATAAGAAAAATAATTAAAATAACATATATTGTCATACTCGATTCGATGAAAGAGTACTCTTAGATTATACATAAAGATTATTGCCGATAATAGAAGAATCGGTCTCTCAGGTTCCATTGGTAAGTTTTATTCTGACTTACAATCTGAAGTTCTTATGAATACCATCATAAGTTTGCCGAGTTTTTTGGTCCATGAAAGACTTATTATTGCCTGCATTTGAAACAGGATGCTTGGCAGAAATTATCATTGTCCAAATGATAAGAAAAGTACTGGATGGCATCATGCACTCCCTTTTGACATTCATCAGGTGAGTTTAGGCATTTCTTTTCTTAGTCTTTTCAGACTTAGCTGCACCTTCTTGGCAGCTTGATGGCATCACATTCTGATGTGGCCTTACTCACCACAGCCATAACAGACTGTGTTCTTTATGTCCCCATGTTCACGGGACTGATGACCAGTTCCTTTGCAGGTGCCACACCGCTTTGGTCTTTATCCTATTCGACACTGTCCTCAGTGTCTTTTATAGAAATTTTTACATACAGACTTCTTACTGAACTTATGATAGTTCTTATTAAGCCCGTAACTTGCTCTATTCCCTCGATTTCTGGGAGTTATCCCCCTCCCTTGTTCATCCTTCACATTCGAAGTGTGATCAAAACTCTTTTCATGAGCAATTGAATGTGGTTTTGAATGTAATTCAGAGCGAGAAGCATTCGGCTCTTTGAATTGTTTCATGACCTTTTCCATGGTCTTTCAAACTGCTGTATCAAATACAGCTTGGAGATTAACTCCATTAATATTGAGGTTTACGTCTGTAGCATTATTAGCTTTTGTCGCCTTAATAGTATCGCGACTGCTATTCACCTCATTCGAGTTTTCCATACTCGAAACTTGGTATTAACCACCATGTTAAGCAATTTCTAGTCATTATCCTGATGACCTGGTATAGATCAGCCACGGCATCCAAAAACGTAGAGGCTATTACTTTCCAAACATTCCTAATGAATGTTATTTGAATGTATATCCATCACATTTAGCCTAGGTCTCGAAAGGACCATCAATGGTAATTGAGGTTTGGAATAAGTCCAATACCTGCCTGACATGGAATCATAATGTCACTACTGTCTTTGTCACAAGGACGATTAAGAATGGCTCGAAGGCTAGCCTTACATGACTTTTATTATATATATATATATATATATATATATATATATATATATATATAGCATAAATGCCCATCGCGAAGGACGTATAAATATATATGGCATAAAGCCTAGTCATGAAGGACATAAATGATTATATGGCACGAAGGCCTTGTCGCAAAGGACATTTAGATATGGCTCAAGTGGCCCCGTCACAATGACGTTATAGGATATGGCACCAAGGCCTGCCACAGAGGACATTTATCAATGCTGGCACAAAAGGCCTGTGATTAGGAATGTTAACACTTAATATGTTAATTTGTCACGAATGACAACTATAGCACATTAGCTTGTCATGAATGACTTTTAAAACATAACTCGTTAATTTGTCACCAGGGACATTAGTTTATAAGCCGCAATCTTATTGGATTAGAGGCTTCCAGGTTTGAACATAGTTCTTCACCTTTAGACAGGGAGTCATAAACTACAATTGTCATTGTCTCTAAAGATGACTTATTTGGCACAAAGGTAACCCAATTGACATAACTAATGGATGTTCATACATCATCATTGCATTTGATGATATTAGTCATGATCGCGCTGATCATATAGACTGTTAGGGTTGGGTATAACCCACCACTTTATACAGGGGATCTTGAAGATCACCACTTACTTTGTCTTATCAACAAATAGAGTAAAGTGAGGCCCGTAGGCATTTCATCACAAGGGATGTTATTATTATGATCATCATATTGATGATACGAGTCAGGATCGCAATGATCATATAGACTATGGGATTTGAGCATGGCTCACCCCCTTGGGCAAAGAATCACAAAAAGATTGCAATTGCCTGGTCTCAAATGGACAAATAATATAGCCCTTAGGCGAAACATCATTAAGGATGTCAGATTTAATCATCGTACTGATGATTTTAGTCATGATCGCATTGATCATGCAGACTATTAGGCTTGAGCACAGCTCATTACCTTGGACAGGGGATCATAAAGATCACCATGTCAATGCCATAGAGACATCCTCATATAGCACAAGACTTGTCTCGAAGGCAGTTAGATGGCACAAAAGGCCTTGTTACAAGGACAATGAAAACATAATCAATGATCTCTTGGATCAGTGATCTTTAAGGGTCGAACATAGTTCATCGCCTTTTGACAAGAAGTTTATAAAATAAAACTATCATTGTCATGAATACACCTTCACCCAATGGCATGCATCTTAATTGGATGTCTTGATGTATTCTTCATACTGTTGTTTGATAGCCGTGATTCATATTGATCATATAGGCCATGAAAGTGGCTTGGAAAAGTCCAAGTACTTTTGGAAGCTAGTGTGGTCTCTCAAGTCACACAGCCAGGAATGTTAACATGTTCTTAGATGTTAACAAGGATTAATTATCTTAAGAGGGTTTTACCATCACAGCCATGTTCTTAGACATATAGGCTAGGTTATACCATTAAGAGGATCTTTTGAAAATTTTCAGCTGATCAGTAAAGTTTGAGAAAAATTTCATAACTATTGTTGGATAAAGGACGAAATGAACACCTACATAAAATTTTCAAAACTTTCCTAGACTATTAGGAATTTACAATAGTGCCTTAATCAGGACTTCTAGTAATATATTTGTCCACAGAGGACTTAAAGAAAAATATAAGTCCGTATAAGGACTATAAAATATTACAAATCCAATTATGGATTATAATGAAATATCAATGTCCTCAAAAGGGACTAATTCAAAATAGCGTATCCCCAAAGGGATCTTAATGAAATAACATGTCCATAAAAGGACTATATTGGTACAGCGTGCACACAAAAGGGCTTTGCTGTATAGGCGTCCTCCCAGGTACTTTTAAATAACTCTAGTCCACGCAGGGACTAAAAGGAAATATAAGTCCGAAAAGGGACTATAAAATATGTCCGTTTAGGGACTTTTATGATATAACATGTCCATGAAGGGACGTCAATAAACAATTGCCCTCGAAGGGACTTTTTGTCGAAAGGTACGTCCTCTATGGGACTTATTAATGAAACAATATGCCCTTAAAGGGACTTCGATGAATCAGCATGTCCACAGAGGAACTACGATGAAATAATATGTCTGTGAAAGGACTATAATGAATTATTATGTCCGCTAGGGGACTTTGATAAAATAACATGTCTATGAAAGACTTTTAATGAAATACTATGCCCATGAAAGGACTAGGATGAAATATGTCCATGAGAGGACTATGTTAAAATATCAAGTCCATGAGAGGACTATTTTAAAATAGTGTGTCCACGAAAGGGATTTTAATAAAATCACACGTCCATGAAAGGACTATATTGAAATAGTATGTCCACCAAGGGACTTTATTGAATTATAATGTCCATGAAAGGACTAAATAGCAAATGCCCATATAGGGTATTATGTAAAAAGGTATGTCCACACAGGGACAAAATAGAAGAGATAGGTCTTTATAAGGACTTGAAAGACAAAGAATATTATGAAAGAAGGATTTTCTAACGCCTTCCTTGCTCCATTTCGATTGTTTCTCTTCTGTGTTTACCATACATGGTGAAGGTACAAAAGACCTTAGTGAATAATGCAGATATTCCAATCAGGATCCGTTACGGAAATAGAATTCAAGGATTCAATGGTTAAAGAAATAATATGGATCATGGATTGGGTTTTGACTGATACAATCCAAATCTGGGATTCCAAACTTGAAGGTAAGAAACAAGGGTTATCAGCAAAAACGGGAGTCTCAGGGACCACCTGGTATGGACCCCACTGGTACAGACTTTAAAATTTGAGCCTCAGGGACCTCCGGTATGGACTCTGAAGTCTAATTCCAATTCAATTGGGTTTGGTTTTAGGAATGAATCCATAAAGGTCTTCCTCCAAACCGGTCGCACGCTTATTCTAGCCGTATTGTGAAGCCTGGCATTCCTTGGCTTCGGATGAGGAAAATCTCCATCAACGGCTTCCTTGCTTGGCGACTTATTTAAAATACATAAAATCGAAAACAATGTTTACTTAATAGGGATGAGAGCATTCCTATGTTAAGTCTAGACTCATAGGGTCTAAGGAATATGCTACTGTGTCATTGAGATTAAACACAAAAGACTAGTGTTTACTTCACTCAATGTTGGCTCTGATACCAACCTGTCACACCCCGATATTTCCACATATCACCGGTGGGCCCGGTGGGGTATCGTGACGTAGTTGATATCATCATGGTCAAACACACACATAATAGCACAGCGGAAGTTTTGGAATATAAAATATTATTACAAACTCAAATGTCTGAAAATATCAAAGTATTTATTATAGACGAGTCTGTAAAATCAATCCACAGGAGGATCATTACAAAATATATAAAATGAAGCTTAGCAGACTTTATGGCATCTTTAAGGATTTGCAAGATCCTCTTTTTTGACACCGAGCAACTCCCAGCCTATTATGAGTAGTACCTGCCACTTAGCCTTTTGAAAATACGTCAGTTTTCACTGGTAAATACAATTTAACCGACTCATTTGAAAAGAGTTTATGAAAATTGATTTGAGTGCATAAGGTACAAAACCTTTTATAACTTGGGACAATTCTTAATAAAAATCTTGTATACTGAATTACATGTTTACCGTACATCTGGGGCCCAGTACAGAGACTGAGACATGATTAAACGACACACCACTTTTAAAACCCATAAAGGAGTTATCCCCAACTTGTGGGTAATTAATAATTTATTATTGGCATCTTTTCGGTGTATGCCTACACCCTGCGCATAGGTCATGGCCATTTACAAATGAATGAGCCAAGGATATATCCAGGACATGGTCGTTAACCCCCAATGTTTAGGCTATCAACAGAACAGTATTAAAACAGGTTTTGTGGATTTACTAGCCATAATCCAGCATTTGATTGATCCACACCCGACCAAGCGGTATTAATCTACCGTATCCCAAGCCCGTATAAGGGAAAAAGAGTTAAAAGTATTTACCTGAGCTAATACTTGATTCACAGCAAAAAAACTCAATCGTATCCAATCTATCTAAATGCAGGTAGCTTTTACCGGGTGGCTCTAGTCTGGAGTGATGGTAATATATAACCAATTCAGAATGCTAACGGTCTTCATTTAAGTCGTAGACTTAGACCGGCTAACTTAAAGTATCTAAAGCGGTACGACACGCTTAGATCAAGCGATGACCGGAATAGAATGTTATTTAGACCCAACAAGTTTGGATACTTGTATAATATGGGTATACTAAACACATTCCGGATTTTGAGACAAAAACGATAAGGTTAAACCCGTTTCGGTAAACATACGTAAACTAGTTACATAAACCGATCCGAACGCGTAAGATGCGTAACGGGTAACCAAATGAATCATATACAAGTTCCATATGTTATTATGCTTAGAATATGTCAATACATCATTAGGATGTCAACATATATGCCCAAAAAGTATTTAAAACCATTTTAAGTCCCGTAGGGGCATTTTGGTAATTTCAATACTTATAAAAGAGATTTTATAACAAACTGTAGTTCTGGTCCTTTCTAATCAGTAAAAATATTTAATTTATCTCATTACATCACTAAGATATCATACATATGTGAGGTTTACCATTTATGGCCAAACTATGTCCCGAAAGGGTATTTTGGTCATTTCACATATGCTTTTACGGACATTTTTGGAAGTCTGAGTTCACGAATTATGCCTACTGAAATAATATTAAAATTTGTTTAAAAATTCAGTAGGTAACAAGTCTTAGGTGTTAATTATGGTTTAAAACCATACTATGCACCTAAGTAGCGTAAAAATCGCTAATTGACGATAATTAAGGGGTTTTATGAAAATCTGAGATTTTGATCAGTTTTGGATGCTCAAAATAATTTATTTAATATATAAAATCAGTAGGAAAAGGTTTGGCATTCAAATCATTTGTAAATCTCATTTTATGCATGAAAAGGGCATTATCGTCATTTACCAAATAATACAAGAACTCTATGATATGATCAGTTTATAATCTGATCAATAACTCCAACAATCCCTAAAAATAATATCTTAACAGTAGGTAATGAGTTTTGGGTCAAAATCCAAGTTTAAACATGCTTTATACAAGATATCGCAATTTACTTAGTTAAAAGCTTCTAATTACGATATCGAGCATAACTCCTATTTGGGACCAAGAACTGATGTCAAATTTTTGGGACAAGCTTATATATCAGTAACAAAGGTTTTTGTCCTCTCACATTTCTAAAAATCTCATTCTTATGTCAAAAGGGCAAAATGGGCGTTTATAAGCATAATAGCGGAAACTAGCGTATAATTCAAACCACAAGGAACCATGCAATATAACTCCAGAGGGTTATACTACTGAATAATATGGTCCTAATGGAAACTTAAAACATGGAAGAATCAAGCTTAATCGGGTCAGAACTGAAAAGTCAAAGCAAAGTCAAGCTTTTGCGACTTTCGGTTGCGAACCGACCCTGAACTTAGAATTGTCGGGTTGGACCAGCTTAGACATGTTCCAATAATTATTACCAAGTTATTAGAGTGTTAAAATATAATTTATAACCTCTGCATCTATGGTTTTAATCAATATGCACAAATCTGCCAAGTTTGACTTTTTACCTAAACGGTTTGACCCGGCAATTAACTAAGCAAACGAAGGAATTAGGAGGTGCCCTTTCAGGGGTTAATCACCTACCTAACTATGGTCTCATACCTACTTTCAATTCGATCAGTGGCTGAACCATGAGAGTATAAACCGAAAGTCAAAGTTTATTTGCAATATTTGACTTTTCGGTTGATAGAACATAAATCTGAACTATAGAATGAGTTATAGCACTTACAAAGAGTCCATGCTATCTTTTCTTACAAGAATATTTGTTCCAATCAGCTTAGGAAGTTCCAGAATGAGAGTTATAGAGAAGGAATGAGAAAATGAGTCATGAACTAGTTTGGGTTTCATCCTATTTATAGTTTTTGAGGTAAGATTGGATGATTAACAGGTGTTTGGAGGATTAATCAGGTCCTTACACCTGTTATATTGTCTTGAAGCCCAAGGAAATGATTTGGATTGGCTGGGAAGTGAATGGAGTAGTGGACAAGCAAAAACAGAAGGAAAAATTAAACTGCAGCAGCAGGTCTGGGCCTCGTGGCCCGCGTAAATTTCTAGCCCAGACTTTCGTGGCCCGCTTGGGCTTCTGGTTCAGTTTCAAAGTTTGGCAGCTTGGCAGTTTTAGTCCCTGCACTTACATAATGCCATTTTCAACACCTCTGAGGCCCGCCAAGCCATGTTTAAGGCTCTACAAAGTCAATAATGTTTAGAGGACTCAAAATATGCTCGGAACACTCTCGGATGTCGGTTCGTTTGGCCGTACGGTCGCGTTATGCGTCTAATTACGACGAAACACGAACGGATGCTAAAAATGGTCCAAAACACGCGATGGGTGGAATTTTATCATGCCACATACTAAAATAAAATATTTTGGTGCTTACATAAATTTTTGGGTGTCCGGGGATATTCAGAATGCAAGATATGCGCGAAAGTGCAAACTTGAGCACTTTTTGACACTTTTAGTCCCTGCATGACATAAAAGTTTATTTTTGCGCACCAAACACCTCTAAGCCTATATCTAAGCTATATGAAGGATAAATAAGGTATGTTTAACTCATGGACATATTCCGGAAGGTCCGTTATCAAACGATTCGACCTACATTTGCAGTTTGACGCAATTAGTCCTTTAATTGCGCTAAGTAGCGCGAAATGCCGTTTAATGATATCCAAGCCTTCCATAGCCCATAATGGGCATCCCCGAATGTGTGTCCAATTATTACAATGCTCTGGTTCGCTTAAAAGGTCCGCGAGAGGCGTAGATTCAAAAGTTGACGCTTTTGGTCCCTCTAATGCGTAAACTTGCGCATATCATCGTTTAATAGCTTCAAAGCCTTATCCAGTCCACGTTAGGCATTCTTGAGAGTATTATAATACATCACGATGCTTCGGGTTCGTTAAAAGGTCATTCAGAGGTATAATTAAACATGTTGACGCTTTTAACCCCTCTAACTTTCAAACTTGCGCATAACTTCACTTATTGGCATAAAAGCCTTGCATAGCCAATATTAGGCATTCCCGAGAATATGATGAAACATAATGAAGCTCTCGGTTTGTTAAAAGGTCACTCAGAGGTAAGAATTAACATGTTGACACTTTTAACCCTTCGACGCGCAAACTTTCACATAATTACGCAAACGGCTCCTCTCGTCCAACAAGTGGCTCGTCTGAGAATACGGACATCGTATAAGGTCACTCAGAGGCCTAGATTAGGAATGTTGACCCTTTCAGTCCTTCTATATTCATAGTTTTCGATTTTGTCGAAATTAGTCCCTCATAGTCAACGTTTGACTTTAGTAGGGTTCATTACACGTGTCACCACATCATTGGACACGATTTTACGAGGTGTTACAATAGCCTGGTCGACGGTCGGCTCGCGGCCCGCGACACCTTCATCGAAATCTCTCACGGCCCGCGAGAGATGTAGGGTAGGATCTAGATGAGGTGAATCAACGGGGTAGCCTCGACGCGTAACAGGACACGTGGCGCAACCTGGTGCCACCTTGTCGCGGCCCACGACTCCTTTCCTTAAGTGGGTCGCGCCCCGCGAGGAACCTATATTTTTGTTTTTATTTGATTTTTAATTATATAAAGGTATATTAGGGTTATTTTTCGTATACGGGGTATATTATAGGTAGTTTAGGGTATGTTAAGGGTTTTAGGGGGGCTGTTATATCCTACCCACCTTGTTTTAGATCTCGTCCTCGAGGTCTACTGGAACAGGTGTGGATATTTTCTTTGCATTTCTGACTCGAGCTCCCAAGTGTATTCTGGTCCTCTTTTGGAATCCTATCTTACTTTGACCAGAACTAATCTCTTGTGTTTGAGATTCTTGAACTTTCTATCTTCAATCTGCAGTGGTTTCTCTACAAACTTAAGTTTCTCATTTATCTCTATGTCCTTAAGAGGTAATACTAAGGATTCGTCTGACAAGCATTTCTTAAGATTACATACATGAAATACATCATGTATTCCTGCCATTTCCTCTAGCAGTTGTAGCTGGTAAGCTACTGGTCCTATTCTTCTAATAAACTTAAAAGGTCTAACATACCTGGGGCTTAACTTTCCCCTTTTAACGAATCTGACCACTCATTTCCATGGAGAAACTTTTAATAATACCTTATCTCCTACTTGAAATTCCAATGGTTTTCGTCTGTTATCAGCATAGCTCTTTTGACGATCTCGTGTTGCTTTGAGTCTTTCCTTGACTTGAATAATCTTGTCCGTTGTTTTTTGTACTATCTCTGGTCCAGATAGTTGTTTTTCTCCAATTTCTACCCAACAGACTGGAGTTCGGCACTTTCGTCGATAAAGTGCTTCAAATGGTGCAACATTGATACTGGTATGATAGCTGTTATTGTAGGAAAATTCTATTAATGGTAAATGATCGTCCCAATTTCCTCCAAAATCAATTACACAAGCTCTAAGCATATCCTCCATTGTCTGAATTACCCTTTCGCTTTGTCCGTCCGTTTGAGGATGACAAGCTGTGCTTAATTTTAATTTGTTTCCCATTGCTTTTTGGAAACTAGTCCAAAAATGAGAAGTAAAACGGCTATCTCTATCAGAAACAACAGATAAAGGAATTCCATGTAATGCATTTACATATAACTTGGCTAATTGTTTCATGCTGAAAGTTTCCTTCATAGGTAAGAAATAAGCAGATTTGGTTAATCTGTCTACAATTACCTAGATTGCATCATTACCTTTTCGTGTCTTGGGTAATTTAGTAACAAAGTCCATTGTTATCAATTCCCATTTCCATATTGGCATTTCTAGTTGCTGCAATAAACCTAAGGGTTTCTGATGTTCAGCTTTAACCTGTGAACATAGATTGCTATATCCTTTTTTATTCCTATCTACCAGAAATTCTTTCTTAAATCTTGATACATTTTATCATTACCAGGATGTATCGTATACTTAGACTTATGGGCTTCTTCTAAAATCGGTGGCGTAGGTTTCCTTGTTTGGGTATCCAGATTCTTTTCTTATGGAATCTCCAAATTCCATCTGTTCCTTGTTTTAATTCCTTAATCATTCCTTTTAATTTTTTAGTATCATCCTTGATAACTGTTTCCTGTATTTCTCTAATTTGCTCATTTAAATCTATTTGCAGATTTAGCTTGAGAGAACGTACTCGTCTCGGCTTTTCATGATACTTTCGACTTAAAGCATCAGCTAATACATTAGCCTTTCCTGCATGATACTGGATATCACAATCATAATCACTAAGAATCTCCATACAGCGTCTCTGTCTCATATTTAACTCCTTTTGCCCAAAAATATATCTTAGACTCTTATGATCGGTGAAAACAATAAACTTGGTACAGTAAAGATAGTGTCTCCAAATCTTAAGGGCAAAAATTATGGCTCCTAACTCTAGATCATGGGTTGTATAATTCTCTTCATGATTCTTAAGTTGTCTAGAGGCATAGGCTATAACCTTTTGACGTTGCATCAACACACACCCATAACCTAACTTAGAAGCATCACAATATGTCACACCCCCGAAATACCACATGCGAAAACCCCCGCGAGGCGTGTGACGTACCAGGATCTAGCCACCAATCACATTGAACTCACAGTAATATTTTAAATAAAACTTTTATTCATTAAAATAAAGGTTACAAAATGTTTATTATACTCAACATGTTCAGCGGAAGCATAAAACATTAGTTATGTTTTTCATAATCCAAATGTATGAAAGTCGTTAGACTTGTCTTGTGATTCCATGTATCTCGACCCATGACCACTCCAGCATTCCAGACAGCAAGTTCCAAAATAGATGTACCTATAGGCCTGCAAGCATGCAGAAAAAGTGTATTAGCATAACGCTGACGAGTTCACAGTTTTGTTTACTGAAAATCATGTTACATGTTTAGTTGCCAAATGTTTAGTTCAGTTCAAATCAATTCCAAAAACAATGTTGATAATAACTCGATACCGTACAAGATGGCTTCAGTTTGTTTGCCCGTCCCCAATGCCCCTATCAAAGCATTGGTCATGATTTAAGGTAATTAGTTCACACCCGTCCTCCCCGGTACGGTGTGAGGGTGCCAAACCTAATAGCGCTATCAACTAATAACCCCGTTGCCTCCTCGGCAACCATTTCGGTAGAAGATGGGACTTAAGGTGATAGGAGTGAGTGTATTATCCAACATTTCGGTTTAACATTCCAGTCAAACCCATTATCCAATATTCCTCCCCGGAATATTTACCAGTTGTCCCTCCCCGGGACGCATGCTTGAAAAAAAAGCAGTGAACTCACCTTAGGGTGCGTATTAAATCCAAAGTACAATGTGTCAATGACACGAACTGGCATAGCATGCAAATAGTCACCAATACATCCCTAATAGTATTAGCACAACATAAGTAACAAATACCAAGTAAAGTTGTTTCACATGTGATCGAGCTCTATCGAACCATTAAACGTGCGACCCGATGGTAATGTTATTACTGTGATGCAACAATAATCCTAGGTTCATTTAATCCCACATATATCCAATATATGTACTAACCCTTAAGAACAACTTAGTTCTAGAGTGATTCAATATATAGTTAAATATATTCATAAAATCGTGTTATTGTGTAAGCAAGTGTGTGTTTGTGTTATGGTAGCACACGCTGTAAAACCGGGTAATATATTAATACAGTTTTTCAAATAATTGTCATAGCTACTAAAAATTATTTAAACAAAGCATACTTATCAGGGCTCCCATAAAGTTAATATATATATATATATATATATATATATATATATACACACACACACATATATATATATATATATATATATATATATATGTATAGGGTCAGGATTCAGAGAGAACGGTGAAAAGTGTGAGAATGGTGAGAACAATTTTTGTGGTGACATGTGGCATTGATGCTAAATTACACTAAGGGGTAATATTGTCAAAAAAAACCCACTCACATGAACTGGTTGTTCAAATAAAACGCAATAAAAACACATTCAGAAAAACGCCATGAAAAATACCCAGTTAAAAACGCCATAAAACACCCATTTCAGAAAAAACGCCATGAAAAAACTCAGTTGAAAACGCCATAAAACACTCAATTCAGAAAAACGCCATGAAAATACCTAGTTAAAACGCCATTAATACACCTAGTTCAGAAAAACATTGTTAGAAATGTAGGCTTAGAAAACAAATGCAGTATGCAAGCAATGCAGAATAGAGCAGCAGCAATAGATGCTCTAGTACTAGATGCTCTAATCAAATGCTCTAATAGATGCTCTAGTACTAGATGCTCTAATATGTGGCATGCGTTATTATGTGGGATGCGCTATTATGGAGCAAGTTCAGAAAAACGCCATGAAAATACCTAGTCTAAAACGCCATAAAACACTCAGTTCAGAAAAACGCCATAAAACCCAGTTAATTTTTTTTTGAAAAGTATATCAATAATATACTCGTTGGAAAGATAAAAAAAAACGCTGAGTTTTATGGTGTATTTTTTTCGAAAAATAATCACGTATAAAAAAGTTATTGTCGTTTAAATATGATGGGGGGAAATGACATGTGATTAGCATGTGCACATTTGCTTGGATCTTCCTATTTTACCCCACCTGGTAGTTCCAAGGCCCCTATTATTTACAAAAATGCCACCGCATCAATCTAAGCCACAAACCACTAAGATCTTGTGGCTGAGAATCGTTCTCACCGTTCTCACACTTTGAGGCGTTCTCTCATGATCCTGTTCCTATATATATATATATATATATATATAGAGAGAGAGAGAGAGAGAGAGAGAGAGAATGTATGATACACGTAGCCAAGTAATAAGTCAATGACGCACTTGCGCACCATCTATAATTGATAAAATAATATCATTATATATTCGTTCTATATTCGGGGCATGCGATAATATTATCTATTATCACATTATAATTACGTTTCAAATCTCGTTCAACTGCTCAAAATAAATAAAGAGATAATGACATGTAATTTGTTTGCCCGTTTACCTGCCACTTGTTTGTAATTTGCTAATTTGGAATAATATTTTTAACCAAAAAAAAAAATATGAAATTGTCCGAGATAATTTAAATGTCATGTTTAATATCTAAAACATGTTTTGTGATTCGCAAGCGTCGTTTGAAATATATATATATATATATATATATAAGGGAATGCTAGATAGAAAACCCTCATTTTGGTAGAAAACTCTGGAAACCCAAATCTCCCCCCATTTTTACCCAACTTCCCGACATTTTTTTTTTTTTGAAAAAAATAACACATGTAATATACATGTTTTAGAGTGTTTTGGGCCAAAAAAATCAAAAAAGCGCCGAAGGGATTTTTTTTTAAAAAATAAACAAATTTCAGCAATGTCCGGTCGCCTAACATGTGTTAGCCACAAAAGACAGAAATTGCTGAAATTTTTTTTTTTTTTAAATTATCCCTTCGGCGCTTTTTTGATTTTCTTGGACCAAAACTCTTAAAAACATGTATATTACATGTGTTATTTTTTTCAAAAAAAAATGTCGGGAGGTTAGGTTTTCTAGGGTTTTTTATATAGATAGGGTTTTCTATATAGCGTTGCCCTATATATGTATATATATATATATATATATAATACTTATTTTATAAGTTTATTTGAATCCCGATACGTTTTCGTTTATTTAAACACATAAGCTATAGTATAGATTCTTACAAAAATTGGGCAGAGTTCCCCCTGTTATTGTAACAACCCGACAACACAAGTTGTCGCCCAATCCCAATAACCAAGTGTCCAAGCAATGTCACATATTGATAATTACACATATATTTACCTATAAACGCGTACAAGTCCAGTTCGATCTTACATTTAATATATTTTTGTTCTACAAATCCTACTTGTCGGGTTGGGTTCGCTAGAGCTCCTTTCACGTTCTATTATTACAAATATCACATGTATACAAATATAGAAAAACAAACGCATGCATATATACCTTCCACCACCCCGCTGGTAAACTGAGATACAAACAAAAATCGACACACAAATGCCTCGAACTACGCATTGACCAAGTCTGACCCGCCGACTGTTGACTCGAGCTTTGACTAAAGTTGACTTGAACCAAAAACATCACCTAGCTTCACATCTTGGCTTCCAAACATTATAGTCTACAATCTGCCGCCTCCTACAACCAGAACCCGAACAACCACCGGTACTAGTCACTTCTATCTGCCACATGTCCGGCAGCCGGACGTCACCATATCCAGCCTAAAACAATCCGCAAAACACCTCCGATTTAAAAGGAGAACCCATCAAAACTCTAGATATTAAAACAACAAACTAAAATCAAGTTATACCAGATTTAATAAGAGGGTTCTGTGTGTGTCACCGGAGTTCTTGTCGTCGCTCAGAGAGTCGTGGCTGAAGCCGCTGATGACCACCGTCATCGTAGTCCGAAGTCACCCACAAATAAAAACCACCGCATCCCTAAACTGTCGTGACAACCACTCGATGCTTCCATGAGCCACCACTAGCCGACCAACCACCAAACACCCACGTACTGCCGCCTCCCCTAACGGATTTCGTCACCATCCTACCACCATAACATCACTCGGAGAAACCATTGGAGGCCACCGCTGAAAATTCGTCGAAGGAGGGCAACCCCTTCCTTTCTATCTTCATCGGCCCCCTCAATCTTGCTCCTATATGTGCAGATGTGTGGGTGTGTTCAGTAGAGATCTTTGTAGGTGAGTGTGTGTTAAGGGGCTAGGGTTTGTGGGTTGGATGAGAATGAGAGGAAATGAAATAATAAGATATATTTATAGTTAGGGTTTGAGTGAGTGGGTTAGGTGCACACCGTGAATGCGAACCCGCTTAAACGTCATGAGTCTCGTTCGTATTTCATTCGTTAAATTATAAAATAACTATATCAAATAGTTAATTATTTATCCTATTATAGTAAATATATGGAATATATATATTATATATAAAACATATAATGTACATTGAATCAATATCGTAAGTTATTATTATTTATAGTAATGATGAAATCAATTTAAGAAGCGTATTTCCACATAATTATTTTCATCGGTAACCTTACGTAATTAACCAGGGTTGAAAAATCGGGTTGTCACATCCTCCCCATGTTACAAGAATTTCGTCCTCGAAATTTAGGTTAATATATACTATACGCTCTAGTTATGGCTCGTCATGCGCGGTTTCATGAAAGTTCACACAATAAACATATAAGTCATATACATATAAATTCACATAATTTATACCTATTTACTTGTTCATTAATACTGTTCCGATTGTTTATCGACGTTCATGTATAAACCCATGTGGGATTCCGTAATTCCCCGAATTACCATTACGTTAGTTTTGTGAAATAACTAACACATTTAATTTACCCTAATCAAGTGTAATGCATGAATAAGTGTTTGAGATAACGAAGTTTGTGTTAGCGGTGTTTACCTAAAATGTCGGGTGTTACACAATAGACTACCAGGTCTTCAGTTCCTTCTGGTAACACTAGTATAGGTGCATTGGTTAACTTTTGCTTCAGAATTCTAAAAGCTTCCTCCCGTTTTGGTCCCCATTCAAACTTATCTGAATTGCAGGTCAATTTCATTAAGGGAATGACTATTCTAGAAAAATCTTGAATAAAACGTCTGTAATAACCTGCTAGTCCAAGAAAAATCCTCACCTCCGTCGGTGATTCAGGGACTTTCCACTTAGTAATCGCCTCGATTTTTGTAGGGTCTACATGAATTCCTTCCTGATTAACCAGGTGCTCAGAAATTGCACTTCCTTTAACCAAAATTCGCATTTTGAAAATTTAGCTTAAAGCTTTTCTTTTCTCAACAAATTCAGAAGTATAAACAAATGATCTGCATGATCCTCTTTACTCTTAGAGTAAATAAGAATATCATCTATAAAGACAATTATGAATTTATCCAGGTATGGTTTACATATCCTGTTCATCATGTCCATAAATGCAGCTGGGGCATTGGTTAAACCAAATGGCATGACGGTAAATTCATAATGACCATACCTTGTTCTGAAAGTAGTTTTAGGAATGTCATCTTCCTGTACTTTCAATTGATGATATCCTGAGCGTAAATCGATCTTAGAAAAGAATCTAGCTCATTGAAGTTGATCGAACAGATCATCGATTCTCGGTAGTGGGTACCAATTCTTAATCGTAACCTTGTTCAATTCTTGGTAATCAATGCACATACGCATCGATCCGTCTTTCTTCTTAACAAACAACACCGGTGCTCCCCACGGTGATGAACTTGGTTGTATGAAACCTTTCTCCAGAAGTTCGTCCAATTGTTTCTTTAGTTCTTGCATCTCCGCTGGTGCTAAACGGTAAAGTGCCTTGGCAATCGGTGTTGTCCCTGGTATTAGGTGAATTCTGAATTCAACCTCTCTATCTGGCGGTAATCCAGGTAACTCTTCTGGAAAAACATCTGAGAATTTAGATACTACGGAAATATCTTTTAATTCTTTTCCTTTAGTGTTAATGATTATGGAAATTATATACACTAGTGATCCTTTCCTTGCATGGCTTGTTGCTTTTATCACAGAGATGAATTTTGTGGACCTAGTTGGCTTATCTCCTTTAATTGTGATCTTTTCACCCTTTTGTGAGCTTACTTACACTGACTTTTGATCACATAGAATGTTGGCATGATTGGCTACCAACCAATCCATTCCTAACACGATATCAAATCCAGCCAGATTCAATGGGTAAAGGTTAGCAATAAAATTATGGTTTAAAATTTCTATTCTTGCTCCCTACAAGATTTTAGTAATTTTAATGGATTCTCCATTTGCTGTCTCTACTAGACAATCTTGTTGAAGTTTAGTTAATGGTTGATTGAGAAGTTTGCAGAACGAAGTATTAATAAAACTTTGGTTTGCACCAGAGTCAAATAATACTTTAGCAGAAATATCATTAACTAAAAACATACCGACAATCACATCCGGAATCATCTTGGCTTCTTCAGCTGTCAGAACAAATGCTCTGGCATTCTTAGTAGTTTTGCTGTTTGTTGCTAGAGCTAGTTTTGGACAGTTCGGTTTGATATGCCCAGTTTCCCCACAATTGAAGCATAGTTTATTGTTGGGTTTCTTCCTACAGTCTTCTTCCTTATGTCTAGACATTTTGCAGAAGTTGTTGTATTTTGAGCATTTTCCTGAGTGCTTTTTTTCACAGTACTTACAGTAAGGTGCAGAAGTAGAACCTGTATTTTTCCCATGGTAGGTATTTCCATAATGAAATTTTTGGGTAAGTCTTTGGGCTAGGTTCTTTCTCTGGTTATCTTCTTGCGTACGTACCAATTCATCAGTCAAGATATTGGCTAATTCTACTGCTTCTTCTATGGTTTGTGGTCTAGCTGCCATGACTACATGTCTGATTTCACTAATTAATCCCTAGATGTAACGGGAGATTAATACTGGTTCTGGGGAGACTAAGGTTGGCACTATTCTAGCATATTCGAAGAATATGGTAGTGTAACCCTTGCAGTCTATTCCAGTCATCTTAAGATTTAAGAACTTATTAGCGATTTGTTCTTTTTCATGAGGAGGACAAAATTTCCTTTCAACTAGGTCCTTAAAGTCAGTCCATTCCATATTATAAATTTTATCACTTCATCTAGACTGGAGAATAGTATTCCACCATTCTAAGGCTGAATTCTTAAAAAGATTAGAAGCAAACATAATCTTATCTTCATCTGCACATTTGCTTATTTTTAAGACTGCTTCTGTCTTTTCTATCTAACGTAAAGTTGCAATGGCTCCTTCATTGCCAGATAATTCTATTGGTTTGCAAGACCAGAATTCTTTGTAAGAACAACCATATGACATGGTTCTTCTTCTTTTTGGAATAGGTAATTGGAGTAGTTGTCCATTATTCACGCTGTGACTTGGTTCAGTAGGTTGTCGTTTACTTCCACTTATAGTTTTATTATTTTCGGCTTCTTTAACAGTCTGGATAATATATGGCATAGCGTCTATAATTCCTTGTGCTACTGTATGTTGGATGACACTGTGATCTACTTGGTTTCCATTATTATCATTATTCTGGTTTTCCTGATTTACTTTGTTGTCCATCTGGATTATAAACATTTATCAGGTATTAATATCACAGAATAAGATTTAATGCAAACAATTATGCAAACAAATTGATCAAAAACGTCGAACATTGCGACTTTTACTCTTTTCATATATATATCTATTACAACCTACAACTGAAATTTAAAGACACTAATAGTTATACATCGATAGATATTAGGTTATCTATTTTAGTTGATTTTTTTTTCAAACTACACACACACACACACACACACACACACACATATATATATATATATAATTATTATTATTAGGTGCCGTTCATCCAGAACTGCATTTCTCGCTCGTCATACTTCCACACGAGCTTTTCTCCTATCTGTCGTATCCTCTCTCCTTCTTCCACTAATTCCTCACCATATGTGTGGAGTTCCTGCACATTCTCTTCACTCATGGGTGGTCGTGGTGCGGGTACTGGGTCAGGGTATTGAGGTATAGGCTCTCCATATGGATACGGGTTGCTTAACACATTCTGAATATACCGGTCGTCATTCCAAAATGGATCTAAAGGATTAAGGTCGGTATACTGTGCTATGGGATTTGGTATTGGTTCTTCCTGAGGATAGAGTTCCCGATATTCCCTATGGTCATCTTCCCATGGATCATACGCTAGAGGATTAGGTGCTGGGATTCTAGGTATTTCATTAGGGTCAAATGCTTATATGAAAAATTTATTTCCTTGGTTAGCTTCTATCTCCATTGGTTGGGTTGGAAATAATGGCAATGGTTGTGGCTCAGCTATCTGATCAAGGTTTGAAGCTGCTGTAGTGGTGGCTAGCATATGAAAGTCTGCCAACTGTTTATTAACTGCTTCTTAGGTTTTGGCATTCATTTCCCTATTGGCTTTCGCTAACACTCTCTGTTGTTGTAACTTTTTCATCCTCTTTCTCCTCTCATGTGCTCCCTTACTAAATCATCCTCTCTTTTTTGGAGGGAACGGTTCCTCGAATTGCGCCTTAAAGATGAAAATTCCTTCCTTAGTATCAGCAGAATACCCCGATGGAGTAGGCTGTGATGAAGTTCCTTCACTCTTTGGGGAACTAGCTAGGTGACGGTAAGCGTCAGATGTACCTAGCTCACTCATACTGTAAACTAACAGATTGTCAAATAACACAAAACAATAATATACATATTTACACATAATCACATATATTATTTCCTAAAATAACTGATAAAAATCTTGGTGTCAGCAGAACACTTTTGTGGCTTAAACCAGTTGCTGTAGTTCTGATACCACCCCCTGTCGCAACCCCCGACCCTTGCCCCGAGGGTGGGCGGTCGCGAGCTACACAGAGCCGGTGGTATCGATGTTTATTAAATTGGCAGGGGAATTTAATATCAGGACCGTAGTTAGGAAATAGTTTATCAGAGTTAAAACACCATATTTTTATAAATAATAAATACATGGGACAAAACCCAAGTTTCCATTATAATATGTTTATAGGGATAAACCCTAATTTATTGAAATAAAACTTCTTTCTTATTTAGGTAACTTTTATAGCCACTTTTCCAAGCCTTCAGTGCGCTCCCGTTGGCTTCTATTAACTTCACATTAAGTTAACTGAAACGTGTTTTAAAAATATTTTATCAGCAAGAAATATTGGCGAGTGCATCTCAGTTTAATCAAAGCAAGCTTTTATATCTTTACAGTATTGAGAGCGATTACAATGTTTATATCTACCCAATTACCACCTACGGTACTGTCAATCCTGACTTGTGGTCATGCTACTATTCGGAGTATAGTATGTATACAAACCCCAACATACCGACAGTAATTGTAGAATACATAGACTCAATCACTGTTATCATAATTTAAAACATTTTGAGATTTTGGTAAAACAGTGTGGTAGAAAACTAGAATGACTCACTTTGCTAACTTAGAAAATACTATAACTTCCTGGTGACTTCCTGGTTATAATCTATTAAAATTAAACAATGCACATGTTAGTAAGATAACCCAATTTACATTAGCCATACCCCCGAGACAGAACTCCAACGAACTGAGTCAGGCAGAGCCTTGACATGCGGTTACGGAGCCCTAGATCAATCGGGTAGAGTAACCAATACGTAACCGAGGGTTATAATACTTACAACGAGGCAGAGCTTCGCTTTTTAGGGATATTATATCGTGCACTACTATTGCTATTATAGGGACATAGGAAAAAAAGAATTGAATGAGAATTACTGAGGCTGGAGGCCTCCTTATATAGCCTGGTCGACGGTCGGCTCGTGGCCCGCGACACCTTCATCGAAATCTCTCGCGGCCCGTGAGAGATGTAGGGTAGGATCTAGCTGAGGTGAATCAACAGGGTAGCCTCGACGCGTAACAGGACACGTGGCGCAACCTGGTGCCGCCTTGTCGCGGCCCGCGACTCCTTTCCTTAAGTGGGTCGCGCCCCGCTAGGAACCTATATTTTTGTTTTATTTGATTTTTAATAATATAAAGGTATATTAGGGTTATTTTCGTATACGGGGTATATTATAGGTAGTTTAGGGCATGTTAAGGGTTTTAGGAGGGCTGTTATATAAGGGTATATCAGACAATTCATTCAATCAGCAGAGGGCAAATTAGTCTATTCATTCAATAATCAGATCACGAGAAGTTTATTACACCACTATCCCGTTAATTATGATTCGTATCAGTTTCAAATTTTCATAATTCTCAAAACAATACACTGCAGTTTTCGTTTTTGTGCGTTAGGGTTTGAATCGATTGTTGTTTTCAACGGATCCACAGAGCAGTACTGGATGAAATGCAGATGTTGAGTTTGAAGATGCTTGATCGGTTGGTGATCACGTTCAATTGTCTGCTTATCAGAGAGTTACGATTGATGAAGTCATGAATCCCAATTCTACAAATGCAAATACAAGTGGTGTAAATGAGTGTTCCAATAGCAAGTCTGTTAATTCAGATGTTTAAATTATTCAATGTCAGTTGTTTTGTGTAATCGTTTAATGATTTTTTGTATGATTATAACTGATTGGAAGGTGTTCAATGTTATTAGAGGATAATTGATATGGAATCAAAGTGTTTAAGTTCGCATGTTATGAGTCTAACAATTCGCATGCGAAGTTAGACCTAAATGCTGATTTCGCATGTTATGATATCATAAATCGCATGTGTAAAACATATAATCAAAATGTCAATTTCGCATGTTATGAGTCCAACAATTCGCACATTCATATCATGAAAGTTTGGAGTTTCAACAAATCGCATGTGTTGAGTCCAATAAATCGCATGTGTTGTCACTTTTTATTTAATTATGTAGATGAGAGGCTTTATATTCCGGAGGTTGAAGCATCAGCTACACCTGTGGTTGGAATGCAATTTAGTTCTGTCGAACAAGCATACGTGTTTTACCAAACATATGCTAAGTTAGCTGGTTTTTCTACCCGCAAAGGTGGTGAAGTCCACATTGGTGGTATAATCAAAACTAAGTATTTTGTTTGCTCTAAAGAGGGACACAAGCCATTGTTTATTGACGATGCTTATTCGAAGTCAAAAAAAGCCATACAAAACAAGGAACAGAGGAACCATTAGAACTGGGTGCAAAGCTCAACTTATGATTTGTTCGGTGGATGGAAGATCATTTACAGTCAAGAAATCTGTTAATGGTCATAATCATAAGTTTGTATGTCCACAAGATATTCATATGCTGCCAGCTTACATGCAATTGTCAGAAGTCCAAGAGGAAATGATATGGGAACTAGGTACTCTAAACCTTGGCCCTGTCAAAGCTTTTCATATAATGAGGAAACGATATGGTGGTTTCGAGAATGTTGGCGCGACGGTCGATGATTACAAAAACTTTAGAACTCGAATTAATAGCTATATAGGAGAATATGACGTTGACATGGTGATCAATAGGCTGACTGACAAAAAAGTATATTTAGTTGATTTTTCTTTTGAATATTCTGTTGATGAGGACAAACGGTGTAGGTCCCCTGATTCGTATGGATCGTCACAGAATCGTCAATCCAACCTAGAGTGCGGAATCCTCTAGACCAGAATAGCACAGAAACGAGTAGAAAACAGAATTCCAATTAAATCGATCTTTACTGATTATCTATCAAACTGATTACAATCAATCAAGATCCTGAACACACACAAAATTCGTCCAAGACTTTGTCTCTTACGAATTCTCTCTTAAAAAATGTTTTGGCTGATTAACCTCAACCCTAATGCAAAGCCTTGTTTATATAACACAAGGTTGCAACATTAGGCTAGGGTTTCCTACATGGGCAAAGCCCAATTCGTCCCCCATTACCCTTTCTGGGTTTGGTTTAGCCCAAACATTACAACTAACTATTACAAAGCCAAACCTGCTAACCGTTTATCGTTTAACTAATTACAAGATATCCAAAGACCAAATCTAAGCTGTTGTCACAAATATGCACCAACAAACTCCCCCTTGACAATAGCTTCATAAAACAAATTTGTCTTCAGCCATCTTGCATTCTTCATGTAGTCATGCACTGTCTTTGGTCTTTAGATAGCTTCAGCTTTATTAGCTTCTATCAGCAACAGACTCCCCCTAAGCTGATGCATCCAATCACTAAATCTTCAAAACGTTTGCACTTGAGTAAAATTCCAGCTTAGCATTTTGTCGCAACCCCCGATCCTTTTTCTGTCCCGGGAACGGGCGGACACGAACTCAGAGTTTTGGTGGTATCAGTTGGTTAATTTGGCAGCGGAAATTACATCAGGACTGTAGTTAGGAAATGTTTATCAGAGTAAAACCACCACATTTAATATTAATAATCAAATGGGTGAACCCCAAGTTTCTTATTACAATACGTTTATAGGGATAAACCCTATTTTATTGAATTTAAAACATCGTTTATTAGGTAACTTTTATAGCCACATTTTTCCCAAGCCTTCAGTGCTCTCCAGCTGGCTTTTTACTAATTGGCTGTCACATTGTGTTACCTGAAACGCGTTTTAAAAACATTTGTCAGTGGGAAATACTGGTGAGTGAATCCCAGTTTAATCAAGAACATGTTACCAATTAAAACAGTATTGAGAGCGATCACATTATTTATTTCTACACAATTACTCATTCAGTACTGTCAATCCTGACTGGTGGGTCATATTACACATTGGCTAACTCATTGTCCAATAGTAACGTACTGTCGTCCCGACTTACTACTCGCAGTAGTAAATTTTGTATACAAAACCCCAACATACCGGCAGTAATTGAAGAACTACAAAGACTCAATCACCGCTTAATCATATTGTAAAACATTTAAGGTTTTGTAAATGTTCCAAAAAGGTTAACAAAAAGAGGATAAACTCACATTGCTATCTTAGACTTCGCGTAAGGGTTTCCTGGGAATAATCTATAATTTATACAAATGTATATAGGTTAGTATCATAACCCTTTGAAAATATTAATGATACCCTCCCCAAGACGGTATTCCAACAACTACGTCGGGCAGAACCACGACAGTTGTTACGGAACCCTAAATCAATCGGGCAGCGTATCTATTACGAAACTGAGGTTATAATACTTACAACGGAGCAGAACCTTGCTAATTAGGGGGTATAATACTCGAATATTATGCCTAATATCAGAGATTTCGAGATTGAGAAAAGAAAGTGAACGATTTGAAATGAAATCCGATGCGTTCTATTTATAGTTGCTGAACTTGGGTCTCACGCGGCCCGCTTGAAACATAAGCGGGGCTTACGCGGCCCGCGTCAAAGCTGGTCAACGGACTAGCTTGTCCGGCTCATCATGTAGGTCCGCCACGATGTCGACGGGTGTCGGCCTAGGGTGTCTCCGCGTTGTTGATCTCCCATGACCTGCGTAAACTAACAGGAACTTTTACGCGGCCCGCATTAACTTAAGAAAACTAACGAAATCAGGTTCCAACCCTTATACCGCTCGCGTGAGGTTGGGGTGGGTCGTACGCGGCCTGCCTCAGCTATAAAAATCAGGTTTTTATTTATTTTTAATACTCTTTAATGTATTTGAGGCCCGTATTCATGTATGGGGTGTATTTTGGGACAATTTGAAATATTTTAAAATATACTGGGGTGTCGAAAATATTATAAGGGTGTCGGTTTTATTTAGGGTTGTTACATCCTCTCCACCTTGTTTTAGAGCTCGTCCTCGAGATCTACTGGAACAGGTGCGGATATTTCTTTTGCGTTTCAGATTCAAGCTCCCATGTGTACTCAGGTCCTCTTTTGGAGTCCCACTTCACTTTGACCAGAGCTAGTCTCTTATGCTTGAGGTTCTTGACTTTCCTGTCTTCAATCTGTAGAGGCCATTCTACAAACTTGAGTTGTTCATTTACCTCTATATCCTTAAGAAGTACTATCAGTGATTCATCAGCTAAGCACTTTTTGAGATTAGATACATGAAATACATCATGTATTCCTGCCATTTCCTCTGGCAGTTGTAGCTGATAGGCTACAGGTCCTATTCTTCTAATAATCTCAAAAGGTCCAATATACATGGGACTTAGCTTTCCCCTTTTTATGAATCTTACTATTCCTTTCCAAGGAGAGACTTTCAATAACACCTTATCTCCTACTTGAAATTCCAATGGCTTACGTCGGTTATCAGCATAACACTTCTGTCGATCACGTGCTGCTTTCAATCGTTCCTTGACTTGAATAATCTTGTCGGTTGTTTCTTGCACTATCTCAGGTCCAGATAGTTGCTTTTCCCCAATTTCTGCCCAACAGACTGGGGTTCGGCACTTTCGTCCATAAAGTGCTTCGAATGGTGCAACATTTATACTTGTGTGATAACTATTATTATAAGAAAATTCTATTAAAGGTAAGTGATCGTCCCAGTTACCTTCGAAATCAATTACACAAGCTCTAAGCATATCCTCCATTGTCTGAATTGTCCTTTCACTTTGTCCATCCGTTTGAGGATGATAAGCTGTGCTTAGTTTTAACTTGGTTCCCATTGCTTTTTGGAAACTTGACCAAAAATGAGAGGTAAATCGGCTATCCCTATCAGAAATAATTGATAAAGGAATTCCATGTAAAGAAACAATTTCATTTACATATAATTTAGCTAATTGTTTCATACTGAAAGTTTCCTTCATTGGTAGGAAACGAGCTGACTTAGTTAACCTATCTACAATCACCCAGATTGTATCATTTCCTTTCTTTGTTTTGGGTAATTTAGTAACAAAATCCATTGTTATCAATTCCCATTTCCATACGGGCATTTCTAACTGTTGTAACAAACCTGAGGGTTTCTGGTGTTCAGCTTTAACTTGTGAACAGGTTAAACATTTAGAAACATAGGCTGCTATGTCCTTTTTCATTCCTATCCACCAGAAATTTTTCCTTAAATTTTGGTACATTTGATCATTTCCTGGATGCATCGTATATTTAGACTTATGGGCTTCTTCTAATATAAGATGACGTAGGTTTCCTAATTTTGGTATCCACATTCTCTTTTTATGAAATCTCCAAATTCCATCTATTCCTTGTTCCAATTCTTTTAGCATACCTTTTAATTTTTCAGTATCATCCTTGATTACTGATTCTTGTGCCTTTCTGATTTGTTCATTTAAATCTACTTGCAGATTTAATTTAAGAGAACGTACCCTTTTTGGCTTTTCATGATACTTTCGGCTTAAAGCATCTGCCACTACATTTGCTTTTCCTTCATGATACTGGATATCACAATCATAATCACTAAGCATCTCCATCCAGCGTCTTTGTCTCATATTCAACTCCTTTTGCTTGAAAATATACCTTAAACTCTTATGATCAGTGAATATGGTAAATTTACTACCATAAAGATAATGTCTCCAAATTTTAAGGCAAATATTATCGCTCCTAACTCTAGATCATGGGTTGAATAATTCTCTTCATGATTCTTAAGTTTTCTAGATGCATATGCTATAACCTTTTGTCGTTGCATCAACACACATCTATAACCTAATTTAGAAGCGTCACAATAGACTACAAAGTCTTTAGCTCCTTCTGGTAATGCTAGTATGGGTGTATGGGTTAATCTTTGCTTAAGAATTCTAAAGGCTTCTTCTTGTTTTAATCCCCATTCAAACTTAACAGATTTACAGGTTAGCTTAGTTAAGGGAATGGCTATTCTAGAGAAATCTTGAATAAATCTTCTATAATAACCGGCCAATCCTAAGAAACTTCTAACCTCGGTTGGTGATTCAGGGGTTTTCCATTTAGTAATCGCCTCAATCTTTGTGGGATCCACATGAATTCCTTCATGATTGACTAGGTGTCCGAGAAACTGTACATGTTCTAACCAAAACTCGCACTTTGAAAATTTAGCATAAAGCTTTTCCTTTCTTAATAAACTTAAAAGTGCGTGCAAATGCTTTGCATGATCCTCTTTATTCTTAGAATAAATGAGAATATCATCTATGAAGACAATTATGAATTTATCCAAATATGGCTTACATACTCGGTTCATCATGTCTATAAAAGTGGCTGGGGCATTGGTTAAACCAAATGGCATGACAGTAAATTCATAATGGCCATACCTTGTTCTGAATGCGGTTTTAGGAATATCCTCTTCCTGTACCTTTAATTGATGATATCCTGACCTTAAATCGATTTTAGAGAAAAATCGAGCTCCTTACAGTTGATCAAACCGATCATCGATTCTCGGTAATGGGTACCGATTCTTAATCGTAACCTTATTTAATTCACGGTAGTCAATGCACATACACACTGATCCGTCCTTCTTTTTAACGAACAGTATCGGCGCTCCCCATGGCTACGAACTTGGCTGTATAAATCCTTTCTCTAACAATCCATCTAATTGTTTCTTTAATTCTTGCATTTCTGCGGGTGCCAACCGGTAAGGTGCTTTGGCAATCGGTGCTGTTCCTGGTATTAAATGGATTCTGAATTCAACTTCTCTATCTAGAGGTTGCCTTGGCAATTCTTCTGGAAATACATCTGAAAATTGAGATACTACTGGAATATCTTTTAAATCCTTTCCTTTAGTGTTAGTGATTATGGAAATCAAATACACTATAGAACCTTTTCTTATATAACTTGCAGTTTTCATCACAGAGATGAACTTTGTGGATCTAGATGGTTTATCTCCTTTAATTGTGATCGTTTTACCTTTTGGTGAATTTACTTGAATTGACTTTTGATCACATAAAATACAGGCTTTATTGGTTATTAACCAATCCATTCCTAAAACAATATCAAATCCTGCCAGATTCATGGGATAAAGGTTTGCAATAAATTTCTGATTCAAAATTTCTATGCTTGCTCCCTGCAAGATTTTAGAAATCCTAACGGTTTCTCCATTGGCTGTCTCTACTAAGCATTTTTGTGGTAGTTTAGTTAATGACTGATTTAGAATTGTGCAAAATGATGTATTAATAAAACTTTGGTTTGCACCAGAGTCAAATAATACTTTAGCAAAGATATCATTAACTAAAAACGTACCAGCTATGACATCTGGAATCATCTTGGCTTCATCTGCAGTCAGAACAAATTCTCTAGCATTTTTAGTATTCTTGTTGTCTGTAGCTGGAGCTAATTTCGGGCAATTAGGCTTGATATGACCTTGTTCTCCGCAATTGTAACATATCCTGTTGTTAGCTTTCTTCCTGCAGTTTTCTTCCTTGTGTCCCGATATTTTGCAAAAGTTACAGTATATAGAGCATCTTCCTGAATGCTTTCTTTTGCAATACCTACAGTAGGGTGCAGAGGTAGAACCTATATTTTTCCCACGATTAAAATTTCCAGAATGAAATTCTTGTGAGAGCTTTTGGGTTAGGTTCCTCCTTTGATCCTCCTCTCGGGTACGGACTAATTCATCTGTCAAGGTATTTGCTAGTTCTACAGCTTCTTCTATGGTTTGAGGTCTAGCTGCCTTGACTACGTGTCTAATTTCTCCAATTAATCCCCAGATATAACGGGAAATTAATACTGGTTCAGGTGATGCAAGAGTTGGCACTATTCTAGCATATTCGAAGAATAATTTAGTGTATCCCTTACTATCCACACCAGTCATCATAAGGTTTAAGAATTTGTTTGCTACCTGTTCATTCTCATTGGGTGGGCAGAATTTCCTTTCTACCTTGTTTTTAAATTCTTCCCATTCCATATTGTAGGTTCTATCATGTCACACCCCAACCACGTAGAACATACAAAACGTGGCGGAAACATCGGGGAGTGTTGTAACAGAATTAATGTTTCACAACCATGGAAATTGAAGTTTCGTTTTATTGATTAAAAGTGTTACAATGTCTTAACAAACAAATAAATACAACATAATTAACTAGTCTTGCATCTTTTATCGTCACTAAAGCCCAAGTCTGCCTATGTGTATCTTGATCATCTTATGCAACAGCTCCTGAAAAACACATGTGAAAATAGGTACGTCAGCATAAAAATGCCTGTGAGATACATAGGTTTTGTGAAAATAGGTTTCATGACTTATGTTTGAGAAAATGTTTAGTCATGAACCTTGTAATTTGCTTTGTCTTTGTAAATCATTTGAAAAACAATAAGTTCAGATGATACGTATAAATAAGAGAATAATGCATGGTTAAATGAGTAACCATGTAAAATGAGTTTGTATAAGTTAAGTTGTTTGTAAAACAATGTATTGTGAAAAGTATGTTATTTGTATAAAATGTTATATGTCATAAACTGAAATGATTCAAATAACGCTACGATATATATAATACCATACAAACACTTATATATAGGAAGTACCAGCGGCGTATCCACCATGCTTGTATCATATTACACACGCATCGTTACTTAATCATTTAATCAAACCACCAATGTAATAAGTCTATGTTTAAACCAATAGTCAAAAGTCCTTGTATAAACCATGTCAAATGTTTATAATCCAAAAGGAGTCAAGTAATGTATAACCAAAATGATATGTATGGTAAATAAAATTAAGACTACTTAAACCATAAGTAAAAAGGTACAAAACAAAGTATTGAAGTAAAACTTGGTTTAAATCAAAGTTATGTTTTGTAAAATATATGCATGCTATACTGAATATGAACATTTATGTGGTATTGGGAAAATTCATACATCCAAGCCTTGAGACAGACGGATAACTATGTAAAAGTGAGTTATCAAGAGAATATGTATTCGGATTCGGTCATTCCTTTCATCCCCTTTCCCTGGGATGTCCGGAACGGGATTTGTCAAGTCCTATGGTACCACTACCTACTAACGAACGGCATGATCGGTGTTAATGAATGTATAGTATAGTTTAAACAAACCAAATGTCATACCAAAATGTAAGCATGTTTTATGAAGATAATGTACCTAGTATGCTAGTGTAAACATACAGGGTAGAGCTGTAAAACAATGTGTCCATATGTTACTGGAACATATGCAACAGAGATGCAGTATAAAACAATGTACTAAGTATGCAAAGTCATCATACAAAGTAGAAAAAGTCATGTAAAACAATGTACTAAGTATGCAAAGTCATCATACAAAGCATAGAACACCATGAAATCCTGTACTATAAATGTACTAATGAACATAGCAAGTATATGATGTGAAAACAGGAAAGCACGAAAGTAACAAGTAGGCACATGTGTTTCACCCCAAAACAGTTTGGAAAACAGTAAAAGAGGGGTCTATGTACTCACTTGAGATTGCTCAGAAGTCCTAGGATAACCACCAAGCAATGCTAGAGATCACGGGATCAAACGGCACCTAATATAGGTAACTATGTTAATTAACCGGACCTAGATCGGAAGATCGGATAGAATGAGGTTTCGTAAACCAAACGAGTATAGAGACTCGTGTCATATGGTTTATCAAAGCCTACATGCTAAATGAAACCTAACATAAGTGCTTACGACCCATTACGACCCGTTTAGGTAGCTTATGCTACTTTAACGCGTCTTTCGCGTGAAACGCGTTCGGACCGTCTAACTAGTCCTATGACAAGTGTTATATGCCTAAACATGTTACATAATCAGTTATGTGACAAAGGTTTGGGTTACATATGCTTAATTACCAATTATACATGAAAAGGGTATTCTGGTAATTTTCCTAAGGCATACAAACCACCTATCATACAACTACTTAAACGATGTGACCATAAGGTATAACCTCGGAAGGTTATTCCCTACCTACTATGGTCACCTAATGTGTTTGGTCGGATCCTAATGATCGACCAAATGGGTCGGGTTCGAAGGTATAAGCAATTTATCAGATCGCTTACCCTACGACCCTAGATAACGTGGTAATCAGTAGGCATAGTCCCAAGGGACTATAACCAACGTGATTACACTCACGTTGCGAAGTTCAAACGAACTTCGCATTGACCATAACTGGTCAATGTAGAAAGTCAAACAAAGTTTGACTTTCAGACTTTCAGACTCGAAAAGCAATAAAAGAACGAAAGAATACTTACGAAGGGTCCCCGAATGCTAATCTCGATCCAAGAACTCAGGTATGAAACAATGGTTTCAACTTAGAGCTCTCAAATCCAGATTCTAGTGGTTTTTGAAGTTGGGGTGATGGGGTATTTATAGTATTCGGAGAACCGTTAAGATCGTTTGTCGATTATCGTGTCTTAATCGTATCCGTACAAGTGTCGGAAAGTTGTGGTGCCTAAAAACAATCCTTATCAGCTGAATATGCAAGTGGTGAGTGTGTGGTTGTGGTTAAAACAGCTGCAAACAGCTATTAGAAACATTTAATCTGGTCTGATATGCGGACGCAGCCCGCTTCAGGATCAGACAAACACAATGCGGGCCGCCTGGCCTGTCTGATCTGCCCACATGTTTCAGAAATGACAGTTTCAGTCCCTGCATGTGTTTAAGCCCTTTTCCGACACTTCTAAGGCCCGTAAAGCCAACTTTAAGGCCCTAAAATGATGCCTAAATATTGTGGACATGAAACATGTTCAAAAATATGCCGGATGATGGTTCGTTTGGTCGTACGAACGCGATGTTCGCTTAATTACGACGGAATGCGCACAAGCGCGAAAAACGATCCAAATGACGCGACGAATGGATTTTTCTTATGGCGAACACTAAAATATAATATAGTCATGCTTACATAAATTTTTGGATCTCCGGATGTATTCAGAACGTAAGTTATGCGCGAAAATGCAAACTTGTGCACTTTTTGACACTTTTAGTCCCTGAATGACCCAAAAGTTTATTTTAGCACACCAAACCCCTCAAAGCATATTTCTATGCTATCTAAAGGATATTTAAGGTATGTTTAACTTATGGTCATGTTCTGGAATGTCTGTTACAGTTCAAGTTGGCATACTTTCACAGTTTGTCAAGTTTAATCCCTGTAAGCGAAATAACTTGTTTTAGCCATACCAAAGCCTTCAAAACTTATTTCTAAGTTATGTAAAGGTTATTTAAGGTATGTTAAGCCTATGTCACTATTCCGGAGTGTTTGTTGCATTAACTGGTTATATTTACGCATCGGTGCGCGTATAACCTTCCAGAAAGCGATTTGGAGTTTGAAATTGAACAAGAATTGATATGTGCAAATGATACACATATTTTTACAAATCCCAAGTATGAAATATAATATTTCATTGGTTTGGTATTTGTTTGATGGCCGTGGAGGCACAGGTGTTACATATCACTTCCTCTTGATTGGAGGATAGTGTTCCACCATTCTAGTGCTGAATTCTTAAATAGATTAGAAGCAAACAGTATCTTATCTTCTTCAGCACACTTGCTTATTCTTAAGACTGTCTCAGTCTTCTCTATCCAGCGTAAGGTTGCAATGGCCCCTTCATTGCCTGAGAATTCCATTGGTTTACAAGACTAGAATTCTTTATAAGAACAACCGTAAAACACGGTTCTTCTCCTTTTGGGAATAGGCAATTGAAGTACAAGTCCATTGTTTATGCTGTTTTCGGGTTCGATTGGTCGCTTACTGCTATGCTTACTCTTATTATTCGCTTCTCGAATCGTTTGAATAATAAATGGCATTGCATCTATGATTCCTTGTGCCACTATATGTTGGATAACACTATTATCCACTTGGTTTCCATTGTTATTGATGCTTGGATTCTCATTAACCACGTTATGTTACTCTAGTTATCGTTATTCAGATTTCCTTGATTTCCTTCGTCGGCCATTTGAATTTTAAACATTTATCCCGTATTAATGATGTGTTCAAATATTAACATATAAATTTCATCAAATGAGGCATAAAACTAACCCCTTTTTAGTACTAATGTTGGAAAAAGTGTGCTTTTGTCTTCCTTTTGTATTTTCAGGATTAAATGAGCTCAAATTAACAAAAGAAGCAAAAAGACAACAAAATATGACATAAATACAAGAAAAGGAACAAGATGTACCATGCCCGACCCCACGACAGCATCTTCCCAAGCAAAACAAGAGATCAGAAGCCTGAACACGCCCCGTGCTCAGCCAGCACGGGGGCGTGCCCAAGTGTCAGCAGAAAAGACAAAGTGGTAGAAGCTTCTATTGCCCACCACGGGGCCGTGCTCAGCGGACACGGGGCCGTGGTCAACTATAAGATTCGCACAGTTCAACAAATCTGCATAGTACAAAGATTCTTCTGCACCACGGGGTCGTGCTCAGCGGACACGGGGGCGTAGTCAACTAATAAGACAAAGCTGCATTAAATGAAGAAAGAGAAGGATGTGGACACGGGGCCGTGCCCACTGGACACGGGGCCGTGCCCGAGCTTCTGTTCAGCCTATAAATAGATGTGCTTGGCTCAAGCTCAAACCATCCCTTGGCACACCACCTCTCTCACACTTCATCCACCACCCACCACCACCATAACACCATCATCCACCACCGTCATCCATTGTCCATCGTAGAGTGTGTGAGTCGTCTCGGGATCCAAGATTGATCGTAAGAGTTCTTGATAATCAAGGCCATGTTTGCCTAAGTCTCTTACATCACTTGGTGAAGACAAAGTGTCTAGTGTAATACTTTTTATTTCTAATCTTTTGCACTTTTTATTTGGTTTTGTATTAATGACTTTAATAACTAGTTGCTTATGTTGAAGGTGATCTTTCCTTATCGTTTGTCTGTGGTGTCTTGAAATTATTTTACTGTCTATATAAAATAAAAGATTTTCACCATTCATATCTCCACGGTCTATATGGAGGTATGTTGGCTACCTGGTCGGGGGTTAAGGGAACGGTTTGGTAAAGGTCTTGCCATTGTTCAGCGTTTAGAGGTCCTGCAATAGACCTGGGTCAAATTTAGTAGGACCTCCTTCAATACTTCACGGTATTGGATGGCGGGGGTCCAAACTCTTTGACCCCCTCATAAGTTAACTACTATTAATACTATAACCCGGCTATTTAGGACTGTATCCCTGCTGACTCAGACTACTTAGTCGAGGGTAACGTCACCTCCAAAAGAGGGGCCTACCATAATATTGCATTAATAACTTAATTCATTATCTTCCAATAATCCACCCTTTTAGGATTGTATCCTTGCAGACTCAAACTACTGGGGTGAGGGTAACGTCACCTTCAAAAGAGGGGCCTACTACAATAACTAAGATAATCTCTTAATCATGTGCAAAAGTGCGGAAATAATCAAAGGTTACACTAGATACGAGTCGGAACCAAGTGATTCATCTTGTCTATCTGTTTTTCTTTTTATTTTTTATTTTCAGCATTTTAGTTAGATTTTATTTTTTTCTTAGTTTAAAACATTTTTCTAAACTTTTTATTTTGATTAGACGTTGAGGATAAACCGGTACTAAAAGCTCTTGTGTCCTTGGACGACCTCGGTATCTTGCCAACACTATACCACGCTCACGATGGGTGCACTTACCCATATGTGTGTTTAGTGTTAGTAAAATATCGTGTTTTATAAATTTAAAACTTGGCTAAAAATAAGTGTTAAAGGGGCTTAAAATATACACCTAATATATATAACACTTCACACGCATCAATTAATATCACAAATAATATTTTAATATAGTCACTCACATGATACACATTTTTGGGAAAAACGTCGATCATTGCGACTATACTCTATTCATATACTATTATGCATCTCTTACACGCTAGTACTGAAATAAAAATTACAATACCAACTGAAATAAATAGTAATAGGCATCCGTACACACATATTTTATTTTATTTTATTTTTATTTTATTATATTATATTATTATTACTATTACCGTTTCCTCTATCCCATCACGGATATGGATTTGTCCAAAAATCCATATTGCGCTCATCGTATTTCCATACGAGTCGCTCTCCCACCTGTCGCATTCGTTCACTACTCTCTAAAATTTCCTCACCAAATGTCCTAAGTTCTTGGACGTTTTCTGCACTCATTGGGGGTGCAGATTCTAGGACTGGGTTTGGAATCTGGGGTGCGGGTTCCTGATATGGGGGTGAAAGTGCCTGAAATCGGTAAGGGTCTTCTAAGATTTCCCTAATGTAATCATCATGGTAATAGGGATCTAAAGGGTCCATACCTAGATAGGCTCCTATGTTCTGTATAAGTGTGTCTTCGTGTATCAGGTAACGTTGCACAAAGTCCCTATTATCGTCCCACCAGGGGTCGTAATTTGGGTCTAGGGGATTTGGTGCAGGTACCCTAGGAATTTCCTCTGGGTTGAAATCATGCATCTCCACTTGGTTTTCAGGGTTTTCTATCTCCGTGGGTTGGTCTGGGATTGGTGGTTATGGGGCTACTAGTTGTTCCAGACTTGGGTCAGCAGCAGTTGTAGCTAGGATATGGAAATTAGCTAGGCTTCTATTAAGCATATCCTGTGTATGGCATCTGTCTTTCGCTTAACGGCTGCTAAGGCTCTTTGCTGTTGCAACTTTCGCATTCTTTTCCTACGCGCAAAGGCTTCCTTACTGAACCATCCTCGTTTCTTATGAGGGAATGGCTCTTCTGACTGAGCTTTAAAGGCAAACATCCCTTCTTCCTGATCAGCAGAATACCCAGAAAAGGCAGGCTGTGAAGAGGTACCATCACTCCTAGGTGAATCAGACAACTGACAACACATGTCTGAGGGTCCTTGATCACTCACACTGTAAACTAACAGATAGTCAAATAACACATAACAAATAAATACATATATGCACGTATTTTCGTAATTTATTTCCTAACACAAAATTTAGAATTTAAGTGTCAGCAGAACACTTCTTTGGCTCAGACCAGTGGCTAGGCTCTGATACCACCTTTTGTCGCAATCCCCGATCCCTTTTCTGTCCCGGGAACGGGCGGACGCGAACTCAGAGTTTTGGTGGTATCAGTTGGTTAATTTGGCAGTGGAAATTACATCAGGACCGTAGTTAGGAAATGTTTATCATAGTAAAACCACCACATTTAATATTAATAATCACATGGGTAAAACCCAAGTTTCTTATTACAATACGTTTATAGGGATAAACCCTATTTTATTGAATTTAAAACATCGTTTATTAGATAACTTTTATAGCCACATTTTTCCCAAGCCTTCAGTGCTCTCCAGCTGGCTTTTTACTAATTGGCTGTCACATTGTGTTACCTGAAACGCGTTTTAAAAACATGTGTCAGTGGGAAATACTGGTGAGTGAATCCCAGTTTAATCAAGAACATGTTACCAATTAAAACAGTATTGAGAGCGATCACATTGTTTATTTCTACACAATTACTCATTCAGTACTGTCAATCCTGACTGGTGGGTCATATTACAAATTGGCTAACTCATTGTCCAATGGTAACGTACTGTCGTCCCAACTTACTACTCGCAGTAGTAAATTTTGTATACAAAACCCCAACATACCGGTAGTAATTGAAGAACTACAAAGACTCAATCACCGCTTAATCATATTGTAAAACATTTAAGGTTTTGTAAAATATTCCAAAAAGGTTAACAAAAAGAGGATAAACTCACATTGCTATCTTAGACTTCGCGTAAGGGTTTCCTGGGAATAATCTATAATTTATACAAATGTACATAGGTTAGTATCATAACCCTTTGAAAATATTAATGATACCCTCCCCGAGACGGTATTCCAACAACTACGTCGGGCAGAACCACGACAGTTGTTACGGAGCACTAAATCAATCGGGCAGCGTATCTATTACGAAACTGGGGTTATAATACTTACAACGGAGCAGAACCTTGCTAATTAGGGGGTATAATACTCGAATATTATGCCTAATATCAGAGATTTCGAGATTGAGAAAAGAAGTGAACGATTTGAAATGAAATCCAATGCATTCTATTTATAGTTGCTTAACTTGGGTCTCACACGGCCCGCGTGAAACATAAGCAGGGCTTACGCAGCCCGCGTCAAAGCTGGTCAATGGACTAGCTTGTCCGGCTCATCATGTAGGTCCGCCACGATGTCGACACGTGTCGGCCTAGGGTGTCTCCGCGTTGTTGATCTCTCACGGCCTGCGTAAACTAACGGGAACTTTTACGCGGCCCGCCTTAACTTAAGAAAACTAACGAAATCAGGTTCCAACCCTTATACCGCCCGCGTGAGGTTGGGGTGGGTCGTACGCGGCCCGCCTCAGCTATAAAAATCAGGTTTTTATTTATTTTTAATACTCTTTAATGTATTTGAGGCCCGTATTCATGTATGGGGTGTATTTTGGGACAATTTGAAATATTTTAAAATATACTGGGGTGTCAGAAATATTATGAGGGTGTCGGTTTTATTTAGGGTTGTTACACATTTGAATAGCAATCTTCAAACTCTTCAACTCTGTTTGCAATCTAGCAAGGAGGTTCTACCATGCATCCAATCAAACTCTCATCTTCTCAACTATAACAACCCTCCTAAAATATTTTCGACACCCTAATATATTTAGAATGTCCCTATACATTCTAAAATACACCCCGTATACGAAAAATGGTCCTAAATACCTTTATTTTTATAAAAATTAAATAAAATAAAGATTTAGTGGGCGCTCGCGTGCCACGAAGACCATGTCTTCGTCTTACACGGGCCGCGACAACTAAGCCACCAGGAGAAGCCCGGAGCCGCCATGTGTCGTGAACGTGTTGGGTCTAGGGTTCGAGTCAGCCAAGCTAGGGCCTACCCTAGTTGGCCTCGCGGGCCGCGAAGCCCTTTGCTGAATCTTTCACTGGGCGCGACAAACCTGATATCTGCCCCTATTAATTAAGATAATCGACCTTCAGTTTCCGTCGTTCAAATCTCAAAATTCTCTCTCAATTTCTATAGTGTAGAAGTAATACACGGGCATTATACCCCCCCCCCCAATTAGCAAAGCTCTGCCTCGTTGTAAGTATTTTAACCCCCGGTTACATATTAGATACGCTGCCCGATTGATCTAGCGCTCCGTAACGGCTGTCGAGGCTCTGCCCGACGTAGTCGTTGGAGTTCTGTCTAGGGGAGGGTATAACTAATGTTAATTTGGGTTATTATACTAACACGTGTGCATTATTTAAAATTTATAGATTATAGCCAGGAATCCACAGGAACTTACCTAAAGTAGCAATGTGAGTAATCTCCTTTTTGCAAACTGTTTTTACAAAACCTCAAATGTTTTACATTATATTAAACAGTGATTGAGTATTTGTATTCTACAATTATCGTCGGTATGTTAGGGTTTTGTATACAAAATTTGTTACTACACTGTGAGTAGTAACATAACCACAAGCCGGGTTGACAGTACCGTGGGTGGTGATTAAAGTAGAACAATAAACAAATGTAATTGCGAGATCGCCCTCAATACTAGAAAACTGATAAAACCTGTCTTGATTAAATTGAGATTCACTCACCAATATTTCCCCACTGACAAAATGTTTTAAACACATTTCAGGTAACAACATGTGAAAGCTAAATAGAAGCTAGCTGGACAGCACTGAAGGCTTAGAAAAGTGGCTATAAAAGTTACCTAAATAAAGAAGATGTTTTATTTCAAAAATATGGTTTATCCCTATAAACCTGTTTGTAACGAAAACTTGGGTTTTATCCCAATATATTTATTATCATAAAATACGGTGTTTTACTCTAATAAAATATTTCCAGACTACGGTCCTGATGAAATTTTTGCTGCCAAATAATGACAAACACCGATACCGCCATCTCTGAGTAGGCCGCGGCCGCCCGCCTCTCGAGACAGGGGTCGGGGGTTGCGACAGAAGGTGGTATCAGAGCTACAGCCACTGATTTCAGCCACAGAAGTGTTCTGTTGACACCGAGATTTTGTCTGTTATGTTAGGAAATTATCTACGGGATTATGTGCGCATATTATTGTTTTGTGTTATTTGACAATCTGTTAGTTTACAGTATGAGTGACCAAGGGACTTCGGACGCTTATCATCAACTATCTAGCTCACCTAGGGACGAAGGAATCTCTTCCCAGCCTACCCCTTCAGGGTATTTGGCTGACACCGAAGAAAGGATTTTCGTATTCAAAGCACAATCTGAAGAGCCATTCCCTCCCAAGAAGAGAGGATGGTTCAGCAGAGGAGCTCATGAACGTAGAAAAAGGATGAAAAAACTTCAGTAGCAGCGAGCTTTAGCAACCGCGAATAGAGAAATGAATGCTCAAACACAGGATATGATCAATTGGAGATTAGCAAATTTTCATATCTTAGCAACTACAGCTGCAGACCCAAATCTAGAACAACTCATAGCACCCCGGCCGTTACCACTATTTCCCACACAACCTATGGAAATTGAGTCTGTTAGGATCTGAGTTTCTTATGATTGTGTTTTTGTTTGAGAATTATGAATATGAATGAGTAATTCCAGCGGAATTAAAATGGAAACAAACTTTCAACACACAATCAAATGGAAGAATTGCTTTCAACACACATGTTTGCCATGAAATCGAATGATTATATTTATTACAATGATTCAATTACACTTGCATGCATGCACTACAATCTCCCCCTCAGCCTGAGCTCACACCGGATTGTTTGTACAGGAATTGTGATGAAGAGAGCTAATAGAACAGTACAGGGTACTGTTCTATTTATAGTACCGAACAAACCACTGAAGCATCTTTGCTGAAGTCACCATGAAAGTGACATCTAACCTCCTAACAACTTGTAACCACTGACCTATACAAACTACTGCTATTACAAACTACTAGTTACAATACAATACAAAGACAGGCTAAACTACTGCTTCTCATTCCCCTGTTATACTCCTAGCAGTGCTTTGTGTCTTCAGCAGTACTTGAACTATGACAGTAGATTGAGCATCAGTGCTTGTACTTCAACAGTCTTTAGACTTAATCAGTTGTTGAAGATCAGCAGTTGTTGTAGGCGGACAGTAGATAGATGTCGCAACCCCCGCCCCCTATCTGTCCCGGGAACGGGCGGCCGCAAACTCAATTTCGGTGGTATCGGTGTTTATCATTTTGGCAGCTGAAATTACATCAGGACCGTAGTTAGGAAATAATTTATCAGAGTAAAACACCTTCATTTAAATAAATAAATATATTGGGATAAAACCCAGGTTTTCATTACAAACTGATTTATAGGAATAAATCCTATTTTATTGAAATAAAACATCTTCTTTATTTAGTAAACTTTTATAGCCACTTTTCCAAGCCTTCAGTGCTGTCCAGCTGGCTTCTATTTGGCTTTCACATTTTGTTACCTGAAACACGTTTAAAAACATTTTGTCGGTGGGAAATACTGGTGAGTGAATCCCAGTTTAATCAAGAAGAGTTTTATCTTCTAACAGTATTGAGAGTGATTACAATGTTTACATCTACACAATTACTCATTCAGTACTTGCCACTCGACGGATCTGTGGCTATGGTCATATCACATATTGGCTAACCCATTGTCTAATTGTGAAGGTTATCAAGTAATGTATACAAAACCCCATAATACCGGCAGTAATTGAAGAATTACAAAGACTCAATCACTGCTATTTATAATTTAAAATAAATAAAGGTTTTGTAAAAACAGTTTACAAAAAGGAGGATTACTCACATTGCTGTCTTAGGTTTTCTTTAAGGGTTTCCTGGTGATTATCTATAAATTACACAAATGCACACGCGTTAGTATAATAACCCAATATTTACATTAGTAATACCCTCCCCGAGACGGCATTCCAACGACTACATCGGGTAGAACCTCGACAGCCGTTACGGAACCCTGGATCAGTCGGGCAGCGTATCTAATACGGAATCGGGGTTATGATACTTACAACGGGGTAGAACTTCGTTAATTAGGGGGTATTATACCCGAAAATTATAATTGCTATGTAGAATTTCGAGAGAGAGAACGAGAGATTGAACGGTTTGAAACTGAGGCTGAAGGCCTCAATTTATAGTACCTCTTCGACTTTCCTCGCGCCCTGCGTAGACATCCTCCAGGGCCTTCGCGTCCCGCGAGGCCAACTAGGGTAGGCCCTAGCTTGGCTGACTCGCCACTAGGCTTGACACGAATGGTGCCACGTGGCGGCTCAGGGGCTCGCCCTGACTCGGAGCTGTAGCGTAGGTTACCTCCCAAACGTTCGCGGCCCGCGAGCGAGATTAAAATCTTGTTTTTATTTTATTTTTAATTATATATGGTATTTAGGGTCCGGTTTTCGCATACGGGGTATATTTTAGGACATTTTGGGATATTTTAAATATATTAGGGGTGTCGAAAATTATTTTGGAGGGTTGTTATATCCTCCCCATCTTGTTTTAGAGCTCGTCCTCGAGATCTACTGGAATAAATGTGGATATTTCCTTTGCATTTCTAATTCAAGCTCCCTTGTGTATTCTGGTCCTCTTTTGGAATCCCATTTCACTTTGACTAGAACTAGTCTCTTGTGTTTAAGATTCTTGACTTTCCTGCCTTCAATCTATAGAGGCTTTTCTATAAATTTTAACTGCTCATTTACCTCTATATCCTTAAGAGGTACTACCAGTGATTCATCAGCTAAGCATTTCTTAAGATTTGATACATGAAATACATTATGTATTCCTGCCATTTCCTCTGGCAGTTGTAGCTGATAGGCTACAGGTCCTATTTTTCTAATAATCTCGAAAGGTCCAACATACCTGGGGCTTAGCTTTCCCCTTTTGATGAATCTTACCACTCCTTTCCAAGGAGAGACTTTTAGTAACACTTTGTCACCTACCTGAAACTCCAAGGGTTTTCGTCTGTTATCAGCGTAACTCTTTTGTCGATCATGTGCTGCTTTCAGTCGTTCCTTAACTTGAATGATTTTTTCGGTTGTTTCTTGCACTATTTCGGGTCCAGATAATTGCTTTTCTCCAATCTCTGCCCAAGAGACTGGAGTTCGGCACTTTCGTCCATAAAGTGCTTCAAATGGTGCAGCATTGATACTTATGTGATAGCTGTTATTATAAGAAAATTCTATTAATGGTAAGTGATCATCCCAATTACCTTCGAAATCAATTACACAAGCTCTAAGCATGTCCTCCATTGTCTGAATTGTCCTTTCGCTTTGTCCGTCCATTTGAGGATGATAAGCTGTGCTTAGATTCAACTTGGTTCCCATTGCTTTTTGGAAACTTGCCCAAAAATGAGAGGTAAAACGACTATCTCTATCAGAAACAATTGATAAAGGAATTCCATGTAATGAAACTATTTCATTTACATACAACTTAGCTAACTGTTCCATACTGAAAGTTTCCTTCATTGGTAAGAAATGAGCTGACTTAGTTAGCCTGTCTACAATCACCCAGATTGTATCATTACCTTTTCTTGTCTTGGGTAATTTGGTAACAAAATCCATTGTTATCAATTCCCACTTCCACACTGGCATTTCTAACTGCTGCAATAAACCTGAGGGTTTCTGATGTTCAGCTTTAACTTGTAAACAAGTTAGACATTTAGAAACATAGGCTGCTATATCCTTTTTCATTCCTATCCACCAGAAATTCTTTCTTAAATCTTGATACATCTTATCACTTCCAGGATGCATCGTATATTTAGACTTATGGGCTTCTTCTAATATACGGTGGCGTAGGTTTCCTAATTTAGGTATCCACATTCTCTTTTTATGGAATCTCCAAATTCCATATGTTCCTTGTTCTAGTTCCTTAATCATTCCTTTCAATTTCTCAGCATCATCCTTGATTACTAATTCTTGTGCTTTTCTAATCTGTTCATTTAAATCTACTTGTAGATTTAATTTAAGAGAACGCACTCTTTTTGGCTTTTCATGATACTTTTGACTTAAAGCATCGGCTACTACATTAGCCTTTCCTGCATGAAACTGGATATTACAATCATAATCACTAAGAATTTCCATCCAGCGCCTTTGTCTCATATTCAACTCCTTTTTCCTGAAAACATACCTTAAACTCTTATGATCGGTGAAAATGGTGAACTTATTACCGTAAAGGTAATGTCTCCAAATTTTCAAGGCAAAAATTATGGCTCCAAATTCTAAATCATGGGTTGAATAATTCTCTTCATGATTCTTAAGTTTTCTGGACGCGTAGGCTATAACCTTTTGACGTTGCATCAACACACATCCATAACCTAACTTAGAAGCGTCACAATAAACTACAAAGTCTTCAGTTCCTTCTAGTAACGCTAGTATGGGTGCGTTAGTTAGTCTTTGCTTAAGAATTCTAAAGGCTTCTTCTTGTTTTGGTCCCCATTCAAACTTAACAGATTTACAGGTTAGCTTAGTTAAGGGAATGGCTATTCTAGAAAAATATCGAATAAATCTTCTATAGTAACCGGCCAATCCTAAGAAACTTCTAACCTCGGTTGGTGATTCAGGGGTTTTCCATTTGGTAATTGCCTCGATCTTGGTGGGATCTACATGAATTCCTTCATGGTTAACTAGATGTCCAAGAAACTGTACCTGTTCTAACCAAAACTCGCACTTGGAAAACTTTGCAAAAAGCTTTTCCTTTCTTAATAAACTTAGAAGTGCGTGCAAACATTTTGCATGTTCCTCTTTACTCTTAGAGTAAATGAGAATATCATCTATAAAGACAATTATGAATTTATCCAAATATGGCTTACATATTCAGTTCATCATGTCCATAAATGCAGCTGGGGCATTAGTTAAACCAAATGGCATGACAGTAAATTCATAATGGCCATACCTTGTTCTGAAAGCGGTCTTAGGAATGTCCTCTTCCTGTACCTTTAATTGATGATATCCTGACCGTAAATTGATTTTAGAGAAAAATCGAGCTCCTTGCAACTGGTCAAACAAATCATCGATTCTCGGTAATGGGTACCGATTCTTAATCGTGACTTTGTTCAATTCACGGTAATCAATGCACATACGCATTGATCCGTCTTTCTTTTTAACAAATAAGATTGGTGCTCCCCATGGCAATGAGCTCGACTGTATAAATCCTTTCTCCAACAATTCGTCCAATTGTTTCTTTAATACTTGCATTTCTACCGGTGCCAAACGGTAAGATGCTTTGGCAATTGGTGTTATCCCTGTTAGTAGATGGATTCTTAATTCAACTTCTCTATCTGGTGGTAGTCCTGGTAATTCTTCTGGAAATACATCTGGAAACTGAGATACTACGGGAATATCTTTTAGTTCTTTTCCTTTAGTGTTAGTGATTATGGAAATCAAATACACTACAGATCTTTTTCTTATATAACTTGCTGTTTTCATCACATAGATGAATTTTGTAGGTTTGGATGGCTTATCTCCTTTAATTGTGATCTTTTCACCCATTGGTGAATTTACTTGAATTGACTTTTGATCACATAAAATACTGGCTTTATTGGCTATTAACCAATCCATTCCTAATACTACATCAAATCCTGCCAGATTCATTGGGTAAAGGTTTGCAACAAACTTTTGATTTAAAAATTCTATTCTTGCTCCTTGCAAGATTTCAGAAATCTTAATGGTTTCCCCATTTGTTGTCTCTGCCAGACATTCTTGTGGGAGTTTAGTTAATGGTTGGTTGAGAAGTTTGCAAAATTAAGTATTAATAAAACTTTGGTTCACACCAGAGTCAAATAATACTTTAGCAAAAACATCATTAACTAAAAACGTACCGGCTATCACGTCCGGAATCATCTTGGCTTCATCTGCAGTCAGAACAAATGCCCTAGCATTTTTAGTAGTCTTGTTGTTCGTAGCTGGAGCTAGTTTCGGACAGTTTGGCTTGATATGACCTTGTTCTCCACAGTTGTAGCATATCCTATTGTTGGGTTTCTTCTTGCAGTCTTCCTCCTTGTGTCCAAATATTTTGCAAAAGTTGCAATATATAGAGCATCTTCCATAATGCTTCCTCTTGCAATACTTGCAGTAGGGTGCAGAAGTAGAACCTACATTTTTCCCACGGTTGGAATTTCCAGAGCGAAATTCCTGGGTAAGCCTTTGAGCTAGGTTCCTCCTCTGGTCTTCTTCTCGTGTACGTACTAATTCATCAGTCAAGGTATTTGTTAGTTCTATAGCTCCCTCTATGGTTTGGGGTCTAGCTGCCTTGACTACGTGCCTAATTTCACTGATTAATCCTCAGATGTAACGGGAGATTAACACTGGTTCAGGTGATGCAAGGGTTGGTACTATTCTAGCATATTCGAAGAATGTAGTAGTATAACCCTTACCATCCACTCCAGTCATTCTAAGGTTTAAGAATTTATTTGCTATCTGTTCTTTTTCGTTGGGAGAGCAGAATTTTCTTTCCACCATGTTCTTAAATTCCTCCCATTCCATATTGTAAATCCTATCACTTCCCCTAGACTGGAGGATAGTGTTCCACCATTCTAAGGCTGAGTTCTTAAACAGATTGGAAGCAAACATTATCTTATCCTCTTCTGCACATTTACTTATTTTTAAGACTGCCTTAGTCTTTTCTATCCAACGTAAGGCTGCAACGGCCCCTTCATTGCCCGAGAATTCCATTGGTTTACAAGACCAGAATTCTTTATAAGAACAACCATAAGACATGGTTCTTCTTCTTTTGGGAATGGGCACTTGAAGTATGGGTCCATTGTTTACGCTGTGTTCAGGTTCAGTGGGTCGTTTACTGCTATGGTTGCTCTTATTATCAGCTTCCTTAACTGTTTCAATAATATATGGCATTGTGTCTATAATTCCTTGTGCCACTATGTGTTGGATGGCACTGTTATCCACTTGATTTCCATTGTTATTGTTTTTCGGGTTATCGTTATTCGGGTTATTGTCATTCTGGTTTTCTTGGTTCACTTCATTGTCCATCTGAATTTTAAACATTCGCCAAATATTAATATCACAAAGTAATATTTAATGCAAATAATCACATAACACACATACTGATCAAAATCGTCGAACATTGCGACTTACTCTTTCTAGTACAGTATGCATCCATATATCTTACAATACAATTGGAATTGAAATTATACTACTATTAGGCATCCATAGCTATTGTCTAGATTTTTTTGTTCAAAGATACACACATATTATATATTATTATATTATTAATATTATTGTTATTACTATCACCATCACTGATATGGGTTCATCCAGAATTCCATATTACGCTCGTCGTACTTCCAGACGAGTCGTTCTCCGACCTGCCTCATCCTTTTACTACTTTCTAAAATCTCCTCACCGAAGGTTCGGAGTTCCTGCACATTTTCTGCACTCATTGAGGGTGCAGGTGCTGGTACTGGGTTTGGGAACTGGGGCATGGGTTCTTGGTAAGGGTAAGGATTCTCTAGAATTTCCCTGATGAATTGATCATTATCATAATAAGGATCTAGAGGGTCCAAGTTTGGGTAAGCTGCTAGGTTTGGCATAGGTTCATCCGGTATTGGGTAGCGTGGCTGGTAATCCCTATGGTCGTCAAACCACGGGTCATAGTTTGGATCTAAGGGATTGGGTGCTGGCATTCTAGGTATTTCCACCGGGTTAAGGACGTCCATTGGGAATTGATTTTCTGGGTTTTTTTCAATTTCCATTGGCTGTGTGGGAAACAGTGGTAAGTGCTGGGGTGCTATAAGTTGCTCCAGGTTAGGGTCTGCAGCTATAGTTGCTAATATATGAAAGTTTGCGAGACTCCTATTAAGCATATCCTGGGCATGAGCATCTGTTTCTCTCTTAGCGGCTGCTAAAACACGCTGATGTTGTAACTTTTTCATTCTTTTCCTACGTTCATGTGCTCCTCTACTGAACCATCCTCTCTTTTTAGGAGGGAACGACTCTTCAGACTGAGCCTTAAACACGAATATCCCATCTTCATTGTCAGCTGAATACCCTGAGAGGGCAGGCTGTGAAGAGGTGCCTTCGCTCCTAGGTGAGCTGGACAACTGACGGTAGGCGTCTGAAGGTCCTTGGTCGCTCATACTGTAAACTAACAAATAGTCAAATAACACACAACAATAAAATACAAATATGCACGTAGTTCCGTAGAAAATTTCCTAACAATTTAAATAATATCTTGGTGTCAGCAGAACACTTCTATGGCTGAATCAGTGGCTTAGCTCTGATACCACCTTCTGTCGCAACCCCCGCCCCCTATCTGTCCCGGGAACGGACGGCCGCGAACTCAGTTTTGGTGGTATCGGTGTTTATCATTTTGGCAGCGGAAATTACATCAGGACCGTAGTTAGGAAATAATTTATCAGTGTAAAACACCTTCATTTAAATAAATAAATATATTGGGATAAAACCTAGGTTTTCATTACAAACTGATTTATAGGAATAAATCCTATTTTATTGAAATAAAACATCTTCTTTATTTACATAACTTTTAGAGCCACTTTTCCAAGCCTTTAGTGCTGTCCAGCTGGCTTCTATTTGGCTTTCACATTGTGTTACCTGAAACGCGCTTAAAAACATTTTGTCAGTCGGAAATACTGGTGAGTGAATCCCGGTTTAATTAAGAAGAGTTTTATCTTTTAACAGTATTGAGAGCGATTACAATGTTTACATCTACACAATTACTCATTCAGTACTTGCCACTCGACGGATCTGTGGCTATGGTTATATCACACATTGGCTAACCCATTGTCCAATTGTGAAGATTATCAAGTAATGTATATAAAACCCCATAATACCGGCATTAATTGAAGAATTACAAAGACTCAATCACTGCTATTTATAATCTATTATATATAATAAATTAAAGTGATTTGGGCCACGTGTCACTTGATTAGGGCATCCTCAATCCCATTTTCCCGCCCAACAGTGTTCCGTCCCTTTATCTCACTCCTAAAAACCCTAATCTTCTAATTCTTCTTCCGTACTCTTCTCTTCTCCCTTCTCTGGCGATTCAAGAAGACCAGATGCGATTCCTCTTTAGATCTGCGATCCCACTTCCAGTTCTTCCATCATCGAATCTTCTTTCTCACATTTATTCTCCATAAACCCTAAACTCACCAGAATTCTTTTTGCTCTTCATCTTGAAAGAAGGAGAGAAGATTCGAGAGATAGATCGAGAGATGGGGCGCCGGCTAAGGGTTCTGCGGTGTTTCTCTTACAAGATTCTTTCATCTTCTTCGTCGGCAAGGTTCTTCCATTTGAGGTTTGATTTGTATGTTTATAGATCTGTGTTGATTTCTTCTTATTTACATACAAAGTTTCTAATTAAACCCTAATTTCTACTCCTAATCTCATCATATGGTTCCAAGGTTGTTGTTGTCACACCCCGACCGCGTTAAAACAACAAACCACGGCGGAAACGTCAGGGAGTGTCGTAACAGAATCATTGTTTCACAACACATGGATAAAAGTTCTGTTTTATTGAGTTAAGTTTATTACATTGAATTGAAACTAGAAACAAAACATGAACAAATTAACTTTCATTGTTATTAAGTCACTAGGGCCTTGTCCATTCCTATGTGAGCATACACCAATATCATCATCAAACATCATCAACTATGGTACCTGAAACACATGTGAAAATACGTCAGCATAAAAATGCCGGCGAGTACACAGGTTTTATGTGAGTGTCAGGTTCATGGCTCGTTTTACTTTTGACATAACTCAAAACAACTTTGTTATTTGATATTAGAAAACTTAGTTTTATAAAATGTTTGTATTGTGAATTGAAATAACCAAGTTAAAACAGATTTGTTACAATTTATAAAACCTCGAAGCCATGAATCTTAACTCCAAAACATTTGTTTATGTAGACCCAGATCGAAAATCGTTTTTGTAATAAAACTCGAATTGTTTATATTGTTAGAAAAACCTTGTAATATAACTTTGTTTTGATAACCTTTGCCCAGGTGATCTAGATAACGCAACGATATATAATGTGTTAAAAGCACTTATATATAGGAAGTACCAGCGGCGTATCCACCATGCTTTTAACGCATTACACCCGCCCCATTACCTAATCACTTCCCTAACCCAACGGTTCAAACAGTTACAAACGGTTCACATAAATCAAACAGTTACAAATGGTTCACATAAATCATTCAGTTTCAAACGGTTCACATAAATCAAATGGTTCCAAACGGTTCAAACAGTTCAAATAATTCACATAGATCAAACAGCTTCAAACGGTTCACATAAATCAAACAGTTACAAACGGTTCAAAATGTAAAACAATGTGTCCATATGCTGGATGAACATATGCAACAAAATGAAATTATGAAAATCAATGTGCTAGCATGCTAAGTGAACATACATAGAAAAACATAATGAAATCATGTACTATATACGTACTAATGAACATAACAAGTACATAATGTAAAAGCATGAAAAGCACGAAAGTAACAAGTAGGCACATGTGTTTCACCCCAAAACAGTTGAAAACGGTAAAAGAGGGGACTATGTACTCACTTGAGAATGCTTAGAAGTCTTGAATAACAACCAAGCAAAGCTAGAGGGATCACGAAATCAAACGGCACCTAATACAGGTAACTACATTAATAACTGGACCTAAATCGGAGGATCGGATAGAATGAGGTTTCGTAAACCAAATGAGGGTTGGATCTCATATGATATGGTTTAACAAAGCCTACATACTAAAACGAAACCTATCCTAAGTGCTTACGACCCGTTTAGGTAGCTTACGCTACTTTAACGCGTCGTTCACGTAAAATGCGTTCGGATCGCCTAACTAGTCCTATGACAAGTATTATATGCCTAAACATGTTTAAATATGTTGCAAAATTAGTTAAGTGACAAAAGTTTGAGTTACATATGCTTAAATACCAATTATGCATAAAAAGGGCATTTTGGTCATTTACCTAAGGCATATAAACTACCTATCATACAACTAACTAAACGAAGTGACCATAAGGTATAACCTCGGAAGGTTATTCCATATACAACTATGGTCACAATATATGCTTGGTCGGATCCTAATGATCGACCAAACGGGTCGGGTTCAAAAGTCTAAGCGGTTGTTTAGACCGCTTATCTTATGACCCTGTATAAGCACTAATCTAAAAGTGACGAGTTAAACATGTTAAAACATGTTTAACGAAGTTTGAAAACAAGTTTGATATCAAGACAAAGGGTCTTGATATCCAAAAATAGTTTGGTTGCAAAATACGCATGAATCGCATTTTGACCGAAACTACGACTCGTCACTAAGCCTAATCAACGTGGTAATCAGTAGGTATAGTCATAAGGGACTATGACCATCGTGATTACACTCACGTTGCGAAGTTCAAACGAACTTCGTGTTGACCATTGACCGGTCAAAGCAGAAAGTCAAACACTGTTTGACTTTCACGCTTGAAAAGCTATAAAAGCATGAAAGAATACTTACAAAGGGTCCAAGCTATGAAGATTTGATTCAAAATTACTCAGGTATGAAGTGTGAACACTCCAACTTAGAGCAATTTCAGAATCAAGTGTGAGGAACAAATGAAACATGGGGGGTATTTATAGATTTTGTAGAACCGTTAGGATCGTTTCTTGAAATCCGAGCTTCAATCTTGGCCCTCCATGTGTGCCCATTGTTTTACAATACTAGGGGTGTCAAAAACCAGCCCACAAGATGAAAGAAACCATGTGCAAAACAAAGGAGCAGCTGCGTTTTGAAGAAGATGGTTTCTGCTGACCTGGGAGCTGCTTACGGACCGCAAAGGGTCCCTTACGGTCCTTGCAGACCAGCCATTTTGAAGTTTGGCAGTTTTGGTCCCTATACGCATATTGTTGCGTTTTGGCACTTCTAACACCCGTTAAAGCATAGGGAACTTAAAATATGCTCAAAAACATCTCGGATGTCGGTTCGTTTGGTCGTCGGTTGCGTTGTTCGTTAATTACGATGAAACACGAACGGACGCGAAAAACGATCCAAATTACGCGACGAATGGAATTTTATCATGCCAATCACTAAAATAAAATATTTTAATGATTACATAAATTTTTGGATGTCCGGATATATTCAGAACGTAAGATATGCGCGAAAATGCAAACTTATGCACTTTTTGAAGCTTTTAGTCCCTATTGACCAAAAAGTTTATTTTTGCGCACCAAACACCTCAAAGCCTATTTCTAAGCTATGTAAAGCATATTTAGGGCATATTTAACTTATGATCAAGTTCCAGAATGTTCGTTATCATTCGATTCGGTATACTTTTGCAGTTTGACGCAAATAGTCCCTACAATCGAATAAACTTGATTTCGACACAACAAACCCTCCAAAACTTATTTCTAAGTTATGTAAAGGTTATTTAAGGGATGTTAAGCCTATTTCACTATTCCAGAGTGTTTGTTGCATTAAACTGGTTATATTTACGCATCAGTTCGCGTATAACCTTCCAAAAAGCGATTTAAAGCTTGAAATCGAACAAGAATTGATATGTGCACATGATACACATATTTATACAAATCCCAATTATGAATCACAATATTTCATTGATTTTCTATTTGTTTGATGGTCGCAGAGGCACATATGTCACAGTTGTCATCGATGGTCATCAAAGTTCAGATCCTCTTACCTGCGGCTAGATTTCCGCCAACTGCTATGTTTGAATATGTTCAGAAACTAAGGGTTTTTTTCTTAACTGTGATGATATGAGTACAACATCTGTTGATTATTGATCTGTGAATATGTTCACCGATTATTCTTTTTGAAATTAGGGTTTCATTTGCTTGAGATTTGAATCTTCCGATTGTTGAAGCCTTTGAAGCCGATCCTTTTAAATTTCCAGTTCCCGAGGTATGATCTGTTTGTAACAGTAGTGGTTCAGCATCTACATTGGATTCAACATCTACAGTGGATTCAACATCAGGTGTTTGGTTCATTTTTGGTCAGATTTCCTGTTCAGTTTTGATGTTCACTTATCTAATTTTCATTTTATTTTTAGGCTTCTATATGATTATGAGGTTGATTGATTGGTCACTTGCTATTGTTGTTTGATGTTGTTTGCTATTGTTGTCAAGTAAGGTAAAAATGGCCATTCTAATTACACATTCTACGGAATCTAGTTAAGAGCCGCACATAAATCAGATAATTGTTATTCTTTTGCTAATTGTTAATACACTTTGTAGTCAGTTCTTCTTCTTCTTCTTCGTTATTTCATATAATATAATGATTTGCTATACAACTACCTGATTTCATATTTCATTATGATTTGTATGCTTTTAGGGTTTGATTTTATATTGGTCATCACATTAATGGTGAGTACTCAAGAATATTGGATGGTTTAATTAGTTTTATTTTGGGTATTTTTGGATGATTTCATCCATTTCTTTAGATAGTTCATGATTGAAGATGCAGTTGAAGTTATCATTTCAGTGAAATGAATGTTGATTTATCAGAAGATGCAGTTGAAGGTATCTTAAATAAGGTAATAATTGCATTACATCCCTGTTGAAAAATAGAATTGATAAATTTAGGGAAAGTGAGGTTGAAAGATGTTAACCCAACAGTGGGGATCTCATTCTACAGCTTCGATAAATTGAGCAGTATTCTCATGTAATTCTTCCTAGATTCTTCCAATGAAGCATCAATTTGGACATATGTTGTCTTCAAACATCTATTATCTATTCTATCTATTATATATAATAAATGAAAGTTATTTGGGCCACGTGGACCAAATAACTTTCATTTATTATATATAACAGATAGAATAGATAATAGATAATAGATGTTTGAAGAACAACAGATGTCCAAAGTGCTACTTCTTTGGAAGCATCCAGGAACTATTATTTGAGAATACCCATGAATTTATTGAAGTTGTAGAATGAGATCCTCCACTGTTGGGTTATCATCTTTCAACCTCACTTTACCTAAATTTATCAATTCTATTTTCCAACAGGGATGTAATGCAATTATTCCTCTCAATTAAATAGACCGACCCTTGCTTCCTCTCAAAGTGTTATGGAATGGCTATAACAGCTGATCATGCTAAGGACTGTTATAACTAACCACTGCTCCTTATAAAGACTGATGGACTTAAAGACTGATGAGGCCTATCCACTGTTGAAGACAAATCCCTGTTAAAGACAAGCACTTATGTATCTCATCTCTGATTATTTGTTTCTTTGTTCTTTGATTATTTGTTAGATGTATAGATTCTACAGAATGTAGTTAAGAGCCGCACATAAATCTGACCAGTTATAGTTTTGGTAAGTATCTGTAAATTGTCTTTGATTTGTTATTGTTTATTCAGATGCTTGCATTGGTGTACCATGTGATTACCAGTAGATTGATTTTGATATGTTTGTAGTTTTTGTTTTTCACAATCTGTTTTGTTGGTTTATTCACCCATGTTTCATTCATAGATCTCTATAATCCATATTTATGGTTTCAAATCTGTTTCCTGAGTTATTTACAGTTGTATTACACCAAATATTTGTTATTTGTATTGAGTTGGTATATTGGGATTAAATACTGAACTGATGGAATTACAGCAAGTCCAGGTTATGCTTCAAGCTGTCTCGATCTCTTTGGAACTGGATAGGTGGCTTTCGGAGGTCTGAAAAACAGAATTGATAAATTTAGTGAAAATGGGGTTGAAAGATCATAACCCAATATTTGAGGATCTCATTCTACAGCTTTGATAAATTCAGGGTTATTTTCAAATAATGCTTCCTAGATGTTTGAAGACCGACAAATGTTCAAAGAAGCAGCCCTGTGGACATTTGTCTGTCTTTATCATTCTTCAAACATCTAGGAACCATTATTTGAGAATACCCCTGAATTTATCAGAGTTGTAGAATGAGATCCTCCACTATTGGGTTATCATATTTCAAATCCATTTTCTCTAAATTTATGGATTCTGTTTTTCAACAGGGATGTAATGCAATGACTCCTCTCAATTGAATAGACGGACACTTGCTTCCTCTCAAAGGGTTATGGAGTGGGTATAACAGCTGTTCATGCTAAGGACTGTTATAATTAAACACTGCTCCTTATAAAGACTGATGGACTTAAAGACTGATGAGGCCTATCCACTGTTGAAGACAAAGCCCTCTTAAAGACAAGCACTTATGTACCTAAAGCCTGATCAACGAAAGGAAAACCACTGCTCAGTAGCAGCAGTGGTTCAGCATCTACAGCGGATTCAACTTTAGTATTTATGTATCAGTGTTTCTTATGTAACAGTGTTTAGTGTAGCAGTGGTTCGCTATAGTTTATCTATCGAGACAAACCCTATACAAACTGAAAGACGAACCACTGCCCAACAACAATAGTGGTTCAGCATCAACAGCAGATATTCTACCTTTGTTTATGTTAACAGTGTCACACCCTCAAATTTCCATGTGCGGAGTACCACCGCGAGGCGTGTGACTGCCCAGGATCAAGCCACCAATCACATTGAACATTTAATATAAGCAAGTTAAAGACCATCACCAATGTGATCAGTGACATAACATAAAAGTTTAAAACATAATTAAGTTTGAAAACAAAGTTCTAAACACATTTAGTTTTAAAGTACAGTTCAAATGTTTAGCAGAAGCATGAGGTTCGAAAACAGTTTGGACGACCACCACAATGCTCCAGGCAAACTACAACTCAGCATCTACGAACCTACAAGCATGCAGTAAGGTGTCAACATAAAGTTGAGCGAGTTCACAGTTTTCGAAAACGGTTTTCTTGTTTTATCCCAAAAACGTTTGTTTTAAGCGTTACCATGTTATCCAGAACGTGTAGTGGGAAATTCATCCTATAAAGAGCTACTAAACTGTGAAGATACCGATACCGAAACCTTGACGTAATTGTTATTTGCCCCAGATCAATGTTCTACCATCATTGACCTATGATTCCAGATAATAGTTCACTACCAGCTCCCAGCACGGTGTGAGGTTTGTCAAACCTAATAGCGCTATCAACTAATATCCCGTTCGCTCCCCGCGATTAATCGATATATACGTAAGGGGACTTTCATGGTAGAGTTTCGTTTAGTATGGAAGTTCCCGATCTTGGGAATACATGTTTTGAGCTTATGAGTTTCGTTTAATTACTATTCCGTTCCCTCAGAATATTAGGTTCCCAAACCACCGGGAATACATGCTTAGTGTGTTAGTCGTGAACTCACCTCGGTTTGCTCAGCAGATAAAGCGTTTGTCCTAAGTTGGTCAACCACACCCTATTATGGTTACCACACATTAGGACGGTAAACAAGTAATCACGTATAAGCTACACGTATCTAACACATATTCATCAAGTAGTGTACTAGTAACAGTTATGACATAACAACTTAATCATAAATAATCCATTTATAAAACAATTAACACGAAATGACATGGAACAGTAGCTGTGTGTGGCCCATAAAAGGTTTGGGCTTTTCTAGTGTGCTGCCCACTAGAATAAGGCCCAATGTATGTTTAATGTGCTGCCGTCCATTGACAAGTGTGCGGTTATGCGAGTGTGCGACATATATTAAATGGCAAAACAAGTGTGCGACTAATCACGTAGTGTGCGAGCGCTTAAAACAAATGGAATTGGGCTTTCTTCATGGGGTGGCCCAACTGTTATGCATGCAATCCAATAGAACAGTCCAGTGGTGTGTTTGTTTGATATTATGCAGTGTGCGATTGGACACAATTTGTGCGAATAGTAAAGTGGGGGCCAGCTCAATATAGTGTACGGTTGTTTAACAAGTGTGCGATCAAAACAAAAGACAAAAGGCATGAAATATTTTAGTGGGTCCTAATCATTAAATGTGCGACTCAAACAAAAGACAAAAGTGGGACCATTATCAATATGTGCGACTTATGAAATCATTTGGGCCTATTTAGCGTGCGGCCCGTTAAGCTAAGCCCAACAGTTGGTAGTGTACGATCATGCTTTAAATGGTGGTACTCTGTGCATCAGAAACTTATACATAATAATGTGCAATAATATGCGGTTTAACTAAATCATGAAAGCAGTTATTATTAAAAATCACATATCAACAATCAATTACCGGCGAGCATCTTTCTACTATCAGGTGCATTATCCTAATTATTATGTTCAAATCTCAAAAATTGCACTAACCGTTATTACTAGCATACTTTAAATCAACAGATTATCTACAAACATTATTTCAACTAAAAGCCACAAATGATTATAAATAGCCTATTATCAAAACAGTACATCAAATATATGTTTAGGTATGAGTAGACAATTTTTGGATCACTAATAAAACCTATCATCACTTATGAACATTCCTTATGAAATAAAAGAGAACACAGCCAATAGCAAAACAACTCACACATATACCAATTCTATAACTCACTGTCATCAACTAACTCAATACCCAATCACAACCTATCCCTCAAACACATGTTCTAATTACCAACAATTCATCAACAAACAGTGACAATTTTTAACTCTTACATTCATCTAGACAAATAGTTAACATGAAGAAAGAACCATCATAGACACAAGGAGTAGCCACATACTTAACAATAATTACCAATTCAGCAAAACACAAGTGTAGGTCCTAACTAGCACTATATCACCAAATTGTATCAAAATAGAGTCCTTAGAAGCTGATTACGTGTTTCACCACTACCGCAACATCCTTATTTCAAAGATCAACAAATCAATAACGTATTTACACTTTCTTTTTACAAACAAACACATTCACAAGCATTTAAAGTTAACAACTATACATGTAACCAAACACCTTAGACAAAATGTGAGAAACAAAGGTACACACCTACTGATCGAGAGACTGTGAACCAGGGTTCCGGTGGTCACCGCTGCAGCCGCTGCTGTGTACCGTCGCTGGTCATCGCCGAAGTCAGCTGCGCTGCTGCCGCCGTGCTCCGTCGCGACCCGCCGCCGCTGCGGCTCTACTTTGTCGCTGTCAGTCGTCATCACCAGCTCACTCTTTCTCTCTCTCTCAGCAGCTCCGATTCTCTCTCACTCGAGTCCATATGTGTGCGTGTATGGGTGGTGCGAGGTGGATGGTGAGTTGTGGGTGTGGTGGTATAACAGCGAGGGGGTGTTTGTTTGGTTGGCCGGAATGGATCTCCGATCGCCGGAGATAAATCTGACCGGACAATGGATAGGGGAGAAGGTGGGTTATGCGGCTGAACATTTGTTGTAGGGTTTTATCAAAAAAATGAGTGGTGATGGTTTTTATGATGTTTATATAGTGTAGGTTTTAGGTTAATTAGGGAGTGGGCTTGGGCCTAGCCCAAGTGTGTGGACTCGTTTAAACCAACTGGCCCGGTTAAAATTAACTAGTTGCGTAATTAAATAAATCGTTCGTCGCGTGTTATCAAAATCTGATAAACAAATAATAATAATAATAATAATAATAATAATAATAATAATAATAATAATAATAATAATAGAATAGATTACTCCTCTCGACGATCACGGTCGAGAATATGGGTTGTCACAAACAGTGTTTATATGTAACAGTATTTATCACATCAGTGTTTTATACTCTGTTAGATTGTTAGATGTCATATCACTGAGATGTTTATATGTAACAGTATTTATCACATCACCCCAGCATGCTAACTGATCTGTACTATAAATTGAACAGTGGTTTGATCTTTATACTACTAAATAAAAATGAAGTACACTTGGATGATTATTAAGCTCCTCATTTTGATTGTTTGGGTATAGTATTCTTGAAATTGGTCTTTTCTTGCAAACCGTTGTTTATGGGCCATTTTCACTTTCATGTAGTCATTGTTTAGAAACTGATTTTGTTTTCAGGTCTGTTGATAGGTGATACCAGCCCAAAAGTTTAGGCTTCATCCCTTTTTGTTATTCGGTATGGTACTCATTTACAGTCCCACTTTCAATGAGGTTGTGTTAGTCATGTATTTGATTTTTGCCCTTTTCTTTACAATTGAAGTTGTGGAGAGACGAATTAAGATGGGGAACGGAAGACAATCTCAGATGAGTATAGGAATTTTAGTGCATGATTGAGATCATTTGGACCCATGTACTGTAAGACATTGAATGTTTTAATCTTACAATTAGTTTTACTTTGTTTTTTATGAAGGTGCTGTTGTCATGGACATCAAAGTGATTGCACAACACCACGCTAACCTCAATTGGTCTGATTTATTTTTTGGTATTCGTAACCTTTTGATTTACCGTTTTTGATGCATTGATTCATTTGTAATCGCTTGCAGATCACCTGTCATCATAATTTGAGCAATTAAACGGAGTTTTCTTAATCAGCACCGTAAGTTTCCTTCACTAATCTATGCATTGTTAATTCCACATGTTTTTTTAATTCTTAATCGACGATTCTATTTTAGGTGTACTTTTTGCTGTTAGTTCCACGTGTTTTTTTCAGATTAATTGTTTTGATGAAAATGGAAATCGTTCGAGATGTTTGATCCAAGAACCGAATAAAACATAGTGGATATTGCTGAAGGAGATAAAGATGATGTTGATTTGGCTGTTGAAGCTGAACGTTGATCCACAATAAGCACCGCCCAGCTAAGTTTCCTACAATGACAGTGGTTATAACAAGTTAATAAGGCAAAACACTGATCTGCCTAACAACTGTTGGATATAACGATGGTTGTACACAAAGACTGATGAACATCATCCACTGTTGAAGACCAAACCACTGATGAAGACCAAAGTCCTGTTGAAGACAAGCACTGATGAACCAAAGGCCTGATCAACCAAAGGTGAACCACTGTCCAACAACAACAGTGGTTCAGCATCAACATTAGTTATTCTACCTTTGTTTATGTTAACAGTGTTTATATGTAACAGTGTTTTTCACATCAGTGTTTTATAGTCTGTTAGGTTGTTAGATGTCATCACCTTAGTGTTTTATATGTAACAATTTTTATGACATCAGTGTTTATATGTAACAGTGTTTATCACAACAGTGTTTATATGTAACAGTATTTATCACATCACTTCAGTGGTTTGATCTGTACTATAAATTGAACAGTTGTTTCATCTTTATACTAATAAATAAAAATCAAGTACACTTGGATGATTATTAAGCTCCTCATTTTGATTGTTTGGGTATAGTATTCTTGAAATTGGTCTTTTTTTGCAAACAGGTGTTTATGGGCAAACATTTGTTTAAGCTCAAACATTTGTTTAAGGCCAAACATCTGTTTATAGACAAACTTCTGTTTATGGGCAAACATCCGTTTAAGGTCAAACTTCTGTTTAAGTCCAGACAACTGACATATAAGGCGAAATATCTGTTTAAGCCCCAACTTCTGTTTAAAAGCCTGTTACAACCACTGTGTTGGTTCAAACATTTGATTGTTAAAAGTTATCCACTGCTGAAATACAACCTCTGTTTCTTCAATCTTCGTGTTAACCACTGACTGACCAAACATCAGTGTTTCAAAAACTGTTAGGTATCCACTGATAGGAAAAAATAGCCACTGCTCACTTTTTTATTGTTGACATCCACTGATATTGACCATCAGCGGTTTCCCTAAAAAACAGCCACTGCTCACATTTTTATTATTGATGGTGTTAATTAGTGATAGATTGAAATTATCAAATGAAAACTAGAATTACAATGAAATTACCATTTTACCTAATCGTTACATTCCAATGAGATAAGAGTTCCTCCAACATTGTTTTCATGATAAAATTTAAAGTTAAATTAAAAAATAAAAAAAAATCTTGATGACTATTTGTTGCAAATCAAATCAGTAATTAATGCTAATTTCTTGAGCTTTGGACATTTAAAATATGCAAAATGTGAATTTCAAATTGACGGTTATTATCTCTTAATTAAAGTTAAAATAAAAATTAGAAAAGTCATCATGACAATTGCTTTCAAATCAGATCAGTAATTACTGATAATATCAGTAATTTTGAAATTCAAAATATGCAAAATGGTAATTTAAAATTGACGTTCTCTCTCTTTTTTCCCTACTTTGCATATCATTTCTAATATTTAATTATTTTAATAAAGCAAGATATAAGGATATACACTACTTACCTTTCAAATTACATTTGCCACTGCATTCAATTAAAATTTTGAATGGAGAATCGGTAAGCTTGAATTCCAACCTTGATATTTTTTTTAAGAACATCCATGCTTATTGTATTATCATATTACGTTTAGCAATAGATATATTTTGCTTTTTCTTTTTTATGTACAGTCTTCAAATGGAGGTTGCAAAGGTTAGCATGCTTAACGATCTTAATACATTCACAAACAACTATTCGATTAGAGTGAAGATTGTTAGCGTGTCGAAGAAGATGATGAATGAAAACAAAAATGAAATATATCGTCTTGATATGATCTTCATGGATGAGAAGATACCGTATATATTTGTCTTATAATTATTTTGGACATATGAATACCCAAATCTATACTTTCTATAAAAGGAGAAATCCCAATGACATAAGAAAAGCTGATGTGTCAGCAAGAGAAGCTGTCCAACAAGGCTTTTCTTATGTCATTATTACATCATAAAGCCTAATTTAAAATCACTTTAAAATCCAAACCACTGCTCTACATTAAAATTTCAAAGGTCTGGCCCACTTTAAAATCCAAACTACTGCCATCAAAACCACTGCCCATATCTATAATACATAAGTTTTGGCTCCATTTTCAAAATTCAAACCCCCACTTCTCTCTCTCAAAGGTCTGGCCCACTTTAAAATCCAAACCAGGTCTGTCGAGATTTAAATATCATTTAAAATTTGTTTAAACATCTGCCCTCAACATTTGATAATCAAACATCAGTTCCCAATAAACATCTGTCGAGATTCAAAATTCTGGCTCCACATTCAAAATTAAAAATTCAAACAATATATTCTAATCCTATAAATAAGATATAATTATCTGGTTTCACATTCAAATCTCGCTCGCTCATATATGTGAGCGTATCTCCCTCTCTCAAATGCATCTTTCTCGTGATTCAGCCGCTAATCTCCGATTACACTTCTTTGTTCGAATGTTTGTTGATTATGTTTACATGTTATCGTTCCAGTATCATTGTTCCAACATCGTCGTTTCAATGAAGCTTCCCATCACACATTAACCTTTCATTATCGATGTTGCAGTATCATTGTTGCAACATCGTGAAAAGTTGCATGTGCTATCTTCTTTGATGGGAGAGTTGCATTGTTGGATTTTCGGTAAAACGAAAGTCAGGTTTTCTTGCGTCAGTAAGATTTTCTCCTTTTATAGAAAGGATAGATTCGTGCAATATCGTGAAAAGTCAGATGTGCTACAACAGTTGAGAAGAGACCTTTGCATTTTAGGTTTGTTTCTTTTTTTTGATTAACTGTTGATGATGTTGAGAGTTTTTATTTACACTGACGTTTTAGAATATGTTAAGATGCATGTTGATATTATTAAAATGAACTACTACATAGAAAAATAGAAATTTAATGAAATATTTATAAAGTATTACACGCTAGAGTTAACACTTGCTAGGATTTCGTAGACTCTGGCCTTTCTCCATGTGATTTCATGCTCTCTTTTGAATTTCAGGTCAGTTAGCATGTGGCAGATTTTCTGATCCTGTTTTAGAAGTTGTGTCAGAAACTCTTCGGTATTCTTTTAGAACTCTGATGGAGGAGAGTGGAGGACTTCATCGAGCAATGCTATGTTGTTCCAGGTTTTGTTGTAATTAGTGTCATTGATGTTGTCGACTTTCCTGTTTAGTTCTTCGTCTGTTCTTTATTCTTTGAGTGACCACATCGAGAATTGTGTTTTAACATCGCTGGTGTCTGACCAATGGTAGAAGCTGAAGTTTGCCATGTAGATTTTTTGTTGGTTTGTGATTTGGAACAATTTTTGACAGAAAGTGATTTGTAGGACAATTTGTTGATGTTTTGAATCAAAAGTAATCATCGGCCTTTTATAGAGTTTAAAAACGCGTCTACTTGGTAAATGAAGAGGTTAATTGTAATTGTGATAATCTGCTTTTGTTCTTTGAACTTCGAAATTTTGTCCCTTGGGTTTCTTGGTATTTAATTTTACACTTTTCCCATAAAAGTTGGGGTTTGAAAAGGTTTGTGCATTAAAGGACTACTGTTTTGAAATATACATTAATATGTTTATATTAAATATACACGTTTTCATAATTACAAATTTCAGTATATAAACTCATAGTCACTTCGCCTGTTTTTCATCAAGTTTTCCTACGAAGATATCATACTTTCAGGAAAGTCAAGTAATATAGTTTATACAAATGGCTTCATTCACAAATGCAAAATCAGATGATTTAGAGCAGCGTTTTGTCAGGCAAATCGAGGAACAGGTGTATGAAGATAGGGCTACTCTTCAAGAGCTGAAGAGATGTTTTGATGGATTGCAAGTTGGCCTGTTCACTAGAGAGCAGGTTTCCAGAGATCTTATGCGGATGCCTTCAACTTCCATTCGTGAGCTTTGTATTGTCAGTAATATAGAGTGCAGTGATAGAGACGTGCAGTTCATTGCGATGCTGAAGGACATACATCGAGAGGTTCAGCAATCGATAGAGTTGAAACTAAAGTTTCTTAATTCTTGCTGTTATTCTTAGATTTGAACTTTAATATTGTTCAGTATGTGATGTAATTATTGGACTTTTAGTTTTAAGGTCATGAATAAATGAATAAATTTTAATTTTATGAATCTATGTTGTGTTTTATTTTTACTTATTATTTAGGGTTTGAGTAAGATTTAGATTATGTTGATATTAAATTGTGTCTGAACATCTGTTTGGTAAGTCAACAGAAGTTTAATAGTGTCAAGGATTGGTTTGATGGTGAACAGATTATGTTGATGTTGAATTGTGTTTGAGCATCTGTTTGGTAAGTCAACAGAGGTTTAATAGTATCAAAGGTTCGTTTGATGGTCAGCAGGAGAGTGCAAAGATAAAACAAATGTTTAGAATTTGATCATTGAGAGCAGTTTTTTGAAGAATCTGTGCTCCTGCAAATTACAGAGAGTCAACCTCTGTTTCTTCATTCTTCATGTTGACCAATGACTGACCAAACATCTGTGTTTCAATCAATGTTGGCTATCCACTGATAGTTAAAAAATAGTCACGGCTCACATTTTTATTGTTGACATCCACTGATATTGAAATCATTGGTTTGCCTAAAAAACATCCACTGCTCACATTTTTATTGTTGACGTGGTTAATTAATTATAGAATGAAATTATCAAATGAAAACTAGAATTACAATGAAACTACAATTTTACCTAATCGTGACATTCCAATGAGATAAGAGTTCCTAGAATATTGTTTTGGTGATAAAAATTAAAGTTAAAATAAAAAATAAAAAAAAACTGTTGTTCAAACTCAGTGTTTTAACCCACTGATGGCTATCCACTGCTAGCTTAAAGTTAGTCACTGTTCTCATTTGTAACCGTTGCAAACCACTGATATTATTCCATCAGTGGTTTCCTACCAACTGTCCTCCATTATCATCACAGGTTGGCACGTGGACAGTACATAGCGGTCAGATCTTTTTGTAACCGCTGCCACGTCAGCATTCACTTTTCCCCCTATAAGACCCTGATCATAACCCCCAAATAGGGTTTTTACTGTCGAATCGAATTCAAAATTCCTTTCTCAAAGCAGTTATCATCCATTTCTCTCAAAATCACTGGCAGATGTGCTAACAATAGATCAGCTGCAGATGTGCTAACAAAAGCATTAGACACATCTACCTTTGAAAGCTTGATCTCTAGGATTGGCATGCTAAACATGGAATAACAAGCAAAATCCTGTTTTTCTATGAATAAAAACATTAAAATGTTTTCAGAAAATCAAAAATCCATCCTTAAAAATAGCTAAAAATGAAAAATTTTCATTAATCCTTAAAAGTCTGCCATAACCACTGTTTTTGGTTCAAACACCTGTTTCTACTAAATGTTGTCCGCTGCTGAAAGTCAACCTCTGTTCTCTCATTTCCTTGTTAAGCACTGTTGATCAAACATCAGTGTTTTAATCCACTGATAGTTAAAAATCACCCACTGTTTTCATTGTTACCGTTGCAAACCACTGATATTGTTTCATCAGTGGTTTCCTAATAACTGTCATCCATTATTCATCAGCGGTTGGCACGTGGACAGTACTTAGCGCTCAGATCTTTTGTAACCGCTGCCACGTCAGCATACACTTTTTCCACCTATAGAACCCTGATCAAAACCCCAAGCAGGGTTTTCACTATCGAATCGAATTCAAAATTCCTTTCTAAAAGCAGTTACCATCAATTTCTCTCAAATCATTTCTCTATTTCATATCTCAATCGCTCATCTTCTTCATTCACTCATAAAAATCCATGGTTCATCATGGCTCTTCCATACAAAGCTCCTCATAACTACTTGGGTTTACTCGAAAAACAAGTCATACCACCACCTTCGATTCTGTCATAGACGCTCTTTCATCCTCAAAGTACAAAACTTTGTTGACCTATGATGCTCCGATCTACCTGGAAACCCAAAGAGAGTTTTGGAAAAATGCGAAACTTGAAACTAAGGATAAAACGCTCTTAGCCATTACTTCTACAATAAAGGGTATTTCAGTCACCATTACTCCACAAACCATCTCGGAGGTATTTGAACTCGATGATCTTCAAGGTAAAACTTCTTTTCCAAAAATTGAGTATCAAACTGATTTCATTGAAAGAGGGTATGCTGAAGAATTGAAAAAAGAAACTTTACAAAAGGGGAGTCTTCCATCCGCCCCAAGGTTTTTATTTCATACCCTTCTAATGTGTGTGTCAAACAAAACCACTGCTTTCAATGAAATCCCATTGAAGATCCAATACCTGGGTTATGCTATAATGAATGAACAAAACTTTAACTATTCCCAGGAGATTTTCAATGATCTTGTTAAAAATGTTAATAAAAATAATTTTTATTATTTCCAAGGTTTTTAAGTTACTATTTTAGAAAGAAATTTTCAAAAGATAATGCTCATGTCCTTATTCAAGGAGAGCCTTTTCGAATAAACAGCCTAACCTCTGAAACATTTACAAGGCTGTCAAAACCTTCCAAAACACAAGCAGAGGTACCTGAGCAGACTTTAGCAGCAACCACTGCTCCTCAGGCACCTGCTGTTGAGCCCACTGCTCAAGGTGATCACAGCAGCACAACCACTGCTGTGAAACCCACACCTAAAACCACCAAAAATCCCAAAAAGAAAAAGATCCAGAAGCCCCTCAAACCCACAAAAAAGGTAACTCTGGAAGATGAGATCCCAGAGCAACTACCTGTGACATCACAAAAGTCACCAGAAACCACTGCTGCTACTTCCTCACAGCAAATGGAACAAAGATCTCCACCTTTGCCTAAAACTCCTCCTGCATCCTCACAAAAGGATCAGGTTGTAAGCACATGGACACCACAATATGAAGCTCTGGATCCACTTGGTTCCATCTTCCATAGTCCAAATCCCAGGACATATCTCTTTCTACCCCACATCCTTCATCAATAACATTACCACAATCCATGTTACCTCTATTGGATGCAGTTGATTTAGCCCAGACACAAATAAGTTCTTCTCAATCACCTATCACTGAGAATATGCCACAACAAGTGACTGAGTCTGGTGTCTCAATCTCTGTTAACCCACCAATAGTTGAGGAGGCTACACTGTAGGAATTACAAGTAATTCCTGTCAGTAGTTCAAGTGGAGCAGCAACTACAGGAGTTGGATCCACTGGTCTACACCTGGCCAGTTGTTTCATCAATCAGACTCCCTTAAAGGCAATTTCCTCTCCAGAAACCCTGATATCCACTGGTGTGTTTGTTCCAACCACTGGTGATCTTAAAAAGATATCAATTGCTGAGGAAAGATGTCCCCAGTACCAAGAAAAAGGGGCATCAGTGGATGACTTTTGGGAAACTTTCCCTAAGTCAACTGCTGATACAACCACTACTGGTGGGAAAGCAGATGATCCCATTAACCCATTAACTTGGGTGATGATTTAAAATACAAAGAATTGACGGCAAGAGTGGATACAATTGAAACATCTGTTGCAGATATCAAAACTATGCTGCAACAGTTGTTACAAGCACAAAATGCAACACCCACTACTGCACCAGCTCAAACATCTGCTCCATCATCTGCTCCTACTCCAAATGAACTTTGGGAATTATTTCAACCTCTGCTTCACAAACAAAGAGAACATACTGATCAGCAACATGAAATTCAAATTCAAAAGATCAGAAATTTAATGGAAGCTAGGTTCATGGATACATAAGCAGACATCAAGGCAATCAAGGCCCATCTATTGTAAACCACTGGCACTGCTCCCCCTACAATAATCTTTGTTGATAACCCTCCACCAAATGATGCCAAAAAGGGGGAGAAAATGAAGCAGTTAAAGAAAAGGGGATATGAAGATGGTCTGTACATTGCACCAGAGAAATCCAGTATGCTTGCAGACCTCCCTAGGCCAGATGGTTCCAAAAAGGTTGATGAATCCTTAAATGCCTTGGCTAATGAAAAGGCAAGGCTGAAAAAGGATATGGAGGCAAAAGGAAAATCAAGGTTTGAAAAGGAGAAGAAAGTCTTTATGGAGAAGGAAGAGCAGGGTACTTCTGAGCCCAAGGATGAAGAAAAACCTAAGCCTAAAAGAAGACAGCCCACTAGACAAGTGAGGCAACCCAAATCCATACCTTCCAGATCCACAAAACATACTCCCAAACCTCCTAAAAGCTCCTCTCATCAATCTTTCAAACCAACAGATGTTGGAACACCTGTTGTATCAACAGCTGTTGATACTTCAGTGATTTCAGCAGATGTTAACCCAACAACCACCACCAATACATCAACATACACTTCAACCACTGCCATCACTCAATCAACCACTGCCACAACAAAACCACCATCAAAATCACCACCTGCCAAAAAGCAGAAGACATCAGATGACACATCATCTATTGTAATGACAACAGTGGTTGAAACACCAGTTGTTTCAACAGCTGTTAGTCAATCACCTATCTCTTCACAAGCCATTGTTCCTTTTGATCCAAAAACTCAAATAGAAACACCTTCTCCCAAAAAGGTGTATACAAGAAAAAGAAAATTTCAAGTGCATGATGATGATATACCGGCACCTGTTCCCAATTCATCTGCCCCTTGCAATATCTCCAAACCTCAATCTTTTATTCCTTCAAAATTGTTCAACTCAATCAAAGATCCTATAGAACTCCAAGGATATGACTCATCTGATGTTGTACCAGTAGCTGCCAGTTATCCACTGGAACTGCATGCTGTAAAGAATGAAATGAGGCAATTTTACTTAGTGGATGATCCTTCAAAAAGGAAATTCCCTTCCCTGATTGGTTATAGAGATCCAGCCAACATAAATGAGTATTTAAAACTCAAGGCCAGGCAAGCTGATACCAGAGCTAGACTTGAATGCCAAGGGAAAAGTGACAATGAAGTCTCAACTCATACGCAGTTCTTGCTCACTAAAGTTAAACAGTTGGAAGATTATGCAAGAGACCTAAGCAAAGAAATGTCCAACCTGCCTCCAGAAGCTAACTTGCAGGAAGATCTGAAAGAAGACATCATCAAGCTGATCTTTAGTGAAAAATTCTACCCTGCCACAGCTGAACAATTCCAAGACTGGCCGCTTGTTGCTCTCAAAACAGAACTGAATAGAATTGAAAGAATAAAGAGAGATCCAGGCATGAAAAGGTCAGCACCAAATGGAGCAAATACAAAAAGAAAATTGATGATCTTACATTAGAGTATAAAAGAAAGAAGCAGGAATTGGTTGATGCAAAAGTGGGAACTGCCAAATCCATATCAAAATGGACAAGGCAGTACACTGACGAGGCTTATGAATGGCTAAGAAAAAGGAGAGAAACAGATCCTAAACTTCCAAAGAAGCCTGATTACAAAACCACTGCTAAACCAAAGCAGCAGGCTCACACTTCTGAACCATTGTTCACATCATCAGATACCTCTACCATTGTGGTAAATCAAAGAAAGAGGCAAAAACTGACTGATGAAGAAGAGAAAGAACAAGAAGCGGTATATTTCAAAGAAGCTATCAAAACAATGGCACTAGAGGATGACAACCCAGCAAAGCTTCAAAACATAGCCAAACAAGTTCTGAACAGGCCACCATCTCCAAACTCATCATCAAATAAACCTCGCCCAAGAAACTCATTGGGTTCAAAAATACTAAAGTGGATGTCTGATCAAATGACCCATGTATTAACTCTGATCAGATCTAATGGTGTAGTGAAGCAAATATCAAGGGAAGCAGCACTTGGCCTGGGTGTTGAAGATTTACAGGATCTCCTTGAGCTTACACTTTGCAGGGATGAGGATGATACAAGTTCCTTAGATTTTGAATTGCAATTTAAAGGGCAAGTTAGGGAACTTTTGATGAGACAATGAAAATCCAGAATAATGAAGAGTTTTGGCATCATCTATTCCAGGGGAACGTTAATCCTTAAAAGTCAGTTACAACCACTGTTTTCGTTAAAAATTTGATTGTTAAATGTTATCCACTGCTGAAAGACAACTTCTGTTTCTTCATTCTTCATGTTGACCATTGACTGACCAAACATCAGTTTTTCAATCACTATTGGGTATCCACTGATTGTTAAAAAACACCCACTGCTCACATTTTTATTCTTGACATCCACTGATATTGACCATCAATGGTTTCCCTAAAAAACAGCCACTCACCTTTTTATTGTTGATGTGGTTAATTAATTATAGAATTAAATTATCAAATGAAAACTAGAATTACAATGAAAAACACCCACTGCTCACATTTTTATTGTAATGATGTTGTATTAATAACAAATAATAATTAATATAACTAAGTTTCCCGAGCCCGGGAAGCAATCCCGGGTAATAACCTAGTTTAAAATAAATAAAGGTTTTGTAAAAACAGTTTACAAAAAGGAGGATTACTCACATTGCTGTCTTAGGTTTTCTTTAAGGGTTTCCCGGTGATTATCTATAAATTACACAAATACACACGCGTTAGTATAATAACCCAATATTTACATTAGTAATACCCTCCCTGAGATGGCATTCCAACGACTACGTCGGGTAGAACCTCGACAGCCGTTACGAAACCCTGGATCAATCGGGCAGCGTATCTAATACGTAACCGGGGTTATGATACTTACAACGGGGCAGAACTTCATTAATTAGGGGGTATTATGCCCAAAAATTATAATTGCTATGTAGAATTTTGAAAGAGAGAACGAGAGATTGAACGGTTTGAAACTGAGGCTGAAGGCCTCAATTTATAGTGCCTCTTCGACTTCCCTCGCGCCTCGTGTAGACATCCTTTAGGGCCTTCGCGGCCCGCGAGGCCAGCTAGGGAGGGCCCTAGCTTGGCTGACTCGCCACTAGGCTTGACATGAATGGTGCCACGTGGCGGCTCAGGGGCTCGCCCTGACTCGGGGCTGTCGCGGCCCACGTAGGTTACCTCCCAAACGTTCGCGGCCCGCGAGTAAGATTAAAATCTTGTTTTTATTTTATTTTTAATTATATATGGTATTTAGGGTCTGGTTTTCGCATACGGGGTGTATTTTAGGACATTTTGGGATATTTTAAATATATTAGGGGTGTCAAAAATTATTTTGGAGGGTTGTTATAATAAAGGTCATTAGTTGTTAAGGCCACTGCCAAGGGGAAAGATTGATGCAAACATCTGCTTATTCTGAATCCACTGATCTGATCCAGTTTTGGCTTTATCAATTGTTCCTTTGGTAGGGTTCAATCCCAACAATCTCTCCCTAGAACAGATGATGCCAAAACTCTTCATTATTCTTGGATTTTTATTGCCTCATCAAATATTCCCCGACTTGTCCTTTGAATTGTAATTCAAAGTCCAAGGAATCTGTATCATCCTCATCCCTGCACAGTGTAAGCTCAAGGAGATCTTGCAGATCTTCAACACCCAGCCCAAGTGCTTGTTCCCTTGATATGTGCTTCACTTCACCATTGGATTTGAGCAATGTCAATACATGGGTCTGTTTATCAGATTTCCACTTTAGTACTTTTGAGTCCAATGGGTTTCTTGGGAGAGTTTTTATTGATGATGAGTTTGGAGATTGAGGCCTGGTGATGATTGGTTGGGCAGTGTTTGTAGATTTTGCCAATTCAGGATTTTCTGCTATCATCTGCTGAAGGACCATTTTTATAATGTAATCCCCTTGTGCTATATCTTCTGCTATTTCTGCATCCATCTGCTTTTGTTTCCTTCTTTGATAAAGGATGGCAGCAGGTGGAGCAGTGGATCTCCTGATTTGTAGCTTTTGTGGTTTAACTGGAACCACTGCTTCAGGATAATCAGGTTTTTGAGGAACATTTGGATTTTTCTTTCTCAATTCTTCCAAATTTTGTAAGATGCCAACACTTTATCTTCTGACCATCTTGTGACCTGATTCCTTGACCCAAAATCAGCTGTTATCAGCTCTTCTTTTATTCTCTTCAGCTTTAAAGTTCTTTCTGGTACATTTTTCTTGTACTTTGACCAAACAGGAGGAGTGTGTTTTACTTTGTCTTGATTCATCTTTTGCACTCTTTCTAACTCCTCTTTTAGCTCACCAATGGTCCATTCTTTATATTGAGCCTTTTCTGCCTTGTATTTCTTGAATGCCATAATATGTTCAATGTAATCTTTTCTCAGGCTTTCATCATCTCTTTTTGATAATTTTTGATAAAGATCTTTTGAAAAATGCTCCAAAGTTTTGACTTGAGTGAGCAGGTATTGAAAGTATCTTTGAATCTCTTTGTCAGATTTTCCCTTTGTATTTCTTTTAGAGTTATCCTCTGCTTGTTGAGCCTTTAACTTCAAATATTCTTCTATGTTATTAGGCTTAGGATATCCTTGAAGAGATGGCAGGTTCCTTTTTGCAGGGTAATCTTCAGAGTAGAATGATTTGATCTCATCTCTAACTGTTGGAAGATCTAACGGATACTGGACTCCTGCAGGAACAATGGCAGTGTTTGGATTTAGAGCTTGTACTGAAGAGAGTGGAACAGGGTTTGGAATGATAGCAAGGGTCAGTGGTTGTGAAGATGTTGGAGGTGGGGAAGTGTCATCTTCCAATATTATCCTTCTCCTTTTAGGTTTAGGAGAGGTTGGTGGTGTTTTGGTGGGTTGAGTGGTGGTAATTTAAGTGATGGGTGGCTGACTAACAGCTGTTGAAGCAACTGGTGTTTCAACCACTGTTGTCATTACAACCGATGATGTGTCATCTGAAGTCTTCTGCTTTTTGGCAGGTGGTGTCAGTAATGGTGGTTTTGTTTGTAATGTGGCAGTGGGTTGTTCAGTTGTTGTTGAAATGGTGAGTGCAGTTGTTGAAATGTGCGTTGATATAGTATTGGTGGCAGTTGTTGGGTTAACATCTGTTGAAACAACTAAAGTACCAACAAATGTTGATACAACAGGTGTTTTAACATCTGTTGGTTTGGAAGATTGATGAGAGGGGCTTTTGGGAGGTTGAGGAGTGTGTTTTGTGGACATGGAAGGTGTGGTTTTGGGTTGCCTCACTTTTCTGGTAGGCCTTCTTTTTGGCTGAGGATTTTCTTGTACATCCTTGGGCTCAGAAGTACCCTGTTCTTCCATCTCCATTAGAACTTTCTTCTCCTGCTCAAACCTTGTTTTACCCTTTGTCTCCATATCCTTTTTCAGCCTTGCTTTTTCATCAGCAAAAGCATTTAAGGTTTCATCAATCTTTTTGGAACCATCTGGCCTAGGGATATCCGTAACCAGACTAGATTTTGAATCTGGTACAATGTATAGACCATCTTCCCATCCCTTCTTCTTTTTCTCCCCCTTTTTGGCATCATTTGGAGGATTATCAACAAAAATAATTGTAGGAGGAGCAGAACCAGTGGTTTGTAGTAAATGGGCCTTGATTGCCTTAATATCTGCCTGTGTATCCTTGAACCTAGCTTCCATTAAATTTCTGATCTTTTGAACTTGAATTTCATGTTGCTGATCAGCATAATGTCTTTGTTGATAAAGCTTGAAATAAGTTCCATAGCTCAGCAGAGGATGGAACAGATGTTGCAGCAGTGGGTGGTGCCTTTTGAGCTTGTAACAACTGTTGCAACATATTTTTGATATCTGCAACAGAGGTTTCAATTGTATCAACCCTCTCCGTTAATTCTTTGTATTTTAAACCATCACCCAAGTTAATGGGGTCATCTGATTTCCCACCAGTGGTGGTTGTATCAGTGGTTGCCTTAGGGAAAGTTTTCCAAAAGTCATCCACTGATGCCCCTTTTTCTTGGTACTGGGGACTTCTTTCTTCAGCAGAGGAAACCATTTTAAATGTACCAGTAAACACTGGAAACACTCTGGTTCCCCAAGAAGAAATTACCTTCAAGGGAGTCTCACTTATGAAACTACTGTCCAAGTGTAAACTAGTGGGTTCAACACTTGTAGTAGCTGCTCCACTTGAACTACTGACAGGAAGTACTTGTACTTCCTACAGTGTAACCTCCTCAGTTGTTGGTGGGTTAGCAATGATTGAGACACCAGACTCAGTCACTTCTTGTGGCATATTCTCATTGACAGGCGATTGAGAAGAACTGATTTGTGTCTGGGCTAAATCAAGAGCATCCAACAAGGGTTTTATTTGTGGTGGAATTTGTGCAGTGAGGATAGGGGTAGAAAGAGAATTTGCCCCAGGAGGTGGGCTGTGGATGATGGAATCAAGTGATTCCAGAGCATCATAACGTGGTGTCCCTATGGTTACAACCTAATCTTTTTTAGAAGATGCACGAGGAGTTTGAGGCTCAGGTTGAGATCTTTCTTCCAACTGCTATGAGGAAGTAGCAGCAGTGGTTATTGGTGACTTTTGTGTTGTCACTGGTATGACCTCTGGGATCTCATCTTCCAGAGTTACCTTTTTAGTGGGTTTGGGGGGCTTTTGGGTGTTTTTCTTTTTGGGCTTTTTGGTGGTTTTAGGTGTGGGTTTCACAGCAGTGGTTGTACTGCTGTGATCACCTTGAGCAGTGGGCTCAACAGCAGGTGCCTGAGGAGCAGTGGTTGCTGCTAAAGTCTGCTCAGGAACCTCTGTTTGTGTTTTGGAAGGTTTTGACAGCCTTGTGAAGGTTTCAGAAGTTAGGCTGTTTATTTGAAAGGGCTCTCCTTGAATAAGGGCATGAGCATTATCTTTTGAAAATTTCGTTCGAAAATAGTAACTTAAAAACCTTGGAAATAATAAAAATGATTTTTTATTAACATTTTTAACAAGATCATTGAAGATCTCCTGGGAATCGTTAAAGTTTTCTTCATTCAGTATAGCATAACCCAGGTATTGGATCTTCAATGGGATTTCATTGAAAGCAATGGTTTTGTTTGACACACACATTAGAAGGGTATGAAATAAAAACCTTGTGGCAGGTGGAAAACTGCCTTTTTGTAAAGTATCTCTTTTCATTTCTTCTTCATACCCCCTTTCAATGAAATCCGTTTGATACTCTGTTTTTAGGAAAGAGGTTTTACCTGTAAGATCATCGAGTTTAAAAACTTCCGATATGGTTTGAGGTGTGATGGTGATTGAAATACCCTTTATAGAAGAAGTAATGGCTAAGTGCGTTTTATCCTTAGTTTCAAGTTTCGCATTTTTCCAAAATTCTCTTTGGATTTCCAGGTAAATCGGAGCATCACAAGTCAACAAAGTTTTTTACTTTGAAGACGACAGAGCATCAATTACAGAGTTGAAGGTGGTGGTATTACTTGGTTTTTCAAGGAGACCCAAGTAATTATGAGGAGCTTTGTATGGAATGGCCATGTTTGAATCGAAGATGGTGAAGAATGAATGAAGAAGATGAGGGATTTGTGAGAGGAATTTGGAGAAACTGCTTTGTGAAAGGAATTTTGAATTCGATTTGACAGTAAAAACCCTGTTTGGGGTTTTGATCAGGGTTTTATAAGGGGAAAAGTGTATGCTGACATGGCAGTGGTTACAAAAGATCTGACAGTCAAGTACTGTCCATGTGACAACCTCTGATGAAAATGGAGGACAGTTGGTAGGAAACCACTGATGGAACAAATATCAGTGGTTTGCATTGGTAAAATGAGCACAGTGGTGACTTTTAACTATCAGTGGATAGCCTATCAGTGGATTAAAACACTGATGTTTGATCAACAGTGATTAACAAGAAGTGAAAGAACAGAGGTTGACTTTCAGCAGTGGACAACATTTAACAGAACAGATGTTTGAACCGAAAACAATGATTATGGTAGACTTTTAAGGATTAATGAAAATTTTCATTTTTAGCTATTATTAAGGATGGATTTTTGATTTTCTGAAAACATTTTAATGCTTTTATGCATAGAAAAACAGGATTTTGCCTGTTATTCCATGTTCAGCATGCCAATCCTAGAGATCAAGCTTTCAAAGGTAGATGTTTTTAATTCTTTTTTTAGCACATTTGCCAGCTGATCCTTGGTATGAACATGATGCAGAGAAATCAAACCTTTTTCATAGCAATCCCTCACAAAGTGATGTCTGATGTCAATGTGCTTGGTGGAATAATGAGATATTGAATCTTTGATGATATATTTCAGCTACTTGACTGTCCTGCATAAAAGAAGTCTTTTGAGCAAATATACCAAAATTCAATAACATATTTTAAAGTTACAAACAGTTGGACTTTTCAGCAATAGCAACAGCATCATAATATTCTTCAATCAAAGGTTGCGAAACAGCTGCTTGCTTGTGCTTAGTCAAGTACACTAGATATATTGTCTAGAAATTGACATCCTCCTGTTGTAAATTTCCATATTCTTGATGTTGTGACTTTCTGAATATGATAGCTCTTGACAAAAATGCTCGTAGCATATGCTATGTTCTTTGAGGAACCACTTTTTGTTTTTACCAGTTGGATTTTTTTTTCTTAGGCTGTGGTACAAGCTTTTCAAACTTGTTGTCACTGAACTGCTGAAGCTCCTCTTACATGACAACTACCCAACTTTCTGTCTTCTAGTGCCCCATGGTACATGACTTGTTGATGGAATGGTAGAAAGCCAAGAAGAGAACAAAGTGTTTCAGGATAGACTTTTTGTAAAAATCCCTTTTCACTGATGTTGTTAAGGTTTGGTAAAATGGTTGAGTTTTAAAGAAGATTGAAATTTAAAAGGTGAGGCTGCAGATGTGATTCATCTGAACTAACAACTGTTGGTGACTTTAAATGATCCAACAGCTGTTTGAAATGAAGACATGAGGCTTTAAAGGATAGGTATGGCACACTAATGATTTTTATCCATTTTAATGGATTTTTATCAGCAGTGGTTAGGGGTTTGGTAATGGTAGAGGTTTAGAAAGAAACTTTGGTCAAACACTGTTTATACTTCAGTGGATGAGCTTTCACAGCTGTTTGGAACATCTGCTACTCTGATGAAGGAAATGATTTTGACTTGTGATATCACAATATCATATCCAACATCTGTTGATGGTGATTGTGAGTTACCTGCAGAATCAAATACTTGACAAACACATTTTAGATGCAAGTTTATCAGGACTAACATAACAGCAGGGTTTTCAGGGATTTTAATGCAGAAATCTAGGTATTTTAAACATTCCATAGATTTTAACAGTTGTTGAGTATCCCAGATGATTACCATATCTCACTTTGACTGCACATTTTGTGTTTTCAATCTTTTTAGAATTTAGAGTAAAACATGTGCAGTCAAATGTTTGAGGTTTGTTAACAATCACCTTTTATTAATTATTTAGATTTGAATTTATGAATGGAATGACTCAGACTCTAACACCATCACCTTTTGATCTATTATCATGGAATATATTACCCTAGGCAAAAATAAAAGGGTTCTACATCCTAACAGGTGTTTGAACTTTTACTATCTAAAAAGAAGTAAAAGCACAAAATATATCATTCTTAGAAAAAAGAGCAATATATCCTGTTTTATTCAAGAAACCTTTACCAAAAAAAATCAAATAAAGATTTTCTGACAACAATATCAATTAGATCTGGTGTTTTTCAAAGTCAATATAACTTTTAATTAGATCAGAATCACTTCATTCTCAAGTTAAGGAAAATGGTAAGTGGTTTGAGCATAAATTTCATAACCACTGTTTGGTACCATTACCTTGTCAGATGATTGTAGCTGTGAGGTTGCCAGTTCACAAAGGTTTTTGAAAGTTCTTTGTAAGCCTTATTACCTTGTGAAAATTTTCAGAAAATTTGGCCTAATCCTCTTTATTAATAGTCAACTATTGATACCTACGTTATCTGAACTCCCTGATACAGTGATTGTACATGGTAGATGAATGACAAATGTTTGACCAAGTATGTAGATCTCCTGTGGACTCTTAAGTGTTTTGGATTTATACTCTTTTCTTTTGATTTCAAAAGTTTTGAGATAAATACACTTTTGAGTTTTTGTGATTTTTCTTCTTTCCCTTTTTACCTTATCCATAAATAAATGTTGTAACATTCACTGTAAAGGTTTTAAGGAAGGAATACTTGATCCAGAATCATTTTCAGCAGTGTTTTGAGAGATTTGGACATTTTTGCACTTGCTTATACCAAATTTCACATTACTCATGATCTGAATCTCTAATCATCAACACATAACTACTGTAGGATCCTATTCTTTTATCACAAGTGATTTGAATAGAGTTAAGCTCCTTTTAATAACTCTGGTATTTTCAACCAATAGTTTGGAGTTGATCCCTAGTCATGTTTGATGTATATTACGTGACTGCTAATTTTTTTATGAATTTCGAACAAAATTGATTTTATCCTTTTGAAGGATTTTCAACCTGTTTTCAAACATATAAGAACTAATAACTAAAGTTTTATTTTACCTCTTTTTATTATAACAACAACACTAATGCTTTTATCTAAGCATAGGCCTTTGTTGACATGAGGTGACACCTTAGCATTAGTCATACATGGAATCAACATAGTTTTCATCATGAATACTGAACTATCACAGATCTGTGAGTGATTATACCCAATCCGAAATTATTAAATATTATTAAATTTAACAATCATCGGTGGTTTTCTTACAATTATCAGTGTTACATGAATCCGATGTGATGAATAACATCTTGTGGTTGTGACGTCATCCTGGTTGTTTTACAAGTACTGATTAATCAACTTTGCCTGTGATTAAACCTTACTCTGTTTTTCAACAAAACGAACAATTATAAGTATCAACGATTATGAGCTGAACTTTTACGTCAAAATGATTGTTAGATCAAATTTGACTGTCCTAGCTCTGATACCAATTGTTAGGATCTGAGTTTCTTATGATTGCATTTTTGTTTGAGAATTATGAATATGAATGAGTAATTACAGTGGAATTAAAATGGAAACAAACTTTCTACACACAATTAAATGAAAGAATTGCTTTCAACACACATGTTTGCCATGAAATAGGATGATTATATTTATTATAATGATTCAATTACACTTGCATGCATGCACTACAATCTCCCCCTCAGCCTGAGCTCACACTGGATTGTTCGTACAGGAATTGTGAGGAAGAGAGCTAATAGAACAGTACAGGGTACTGTTCTATTTATAGTACCGAACAAACCACTGAAGCATCTTTGCTGACGTCACCATGAAAGTGGCATCTAACCTCCTAACAACCTGTAACCACTGACCTATATAAACTACTGCTATTACAAACTACTGGTTACAATACAATACAATACAATACAAAGACAGGCTAAACTACTGCTTCTCATTCCACTGTTATACTCCTAGCAATGCTTTGTGTCTTCAGCAGTACTTGAACTATGACAGTAGATTGAGCATCAGTGCTTGCACTTCAGCAGTCTTTTGACTTAATCAGTTGTTGAAGATCAGCAGTTGTTGTAGGCGGACAGTAGATAGAGGTCAACAGTTGTTAAGGCCACTTCCAAGGGGAAAGATTGATGCAAACATCTGCTTATTCTGAATCCACTGATCTGATCTAGTTTTGGCTTTATCAACTGTTCCTTTGGTAGGGTTCAATCCCAACAGAGTCAAACCCAGTAAACCCAATACCAGTGCCTGATTTTGACCCAGCTGAGATCCCTAGAGTACCAGCACCCCATCCCCCAGATTATGACCCATGGTTTGATGACCACAGAGATTACCAAGAACTTTACCAAATAGAGGAACCCATGCAGAACCCAGTAGCACCCTATCCTAACCTGGACCCTTTGGATCCATATTGGGATAATGACCAGTATATCAGAGAAATCTTAGAATTCATCTGCTACTAGGAACAGCACCAACTGCCAAAGCACCCTACCGTTTGGCACCAGCAGAAATGCAAGAGCTAAAGAAACAACTGGACGATCTTTTGGAAAAAAGGATTTATACAGCCAAGTTCATCGCCATGGGGAACACCGATCCTATTTTTCAAGAAGAAAGACGGGTCAATGCGTATGTGCATTGATTACCAAGAATTGAATAAGGTCACGACTAAAAATCGGTATCCACTACCGAGAATTGATGATCTGTTTGATCAATTGCAAGGAGCTCGATTTTTCTCTAAAATCGATTTACGCTCAGGATATCATCAATTAAAGGTGCAGGAAGAGGACATTCCTAAGACCGCTTTTAGAACAGGGTATGACCATTATGAATTTACTGTCATGCCATTTGGTTTAACCAATGACCCAGCCGCATTTATGGATATGATGAACCGAATATGTAAGCCATATTTGGATAAATTCATAATTGTCTTTATAGATGATATTCTCATTTACTATGAGAGTAAAGAGGAACATGCAGCGCATCTGTATGCACTCCTAAGTTTATTGAGAAAAGAAAAACTTTATGCCAAGTTTTCAAAATGTGAGTTTTGGTTAGAAGAAGTACAATTTCTTGGACATCTAGTTAACCATAAAGGAATTCATGTGGATCTCACAAAGACTGAGGCAATTACCGAATGGAAAACCCCTGAATCACCAACCGAGGTTAGAAGTTTTCTAGGATTGGCCAGTTATTATAGAAGATTTATCCGAGATTTTTTTAGAATAGCCATTCCCTTAACTAAGCTAACCTGTAAATCTGTTAAGTTTGAATTGGGACCAAAGCAAGAGGAAGCCTTTAGAATTCTTAAGCAAAGATTAACCAACACACCGATACTAGCATTACCAGAAGGAACTGAAGACTTTGTAGTCTATTATGACGCTTCTAAGTTAGGTTATGGATGTGTGTTGATGCAATGTCAAAAGGTTATAACCTATGCCTCTAGACAACTTAAGAATCATGAAGAGAATTATACAACACATGATCTAGAATTAGAAGCCATAATTTTTTCCCTTAAGATTTGGAGACATTACCTTTACGGTAGTAAGTTTACCATTTTCACCGATTATAAGAGTTTAAGATACGTTTTTAGGCTAAAGGAACTAAATATGAGACAAAGACACTGGATGGAAAATTCTTAGCAATTACGATTGTAATATCCAGTATCATGTAGGAAAGGCAAATGTAGTAGCCGATGCTTTAAGTCGAAAGTATCACGAAAAGCCGAAAAGGGTACGTTCTCTTAAGTTAAATCTACAAGTAGATTTAAATGAACAGATTTGGAAAGCACAAGAATCAGTAATCAAGGATAATACTGAGAAATTAAAAGGAATGATTAAGGAATTAGAACAAGGAATAGATGGAATTTGGAGATTCCATAAGAAAAGGATGTGGATACCAAAACTAGGAAACCTACGCCACCGTATATTAGAGGAAGCCCATAAGTCTAAGTATACGATGCATCCTGGAAATGATAAGATGTATCAACACTTAAGAAAGAATTTTTGGTGGATAGGAATGAAAAAGGATATAGCAGCTTATGTTGCCAAGTGTCTAACATGTTCACAAGTTAAAGTTGAATATCAAAAACCCTTAGGTTTATGGCAGCAGTTAGAAATGCCGGTTTGGAAATGGGAATTTATAATAATGGATTTTGTTACCAAATTACCCAAAATAAGAAAAGGTAATGATACAATCTGGGTAATTGTAGACAGGCTAACTAAGTCAACTCATTTCCTACCAATGAAGGAAACTTTCAGTATGGAACAATTAGCTAAGCTGTATGTAAATAAAATAGTTTCATTACATGGAATTCCTTTATCAATTGTTTCTGATAGAGATAGTCATTTTACTTCTCATTTTTGGACTAGTTTCCAAAAAGCAATGGGAACCAAGCTAAATCTAAACACCGCTTATCATCCTCAAACGAACGGACAAAGCGAAAGGACAATTCAGACGATGGAGGATATGCTTAGAGCTTGTATAATTGATTTCGGAGGTAATTGGGACGATCACTTACCATTAATAGAATTTTCTTACAATAACAGCTATCATACCAGTATTAATGTTGCACCAATCGAAGCACTTTATGGACGAAAGTGTCGAACTCTAGTCTGTTGGGCAGAAGTTGGAGAAAAGCAATTATCCGGACCCGAGATAGTACAAGAAACAACAGACAAAATCATCCAAGTCAAGGAAAGACTGAAAGCAGCACGTGATCGACAAAAGAGTTATGCTGATAACAGGCGAAAGCTGTTAGAATTTCAGGTAGAAGACAAGGTATTATTAAAGGTTTCTCCTTGGAAAGGAGTGGTACGATTCATCAAAAGAGGAAAGCTAAACCCCCGATATGTTGGACCCTTTGAAATAATCAGAAAGATAGGACCAGTAGCTTATCAGCTACAACTGCCAGAAGAAATAACCGGAATACATGATGTATTTCATGTATGCAATCTCAAAAAGTGTTTAGCCGATGAATCATTAGTAGTACCTCTTAAGGACATAGAGGTAAATGAAAAGCTTAAGTTTGTAGAAAAACCTCTACATATTGAAGACAGAAAAGTCAAGAATCTCAAACACAAGAAATTGGTTCTAGTCAAAGCAAAATGGGATTCCAAGAAAGGACCGGAATACACATGGAAACTTGAATCAGAAATGCATAAGAAATACCCACACCTATTTCAGTAGACCTCGAGGACGAGTTCTAAAACAAGGTGGGGAGGATATAATAACCCTCCTAAAATATTTCCGACACCCGTAATATATTTAGAATGTCCCTATACGTTCTAAAATACACCCCGTATACGAAAAAATGGCCCTAAATACCTTTATTTTTATAAAAATTAAATAAAATAAAGATTTAATAGGCGCTCGCGGGCCGCGAAGACCATGTCTTCGTCTTACGCGGGCCGCGACAGCTAGGCCACCAGGAGAAGCCCGGAGCCGCCATGTGTCGTGAACGTGTTGGGTCTAGGGTTCGAGTTAGCCAAGCTATGGCCTACCCTAGTTGGCCTCGCGGGCCACGAAGCCCTTTGCTGAATCTTTCGTGGGGCGCAACAAACCCGATATCAGGCCCTATAAATTGAGACGATCGGCCTTTAGTTTCCGTCATTCAAATCTCAAAATTCTCTCTCAATTTTTATAGTGTAGAAGTAATACCGGGCATTATACCCCCTAATTAGCAAAGTTCTGCCTTGTTGTAAGTATTTTAACCCCCGGTTACGTATTAGATACGCTGCCCGATTGATCTAGTGCTCCGTAACGGCTGTCGAGGCTCTGCCCGACGTAGTCGTTGGAGTTCTGTCTCGGGGAGGGTATAACTAATGTAAATTTGGGTTATTATATTAACACGTGTGCATTATTTAAAATTTATAGATTAAAGCCAGGAATCCACAGGAAATTACCTAAAGTAGCAATGTGAGTAATCTCTTTTTTGCAAACTGTTTTTACAAAACCTCAAATGTTTTACATTATATTAAACAGTGATTAAGTATTTGTATTCTACAATTATCGTCGGTATGTTGGGGTTTTGTATACAAAATTTGTTACTACACTGTGAGTAGTAACATGACCACAAGTCGGGTTGACAGTACCGTGGGTGGTAATTAAAGTAGAACAATAAACAAATGTAATTACGAGATCACCCTCAATACTGTAAAACTGATAAAACCTGTCTTGATTAAATTGAGATTAACTCACCAGTATTTCCCCACTGACAAAATGTTTTGAAACGCGTGTCAGGTAACAAAATGTGAAAGCCAAATAGAAGCCAGCTGGACAGCACTGAAGGCTTGGAAAAGTTGCTATAAAAGTTACCTAAATAAAGAAGATGTTTTATTTCAATAAAATAGGGTTTATCCCTATAAACCTGTTTGTAACGAAAACTTGGGTTTTATCCCAATATATTTATTATCATAAAATACGGTGTTTTACTCTGATAAAATATTTTCTAACTACAGTCCTGATGAAATTTCCACTGCCAAATAATGACAAACACCGATACCACCATCTCTGAGTAGGCCGCGACCGCCCGCCTCCCGAGGCAGGGATCGGTGGTTGCGACATCAACACAGCAACTTCTCAGCAACATACTGCTACAATCTGTATATTATAAAACAAACATCTCGAGAACCCATAAGATTTTTTCAACAAAGTTAAATAAATTATTATTATTCAAGAGATAGTTAAACTATATGTCACACCCCGATATTTCCACGTTTACCGGTGGGCCCGGAGGGGAGTATCGTGGCGTAGTTGATATCGTCATAGTCAAATGTATACAGTTTAATACACAGCGGAAGTCTTGGATGAAAAATAATATTACAAACCGAAATTTAAAAGTATAATTAAATATTATACAAACGGTTGTATCTGGATCCACAGGCGGATCTTAAAACAGAAATATAAATATTGTTTAACAGACTTTAGACGTTAGAATATGCAAGATTCCTTATTAACGCCCCGAGCTCCCAGCCAATTACGTACGGTACCAGTCACTTAGTCTTTTTGGAAAAATACGTCAGTTTACACTGGTAAATACTATTAACTGACTCTTTTTGATAACATTAATGAAATTTGGTTTAGATGCACAAGGCATAAAACATTTTATAACTTGGGACAATTATATTAATAACAATCTTGTATCAGATTTACATGTTTGTCCAACACTTAGGGCCGGTATAAAAGCCGAACAAGATTAATCGACACACCACAAATATAAACTCACAAGAAGTTTCCTCACGAGTGAGTATATCTTTTACATACGCAACAGTCCGGTGTATGCCTACACCCCATGCTTAAGTCGTGGCCATTCACGCTTTTTGAATGAGCCAAGGATATCCAGGACACGGTCGTTAACCCCCAATGTTATTTGTTATCAAGCAACACTGATTAAAACGGGATTATACAATTTAACCGTATTCGATTAAAAGGTTTCTACTCCCGACCAAGCGGTAATAATTTACCGTATCCCAAGCCCGTATAAGGGAAAATAAGTTAAAAGTATTTACCTGAGCTAAATGTAAATTATACTCAGTTGTATTTTCTAATCAGCAAGTGCGAGTACTCTACCGGGGCTCTCAATCTGGAATGAAGGTTTTATTAACCTATTAGATTCCTAACGGGTCTTATTTAAGATGTAACTTAGACCGGTTAGTTTTAAAGAAAGGTTTACGGTATGAAACGCTAGATTAAGCGGTGACCGGAATGGAATGTGATTTAGACCTGACAAGTATGAAGACTTGTATATAATGGGTAAACGAAACACATTCTGGATTTTGAAGTAAAAATGATAAGGTTTGACTCGTTTCAGTTAATTTACGCAAACTAGTTACATAAACCGTACCGAACGCGTATAGGCACAACGGGTAACCGAATGAGTTATGTACAAGTTCCATAAGTTATTGTGCTTAAAATATGTTGTGATATCAGTAGGATATCTTCCATTATGCCCAAAATGAATTTCAAACCAATTTAAGCCCCCCAAGGGTATTTTGGTCATTTTAAAGTTTATAAAAGAGGTTCAATAGTAATTTGAGGTTCTGATCTAAAACATATAGTAAAAATATTAATTTTATCAAGTTACATCAGTAAGATATCATACATATGTGAGGTTTATAATTTATGGCCAAACTATGCACCGTAGGGGCATTTTGGTCATTTCACATATGCTTTTAAGGTCAAATTTGGAAATCTGAGTTCAAGACTTATACTTACTGTTAAAGTATAAAAATTTATTTATAAGATCAGTAGGTAACAAGTCTTAGGCGTTAAATATGGTTTTAAACCATACTATGCGCCTATTTAGCGTAAACGTCGGTAATTGACAGTATTCAAGATGTTTATAAAATTTTGGAGTTTTGATCAGATTCTAAAGCTTAAAATATTTTATTTAACATATGATATCAGTGGGAAAAGGTTTGGTATGCAAATCATAGGTTAAACTCATTTTATTAACAAAAAGGGCATTACCGTCATTTACCGAATTTATGCTAGAACTCTATGTTATGGTCAGTATAAAATTTAAAAAAAAAAATTCAAAAAATCCCTAAATATTATATCTTAACAGTAGGTAGCAAGTTTGGTGCCAAAAACTGGGTTTAAATATGATTTATGTTAAAAATGCCATTTAATTAACAAAAACCTTTTGTTTTACGATATCTCGCATAACTTTTATTTTAGACCATAAACTGATGTCAAATTTTTAGGACATACTTATATATCAGTAATAAAACTTTTTATTCTCTCACATTTTCAAAAATCTTGTTTTAATGACAAAAGGGCATAATGGTCAATTTTAAGCAAATAACGGAACATGCATGTAATCTCTGATTTCTAAGGAATCATGTAGTGAGTTATACTAACATATAATATGGTCCCAAAGGAACCTAAGGCATAACTAAACTAAGCTAAATCGAGTCAGAACTGAAAGTCAAAGCAAAAGTGTTGGACCGTGTTTGAGACCCTAAACAGTCAGTTAAGGCAGTTCATCTTCGTTTACAGAGGCGGAATCAAAGTAAACAAAGTCACAACAGCTTGTTTCCGTTCTAATCTTTCTATTACTGCATTTCTGAGCTTTTATAATGAATTCTGACAAAAATCCGACAGCACCTTCGCTCACACACACACCTGTTCGCTTCAAATGACATGACACACAACCTATTTATAGTTGTGGCTAGTTCGCTTGAAGATGTACATGGTTGCTTCAAGCGAACTCGCTCAAGCGAACTAGAATGAAGTGGTTTCGCTTGAATGTTCAAGCGAACTAGTATAATGTTGTGTTCGCTTGAATGTGACATAAGTATGTTCAAGCGAACAACCAAACTTAACACATATAAACCCAAACTTCTATCCTATCTAGACATAAAACTCGATAAAGACGTAGTAAACAGACATTCAGTGCACCAACAGACTCCCCCTTGGATGTTGACGAAGTCTTTGGCGTCGAGTCTTCAGTCTTTGTCTTTTTCAACTTTGTCTCTTCATTGCAAAAACTCTCTTCAATCTTTATCTATAAACTTTAATCTTCAATATCCCCTTTGATTGTTGATCCTGAATTCTGACTCCCCCTTTCGCAGACTCCCCCTCTCGATAAGCTAGGGTTCAAATTCTGGTTCAAACTTTAACATTTTTATACCATGGGGATTCCTGTTACCTGCATATATTCTACTAAAAAATAAGAAATATAACAATAACAGTATCAAACTTAAACTTACCTCTCAACCACAATTGATAGTCGTATCAGTGTTTAGAAATCCACTTAAGTATTCAGGTCCAAGTTAATGACCCTGATTACTCAATTAATCTACCAAGTCCAATTTAATGACCTTGGTTGATCTGAGACAATACACACTAACTTTCAGTTCAATTTGTTTCTGAAAATTTACAAGTTTCAAGTTAATGAACTTGCTTCAACCTTTCAACTTTCACAAACTTATCATGTTTAGCTCACAACTCATCATCCAGTCCAGAAACTTCCTGCATCTGCTTTCAACTTTTGAATCCGAAGATTAACTCTCCACTTTGGTTTGTCAAAAATAAAGCAGAAATGTAAAATCTTTTTGGATTTTTAATAAAGTTTCTAAACTAGAAATGAAATACAGAACTAAAATGCAGTAAGAATAAACTATTTACAAACATATTTTTGGTTGAGCGTGTTAGGGAATCATATCAGCTATTCGACAAGTCACAAGTACCATTAAGCTTTGATTTCATACTCAGAATTAAACAATTCGCTTAGATTGTTGATATACTGATCCACTTAAATTTTCACACACATTTCAATCTGTCCAGGATACAGATTAAGTGTTTTAATAACTTAAACTTATACGTGTGTCCCACCTCTTGAATATACTCCCGTATCCAGATCCCAATATTCAGTCTTACAGGTAAATATAACACAAATGATATATGTAAAGGGTTAATAAATTATGAAGAATCATGAGAGCTCAGGTCAGAACCATCGTTCAGCAGAGAGATCATGACTCAACTTGTGGGTGTGTCCCCTTTAGAGGATCTTTTTTACAACAGCATTGCTAAGCAATTTTATTGTCTTATCATATATGCTGAGGGTGATGCTATGTTTCAAGCATTTGAGGAAAGTATTATTCGGAGACTAGGTCAGAACTACCGTTCAGTAGAAGTCCTGGAATAATACCCCAGATATCACTGAGTATAAAGACCTAGTATATCAGAAAAAGGAATCTTTCAAACAAGATTTCAGGGGTTACCTATATATCCAAGTAGTGTTCCCCACGAAATAAGCAAGTAAGATTTAGATTTATATCCCGAACAAACCTACTAAATGTGCAAAAACCTATCGGCACATCATCAGCGAGACTGTTTAACTCATTTAAACATTCCATTTCTTTAGCATACCGTAACTGTCAAGCTGATGTACTATCATTTTTCCTTTTTACACAAGCTCTTTTCCAATTTTCTATTGTTTTTGGATTTTGAAAATATCTCATGTTTTTGTATTTTTGTCATTTTTTATTGTTTTTGTATTTTTGTCATTTTTTATTGTTTTTGTATTTTCTAAAATATTACCCTATACCTCCCCCTAAATACCAAAACAGGTAAAAAAATCGACAAACCATTGCAGATTGCTTCTCAACATCATCTACAATGTCTCCTTCATCAATGCCAATAATCTCCTCCAACACCGATAAAAGCTTCATACCATTCAGTTTTAGCAAATACTGAAAACGTGTTTTATCAAATGCTTTGGTATGTAAATCAGCTTTTTGATCGTCAGTGTGGATTTTCTCAATTCGTATCAACTTCTTCTCGAAACAATCGCGAATGAAGTGATGACGAATTTCAATGTGTTTGGTTTTAGCGTGATGTACTGGATTTTTAGTAATGTTAATCGCTGCCTCATTATCAACAAAAATAGGGGTATTTAGAAATTGCAAACCGTAGTCGCGCATCTATTGCTGGATCCACAAGACCTGTGAGCAGCAACTGCTAGCAGATACATACTCCGCTTCACATGTGGATAAAGCCACAGAGGTTTGCTTTTTGCATTGCCAGGTGACCAATCGTGGTCCAAAGAACTGACACCCTGCTGTTGTTGATTTAGCATTAACTTTGCAGCATCCGAAATCTGAATCGGAATACCCTTCGAGCATGAAATCGCCTTCTCTTGGATACCACAACCCCAATGATGGAGTTCCTTTCAGGTAGCACAATATCCTTTTCACAATTACCATATGCGAAGCTCTCGGGCTAGATTGAAATCTTGCTGCGAAACAGGTTGGGTACATAATATCGGGTCTTGAAGCTGTCAAATACATCAGCGATCTGATCATGGAACGATACATCGTTTCATCTACCTTCTCTCCGGTGAGATCAGGGTTTATCCCATGATTCGTTGCTAATGGGGTGGCTGCTGGAGTTGAACCTGACATCCCGAATTTTTCCAAGATATCATGAACGTACTTCGTTTGATGTATGAAAATTCCTTTGGGTAGTTGATCAACCCGCAGTCCCAAAAAGAATTTCATCTCACCCATCGATGACATTTCGAATTTCTGCTTCATGACTTGTTCAAAATCTTTGCATAGATTCTCATTTGTTGACCCAAATATAATGTTGTCCACATAAATTTGAACTATCAGAAGATGTCCGTCGACCTCTTTGGTGAAGAGAGTGGCATCCACTTTTCCATGAATGAAACTGTTGGCTAGTAGGTGTTGAGACAATGTCTCGTACCAAGCTCTCGGGGCCTGGTGTAAACCATACAGCGCTTTGTCTAGCAAGTAGACCTTGTCTTTGTGGTGTGGATCGGTGAAGCCCGGTGGCTGACCGACATATACCTCCTCTTTTACCTTCCCATAGAGAAACGCCGATTTTACATCTAACTGATATACTTTGAAGTTTTTCCAAGACGCAAATGCTAGGAAGATTCTGATCGCTTCTAGTCGAGCAACTGGAGCATACACTTCGGTGAAATCTATACCCTCCTGCTGACTGAAACCCTGGACTACGAGTCGAGCTTTGTTACGAACAACAACTCCTCTATCATCTCTCTTACACTTGAACACCCACTTGGTGTTTATCTTCCTTTGGCCATTAGGCAAATCCACTAACTTCCACACTCATAATTTCTCAAATTGACTAAACTCTTCTTGCATAGCATTGACCCAAGAATCTTCAGTAAGCGCCTCTTTATATGTACGTGGTTCAATCTGCGAAATAAAACAACTAAGTGAAAACTCAGTTTGTAAAAGTGCTACTGTAGAATAAAAACAAGTAAGTCCTTGGTCAATTTGACGTCTAGTGCGAACTCCTGATTGTAATTCTCCAATGATCAACTCTTCTGGATGGTATGAAAGAGTTCTCGGCATCACCTCGCCTGAAACATCTACATCGCCTTCCAGATTAGTAACATTCTGATTTGCACCTTGTTCACTAACTGAGTTTGTTTGACTTGAAATCTGATTTTGCTCCCCCTCAGAATCTGAATCACCACGATCAAATACTGGCATGTTCTCAGATTCTTGATTATCATTCTGTGCCGTCTGATTATTTGAGCAAATTCATTTTGTTGGACATCATCATGTTCACCAGCATTGCTTGGACCTGCTTCATCATCATTCAAAGCTTTTCGCGGTCTTCTTGAATACTCATCTAGGAACCTTTCCTGCGATTCTTCATACTCCCGCAAAATATCCAACTCATCAAAGAAATCTTCTTCTTCTGATTCTTCCATCATGTCAAACGAATCCCACAACTTATCATAATTAAAACGCCATGAATCTCCAGGATTCTGCGGCGGCATTGTATAACCTTGACATTCAACATTTGGAGCTTCAATAATCCGCTTCAGACTTGGAACGAAGACACGTCGTAATGGACTTGCATAACCTATGAATATTCCTTCAATACTCTTCGGACCAAACTTTCCAAAAGGCTTTAGAACAGTACAGGGTGACCCAAACGGTTCAAGATACTTCAGATTTGGTTTGCGGTTATTGATTAACTCAAAGCATGTTTTGTTAAATTTCTTGACAGTGAGAACTCTGTTGAGCGTATAGCATGCGGCGGAAACTGCTTCTGCCCAAAAATTTATCGGTAACTTTGAATCAGTAAGCATTGTTCTGGCCATTTCGATTAGTGTCATGTTTTTACGTTCTGCAACTCCATTCTGCTGCGGAGTGTACGGAGCACTAAACTCATGCAATATACCTTTTTCATCACAATATTCTTCCATCTTGTTGTTCTTGAATTCAGTACCATTATCACTTCTAATTCTTTTGATATGCCTTTGGTACAGATTTTCAATCTTTCTGAACAATGCCATCAAATTTTCAAACGTTTCATCTTTCGATTTCAAGAATGATACCCACGATAATCTGGAATAATCATCAGTAACCACAAGACAGTAGAGATCCCCTGTGATACTTTTGACGTTTACTGGACCAAACAGATCCATATGTAGTCTCTCTAACGGTCTGGAAACTGAATTGACTTGCTTTTTAGGGTGTGACTTTTCCTTTTGCTTGCCTTTGATGCAGCTAATGCACTCTCCTTCCAGATGAAAACCTTTGATGTTAACACCCAGCACTAAATCATTATGCACCAAATGATTCATTTTTCTAAGATGTATATGTCCCATTTTTCGGTGCCACAACTTCGATTCTTTCTCTGTTGCTCTAGACACAAAACAATGAGCTTGACCCATGGTTGTAGTAGCTACGCTCATGTCTAACACGTACAGATCATTCACTCTTGGTGCCCTCATGATAATCCATTCTTCAGGGATAACAAATCTTGGCTTCAAGATCAAACATTCTTTGTCTGTGAAGTGAGTGGTATACATCCTGTCACAAATCTGTGAGATACTCAGCAGATTATTCTCCAGCTCAGCAATGTAGTTAACTCTTTCAAACATAACAATCCCATTGGATAACGTTCCTTCACCAACAATCCTACCACCTTGATTTCCTGCGAATCCCACATAACCACCATTGAAATTTCTAACATCATACAACAATGCAGTCTTCCCTGTCATGTGTCGAGACGCTCCACTATCCATAATCCATAATCCATCTTGAAACAAGTCTCGGAAGTTCCTGCACATATCACAAATTGATTCAAAAACACATTTCAATAAAGATGCCGATTCATGCTTCACAATTACCAACTAGGAAGCTCCGGCAAGTCCAAAATTTTTAGTGAGATTTAGATGCTACCCAAGCCTCTTTTGACTCAGGTAACTGGACTTTAATGTGAGATTTTGTAGTGTAAAGTGGCGGAAAATTTTTATCATTTATCTTCAAGTTTTCTTCTGATCCAACCTCAACCTTTTTGTATAAGAAAAACTCATCTATCTTAAGTTGACCGGTTGGTTGATTTTTCTTTTGAACATTCTTCTTCTCTGGTGGAGTAGAAAATTGTTTCTCCAACTTTTCATAATAATCCAAAGGAACATTCATCTTTACCGGTATGGTAGAAGACGATTGTTTTTCTTTCTCTGAAACCTTTGGTTTAGATGAACTTTCTTTCTTGTCAACCACTTTTGGCTTCCATGTTTGTTGAGATGAGGCAACCCGTTTATAAAATTTGTCATTTTTAGTTACCAATTTCTTAACATGTTCAATTTTGATTTTGGTTTTCTCATTTTTCAAAATTTTCTCAACAACCATTGGAGCTTTTCCTTTTGCATCAGCCTTCTTCTTTTGACTCTCAACAACTTCAGTCTTAGGCTTGAAGTTGGTGCAATTTCTTGCAATATGACCAATTTTGTTACATCTAAAGCATGTACGAGTATCAGCTACTCGACTTGTGCCTTCAGACTGAGGTTTTGAGGCCCTCTCCTCAAAGAACTCTTCATTTGATTTTGAAAAAATATGTTTCTTTTCATCAGAAAGTGAACTCGAACTGTTCAAAAACACTTTCTTCTCAGCAAACTTCTTGTTTTGAACATTTCTCTTTTGATAACTCTTACCGCCCTGATAACCACCCGACCAATTGTTTCGATTGTTATTATAAAAACATGGTGGAACAACAGACTTCTTGTAGTAAGCTTTATCTTTCTCAAAATTCATTTGTCTCTTTGTTTAACTTAAACTGTTCACTTCTGACAACTCAACTTCAACTAATTTGAAAACATTTGTTAACTTGTTCATATTAACATTCTCAATGGGAAACTCAGAATCCGAATACAACTTATCAGATCCAGCCATCTTGTACATCACAAGATCTGGTTCATCACCTAAGTTGTTTTTGGATTTTGATTTCGGAATGTATTTGTCCAGAAAGCACTCTTCATCCTTAGTTGAATCACTATCCAAAACACTTTCAGCCATGCCTTTAACAATCTCAGTTTAAACACTATCATCAGATGATGATGAAGAAAATGTCACATCAATTGAATTAGGAAGTTTAACTTCATTCTTTTCTTCAATTTCAACCAACCCAGATTGCTTTTTTGAATAATTGTCAAGAACTGGTGGTGGAACTTGATGAAAACCCACCCCAGTTCCATCAGAGTACACATCTTCACCTGCTTTGTTTTTCCCGATGGGTTTGGGAACAATGTGTTGCAAAACAAAGCTTGCGGAGTTGTAACTCTTAAGCTTCAACTGGATTCGCTCATTTTCAATTTCAGTTTCTTGAACTTTAAGTTTCAATTTAGCGATTTCATCCAGTTGTTGGTTGATTAATTCTTCTTTTAATCAAAGCACTGTTGTTAGTTGAACATTTTCTTTATAAGTTTTACCATTTCTGTCATCGTTATCTTTCATCGTGCTTTTAAGCTTCTCAAATTTTTCAGTGATCTGACGATTTTCAAGAACTAACCTTTCATTTTCTTTCCTAACCTTTTCATGATCAATTTTATCATTTTCAATTTTGTTGGTTAATTCTTTTAACCTTTCAGTTGAAGATTTCACCATTTTATCTCGATCAAGGATTTGATCCTCAACATTTCTGACTCTAGCAGTCAGATCTTCAACCTTCTTTCCGTTGAGATAAGTGACTGTGCTACAAACTTTGCATTCTTTGATGCAATTTTTGCAGTCAACATCATTGACTTTCTTACCTGACTCAGTTGTTGACGCGTTTGAACTGACCTGGCTTTTAGACTCAGAGACGGATTTAGAATCTACCTCAAGCGCCTTAGCTGCCAGCACCTTGTCAGCCATCTTTCCCATGTTTTCAGCATTCAATTCCTGTGTCGTGTCAATGATCCCAGTGTCAATCTTCTTTGACTTCTCTTTCTCTTCTTTCTCCTTCTATTTCTCTTCTTCTTCTTCTCCGCTTCCCCACCATTTCTTCTGCCAATAATCATCTTCAACTTTATACTCTTTGATTATGGTTTCCACATCAAGAGTGTTATGATCAATAGCAATGTTTCCATAGGGGTCAAGATAACATTCTCTGTCTGGATCCCATCTTTTTGCTCTTTATACTTCTGTTCTTCAGTTCTGTTATCTTTCCAAGGAATAGGTTCAGTTTTTGCCATGAAAGCATATCCGACCGCATCCTCTTCAGGTAACAACTCGCTCCAGTCGAAACCTTCATCATCGTGAATCACCGCAAGAGCTCTAGATTTTTCTTTGTTATCTTCAATCTGCTTCATTCTTGGCGGCTCCGATTTGTTCTGATGATATATTGCCTTCTTGTAGTAGTCTTCTCTAAACGGGTTTTTAGACTCATCAGCATACGCGTTTCTGCATTCACGCTTAAAGCGACCTTTCTGCTTGCACTTGAAGCACGTCACCTTAGACTTGTCAAAGCCCAACTTGGTAGATGGTCCACCAATTGACTTCCTCTCGGTTATCTCCATGAAACGCTGTGCTCGACGAACAGCACTGGCCATGCATCACCTTATGTCAATTAGTTCCATTTCTTCAGGATCTATTTGATCATAGTCCTCTTTTGTAAGGTTGGTGTTGCCAATCTTCCCTGCTACAAGGCTTTCATATGATTCCACTACCGATGCTAGGAAAACCATCTGTTGTTTGGCAGACTCCTCGCTGAAGTTCTGAGCATTCTTTAAGTCTACAGCGATGTTGCATTGAAATAAGTTCTTTGCATCAGACTGGTTTAAATTTGATGAAGACCCACTGTGATATCCACTGCTTTGACTTTCTTTTCTCATTGTGGAAACATTCTCAGCAGAAAACGCAGTCTTGGGAGATGTGTTCTTTGGCATCATGCTCTTTGGATAATACAAATCCAAGTTCTGCTGGTATGATGAGTGATTGAATTTGTGTGTCTTCTTTAATTCCAATTCGTCACTCTCTAGTCTCTCAATCAGCAAGTCTACTGTCAACACTTCTGGCGGCTTGATAGTATTCTTTAGCATCAATGCATAATATTACCAATCCATCTCATCTGGCAACGAATCAAACAATTTGTCTACTAGCTCATCTTGAGTATAGGAAATTCCATGTCTCGCCAGTTCCAGCTTCAGGTGCCCAAACCTCTCAATCATTTTACAAACTGATTCATTCTTTAAACACCCAAACAAATCAAACTCTTTTCTAAGTAGTTTCTTTTTGTTTTTCACAATTTCTGTGCTTCCTACATTTGGTTTTCAACTTATCCCAGAGATCTTTAGCACTAGAGTATTCGATCAAAGATATTATATCTTCTCGAACAGATTGAAACAGCAACGCAACACATTTCTGCTCAGCAACAAACGATTCTATCTCCTCAGGTGAAGTTAAGCTTTGGCCACGTTTGCCTCCATCATGGTATCCATTTTTTAGACTCTTCCAGCTAGGAAAAGCAAAGGCCATCAACCAATCCTCAAATTTCTTTGCCCACCGACTGTATTCTTCTATAGCCATCAACTTCGGGGGTTTGTTATAGGTTCCGAAAGCACTTTCAACCTCCAATGCATCCGATAACTTTTTCTTTGTGTTTGGCGTGTTCTCATTGGTGTTGCTAGGTGAAGCATCATCTCCAGAATTTCCAGCAAAGGCATACATGTCGCTAAACGGGTTCATGAATATATCATCCATATTGTGCGTACCTGAAAAGTTAGCAAACACTTTAGAAATTTCTTGATTTTGAAAGTACAAATTCAAGCGCACACACTTGAAGCGAACTCAGCTTTTAAAACAAAATAGCTTTTTCAAGCGAACTGGTAATACAAGTTCAAGCGAACTCAGATTTTCAAGCGAACACAAAAATTATCTCAGTTCGCTTGAAAATACACTAGTATTTCAAGCGAGTTGTTCAAGTGGACAGTATATTTCAAGCGAATACCCAAGGTATTTCAAGTGAACATACAAGTTCGTTCAAGCGAACAGTGTATTTCAAGCGAATGACGTCATCTTTTCTCGAACAGTTTCAAGCGAACATAGAATTTTGATCAATTTTAAAGCCGTATTTTAGTCCAATTCTTTCAAGGATTAGTTAATACTTTATTTCGATTGATATGTATGAGTTTCAGGCCATTTCAACCGTAAAATAATGTTCAAATCAAAAAAGAAAGGGTAGAAGTATGAGAATCCGATAATTTCAAGCCGCAATGGTATGAACTCCTTGTCCTGAGCTCTGATACCACTTGTTGGACCGTGTTTGAGACCCTAAACAGTCAGTTAAGGCAGTTCATCTTCGTTTACAGAGGCGGAATCAAAGTAAACAAAGTCACAACAGCTTGTTTCCGTTCTAATCTTTCTATTAGTGAATTTCTGAGCTTTTACAATGAATTCTGACAAAAATCCGATAGCACCTTCGCTCACACACACACCTGTTCGCTTCAAATGACATGACACACAACCTATTTATAGTTGTGGCTGGCTCGCTTGAAGATGTACATGGTTGCTTTAAGCGAACTCGCTCAAGCGAACTAGAATGAAGTGGTTTCGCTTGAATGTTCAAGCGAACTAGTATAATGTTGTGTTCGCTTGAATGTGACATATGTATGTTCAAGCGAACAACCAAACTTAACACATATAAACCCAAACTTCTATCCTATCTAGACATAAAACTCGATAAAGACGTAGTAAACAGACATTCAGTGCACCAACAAAAAGTCTACTTTTGCGACTTTCGGTTGCGAACCGAGCCTAAACTAAGAATTGTCGGGTTGAACATGCCTAAACATGTTCTTATATTATTTACCAAGTTATTTAAGTGTTAAAACATGTTTCATAACTTCTGCATTATCAGTTATGTCTTATTTTGTAAAAACTGACTCGTTTGACTTTTTGTTCACAACTTTGACTCGACAATTGACTGAGATAACGTGATAATTAGAAGGTGCCCTTTTAAGGGATTATCACCTACATAATTACCAACCCATAGCCACTTTCAGTTCGAATAATGGTTGGACCGTTAGTGATTAATCACAAAGTCAAAGCATAATTACGATATCTTTGACTTTCGGTCATTAAGCTAATGAAACCTTAACTATAGAAGCTAAGAACACTTACAATAGTCCTTAGCACGAAAATTCAACTGGAGAAAGCTTCCTTGAACACTAGGATGCTTCAGAGAGTGAGTTGTGAAGTGAAAATGAAATGTGCAAGCGAGGAACTTAGAACATGGCCCTTTATATAGAAGATTTAAGACTCCCAAGATCAATCCAGTTGTTCCTATGAGTAACCAGATGATCCCAAGTGTCCCTAGGGCAGTAAAAACCAGTTGCACAGACCCTGGTATCAAAAAACTAGCATGCAATGGCGGTGGACAGGCTGCAACATGCAGCTGTCCAGTTTTTCTGTCGCTGGCACTTTTTCGCGGCCCGCGTAGACCTCAGCGATGGCCTACGCTCCCCGCGAGGACCCCTCAATCCGGTAAAAAGTTTGATACTTTCGCATTTTCAGTCCCTGGTCCAAATTTAATTTAAATAACTTTCGTTTATTGCACTTTTGACCCCCATAGTTAATTATTAAGTGTCTTGGGTCATAAATTAACTCCGTTAAGCTCCCGGTTAGTTATGAGGCCACCCGAAAAGTCTTGTTTCCATCGAAACTTCATGAAGTTAATATCCGATGTCCGTGAGAGTAGAAATAAAATATTACAATGCTTTCGAGATCGTTAAAAGGTCACTCAGAGGTAACATTTAACATGTTGACACATTTAACCCCTATGCTTTGTAAATTCTGAATTTTAAGCACAAACGGCTTTCTACGTCCGACAATTTATTCATTAAAGAATACGAACCTCGTGTGAGGTCAATCAGAGGCATAAATTTGGCATGTTGACACTTTTAGTCCTTCTACAAACATCTTTACATTGTTTGACAACTTTAGCCCCTCGAGATCAATTCATCATACGTTTAAAGTTCATGACACGTGTCGTTACCACATTGGACATGATTTTGCGAGGTGTTACACTATATTACAGATTAAGCATTTTCAATTCATCACCAACACGCAAAAATTTTGTCCAACACACAAGACCCTGTATAATTTAAAATTTTGAACTCACTTTCTAACACCGTCTCCCCCTATCAGTAACAATTCCTCCAAGAATAACAGTTTTCCGTACGTTAAGAATTTTTAATAGAAAAAGATACTATTTTTTTATTTTTGTATTTTCTGAAAGCAAGTAAATAACAAAAACAATAAACACTCTATTTTTGTGAGAATCACCGGTAAGAAGATCATATCAACAAAATCAAATTGTTTTCACACTATTAGATAATTCTTTATATAATTTTTCATGAAAAGCAGTCCAAGACGATTACAAGTATGTTTGTCCACTTAAACAAAATGCATGAACATTTGAAGTACCATTACCGTATGATACGTTAAGGTAATATTATTACTGATATACTAGTGTGTCCCACTTCAGGATGTACCCCCGCGATCAAGGTATGCACAAAGATTCCTCGTAGTAAGTGAGTATACTGAATTCATCCGTTTTGTTTTACAACGATAGATAATTGGTGATCAGGTCAATACTTCCGTACAGCAAAGAGACCAAAATATCTAACGAGGGCTAAGACAAATACCATTTTTGGTACGATTTATGCATTTTGCACATTTGAATGACTCTCTAGGAGAGCTTCTTCATTTATTGGGTTTTGGCATTTTTAGCTCTTTTAAGATATCCTGGTTGTGCCTAGGTCAGCATGTATCTGGATGCAGCAGAAGGATAACCCTGACACCCCCGGATGAAATAACAGTATAATGACCAAAAACCTCAGATTTTGGAAATCTATCAATGCAAGATTTAAGGTCATTAAACCATACACCACTGATGTGTTTCCCACTCATACACAGTTAATTATGTTTATATCACATTGGTAAGTTGATTATTTCATGCTTTTTGCCTACTGGATATGATGAAGCTGCTATCACACTTAAGCAATTTTAATTCATTTTCAGTGTGACAGTCTAACTTGATGATGTACTGTCATTTCTTCTTTTTCACAGTGATAACTCATTTTTAATTTTCTATTTTTTATGTTTTTGGTTTTTTTAATGTTTTTGTATTTTGTGGTTTTCTTCTTTTTTTTTCCTTTTTTTAAGAAAAACAATAAAAAAAACCAGTTATTCAGGATTCCTCATCCCATTGAGTTCGACTAAATGTTCAAAGCGAGCCGTGTCAAATGCTTTAGTATAGAGATCTCCCAGGTTATCTAGTGTGTCGACTCTATGAAGTTCAATTAGTTTCTTTTCAGCACAATCCCGTATAAAATGATGACAAATGTCAATATGTTTTGTGCGACTGTGTCTCACAGGATTATTTGTTATAGAAATTGTGGCATTATTATCTATCATAATAGGAGTACGAGTGAAATCCAAACAGTAATCGCACATCTGCTATTGTATCCAGAGAACCTGAGAGCAGCAGCTACCCCCAGCAATATATTCAGCTTCACACGTCGAAGTAGACACACAAGATTGCTTCTTGCATTGCCAAGACACAATCCTACCTCCTAAGAACTGACAACCACCTGTTGTAGACTTCCTGTTAGACTTGCATCTTCCAAAGTCTGAGTCAGTGTAAGCAACAAACTTCAAATCACTATCAGCTGGATACCACAACCCAAGTTTAGGTTTCCCCTTCAAGTAACAAAGAATCCGCTTCACCACTTTCATGTGTGACTCTTTTGGATTAGCCTGATATCTGGCACACAGACATACGGCAAACATAATGTCGGGTTGTGAAGCAGTCAAGTACATTAGAGAACCAATCGTCGCCCTGTATTGAGTTAGATCAACATCCTCAGTACTTTCATGATCTGGGCCAAGATTGTGATTTTCGCAAATGGGTATGTTGAAAGTAGAGTAATCCTTTATTTTGAATCGAGACAAAATGTCATACACATACTTTGTCTGATGTATAAACATCCCATCCTCCTTCTGATCAACTTGTAATCCCAGAAAGTAAGACAACTCACCCTGGGTGTTGACAGTGTCTCGTACCACGCCCTGGGTGCTTGATGTAATCCATACAAAGCCTTATCAAGTTTATACACATGATCTGGATAATCTGGATCAACGAACCCATCTGGCTGTGAGACATACACCACTTCTTGGACTTTCCCGTAAAGAAATGCACTCTTCATGTCTAGTTGGTAAACTTTGAATCCCTTGAATGAAGCGAAGGCTAGGAACAAACGAATTGCTTCCAACATTGCCACTGGTGCAAACACTTGATTGTAATCAATCCCTTCCTGCTGATTGAAACCTTTGACAACCAATTAAGCCTTGTTTCATGTTACTATTCCTCTGTCATCTTTCTTGCACTTAAACACCCACTTAGTGCCAATCTCTTTTTCACCTTTAGGAAGGTCAACTAACTCCCAAACCTTCAACTTTGTAAACTGGGCCAATTCCACTTGCATAGCTTCAACCCATGAATTGTCTTTCAGAGCCATATGAATGTTCTTCGGCTCATCTTGGGAAATAAAGCAACTATACAAGCACTCGTTCACAATCCCAGCCTTCTCAATCGAAACAAATAAACCTGTATTCGTTGCTATGCTTCACCTTGTCTGAACACCTGCAGTAGGATCTCCAAGTATCATATCAACTGGATGATCTCTATTTACTCGTGTAGTAGCAACGGTATCCACTTCTAAATTATCACCCAGTTTTGATCCAATCTCCCCCTGAATATTCTGATTCGCAAATGGATTAATGAAATCCTCCCCCTGAATGGGTTCAAACTCTCTATCGCTTGAATCATAAACAACAACACTTGAGGAAGTTTCTGGAGCATCTGTCATAGAAACACTCGATCTAGGCATGAACTCGCCTTCATCATCTTCACTGATCACTGTTTGAATCAACTGAGAGTCATCTGTATTTGAAAACTCACGAATATTAAATGATTTAAAAACACTTTAATAATCATATAATATAGTTGGACCACTCGTTGATTGTTGAGGTTTGTATATAGTAATTTCAACATTAAAAACAACCTCAATTTTACCAGTTTTTAGATTAAAAACCCTTTTATTCGGTGTGCCAGGTACGAAACCTAGAAAGTAGCCTTCATCAGCCACCTCACCAAATTTTTGTTTATCTTTGTTTCGCACAATGGTGCAGGGTAATCCAAATGGTTCAAAGCCTTTTAAGTTTGGTTTTTCGTTAAACATTAATTCATGACATGTTTTGTTAAATCGTTTAATGGTTAAAACTTTGTTTAGGACATAGCAAGCTGTATTCACAGCTTCTCCCCAGAAAAGAACTGGAAGCTTGGAATCTGAAAGCATAGTCCTAGCGGCTTCAATCAACGTCCTATTTTTTATCTCAGCGACTCCATTCTGTTGAGGTGTATAAGGAGCAGAATATTGATGTTCAATTCCTTTTCAAAGACTATAGAGATCCAGAATCCGATTCTTGAACTCCGTGCCATTATCACTCCTTATCCTATTGATCCTTGCATCATGGACGTTTTCCAATTTTGTAAAAAGATCTATCAGCATCCCCGCTGTCTCATCTTTTGTACCTAAAAAGAAAACCCATGAATAACGTGAGTAATCATCTGTTACAACTAAACAATAGTACTTTCCACCTATGCTCCTCACGTTCACTGGACCGAATAAATCCATGTGAAGTAATTCATAAGGGGCATCTATGGAATTTATTGTTTTTGATTTGTGAGGTTTCTTATGTTGTTTTCCCTTTTGACATGGAAGACATTTATCTTCCACGTGAAACCTCTACATTGGAACCCTTTCACTAGCTCATTTTTAATAATATAGTTCATTTTGTGATAGTGAATATGGGCCATAAGTCTGTGCCACAACATTGACTCAGCCTCAGATGCTTTTGATAGTAAACACGCCACCACAGTAGTCGGATCCTTAGCACCCATGTCTATGACATAAGTATCATTTCTCCTTGGCGCTCTCATCACTATCCAATCGTCCGGAATCACCAAACCTGGTTTCAACACTAATGCTTCAGTCTTGGTAAAATGGACCGAGTGACCCTTGTCGCAGACTTGTGACACGCTCATCAGATTGTGTTTAAGCTGCTTAACATAGTTCACTTTGTCCAGTGTGATATTCCCATTGGTCACTTTTCCTCAACTTGTAATCCTACCACCTTTAGCACCCGCAAAATTCACATGTCCACCATCAAAATTTTCAAACTCTGTCAACAATCTCGCATCCCCCGTCATGTGCCTGGAGTAGCCACTATCAACATACCATAAGTTGATAATCCTCCTCAGCAGCTCCTGCACACACCAACCAAGAAATTAGTTAGATTGGAGGACCCAAGCCTTAATGGTCTTGGGTCATCCAAATTCGCCAACTACTAGAACATCCATCCAATATCCATTACTCCTAACAGGAGTCTTGGATCTTAGACCTGTTGCTAGAATTTGATTTTGATTTCCACTAGGTCTATGGTCCTGGGGGTTCCTATATATGTTTGGACTATTTGACCTTTGAAAATTTTGATTTTGATACCTTGAGTTTTGATTTCAAGAAGCTTGATTGTTGTAATTTCTAAAGCCATTATTATAAAAAGTTCGACCACCATTATTTTGGTATCGATTTTGATATTGACCTTGACTTCTGAAATTACATTATTCATTCTAGGTGAATTGCTTCTAGGTCTCTCATATCTGTCTGATGTAGATTCAGGCTGAAATCTTGGTTGATTTCTTTGAAAACGAGGAACTTATGGAGTTCCTTTGTCAGCCTTATCTACACCAACAGCAACACCCTCATGTTGCTTAGGAGCAAATTTCTTTGGAGAGTTGGACATTTTCTCCACATTATCACCACTCTTCTCTGGTGATTTCTCTCTCTTTATCTCACTAACTTATGCTTTCTCACTAACTTGTGCTTCACTCTTTTTGTTAGGACAGCAGCTAGCTACATGTACCTTTGTATGACACTTGAAGCACGATCTCCTTTTCGAAGACTTGCTAGGTGAAGTCTTTGAACTAGATCCTTCATTTGATGATGATGCCTTGGAAGGATTTTGTTCAGTTTGCTTAGATTCAGATTTTTCTTTGTTTTTATTTTTAGCAAACCCTACATTTGATTCATTCAAAACAACAATTGTCTCATTTTTCATGTCACTACCTTTAACAAAAGTTTGTTGTTTGTTTTTAGGAGGTGAATTATTCTTTTTCAAGACAGGTTCACTGTTATTTTCCTTCTTAACACTAGCATCATCACTCTCAGACACATCACCCTGACTTGATGTGGAACTACTTGGTGTAGTTGACACAAAGTCTGTTAACTCATCTTCATTAGGCAAGAAAGAATAGTCATAACTAACAGGAGGTGGAACTTCATTGAATCCATGGAAGCCCACACTGGTTTTGTCATTACTTTTCTTTAAGCCACCCATCATACGTTTCATTACAAAAGTAGAGTCCCTGAATTGACTTAATTTCTTTTCAAGTTCAACAATTTTGAGTTGTGCATCTGACAACTCTTTTTCAGAAATCTCTTTTGTTTTATCTCTCATCGTGTCATGAGCTAAGTCTATGATTTGAATTTTTCGTTTAGTTTGCAGGTTAAAGCTCCTATTTTAGTTTCATAACCTTTTATCTTCTTCAAATATAAAGACTCGTTTCTTTTAACAAAAAAGTTTGCCTCTTTTATGCTTGAGATTTCATTAATCAGACTTTGATTTTGAGTTGATAATCTCTTAACCTCACCCTGTAATTCACGACATTTTAAACACACTGAACTAGCAGGATTAGAACTTACCTCTCCTGTAGCTTTGCTCAAGTCAGCCATGAAAGCAGCAAAATCTGCAGCCCTCTTTTTATCTAAAGCATCCTTCTCATCATCAGACTTTAACTCTTCCTCATGTATTTCTACAGTCTGGTCAGCATCAACCTGTTCAGCTTTACTCTCTTTCTCTACTTCAGCATCCACCTTTGCTTCAGCATTCTCCACTTTAGCTTCAGCATCATCATCTGTGACTATCTGAGCCATAAATGCTTGAGTGACATTCTCATCATTTTCCAGGTGAACGCTCCAGTCATATGATCCCTCTCGTGTAGTAGTGATCAAAGCCTTTCAGCTAGAATTGTTTGATGCATTTCTGTTACTTGAATTTTGACCCGAAGACTCTGTTTTTGCTCTTTGACATTCTCTAGTGAAATGTCCATAACTTTGACAGTTGAAACACCGAACCTTGGTCTTGTCAAAACCAACAGTTTTCCCCACGAACTTCCTTCCTGTTCTATTCATAAACCTCTTCACTCTCCTAGAGATCATGGCCATTTGCCACTATAGATCCATCTCTTCTAAGTCATCAGGGTCAACCTGATCATAATCTTCATGAAAAGTAGCTGGATCAGATATCTTCCCCTGAATGTGGTTCTCGTAAGAAGCGATGAATGAGGCAAGCAATGCTAGATGTTCTTCAGCAGCCTTCACACTCATAGGCATAGACTTGGTATTGCTGCTCTGATTTGTAGCTGAAGTTCTCTTAGCACCTGTAGATCCTCCTGAAGCAGCTATGAAACACACATCACCATCTTCATTCACAGTAACCTGCTCATTCTCACATGACAGAAACACAGTAGCAGAGTCGCTAGAAGCATTGTGAGACGAAGAAGATGGAAGTCCATTGTAAATCCCTGGATCTTGAATCTGATCGTATCATGTATCCTTCTTCTTCATGTTGAGCTCGTATGCTCTCAGCTTCCCCACAACGTCTTCAAGTACTTTTGTGTTATAATCTGCCTCCTCTCCCGTTGACCAGTTGACTAACTTTGACTGTTGACCCGAGGCGTTGACCCAAACTGATCTGTTGATCGAAGTTTGACCAGACCTGAGGCTTGAACCTTGAACTGAATCTGTTGAATCAAGAACCTGAACCAAACTTAAAACCCGAAACTCCTGAACCTGCTGAGCCGAAATGCGAGACGTAACCCAAACCAATCTTTGACCCGTGCCTGCTGTCGACCGAACCCCAAACCAACCTGACCTGCTTGAACTATAACTGAAACCACGAGACCCAAGATAAATCTCGAAACATAACAAACCCGAATTAAAGCTCAGATCGACATACCTTCTTCAAACCCTAGAACACCACTCGCCGCCGATCATCTTCAACATCATCACGTCACCCCTCGTCGATGGTCGAAATCGTCGGGAACCCAAAAGAAGAACACACATCACCTCGTTCCACTGCCGTAGCCGACTTTTGTCAAGAACCTGCTGCCTCCTCCGCCGTGAACGGCGTTAGTCGTCGGTGACGTCGCCGGCGACATCGGCTCTCCGACTCTCTCTATGCTCGGTCTCTCTCTCCTCCTCTCTTTCTGGTAGCCGCCGTCAGGAACGTCATTAAGGGGGGTGTCTTGCCGGTTAACCAGCGCCGTACATATGAAGAAGGGAGGTGAGGGGTGGCTGTTACTGGTGGTTGTCGACGAAACGGAGAGCCGCCGGAATAGAAACCGGCTCCACCAGTCGCCGATCAGAACGACGAGGGGGTGGGGGGTTGTCGGCTGTGGGTGTTTGGAAGGGGAAGTTGAAATCAAAGATCTGATCTCCATTTGTTTGTGTGAGTGTTGTGTATGAAGTGTTGTGTGTATATGAGTTTGTATGTAATCAAGAGGGAGAGGAGAGTGAAGGTCTGTGTTTTAATTTTGAAGGAGAGAGACAATGAAAGAATAGAGAGACAATGAAAAGAGGAGAGTGAAGGTCTGTGTTTGAAATATGATGGTGAGGATCAGGGGAGATATGATAAAAAGAGGAGAGAGATAATGAAAGTCTTGAGACTTTTAAATGATCTGACAAGTGACAAGAGGATTAGACATTTTAGTCAAATGACTAAAATGCCCTTTAATGTGATTGGTGGAGAGTGGTTCTCACGGTTCTTACAATTGGGTATGGTTTTCATTTTAGCGGCTCCCTATATATATATATATATGTGTGTGTGTGTGTGTGTGTGTAGTTTGAAAAAAAATCAAATCAACTAAAATAGGTAACCTAATATCTATGGATGCATAACTAGTGGTGTGTTTAAATTCCAGTTGTAGGTTGTAATACCTATATATGAAAAGAGTAAAAGTCGCAATGTTTGACGTTTTTGATCAATCTGTTTGTTTGATTGTTGCATTAAATTTTATTCTGTAATATTAATACCTGATAAATGTTTAAAATTCAGATGGACAACGAAGAAAATCAGGAAAACCAGAATAATGATAATAATGGAGACCAAATAGATAACAGTGCCATCCAACATATAGTAGCACAAGGAATTATAGATGCTATACCATATATTATCAAGTCTGTTAAAGAAGCAGAAAATAATAAAAGTGAAAGTAAACGACCACCTAGTGAACCAAGTCATAGCGTGAATAATGGACCGCTACTCCAATTACCAATTCCAAAAAGAAGGAGAACCATATCATATGGTTGTTCTTACAAAGAATTCTGGTCTTGCAAACCAATAGAATTCTCTAGCAATGAAGGAGCCATTGCAGCTTTACGCTGGATAGAAAAGACAGAAGCAGTCTTAAAAATAAGCAAATGTGCAGATGAAGATAAGATTATGTTTGCTTCTAATCCTTTTAAGAATGCACCCTTAGAATGGTGGAATACTATTCTCTAGTATAGAGGAAGTGATAAAATTTATAACATGGAATGGACTGACTTTAAGGATGTATTTGAAAGGAAATTTTGTCCTCCTCATGAAAAAGAACAAATTGCTAATAAGTTCTTAAATCTTAAAATGACTGGAATAGACTGCAAGGGTTACACTACCATATTCTTCGAATATGCTATAATAGTGCCAACCTTAGCCTCACCAGAACCAGTATTAATCTCCCGTTATATCTGGGGATTAATTAGTGAAATCAGACATGTAGTCAAGGCAGCTAGACCACAAACTATAGATGAAGCAGTAGAATTAGCCAATACCTTGACTGATGAATTAGTACGTACGCAAGAAGGAAACCAGAGAAAGAACCTAGCCCAGAAACTTACCCAAGAATTTCGTTATGGAAATAACTATCGTGGGAAAAGTACAGGTTCTACTTCTGTACCTTACTGTAAGTACTGCAAGAAGAAACATTTAGGAAGATGCTCAATATACTGCAACTTCTGCAAAATGTCTGGACATAAGGAAGAAGACTGCAGGAGGAAACCCAGCAACAAGCTATGCTTCAACTGTGGAGAGACGGGGCATATCAAACCGAACTGTTCGAAACTAGCTCCAGCAACAAACACTAAAATTACCAAGAATGCCCGAGCATTTGTTCTGATAGCTGAAGAAGCCAAGATGATTCCAGATGTGATTGCCGGTACGTTTTTAGTTAATGATATTTTTGCTAAAGTATTATTTGACTCTGGTGTAAACCAAAGTTTTATAAATACTTCGTTATGCAAACTTCTCAATCAACCATTAACTAAACTTCAACAAGAATTTTTGGTAGAAACCGCAAATTGAGAATCCATTAAGATTTCTGAATTCTTGCAGGGAGCAAGAATAGAAATTTTAAACCATAATTTTATTGCTAACCTTTATCTAATGAATATGGTTGGATTTGATATCGTATTAGGAATAGATTGGTTAAGAGCCAACCATGCCAGCATTCTATGTGATCAAAAGTTAATACAAGTAAATTCACTAAAAGGAGAAAACATCACAATTAAAGGAGATAAGCCAACCAGGTCCACAAAATTCATCTCTGTGATGAAAACAACAAGTTATGCAAGAAAAGGATCACTAGTTTATATGATTTCCATAATCATTAACACTAAAGGAAAAGAATTAAAAGATATTCCCGTAGTATCTAAATTCTCAGTTGTTTTCCCAGAAGAGTTACCTGGATTACTGCCAGATAGAGAGGTTGAATTCAGAATTCACCTAATACCTGGGACAACACCGATTGCTAAGGCACCTTACCGTTTAGCACCAACAGAGATGCAAGAACTGAAGAAACAGTTGGACGAACTTCTGGAGAAAGGTTTCATACAGCCTAGTTCATCGCCATAGGAGCACCAATCTTGTTTGTCAAGAAGAAAGATGGATCAATGCGTATGTGCATTGATTACCGAGAATTGAACAAGGTTACGATTAAAAATCAATACCCATTACCGAGAATCGATGATCTGTTCGATCAACTTCAAGGAGCTCAACTCTTTTCTAAGATCGATTTACGCTCAGGATATCATCAATTGAAAGTACAGGAAGAGGACAATCCTAAAACTGCTTTCAAATTAAGGTACGATCATTAGAATTTACAGTCATGCCATTTGGTTTAACCAATGCCCCAGCCGCATTTATGGACATGATGAACAGAATATATAAACCATATCTGGATAAATTCATAATTGTCTTTATAGATGATATTCTCATTTACTCTAAGAGTAAAGAGGATCATGCATTTTTTATACTTTTAAATTTGCTGAGAAAAGAAAAGCTTTACGCTAAATTTTCAAAATGTGAATTTTGGTTAAAGGAGGTGCAATTCCTTGGACACCTGGTTAATCATGAAGGAGTTCATGTGGATCCCAAAAAAATCGAGGCGATTACTAAGTGGAAAGTCCCTGAATCACCGATGGATGTGAGAAGTTTTCTTGGACTAGCAGGTTATTATAGATATTTTATTCAAGATTTTTCTAGAATAGCTATTCTCTTAACAAAAATGACATGCAAATCAATTAAGTTTGAATGGGGCCCAAAACAGGAGGAAGCTTTTAGGATTTTTGAAGCAAAAGTTAACCAATGCACCCATACTAGCATTACCAGAAGGAACTGAAGACTTTATAGTCTATTGTGATGCTTCTAAGTTAGGTTATGGATGTGTGTTGATGCAGCGTCAAAAGGTTATAGCTTATGCCTCTAGACAACTTAAGAATCATGAAGAGAATTACACAGCCCATGATCTAGAGTTAGGAGCTATAATTTTTGCCTTTAAAATTTGGAGACACTATCTTTATGGTAGTAAGTTTACTGTTTTCACCGATCATAAGAGTTTAAGATATGTTTTCGGGCAAAAAGAGTTAAATATGAGACAGAGACGCTGGATGGAGATTCTTAGTGATTATGATTGCAATATCCAGTATCATGCAGGAAAGGCTAATGTAGTAGCTGATGCTTTAAGTAGAAAGTATCATGAAAAACCAAAACGAGTACGTTCTCTTAAATTAAATATGTAGATAGATTTAAACGAGCAATTTAGAGAAATACAAGAAACAGTAATCAAGGACGATACTGAAAAATTAAAAGGAATAATTAAGGAACAAGGAACATATAGAATTTGGAGATTCCATAAGAGAAGAATCTGGATACCCGAACAAGGAAACCTACGCCACCGAATTTTAGAAGCCCGTAAGTCTAAGTATACGATACATCCTGGTAATGGTAAAATGTATCAAGACTTAAGAAAGAATTTCTGGTAGATAGGCATGAAAAAAGGATATAGCTCCTATGTTGCCAAGTGTCTAACTTGTTCCCAGGTTAAAGCTGAACATCAGAAACCCTCTGGTTTACTACAGCAACTAGAAATGCCTATATAGAAATGGGAATTGATAACAATGGACTTTGTTACTAAATTACCCAAGACAAGAAAAGGTAATGATGCAATCTGGGTGATTGTAGACAGATTAACCAAATCTGCTCATTTCTTACCTATGAAGTAAACTTTCAATATGGAACAATTAGCTAAATTATACGTAAATGCAATAGTCTCATTACACGAAATTCCTTTGTCTTTTGTTTCTGATAGAGATAACCGTTTTACTTCTCATTTTTGGACTAGTTTCCAGAAAGCAATGGGAACCTAGTTAAAACTAAGCACAACCTATCATCCTCAAACGGACGGACAAAGCGAAAGGACAATTCAGATAATGGAGGATATGCTTAGAGCTTGTGTAATTAATCTCGGAGGAAATTGGGACGATCATTTACCGTTAATAGAATTTTCCTACAATAACATCTATTATACCAGTATCAATGCTGCACCATTTGAAGCACTTTATGGACGAAAGTGCCGAACTCCAGTCTGTTGGGCAGAAATTGGAGAAAAACAACTGTCTGGACAAGAGATAGTACAAGAAACAACGGATAAGATTATTTAAGTCAAGGAAAGACTGAAAGCAGCACGCGATCGTCAAAAGAGTTATGCTAATAATAGACGAAAACCATTGGAATTTCAGGTAGGAGATAAGGTATTATTAAAAGTTTCTACATGGAAAGGAGTAGTCAGATTCGTCAAAAGGGGAAAGCTAAGCCCCAGATATGTTGGACCTTTTGAGATTATTAGAAGAATAAGACCAGTAGCTTATCAGCTACAACTGCCAGAGGAAATGGCAGGAATACATGATGTATTTCATGTATGTAATCTCAAGAAGTTTTTAGCAGATGAAACATTGAAGGTACTTCTAAAGGACATAGAGGTAATGAGAAACTTAAGTTTGTAGAGAAACCGCTACAGATTGAAGATAGAAAGATCAAGAATCTCAAACACAAGAGATTAGTTCTCGTCAAAGTAAAATGGGATTGCAAGAGATGACCAGAATACACATGGGAACTCGAGTCGGAGATGCAAAGGAAATATCTACACCTGTTACAGTAGACCTTAAGGATGAGATCTAAAACAAGGTGGGGAGGATATAACAGCTCTCCCAAACCATTAAAACATGCCCTACACATCCTAAAATACACCCCGTATACGAAAAACGAGCCTAAAGTACCTTTATATTAATAAAAATCAAACAAAACAAATTATATGGGTCGCTCGCGAGCCGCGACAGGGTTCACCCTAGGCTTCGCAGGGCGCGAGCGAGGTCAGCTGGTGCAACCGCAACATGCCACGTGGCACGACACCCGGACGACCTACACTTGTGACTGGTCAAGGCTATAGTTGACACGCGGTTCCTCGCGGCCCATGACAGGCTTAGCCCATGGCGTCGTGGGGCGCGACGGAGTGGCTGATCAGCCCTATAAATGGAGTCGAGAGCTCAGTTAGAATTCGTTAAAAATTTCTTTTCTCTCTCAACTATTATAAGCTAAAACTCTCGGGAATAATACCCTCTAAAAAGCGAAGCTCTGCCTCGTTGTAAGTATTATAATCCCCGGTTATGTATTAGTTACTCTGCCCGATTGATCTAGAGCTCCGTAATGCATGTCGAGGCTCTGTCTGACTCAGTCTTTGGAGTTCTGTCTCGGGAGTATAGCTAATGTAAATTGGGTTATCTTACTAACACGTGTGCATTGTTTAATTTTAATAGATTATAACCAGGAAGTCACCAGAAAGCAGTATTATCTAAAATAGCAAAGTGAGTACATCTATTTTTGTAAACCTTTTATACAAACCTCAATGGTTTTAAATTATGATAAACAGTGATTGAGTCTATGTATTCTACAATTACTGACGGTATGTTGGGGTTTTGTATACATTACTTGTTACTACACTGTGAGTAGTAGCATGACCACAAGTCAGGATTGACAGTACCGTGGGTGGTAATTTGGTAGATATAAACATTGTAATCGCCCTCAATACTGTAAAGATATAAAATCTTGTTTTGATTAAACTGGGATGCACTCGCCAGTATTTCTTGCTGATAAAACTTTTTAAAACGTTTTTCAGGTAACAAAATGTGAAAGCCAAATAGAAGCTAGCTGGAGAGCACTGAAGGCTTGGAAAAGTGGCTATAAAAGTTACCTAAACAAAGAAAGAAGTTTTATTTCAATAAAATAGGGTTTACCCTTATAAACATATGGAAATGGAAACTTGGGTTTTTCCCATGTATTTATTAATTATAAAAATTATGGTATTACTCTGATAAACTATTTCCTAACTACGGTCCTGATGTAATTTTTCGTTGCCAAATTAATAAACACCAATACCACTAATCTGGATGCCCGCGGCTGCCCGCTCCAGGGGCAGGGGTCGGGGGCTGCGACAGCACTCCTTGTGGCTCAAGGATTCACTTAAATACCGGGGCTTGATTTCTCTCATACGTTTAGTCCCGTTGTCAAATCTTCAACCATCCGGGTTGTTCTCAGTCTCGCTGCGATCCATAAATGGACTCTTCATCAATTAGACGTCAATAATGCGTTTCTAAGTGGTCATTTAACCGAAACCATTTTCATGGAACCACCTCCTGGTTTTGAAGATTCCAACAGACCCAACTATGTGTGTCAACTCAATCGTGCTCTCTACGGCATAAAACAAGCACCACGTGTAACAACCCGCACGTTTGTGCGTTGTTACTACTCGCTACACTCGTTACGCCTAACACCAGAGATTCGGATCATAATGTAACTATATCGCTTACATTGCTACTTCGCATTATTTTCGCATATTACGCATGTTGTATCGCTATAACACATCGCATCACACACACTAACGCTCACGATGACGTTGAGTGAGGACCTATTCAACCCTCCTCGATAGTCATGATGCGTCGCAAAGTAATGCATATTCGAAACGAAACCCGATTATTGTATCGCAACTTGGAAATGTGGATATTTATATACGACCCTTTGTGACTAATTATAATAAATATATATATATATATATATATATATATATATATATGGAAATGTGTGAACAAATCATCGCAACGCTCAACGGACAAAATGAAACATCGAAACGTCACTCTTCGGAGACCACCGATCAAATGACCACTCGATCGAATGGTCATCCGATCGAGTGACCACCCGATCGAGTGACCATCCGATCAGATTGTCATCCGATCAGATTGCCATCCGATCCATGGCACTCCATCACCTTCTCCCCTCTTCACCTATAAATAGCATTTGTCACATCACTTGAACAGTGATGTGACAGCTCTAACTCGACCAGCACGCTTTTGGGCTATTTTCCCTCGATTTCTCGTGATTCTTGTAAGTTTCTACCTCAAATCTTGAACTTCTATGATCTACACGCACTCCTTCATCTTTTTCACCTTTGAATCTTAACTTTTAACCGTGAAATCAGTGGATTTGAGGTGTTCTAGGGTGATGTCATCATGGAGTTCTTATGAACTTCAAGTTTTGACATCACTCCACCAAGAACAACTCAGATCTGAAGGATTTCCACATAATCAAACAATGATTTCGCATAGATCTACACATATTCATGGTTAAAGGGACTGAAAGATGGTTTTCCAACTTTCTTTCAACTCGTTTACACTCAATGCACTCAAAATCGATAGAATCAGAGCTCGTTCTGACTTTCTACGCTTTCCTGGTGAGGTGTTGGTTCAAGATCTGGTTTCTATCAAAGAGACGATTGATTTCGGGTTAAACATGAACCACCGTCATGAACCAGTAAACTGATCGGACTTGGGTGATTCCTGTTCGATCAGGTCACTTGGGTCTTGATGGGGTTTCTGTTGTTTAGCACGTTATCACACCGTCTCGATTAAACTGCAAAACTATCAAACAATCAAGTGACAAAGACGATCAGGCCGTTGGGACGGATTGCCGCCCGATCGGATTGCCATCCGATCGGACAGCCACCCGATCGGCTTACACTTGGTTCCACACATAAACTTTTATTTCAACTTTTCAAAGATCTGAGCATCGAACGGATTGCCGTCCGATCGGATTGCCACCCGATCGAACGACCACCCGACAATGTAATGTTTGGAACTTCAACACTTAAACAATTTTCAACATGTTCAATGATCAACGGATTGCCACCCTATTGGATTGCAATCCGATCGAGTGACAACCCTGCTGTGAACTTGTTCTCACTAAGTGTCCTACTAATCGGATCACCACCCGATCGAGTAGCCGTTCGATTGATCGACCTGAAGGGTAGAGATACTTCTCTGTTTTCTAAATGCTACAACGAAAACTTCAAAAGACAAACCATCATACACAAACAAATCTACACCAAAACGAATGGCCATCCGATCGGATGACCATCCGAATGGATTGACATCCGAGCGACTGGCCATCCGATCGGATTACCATCCGATCGGATTACCATTCGACACTTAGTTGCTTTGCCATCGTTTAACGCACTGTTCATCACTTACACTATCAATCTGTAATCAGGCTAATCTCAGACGCGCTCCCTTCAATCCAACCAAGTTGTGTTTACTTGCTGAACACCGACTGTGAGTATACTCGAACCCTTTTTATCGCATTTTTGGGTGTAACATACGTTTCTATCAAATCAAACTAATCAAATGCTTAAACTATTTATCACTTGCGAATGACTGATTATGCATATTTACACGTGATGCTAGTTACATATGTGTTAGGACTTTTACTCGCAAGGTCCCGCCTTAACTAGTATAGTACTATAGTACCCGACGGGGTCTAGTTAGGATGAATAGCAATCGCAATCACAGCTCGAGTGACTTAGCTGGTAGTAACTGTCTTGTATATATATGTTGAGGTATCTCGTTTATGTATTTGGTAATTCGCAGCACTATTATCTATTTTTCGCTACTATCAAAACTTGTATACTCGCCAATACTTTTGTATTGACGTTGTTTTAACGTATGTTACAGGTTTAGTCACAGTCTACATCAAATCAAGCTAGGAAGTCTAGAAACTCACCTAAAATCTAGGTTGTCGGATTTGTATTGTTCGAGAGGACAAGAAATCTGTGATGACTTATGTGATTGTATTGTTTGTTAGTATGGGATAACAAATGTAATAAATATTGTCCCTTTTAGTTGTTATGGATTCTCTTGAGCAATCTGATTCGCCTAGTGCCACGCCCCGATGATTCCGCCATCGGTTGGGGTGTGACAGATTGGTATCAGAGCCATAACTATAGGGAATTAGGAAAGACACGACCTAGTCCGGGTTTGTTTTCTAAGAAACGACCTAGTCTATAGTCTAAGTACCAACAGGCTGACTCGTACGAACCCAATAGGATTTGTACGGGCCTACTTGATACTCTCATTCGAATCCACTAAAACTACAAACTCGCGTGAACACCGCATACTACAACTTCACACGAAGAGCCTTTCCTAAGGCTGGAATATTACTTAGCCTTGCCTAAGGCCGACACAATACACACGTTTTCAAAGGTACTCGAATAACACAACCGAGTGGTCCAGTCAAGATCAGGCGTGAAAACCAAGAACTCTCGACAAGATCGCTCACTCAGCGCATTCTTTCTAGCACGAGAACTCTTCGTTGAGCTAGGAGTGACATCCATAACTCAACGAAAGTCTCCATTTCAAAATCTAGTGGAACTCTCAAACTCATTCGAAGAGCACAACCACAGCTAGGAGCAAAGTAATTAAGTCAGGGGTGAAACCCATATCTTAATTAACCGTTCCACTCTCTATAAAAATGGTTTTCAAAAGCTCTCACCAAGGACTCGACCATAACGATGACTCAAGCCACACGATGACTAGGAGGACGAATGCCATGAGCTGCATCCCAGTGGAAGCATAGTCATCTAAGGCAACGCGCGTGCACGAACTTGTTGGGTATGGTTGGGTTACCTTGGGTAGTCGACGCCTAAACACCCGAGGCACTCTATCTATTTTTTCTAGCATACGACTCGCCGACTTTACGCTTTATGGAACCTATTTACGCTTATCTGTTTATGATTTAAAACTTTACGCTTTACCGATTTCTCGATTTATCGATTTTCGCTCCCTGCTTTATAAACGCACAACTCGCACAGCCATCGCAATCTAAAACGAAAACCGAATGTTCGCAACAAAACTAATGTCTAATTACTCGCTCTCTCTCTCTCTCTGCATCGCGTCCTCGCGCTACCTATTCAAGCATAAAGGTGTAGTTTATACGAACCTATATATATACATATACAAACGAATCAATTATATGAGAACTTAGGAATCTCGTGTCTCCTATGTGGCTCCTATGTGTTTATGCAATACTATGATAACCGCAACAAGTTTTTATCGCGCTCAATCGCATCGCAAAACTCAAAAATCATTATGATCGAATCTTACTCCAAATCTCTCTCTGTCTAGATGTCTTCAAACGACTCTACCCCGAGACAAACAGCTAGGAGAAGAGCCAAACGAAGGGCCGAGAAGAGGATTGCCTCGCTTATGGCCAAGGAAGTGGCCAATGTCATTCCTTAAATTGTCGCTCACGTGCACTCTCTCAGCGACTCTCGAACCTCGGAAGACTCTAAGACGGAAGCGCTGCAACCTGCTTTCCTCTACAAACACTTCAGAGCCTGTGATCCGATGGAGTTCACGGGTGAAGGAGGTATGTTCCAACTACTCCAGTGGTTCGATTCTATCGAATTACCCTTCGTCAGAGTGGGTGTCCGATAGTTTCTGTACTACTTGCGCAACCGGAGTATTTCAATCATGAGCACTCGACTGGTGGACAGCCGAACGTAACAAACGTAGGATCTCTGCAGCTTATGCTCTCTCTTTGGATGAGCTGAAAGAGCTCATGAAGAAAGAATGTTAGTGCAGTGATTCCGCTTGAAATCAGATTCCGTTTGTAAGTCTCAAGCGGAATCAGGTTTTGAAGCGAAATCACTAATTTCGCTTGAACTTTCAAGCGGAATCTGATTTCAAGCGAATCAGACAATAACTTTCAAACGGAATAGGTAACTTTCAAGCGGAATAAGTCCAAATGTGTAATTCCGCTTGGAATTACACTGAAACTTTCAAGCGAGATAAGGATGATGTCAGCAAGTTCGAACCGATTTTCAAGCGGAATTATCCAATTTTATCAGTAATTGTTCGAATTAAGGTCCAATTCTTTCAAGGATTAGTTAAAACTATGTTTCACTTGATATATGTGAGTTTTAAGCCATTTCAACCGTTAAATTTTGTCCAAATCAGAAAAGAATGAGTAGAAGTGAAAGAATCCGGTGAAATCAAGCTGAATTGGTATGAACTCCTCGTCCTGAGCTCTGATGCCACTTGTTGGATCGACGTGTGACCCTAACAAGTCAATCTGAGTAGTTCATCATCAAATACAAAGGCGGAATCAATGTAAATGACATCAAACAGCTTGTTCCTTTCTAATTATCTTCTTATTGATTGATTTCCTGAGCTTTTACACGTTCAAATGATAAACGGACAGCACCTCGGCTCAGAGAACATGACCTAATTCCGCTCCAAATGAACACAACACACACATATATATAGTGATCTGATTTTGCTTGAACCTGTCACATTCCATTTCAAGCGGAATCAACATGTTGATTTCGCTTGAACTGATCTGTGTCACTTTCAAGCGGAATCACCAACTTTTACATATAAAACCCTAGTTTCAACCTTGTTGTGTGCTCGTTTATCCTATCTAGACATAAGACTCGATTAAGACGAAGTTAACAGACACTAGATACACCAACAGACTCCCCCTTGGATGTTGACGAAGTCTTCGGCGTCGAGTCTTCAGTCTTTGTCTCTTTCCAAATTGTTTTGACATTGTAAAAGCTTCCTTCAATCTCTATCTTCAAACTCCCCTTTGAATGTTGGTCCAGAATTTTGACTCCCCCTTTCGCAGACTCCCCCTCACTATAAGCTAGGGCTCGAATTCTGGTTCAAACTTTGACATTTTCTTTGCCATGGGGATTTAGACTCCTGTTTCCTGCACAATCTCTACCTAAATATAAGATATATGACAATAACATTGTCAATCCAAACTTACCATTCACTCTCAATTAATAATCTTGTCAGAATTTGAAATCCACTTAAGTATTCAGGTCCAAATTAATGACCCAGATTACTCAAATGGTCTACCAAGTCCAACTTAATGACCTTGGTTGATCTGAGATAATTCACACTGACATTTTGTTAAATTTTTTAAACAATTTTCTGAAAATTTACAAGTTTCAAATTAATGAACTTGCTTTAACTTTCCAACTTTCACAAACTTATCATGATTAGCTCACAACTCATCCTCCAGTTCAGAAAACTTCCTGCATCTGCTTCAATTCGAATCTGAAGATCAGCTTTCCACTTTGGTTTGTCAAAAATAAAGCAGAAATGTAAAATCTTTTTGGATTTTTAATAAAGTTTCTAAACTAGAAATGAATTACAGAAATAAAATGCAGAAAATGTAAACTATTTACAAACAAATTTTGGTGAGCGTGTTCGGGAATCATATCAGCTATGATCAGAGAGATGACGACTTCGACTTTTGGTATGTCCCCTTTAGAGGATCTTTTTTACAACAGCCATGATTAGCATTTTTCAATGTTTCATCATTTTTTAGCTGAGGGGGGTGCTATGTTTCAAGCAATGTAGAAAGTATTCTCCGGGGACTAGGCCATTGCTTCCGCAAAATCAGAAGTCTCGGGATAATACCCCAGATATCACTGAGTATAAAGACCTAGTATCTCAAAAAAAGGGATCTTTCAAACGAGATTTCAGGGGTTACCTATATATCCAAGTAGTGTTCCCCACGAAATAAGTAAGTAAAGATTTCAGGTTTATATCCCGAACAACCCTACTAAATGTGCAAAAACCTATAGGCACATCATCAGCGAGACTGTTTAACGCATTTAAACTTTCCATATCTTTAGCATACTGTAACTGTCAAGCCGATGTACTATCATTTTCCCTTTTTACACAAGCTCTTTTCCAATTTTTTTAATGTTTTTGTATTTTGAAAATATCTCATGTTTTTGTATTTTTGAAATTTTTTACTGTTTTTGTATTTTCTAAAAATATTTACCCTATACTCTCCCCCTAAATACCAAAACAAGTAAAAAAATCGACAAACCATTGCAGATTGCTTCTCAACATCATCATCTACAATGTCTCCTTCATCAACGCCAAGAATCTCTTCCAACACCGATAAAAGCTTCATACCGTTCAATTTTAACAAGTATTGAAAACGAGTTTTATCAAACGCTTTGGTATGTAAATCAGCTTTTTGTTCATCAGTGTGGATTTTCTCAATTCGTATCAACTTCTTCTCGAAACAATCGCGAATGAAGTGATGACGAATTTCAATATGTTTCGTTTTAGCGTGATGAACAGGATTTTTAGTAATGTTTATCGGTGCCTCATTATCAACAAAGATAGGGGTGTTTAGAAATTGCAAACTGTAGTCGCGCATCTGTTGCTGGATCCACAAGATCTGAGAGCAGCAGCTGCTAGCAGATACATACTCCGCTTCACATGTGGATAAAGCCACAGAGGTTTTCTTTTTGCATTGCCAGGTGCCCAATCTTGGTCCAAAGAACTGTTACCCCGCTGTTGTTGATTTAGCGTTAACTTTGCAGCATCCGAAATCGGAATCGGAATAACCTTCGAGCGTAAAATCGCCTTCTCTTGGATACCACAACCCCGATGATGGAGTTCCTTTCAGGTAGCGTAATATCCTTTTCACAATTACCATATGCGAAGCTCTTGGGTTAGATTGAAATCTTGTTGCAAGGCAGGTTGGATACATAATATCGGGTCTTGAAGCTGTTAAATACATCAGCGATCCGATCATGGAACGATACATCGTTTCATCTACCTTCTCTCCGGTGAGATCAGGATTTATCCCATGGTTCGTCGCTAATGGGGTGGAAGCCGGAGTAGAACCTGACATCCCAAATTTCTCTAAGATATCATGAACATACTTCGTTTGATGTATGAATATTCCCTTAGGCAGTTGATCAACCTGTAATCCTAAGAAGAATTTCATCTCACCCATTGATGACATTTCAAATTTTTGCTTCATAACTCTTTCAAAACCTTTGCACAAATTTTCATTTGTTGACCCGAATATGATGTCGTCCACGTATATTTGAACAATCAGAAGATGTCCGTCGACTTCTTTGGTGAAAAGAGTGGCATCCACTTTTCCACGGTTGAAGTTGTTGGCTAGCAGGTGTTGAGACAATGTCTCGTACCAAGCTCTCGGGGCCTGGTGTAAACCATATAGCGCTTTATCAAGTAAGTAAACCTTGTCTTTGTGAATTGGATCGGAGAAGCCCGGTGGCTGTCCGACATATACCTCCTCTTTTACCTTCCCATATAGAAACGCCGATTTAACATCTAGCTGATAAACTTTGAAATTTTTCCAAGATGCAAAAGCTAGGAAGATTCTGATTGGTTCAAGTCTAGCAACTGGAGCATATACTTCAGTGAAATCTACACCCTCCTGCTGACTGAAACCCTGGACTACGAGTCGAGCTTTGTTGCGAATAATCACCCCTCGATCATCCCTCTTGCATTTAAACACCCACTTGGTGTTGATCTTCCTCTGACCATCAGGCAAGTCTACTAACTTCCACACACCTAACTTCTCAAACTGACTCAGCTCCTCCTGCATAGCATTGACCCAAGAATCTTCAGTTAGCGCCTCCTTATATGTTCGCGGTTCGATCTGCGAAATAAAACAACTAAGTGAAAACTCAGTTTGTAAAGGTGCTACTGTAGAATAAAAACAAGTAAGGCCATGGTCAATTTGACGTCTAGTGCGAACGCCTGATTGTAATTCTCCAATGATCAGGTCCTCTGGATGGTATGAAAGAGTTCTCGGCATCACCTCGCCTGGAACATCTACTTCGCCCTCCAGATTTGTAATATTATGATTTACACCTTGTTCACTGACTGGGTTTGTTTGACTTGAAATCTGAAATTGCTCCCCCTCAGAATCTGAATCACCACGATCAAATACTGGTCTGTTCTTAGATTCTTGATTATCATTCTGTGCCGTCTGATTATCATGAGCAACTTCATTTTGTTGGATATCATCATGTTCTCCAGCATTGCTTGGACCTGCTTCATCGTCATTTGAAGTTTGTCGACTTGAATACTCAGCTGGGAACTTTTCCTGTGATGACTCATACTCTCTCAGAATATCCAACTCGTCAAAGAAATCTTCTTCTTCTTCCTTTCCTTCCATGTCAAATGAATCCCACAATTTGTCATAGTGAAAACGCCATGAATCGCCTGGATTCTGCGATGGCATTGTGTAACCTTGACACTCAACATTGTGTGCTTCGATGATCCGCTTTAAGCTCGGAACAAAAACTCGTTTTAGTGGACTTGAGTAACCCACAAATATTCCTTCGATGCTCTTTGGACCAAATTTACCAAAAGGCTCTAGAACGGTACAGGGAGACCCAAACGGTTCTAAATACTTCAGGTTCGGTTTGCGGTTATTGATCAGCTCGAAACATGTTTTGTTGAATTTCTTTACAGTGAGAACCCGGTTGAGTGTATAGCATGCGGCTGACACTGCTTCTGCCCAAAAAATTGACTGGTAGCTTTGAATCAGCAAGCATCGTCCTAGCCGTTTCAATTAGCGTCCTGTTCTTTCTTTCAGCTACTCCATTCTGCTGCGGAGTATAAGGAGCACTAAACTCATGCAATATACCTTTTTCATCACAAAACACTTCCATTTGGCTACTTTTGAACTCTGTACCGTTGTCACTTCTTATTCTTCGAACACGAGTTTGGTACAAGTTTTTAAGCTTTTTGATCAACATGATTAAACTCCCAAATGTTTGATCATTTGATTGCAAAAATGAAACCCATGAAAACCTCGAGTAATCATCTGTAACTACTAGACAATAGAGATCCCCAGTAATGCTTTTGACGTTTGCTGGACCAAACAGATCCATGTGGAGTCTCTCTAAAGGTCTCGAGATTGAATTTTCTTTCTTCCTGGGGTGAGACTTCTTCTTTTGCTTCCCTTTGATGCAGCTAATACACTCCCCCTCAAGATGAAAACCTTTCAAATAAACACCAGTTACTAAATCGTTATGCACCAGGTGATTCATTTTTTGTAAGTGAATATGGCCCATCTTTCGATGCCAAAACTTTGACTCTTTTTCCGTTGCTCTTGACATAAAACAGTGTGCTTGACCTGTGGTTGTAGTTGCTACACTAATATCTAACACATACAGGTCATCAACTCTCCATTCTTCAGGGATAACAAATCCTGGTTTCAATATTAAACATTCTTTGTCTGTGAAGTGAGTGGTATACATCCTATCACAGATCTGAGAAATACTCAGAAGATTATTCTCAAGCTCAGAAATGTAGTTAACTCTTTCAAATGTGATAATGCAATTGGATAACGTTCCTTCTCCAACTATTCGACCTCCTTGATTTCCAGCGAAACCCACATAACCTCCATTAAAATTTCTAACATCATACAGCAATGATGTCTTCCCTGTCATGTGCCGAGAAGCTCCACTATCCATAATCCAACGTGAAACGGATCTTGGAAGCTCCTGCACATATCACAAACACTTAGTGAGATTTTGATGCCACCCAAGCCTTTTTCGACTCAGGTAACTGGACTTTGAGGTGAGATTTTATAGTGTAAAGTGGCGGAAAATTTTTATCATTCATCTTTAAGCTCTCAGCAGACCCAATCTCAACCTCTTTGTGCAAGAAAAATTCGTCTTTTTTGAGGTTGACCAGATGGTTGGTCTTTTTTCAAAACACTTTTCTTTTCAGAAACCATAGATTCTTGTTTGTCAATTTTCTCATAGTAATCCACAGGAACATTCATCTTTACCGGAGCGGTAGAAGACGATTGTTTTTCTTTCTCAGAAACCTCTGGTTTTGAAACACTTGATTTCTTTTCAACCACTTTTGGCTTCCATGTTTGTTGAGGTGATGCAACCCGTTTGTAAAACTTGTCATTTTTAGTTACCACATTTTTAACAGGTTCAGTTTTAATCTTGGTGTTGTCATTTTTCAAAACCTTTTTCTCAACAACCGATGGAGCTTTTCCCTTCACATCAACTTTCTTCTTTTGACTCTCAACAACTTCAGACTTAGGCTTAAAGTTGGTACACTTTCATGCAATATGTCCAACATTGTTGCATCTGAAGCATGTACGAGTATCAGCTACTCGACCTGTGCCTTCAGTCTGAGGTTGTGAGGCCTTCTTTGCAAAAAAAATTCTTCATTTGACTTCGAAAAAATCTCAGATTCTTCGTCAGAAAGTGAACTTGAACCGTTCACAAACACCTTTTTCTCTGCAAACTTCTTGTTTTGAACATTTCTTCTTTAATAGTTCTTACCACCCTGATATCCACCCGACCGGAACAATAGGCTTCTTGTAGTAAGCTTTATCTTTTTCAAAATTCATTTGCCTTTTTGTCTGATTTAAAATTTTTACTTCAGACAGATCAATTTCAATCAATTTGAACACTTTTGTCAATTTAGCAACATTAACATTCTCCAGTGGAAACTCAGAATCCGAATACAACTTATCCGATCCCGACATCTTGTACATGACAAGAGTAGGTTCTTCAATTAAGTTGTTTTTGGATTTTGGTTTCGGAATGTAATTGTTCAGAAAACACTCTTCATCCTCAACTGAATCACTATCAGACTTCAAAACACTTTCAGCCATGCTTTTAACAATATCAGTTTGAACACTATCATCAGATGATGATGAAGAAAATGTCACATCAATTGACTCTGGAAGTTTTATTTCATTTGTTTCATCTTCATCATTAACCAACCCGGACTTTTTCTATGAATAATTGTTTAACACTGGTGGTGGAACGTGATGAAACCCAACCCCAGCTCCATCCGAGTAAACATCTTCGCCTGCTTTGTTTTTCCCGATGGGTTTGGGAACAATGTGTTGTAAAACAAAGCTTGCGGAGTTATAACTGGTTAATTTCATCCGGATACGTTCATTTTCAATTTTAGCTTCTTGGAATTGAAGCTTCAACTTAGCAATTTCATCCAATTGCTGGTTGATTAACTCCTCTTTCACTCTAAGAACACCTGTCAGCTGAAGATTTTCTTTGTCCGTCTTACCATTTCTTTCATCAGAATCTTTAACCGTTCGTTTAAGCTTCTCAAAATTTTCTGAGATTTGACGATTTTTAAGAATCAATTTTTCATTTTCTTTCCTAATTCTTTCTACGTCAATTTTATCATTTTCTATTTTCTCAGTCAATTCTTTTAATTTGTCGTTCGAAGCTTTCAATAGTTTATCACTGTTTAAGATTTGATCTTTAACACTTCTGACTCTACTAGTCAGATCTTCAACTTTCTTACCACTAAGGTAAGCATTTGTACTACAAACTTTGCACTCTTTCATGCAATTTTTGTAGTTGTTCTCAGATTTACCATTCTTACCTGACACGTGTGTATCATTTGTATTGACCTTATCTTTGGACTCGGTTCCAGAACCAGAAACTACCTCTAGTTCTTTTGCAGCTAGAACTTTGTCAGCCATCTTCTTCAAGTTTTCAGCGGTGAGTTCTTGTGACGTATCAATAACTCTGTTATCAATCTTCTTGGCTCCGGTACTTTTGCTGTCTCTTTTTCTTTTTCTTTCTCAACGGCTTCTCCTCCCCACCATTCTCATTGTCTGGCTTCTTCTTCATCAGCAATTTGTTTGGTGAGAACTTCAAGATCAACAGTATCTGGACCCACAGCTATGTTTCCATTTTGATCAAGATAAAATTCTCTATCAGGATCCCATCTTTTCGCCTGTTTAGCTTCTTTGTATATACGATAGATTTTGCTTTTCATGAAATGAGTTGTTTCCTTCCTGTTCACATACTTCACTTCTTCAGATCTTTTATCTTTAAACGGAACAATCTTTGCTGCTGTGAAAGCATAACCAACTGCGTCTTCCTCAGGCAAAACATCACTCCAGTCATAACCTTCATCGTCATGAAAAACTGCAAGTGCCCTGGATTTCTCTTTGGGTACCTCCTCTATCTGCTTCATCCTGGGAGGTTCTAATTTACTCTGATGATAAATTGCTCTTTTGTAATAATCCTCTCGAAAAGGATTTGCAGTATCATCAGTGTAAGCATTTATGCACTCACGTTTAAAGTGACCTTTCTGTTTACATTTGAAGCACGTCACTTTTGACTTGTCAAAGCCTAACTTGGTAGAAGGTCCACCAATAGACTGTCTTCCAGTAATCTCCATGAAACGTTGTGCTCTTCTCACTGCACTAGCCATACACCACCTGATGTTGATCAGTTCCATCTCTTCAGGATCTATCTGATAATAGTCCTCCTTAGTCAAGTTGGTGTTTCCAATCTTACCCGCCACGAGGCTTTCGTACGATTCTAACACAGAGGCTAAGAACACCATTTGTTGTTTGGCAGATTCTTCACTAAAATTCTGACCATTCTTCAGATCTACAGCGATGTTACATTGAAATAGATTCTTCGGTGCAGATTGACTTTGACCAGTTGATGATGATCCACCATGATAGCCACTACTGGGAGTTTCTTGATTCATTGAGTTTGAGCTTTCTACTGAAAAAGCTGTCTTTGGAGATGCAGTCTTTGGGATCATATTGCTTCTGTAATACAATTCCACATTCTGCTGATAATATGTGTTGTTGACTTTATTGGATTTTTTTTATCTCCAATTCATGGCTTTCCAGTCTTTCAATAAGCAGATCAACCTTCAAATCAGCAGGCTTTATCGTATTCTTCAGCATCAATGCAAAATACTGCCAGTCTTGCTCATTCGGAAGTGCGTCAAACAACTTGTCTACTAGCTCTTCCTGAGTGTAAATGATGTCATGTCTAGCAAGCTCCATCTTCAGATGCCCAAATCTCTCAATCATCTTGGAAACTGACTCGTTCTTTAAACAACCAAACAAATCAAACTCTTTTCGTAACAGTTTCTTTTTGTTCTTAACTATCTCAGCACTATCAATACATTTAATTTTTTATTTTTCCCAAAGTTCTCTTGAATCTTTGTACTCGATCAGTGCGATAATGTCATCTCGAACAGATTGGTGAAGCAGAGCAATACATTTTTGTTCAGCAACATATCTTTCAATTTGATTATCTTCCAAGTTCTCATAATCATCTCTTCCCAAATCATAGCCATTTTTCAAACTTCTCCAACTCTGATAAGCAAATGCCTTAAGCCATTCCTCAAATCTTGTAGCCCACCTGTTGTAATCTTCAATCGCCATCAACTTGGGCGGCTTGTTGTATGTTCCATATGCACTGTCTACACTCATAGCGTCAGAAAGAATTTTCTTTGCATTTGGTGTTGGTGTAGTTTCATTCGTGTTATTTGATGTACCATCTCCCGAACCACTGGTAAATGCAAACACATCACAGAAAGGATTCATGAACAAATCATCCATCTTTCACGTACCTGAAACGATCAACAAACACTTAGAAAAATTTTTGAAATTTTGAAAAATAATTTTCAAACGGAATCAGCTGAAATGAAATCAGCTTTTCAGGCGAGATACCCACTCAAACGAAATCAAGTTTTTCAAGATGAATACTATTTCAAGCGGAATTAGCTTTCAAGCGGAATAACTAATTTCGTTTGTAAGTCTCAAGCGAAATCAAGTTTTCAAGCGAAATCACTAATTTCGCTTGAACTTTCAAGCGGAATCTGATTTCAAGCGAAATCAGACAATAACTTTCAAACGGAATAGGTAACTTTCAAGCGGAATAAGTCCAAATATGTAATTTCGTTTTGACTTTATCTCAGTTCATACTCAGTGATCTAATTTAAACTAATTATATGTGAAAAATAAGTTGAAGCTTCAATTCCCAGAAGCTAAAATTGAAAATGAACGTATCCAGTTGAAATTAACCAGTTATAACTCCACAAGCTTTGTTTTACAACACATTGTTCCCAAACCCATCGGGAAAAACAAAGCAGGTGAAGATGTTTACTCGGATGGAGCTGGGGTTGGGTTTCATCAAGTTCCACCACCAGTGTTAAACAATTATTCAAAGAAAAAGTCCGGGTTGGTTAATGATGAAGATGAAACAAATGAAATAAAACTTCCAGGGTCAATTGATGTGACATTTTCTTCATCATCATCTGATGATAGTGTTTAAACTGATATTGTTAAAAGCATGGCTGAAAGTGTTTTGAAGTCTGATAGTGATTCAGTTGAGGAAGAAGAGTGTTTTCTGAACAATTACATTCCGAAACCAAAATCCAAAAACAACTTAAATGAAGAACCAACTCTTGTCATGTACAAGATGTCGGGATCGGATAAGTTGTATTCGGATTCTGAGTTTCCACTGGAGAATGTTAATGTTGCTAAATTGACAAAAGTGTTCAAATTGATTGAAATTGATCTGTCTGAAGTAAAAAGTTTAAATCAGACAAAAAGGCAAATGAATTTTGAAATAGATAAAGCTTACTACAAGAAGCCTGTTGTTCCACCACGTTTTTATAACAACAATCGAAACAGATGGTCGGGTGGATATCAGGGTGGTAAGAACTATCAAAGAAGAAATGTTCAAAACAAGAAGTTTGCAGAGAAAAAGGTGTTTGTGAACGGTTCAAGTTCACTTTCTGACGAAGAATCTGAGATTTTTTCGAAGTCAAATGAAGATTTTTTTGCAAAGAAGGCCTCACAACTTCAGACTGAAGGCACAAGTCGAGTAGCTGATACTCGTACATGCTTCAGATGCAACAAAGTTGGACATATTGGACGAAAGTGTACCAACTTTAAGTGTAAGTCTGAAGTTGTTGAGAGTCAAAAGAAGAAAGTTGATGTGAAGGGAAAAGCTCCGTTGGTTGTTGAGAAAAAGGTTTTGAAAATGACAACACCAAGATCAAAACTGAACCTGTTAAAAATGTGGTAACTAAAAATGACAAGTTTTACAAACGGGTTGCATCACCTCAACAAACATGGAAGCCAAAAGTGGTTGAAAAGAAATCAAGTGTTTCAAAACCAAAGATTTCTTAGAAAGAAAAACAATCGTCTTCTACCGCTCCGGTAAAGATGAATGTTCCTGTGGATTACTATGAGAAAATTGACAAAGAAGAATCTAAGGTTTCTGAAAAGAAAAGTTTTTTGAAAAAAGACCAACCATCTGGTCAACCTCAAAAAGACGAATTTTTCTTGTACAAAGAGGTTTTAAAAACTAATTGATTTTTAAAAGCTTTAATCATAAACGCAGGTCATTGTATATGAAAAATTTATGGCTTATCAGAGCACATCAAATGGGAGAATATGATGGTTTGAACACAGGAGAATATGATGTCAGCTGAAAAAGGATGATGTCACTAATTTCTTTTAATATCCTTGTTGGATCGACGTGTGACCCTAACGAGTCAATCTGAGTAGTTCATCATCAAGTACAAAGGCGGAATCAATGTAAATGACGTCAACACAGCTTGTTCCTTTCTAATCTTTATCTATTACTGATTTCCTGAGCTTTTACAAGTTTAAATGACAAACGGACAGCACCTTGACTCAGAGAACATGAACTAATTCCGCTCCAAATGACACACACACATGGGTGTTAATTCCGCTTGAAACTGTCACATTCCATTTCAAGCGGAATTAACATGTTAATTCCGCTTGAACTGGTTCAAGTCACTTTCAAGCGAAATTACACATTAATATATAAACAAACCCTAATTCTAATCCTTTTGTGCACTCGTTTATCCAATCTAGACATAAGACTCGATTAAGACGAAGTTAACAGACACTAAATACACCAACAGACTCCCCCTTGGATGTTTACGAAGTCTTCGGCATCGAGTCTTTGTCTCTCTATCCAAATTGTCTTGACATTGTAAAAGCTTCCTTCAATCTCTATCTTCAAACTCCCATTTGAATGTTGGTCCAGAATTTTGACTCCCCCTTTCGCAGACTCCCCCTCACTATAAGCTAGGGCTCGAATTCTAGTTTAAACTTTGACATTTTCTTTGCCATGGGGATTTAGACTCCTGTTTCCTGCACAATCTCTACCTAAATATAAGATATATGACAATAACAGTTTCAATCCAAACTTACCATTCCCTCTCAATTAATAATCTTGTCAGAATTTGAAATCCACTTAAGTATTCAGGTCCAAATTAATGACCTTGATTACTCAATTAGTCTACCAAGTCCAACTTAATGACCTTGGTTGATCTGAGATAATTCACACTGACATTTTGTTCAATTTTTTTAAACAATTTTCTGAAAATTTACAAGTTTCAAATTAATGAACTTGCTTTAACTTTCCATCTTTCACAAACTTATCATGATTAGCTCACAACTCATCCTCCAGTTCAGAAAACTTCCTGCATCTGCTTCAATTCGAATCTGAAGATCAGCTTTCCACTTTGGTTTGTCAAAAATAAAGCAGAAATGTAAAATCTTTTTGGATTTTTAATAAAGTTTCTAAACTAGAACTGAATTACAGAAATAAAATGCAGAAAATGTAAACTATTTACAAACATATTTTTGGTGAGCGTGTTAGGGAATCATATCAGCTATTCGACAAGTCACAAGTACCGTTAGGCTTTGATTACATACTCAGAATTAAACAATTCACTTAGATTGTCGATATACTGATCCACTTAAATTCTCACACAATTTTCAATCTGTCCAGGATACGGATTAGGTGAATTAAGAACTTAAACTCATTCATGTGTCCCACCTCTTGAATATACTCCCATATCCAAATCCCAATATTCAGTCTTACAGGTGAGTATACCACAGATGATATCTGTTAGGGGTTAAATTGCGAAACCGTGAGAGCTCAGGTCAGAACTTCCGTTCAGCAGAGAGATGACGGCTTCGACTTTTGGTGTGTCCCTTTTAGAGGATCTTTTTTACAACAGCCATGATTAGCATTTTTCAATGTTTCATCATTTTTTAGATGAGGGGGGTTGCTATATTTCAAGCAAGCGGTAAAGTATTATACGAGGACTAGGTCAGAACTTCCGTTCAGCAGAAGTCCCGGGATAATACCCCAGATATCACTGAGTATAAAGACCTAGTATCTCAGAAAAAGGGATCTTTCAAACGAGATTTCAGGGGTTACCTATATATCCAAGTAGTGTTCCCCACGAAATAAGTAAGTAAAGATTTTAGGTTTATATCCAGAACAAACCTACTAAATGTGCAAAAACCTATCAGCACATCATCAGCGAGACTGTTTAACGCATTTAAACTTTCCATATCTTTAGCATACTGTAACTGTCAAGCCGATGTACTATCATTTTCCCTTTTTACACAAGCTCTTTTCCAATTTTTTTAATGTTTTTATATTTTGAAAATATCTCATGTTTTTGTATTTTAGAAATTTTTTACTGTTTTTGTATTTTCTAAAAATATTTACCCTATACTCTCCCCCTAAATACCAAAACAAGTAAAAAATCGACAAACCATTGCAGATTGCTTCTCAACATCATCATCTACAATGTCTCCTTCATCAACGCCAAGAATCTCTTCCAACACCGATAAAAGCTTCATACCGTTCAATTTTAACAAGTATTGAAAACGAGTTTTATCAAACACTTTGGTATGTAAATCAGCTTTTTGTTCGTCAGTGTGGATTTTCTCAATTCGTATCAACTTCTTCTCGAAACAATCGCGAATGAAGTGATGACGAATTTCAATGTGTTTCGTTTTAGCGTGATGAACTGGATTTTTAGTAATGTTTATCGCTGCCTCATTATCAACAAAGATAGGGGTGTTTAGAAATTGCAAACTGTAGTCGCGCATCTGTTGCTGGATCCACAAGATCTGAGAGCAGCAGCTGCTAGCAGATACATACTCTGCTTCACATGTGGATAAAGCCACAGAGGTTTGCTTTTTGCATTGCCAGGTGACCAATCTTGGTCCAAAGAACTGGCACCCCGCTGTTGTTGATTTAGCGTTAACTTTGCAGCATCCGAAATCGGAATCGGAATAACCTTCGAGCGTAAAATCGCCTTCTCTTGGATACCACAAGCCCAATGATGGAGTTCCTTTCAGGTAGCGTAATATCCTTTTCACAATTACCATATGCGAAGCTCTCGGGATAGATTGAAATCTTGTTGCGAGGCAGGTTGGATACATAATATCGGGTCTTGAAGCTGTCAAATACATCAGCGATCCGATCATGGAACGATACATCATTTCATCTACCTTCTCTCCGGTGAGATCAGGATTTATCCCATGGTTCGTCGCTAATGGGGTGGAAGCCGGAGTAGAACCTGACATCCCAAATTTCTCTAAGATATCATGAACATACTTCGTTTGATGTATGAATATTCCCTTAGGCAGTTGATCAACCTGTAATCCCAAGAAGAATTTCAAATCACCCATTGATGACATTTCAAATTTTTGCTTCATAACTCTTTCAAAATCTTTGCACAAATTTTCATTTGTTGACCCGAATATGATGTCGTCCACGTATATTTGAACAATAAAAAGATGTCCGTCGACTTCTTTGGTGAAAAGAGTGGCATCCACTTTTCCACGGATGAAGCTGTTGGCTAGCAGGTGTTGAGACAATGTCTCGTACCAAGCTCTCGGGGCCTGGTGTAAACCATACAGCGCTTTATCAAGTAAGTGAACCTTGTCTTTGTGGATTGGATCGGAGAAGCCCGGTGGCTGTCTGACATATACCTCCTCTTTTACCTTCCCATATAGAAACGCCGATTTAACATCTAGCTGATAAACTTTGAAATTTTTCCAAGATGCAAAAGCTAGGAAGATTCCGATTGCTTCAAGTCTAGCAACTGGAGCATATACTTCAGTGAAATCTACACCCTCCTGCTGACTGAAACCCTGGACTACGAGTCGAGCTTTGTTGCGAATAATCACCCCTCGATCATCCCTCTTGCATTTAAACACCCACTTGGTGTTGATCTTCCTCTGACCATCAGGCAAGTCTACTAACTTCCACACACCTAACTTCTCAAACTGACTCAGCTCCTCCTGCATAGCATTGACCCAAGAATCTTCAGTTAGCGCCTCCTTATATGTTCGCGGTTCGATCTGCGAAATAAAACAACTAAGTGAAAACTCAGTTTGTAAAGGTGCTACTGTAGAATAAAAACAAATAAGGCCTTGGTCAATTTGACGTCTAGTGCGAACGCCTGATTGTAATTCTCCAATGATCAGGTCCTCTGGATGGTATGAAAGAGTTCTCGGCATCACCTCGCCTGGAACATCTACTTCGCCCTCCAGATTTGTAATATTTTGATTTGCACCTTGTTCACTGACTGGGTTTGTTTGACTTGAAATCTGAAATTGCTCCCCCTCAGAATCTGAATCACCACGATCAAATACTGGTCTGTTCTTAGATTCTTGATTATCATTCTGTGTCGTCTGATTATCATGAGCAACTTCATTTTGTTGGATATCATCATGTTCTCCAGCATTGCTTGGACCTGCTTCATCGTCATTTGAAGTTTGTCGACTTGAATACTCAGCTGGGAACTTTTCCTGTGATGACTCATACTCTCTCAGAATATCCAACTCGTCAAAGAAATCTTCTTCTTCTTCCTTTCCTTCCATGTCAAATGAATCCCACAATTTGTCATAGTGAAAACGCCATGAATCGCCTGGATTCTGCGATGGCATTGTGTAACCTTGACACTCAACATTGTGTGCTTCGATGATCCGCTTTAAGCTCGGAACAAAAACTCGTTTTAGTGGACTTGAGTAACCCATAAATATTCCTTCGATGCTCTTTGGACCAAATTTACCAAAAGGCTCTAGAACGGTACAGGGAGACCCAAACGGTTCTAAATACTTCAGGTTCGGTTTGCGGTTATTGATCAGCTCGAAACATGTTTTGTTGAATTTCTTTACAGTGAGAACCCGGTTGAGTGTATAGCATGCGGCTGACACTGCTTCTGCCCAAAAAATTGACTGGTAGCTTTGAATCAGCAAGCATCGTCCTAGCCGTTTCAATTAGCGTCCTGTTCTTTCTTTCAGCTACTCCATTCTGCTGCGGAGTATAAGGAGCACTAAACTCATGCAATATACCTTTTTCATCACAAAACACTTCCATTTGGCTACTTTTGAACTCTGTACCGTTGTCACTTCTTATTCTTCGAACACGAGTTTGGTACAAGTTTTTAAGCTTTTTGATCAACGTGATTAAACTCCCAAATGTTTGATCTTTTGATTGCAAAAATAAAACCCATGAAAACCTCGAGTAATCATCTGTAACTACTAGACAATAGAGATCCCCAGTAATGCTTTTGACGTTTGCTGGACCAAACAGATCCATGTGGAGTCTCTCTAAAGGTCTCGAGATTGAATTTTCTTTCTTCCTGGGGTGAGACTTCTTCTTTTGCTTCCCTTTGATGCAGCTAATACACTCCCCCTCAAGATGAAAACCTTTCAAATAAACACCAGTTACTAAATCGTTATGCACCAGGTGATTCATTTTTCGTAAGTGAATATGGCCCATCTTTCGATGCCAAAACTTTGACTCTTTTTCTGTTGCTCTTGACATAAAACAGTGTGCTTGACCTGTGGTTGTAGTTGCTACACTAATATCTAACACATACAGGTCATCAACTCTTGGTGCTCTCATGATAATCCATTCTTCAGGGATAACAAATCCTGGTTTCAATATTAAACATTCTTTGTCTGTGAAGTGAGTGGTATACATCCTATCACAGATCTGAGAAATACTCAGAAGATTATTCTCAAGCTCAGCAATGTAGTTAACTCTTTCAAACGTGACAATGCCATTGGATAACGTTCCTTCTCCAACTATTCGACCTCCTTGATTTCCAGCGAAACCCACATAACCTCCATTAAAATTTCTAACATCATACAGCAATGCTGTCTTCCCTGTCATGTGCCGAGAAGCTCCACTATCCATAATCCAATGAGAAACGGATCTTGGAAGCTCCTGCACATATCAAAAACACTTAGTGAGATTTTGATGCCACCCAAGCCTCTTTCGACTCAGGTAACTGGACTTTGAGGTGAGATTTTATAGTGTAAAGTGGTGGAAACTTTTTATCATTCATCTTTAAGCTCTCAGCAGACCCAACCTCAACCTGTTTGTACAAGAAAAATTCGTCTTTTTGAGGTTGACCAGATGGTTGGTCTTTTTTCAAAACACTTTTCATTTCAGAAACCATAGATTCTTGTTTGTCAATTTTCTCATAGTAATCCACAGGAACATTCATCTTTACCGGAGCGGTAGAAGATGATTGTTTTTCTTTCTCAGAAACCTCTGGTTTTGAAACACTTGATTTATTTTCAACCACTTTTGGCTTCCATGTTTGTTGAGGTGATGCAACCCGTTTGTAAAACTTGTCATTTTTAGTTACCACATTTTTAACAGGTTCAGTTTTGATCTTGGTGTTGTCATTTTTCAAACCTTTTTCTCAACAACCAATGGAGCTTTTCCCTTCACATCAACTTTCTTCTTTTGACTCTCAACAACTTCAGACTTAGGCTTAAAGTTGGTACACTTTCGTGCAATATGTCCAACTTTGTTGCATCTGAAGCATGTACGAGTATTAGCTACTCGACTTGTGCCTTCAGTCTGAGGTTGTGAGGCCTTCTTTGCAAAAAATTCTTCATTTGACTTCGAAAAAATCTCAGATTCTTCGTCAGAAAGTGAACTTGAACAGTTCACAAACACCTTTTTCTCTGCAAACTTCTTGTTTTGAAAATTTCTTCTTTGATAGTTCTTACCACCCTGATATCCACCCGACCGGAACAACAGGCTTCTTGTAGTAAGCTTTATCTTTTTCAAAATTCATTTGCCTTTTTGTCTGATTTAAACTTTTTACTTCAGACAGATCAATTTCAATCAATTTGAACACTTTTGTCAATTTAGCAACATTAATATTCTCCAGTGGAAACTCAGAATCCGAATACAACTTATCCGATCCCGACATCTTGTACATGACAAGAGTAGGTTCTTCATTTAAGTTGTTTTTGGATTTTGGTTTTGGAATGTAATTGTTCAGAAAACACTCTTCATCCTCAACTGAATCACTGTCAGACTTCAAAAGACTTTCAGCCATGCTTTTAACAATATCAGTTTGAACACTATCATCAGATGATGATGAATAAAATGTCATATCAATTGACTCTGGAAGTTTTATTTCATTTGTTTCCTCTTCGTCATTAACCAACCCGGACTTTTTCTTTGAATAATTGTTTAACACTGGTGGTGGAACTTGATGAAACCCAACCCCAGCTCCATCCGAGTAAACATCTTCGCCTGCTTTGTTTTTCCCGATGGGTTTAGGAACAATGGGTTGTAAAACAAAGCTTGCGGAGTTATAACTGGTTAATTTCAACTGGATACGTTCATTTTCAATTTTAGCTTCTTGGAATTGAAGCTTCAACTTAGCAATTTCATTCAATTGCTGGTTAATTAACTCCTCTTTCACTCTAAGAACACCTGTCAGCTAAAGATTTTCTTTGTCCGTCTTACCATTTCTTTCATCAGAGTCTTTAACTATTCGTTCAAGCTTCTCAAAATTTTCTGAGATTTGTCGATTTTCAAGAATCAATTTTTCATTTTCTTTCCTAATTCTTTCTACATCAATTTTATCGTTTTTGATTTTCTCAGTCAATTCTTTTAATTTGTCGTTCGAAGCTTTCAACAGTTTATCACGGTTTAAGATTTGATCTTCAACACCTCTTACTCTACTAGTCAGATCTTCAACTTTCTTAGCACTGAGGTAAGCATTTGTACTAAAAACTTTGCACGCTTTCATGCAATTTTTGCAGTTATTCTCAGATTTACCATTCTTACCTGACACATGTGTATCATTTGTACTGACCTTATCTTTGGACTCGGTTCCAGAACCAGAAACTACCTCTAGTTCTTTTGCAGCTAGAACTTTGTCAGCCATCTTCTTCAAGTTTTCAGCGGTGAGTTCTTGTGACGTATCAATAACTCCGTTATCAATCTTCTTTAGCTTCGGTTCTTTTGCTGTCTCTTTTTCTATTTCTTTCTCAACGGCTTCTCCTCCTCCCCACCATTCTCTCTGTCTGGCTTCTTCTTCATCAGCAATTTGTTTGGTGAGAACTTCAAGATCAACAGTATCTGGATCCACAGCTATGTTTCCATTTTGATCAAGATAACATTCTCTATCAGGATCCCATCTTTTCGCCTGTTTAGCTTCTTTGTATATACGATAGATTTTGCTTTTCATGAAATGAGCTGTTTCCTTCCTGTTCACATACTTCACTTCTTCAGATCTTTTATCTTTAAAAGGAACAATCTTTGCTGCTGTGAAAGCATAACCAACTGCGTCTTCCTCAGGCAAAACATCACTCCAATCATAACCTTCATCGTCATGAAAAACTGCAAGTGCCCTGGATTTCTCTTTGGGTACTTCCTCTATCTGCTTCATCCTGGGAGGTTCTGATTTATTCTGATGATAAATTGCCCTTTTGAAATAATCCTCTCAAAAGGGATTTGCAGTATCATCAGTGTAAGGATTTCTACACTCACGCTTAAAGTGACCTTTCTGTTTACATTTGAAGCACGTCACTTTTGACTTGTCAAAGCCTAACTTGGTAGAAGGTCCACCAATAGACTGTCTTCCAGTAATCTCCATGAAACGTTGCGCTCTTCTCACTGCACTAGCCATACACCACCTGATGTCGATTAGTTCCATCTCTTCAAGATCTATCTGATCATAGTCCTCCTTAGTCAAGTTGGTGTTTCCAATCTTACCCGCCACGAGGCTTTCGTACGATTCTAACACAGAGGCTAAGAACACCATCTGTTGTTTGGCAGATTCTTCACTAAAATTCTGACCATTATTCAGATCTACAGCGATGTTACATTGAAATAGATTCTTCGGTGCAGATTGACTTTGACCAGTTGATGATGATCTACCATGATAGCCCCTGCTGGGAGTTTCTTGATTCATTGAGTTTGAGCTTTCTGCTGAAAAAGCTGTCTTTGGAGATGCAGTCTTTGGGATCATATTGCTTCTGTAATACAATTCCATATTCTCCTGATAAGATGTGTTGTTGACTTTATTGGATTTTTTGATCACCAATTCATGGCTTTCAAGTCTTTCAATAAGCAGATCAACCTTCAAATCAGCAGACTTTATCGTATTCTTCACCATCAATGCAAAATACTTCCAGTCTTGCTCATTCGGAAGTGTGTCAAACAACTTGTCTGCTAGCTCTTCCTGAGTGTAAATGATGTCATGTCTAGCAAGCTCCATCTTCAGATGCCCAAATCTTTCAATCATCTTGGAAACTGACTCGTTCTTTAAACAACCAAACAAATCAAACTCTTTTCGTAACAGTTTCTTTTTGTTCTTAACTATCTCAGCACTACCAATACATTTAATTTTTAATTTTCCCAAAGTTCTCTTGAATCTTTGTACTCGATCAGTGCGATAATGTCATCTCGAACAGATTGGTGAAGCAGAGCAATACATTTTTGTTCAGCAACATATCTTTCAATTTGATTATCTTCCAAGTTCTCATAATCATCTCTTCCCAAATCATAGCCATTTTTCAAACTTCTCCAACTCTGATAAGCAAACGCCTTAAGCCATTCCTCAAACTTGTAGCCCACCTGTTGTAATCTTCAATTGCCATCAACTTGGGCGGCTTGTGGTATGTTCCATATGCACTGTCTACACTCATAGCGTCAGAAAGAATTTTCTTTGCATTTGGTGTTGGTGTATTTTCATTCGTGTTATTTGATGTACCATCTCCCGAACCACCGGTAAATGCAAACACATCACAGAAAGGATTCATGAACAAATCATCCATCTTTCACGTACCTGAAACGATCAACAAACACTTAGAAATTTTTTTTGAAATTTTGAAAATTGCAGTTTCAAACGGAATCAGTTGAAATAAAATCAGCTTTTCAAGCGAGATACCCACTCAAACGAAATCAAGTTTTTCAAGCTGAATACTGTTTCAAGCGGAATTAGCTTTCAAGCGAAATAGCTAATTTCATTTGTAAGTCTCAAGCGGAATCAGGTTTTGAAGCGAAATCACTAATTTCGCTTGAACTTTCAAGCGGAATCTGATTTCAAGCGAAATCAGACAAAACTTTTCAAACGGAATAGGTAACTTTCAAGGCGAGATAAGGATGATGTCAGCAAGTTCGAACCGAGATGAGTCGATCAGAGGCAGATGCGAGACTAAAAGACAAAAACATCTTATTCTCGCTAATGGGGAATCAGAGGGCTCTATGGATCAAAGAGTTTTTAAATTAGGTCATTGTATATGAGTCGATAAGAGGGTTTTATATGGATCATATTCTCGTTTTCAAACAAGGATCTAAGGTTTGATGAGCAAGTGGTATCAGAGCACATGAAGAAGAGTTCAGCTTGATTGCATCTATTTTCTGACTTCTACACCTTGTTTTTCAAATTGGACAAGATTTCACGGTCAAAATGGATTGAATTTTTCATAGTACATGCGAAACAGTGTTTTAACAAAGCCTTGAGAGTATCAGACCTAAATTCGGCTTAAAAGTGACTAAAATGGACCTAAAACCTAATTCCGCTTGAACAAACATTATGATTTCGCTTGAAAAGTCTAGCTGATTTTGCTTCAATTCGTCATTCCGCTTGAAATTAGCACCTGATCTCGCTTGAATCAGTTATTTCGCTTGAAGATTCAGTTTGAAAGTCTAATTTCGCTTGAAGTGTCATCTAGGGATTCCGCTTGAAAGTTGCTATTCCACTTGAACAAGTGATTTCGCTTCAAGAGTGATTCCGCTTGAGATTCTTATTTCGTTTGAAAGTGGATTTTTCGTGTTGAGATCATTTCACATCAACCGAGTGTCAGTCTATTTCAAGATTGTTTAGTATTGGTTATACTGATTGTGTTTGTTTGATTGTTTTTGTCTTCAGGAAATTCAAATTCACATCATGGCTGAAGAATTCTTCAACACGTTTTACAACGCGTTTACATCAGAATTTTCCAAAACGTCAACAGTTACACCAAAGTCAATTACAAAATTGGTCAATGAAAACATCAATCACGACAATTTTTATGGAACTTATTCTAAACCACCGAAGCTGGATAATATTGAAGATTATACTTGGTGGAAAGAACGGTTTCTCAACTGGGCAAAAGCGTATGCACACGAGAGCTGGTTCTGTCTAGAGTTTGGATATGAGAGACCAAAAGATGACAAAGGAGAGGAAATTCCTATGAAGAAGTTAGGCATTGAGGACAAAAAGGAATTCTCATCTGAACAGAGAATGATTGCTTTGATCCAGTCGGCAATTAGAAACGACATTTTTGCATTGCTTAACCATGATGGGTCATCGAAATTGGTTTGGGAAGCTTTACAAGTTAAAGTTGAGGGGGGTAAACAGATTAAAAAGAACAAAATTGCTTTACTAAAGAAAGAATTCGATCTGTTTGATAGCATTAAAGGAGAGTCTGTGAGGCAAATGATAGAGAGATTTTGTCACCTAAAAATTGAACTCGAAAGATTTGAGATTATGAAAATAAGAGAGGAAATTATTGATAAAGTAATAGAAGCGTTACCACAAGCTGATCAGTGGCAAACGTTTGTTTTTATTTTGAAAAATGATGCTTTGTATGAAACAATTTCTCTTGATACATTGTTTGAAAAGATTGAAACTCATGAGCTTGAACTGCAGAAACAGAACAAGATAAGCAGTTCTTCATATCAACAGAATGTTGGTCTGTACTACAAAGGTAATCTACCTTCGGTGAAAGCTGGTGAATCACCAAAGACAGCATTCAATGGTGAGAGGACAAAAGAACCTCAGACAAGCTCATCAAGCTACAATCCGGGTTATCATTCATCAGCTTCAAAAGCTAGTTCTGAAGAAGCAGAGGAGATATTGTGCAACATTGCTCTTAAGTTGAAAAACTCTCCAGCAATGAGCATCAATGCAGCTAAACAACAAATGAGCTTTCTTGCATCAGTTCTGGAATCGTATGAAGGTCTAGTTGCAGGCAAAATTGGAAACTCTGAGTTAACCAAAGAAGACTACGACCAGATTGATCCGGAAGAGATGGAACTCATTGACATCCGCTGGTGTTTAGTTAGTTGCATCCGTAGAGCTCAGAGATATATGGAAATTACTGGGAAAATGTCTCTTGGGGGTGCATCAACAAAACTTGGATTTGACAAGTCCAAAGTGACCTGCTTCAAATGTAAGTAGAAAGGTCATTTCAAAAGAGAGTGCAACAATTTTGCGGTTGGTGGAAATGAACATCCGTTCAATGATGACTATTACCGAAAGGCAATTTACCACCGAAGCAAAGAAGAGCCGAAAATGATTGAAGATAAACCCAGAGATAAGTCAAGAGCTTGTGCTGTAATTCACGATGATGAAGGATATGATTGGAGTCGAATCTGTCCAGAAGAAGATCGTGTTGATATTCGAAAAACAGCTCATGGCAAAACTATATCAAAGAATAACCATTATGTTTTTGTTGCTGAAATAAAAGAAGAAAACAAAGAAGAAAATGTTGTTGCTGAGGTAAAAGAGAAAACCAGAGAAGAGATTCTGAGTGAGAAAACATACCGAGAAAGAAGCATTGCTTTAAACGGAATGAATGAAATGCAAGAAGAGTATGAGAGGGCTGTCAGCAGTAAGAGATGGGATAAGAAGAGAGAGTGTTATTTCAACAAACAAGGTGAACCTGTAGTTCCGAAGAAAGACATAATTTTTGAAGATGTTCTTCTCATAATTCCTTCATCTACCGAATACTATAGAAATGTATTAAAAGATGATACTTATGCAAAAAGACATGAAAAGGAAATAAGATATACCATGATATCGTGTTTGAGGAAGAGGGATGAAGAAAGATTGAAGAAAAATGTTGAGTGTATGGTTGAAGAGTTGAAGAAGGTTGCTGAAGCTATGAAAGTTGAAGATGTGAAGGTTGCTGAGAAAGAAAAGATTGAAGAAAAAGTTGAGGTGAATAAAGAGGTTGAGAAAGCAGTTACTGAAAAACTACAAGTTAGAGAAAATGAGAATTTAAAGGCTGGTGATGTTGGTGATGAAATTGGTGTTGAAGAAAAGCAGAAAGATGTTGATCATACAGATGCAGCAGAGAACACCGAGGTGCCAATTACTGAGGTAATTTCTGATTCTGAAATCAAAATCATTGAACAGTGCAAGAAATGCATGGAAAACTGCAGTGCTTGTACTGAAAAAGACAAACAATTCAAAATAAGAAATCTTGAATTCAATAAAATTGAAGAAGTTTTCAAAAATAAATGCAAAGAAATGTTAGAAAACGAAAAGATTTTGAAAGATAATGATGAAAAACTTTTGAAAAAATGTAAAAAATTGGAAAAAGAAAATGAAGTTTTGAAAGAAAATGTCTTGAAAAAGATAGAAGAATGTGATAAAAAAGAAATTGTTTGTCAAGAAATGAAGAAAGAATATGATTCAATAAAATTGGCATATCACATTACAAAAGAATCATATGAAAAAGTGAAGGATGAAATGAAATTTGCTCAATCAAGAATGAATTACTTGTCTGAAACAACTAAAGAGCTTAAGCGAATGTATGAAATAAAACAAGGTGTTGTTAATTCCTATATTGAGGATGTTGCTAAGCTAAAGCGACAGATTGCTGATTTAGAGCAGGATAATAACAAGTTAAAGAGTTATCACGTGTCGTCATATGTGCTTGAAAGAATTTTAAACTGGAGGATGGTGAGTCTGAGCAAAACAAGAAAGGCATTGGCTCAGAGTTTCATCAAGTTCCACCACCGGAAAAGTTTGCATTTTATGATGATGAAAAGGTCGAAAAAGCTTTCAACATGGTAGATCAATTGCAAGATAATATTGACATAACCTATTCCAAATCTGATGATTCTAGTGATTCAGAGGTGGTAGGTAAGGTCGTTGAAAATGTGTTGAAAGAAGAGTCAGTTGATACAGGTAAATCTGAATCACAGGATGAAAATGAAGGTAATTTTCATGATGGATATCTGAAAAACTCGAAATCCGAGAAAAAGAATGAAGATTCAAAAGGATTTGTTTATACCATGATTGGATCGGACAAATTATTCTTAGATGTTGTATTCCCAATTCAGAATGTGATTTCAGAAAAGGTTGATAAAGTTTTCAAGAAGGTTGAGATTGAGAAATCTGAAATTCCAAAGTTTGCTGGTAAAGGTCACAGATGTTTTTATAATAAACCTGGTTTCAAAAAGAAGAATATGAAGGCTGGGTTGGGTTATAAGAAGAAACAAAGTTGGAAAAGAAATGAAAGTCCAAATTTTCAACAAAAGATGGATTTTGTCAAGGAACGAGTTTAGAAGAAGAAGAAAAACTCATATTTAGACAACAGTCTAATAAAGAGTTCCATGCTCAGAAAAAACAACAACAACAGGTCAAGGATGTGTCCAAGAGAACATGTTTCAAATGTGATCAAATAGGACATCTTGCACGCAAGTGTCCAAATCTGAAACCTGTTGATGTTGAGTCGAAAAAGAAGTCTGAGGATGTTGATGAACAAAATTTGAGGATGTGAAACCAAGGTCAACCAGATTTGAGTCAAAACAAACTTGGAGGTAGAACACAAACAAATTTGCTTCGAATCAAACTTGGAAATCGAACTTACATAGGTTTGATTCTAGACAGACCTGGAATTCTCACACACCCAGATTAAGAACAACACAAGGTTTGAAAACAACTGTCGATGCAACAAAACCAAATGAGTTTTGGAAACCAAAAATTGTTGTTCAAAGTCAAAATGTTCAAAAAGAATCACATTTTTACAAAAGAGGTACTCCTAAAGGTCAAACATGGAATGTTAAGAAACAAGTGACTTCTGTAGGTGATAATCAAAATGAAGATGTTTTTGAGAAAAATGATAAGAACTATCCAGTTCTACCTGGAAAGATCTATGTTTAGTTACCTGAGTCTAAACAGGCTTGGGCTAAATTGTTCAAGTAATTGAATAGTTGAATGTGCAGGTACTCAACAAAATCAAAGATTGTGAAAATGGAATTCGGAGCAGCCTGGCACAACGGGAAGAGGAGGCTGTTGGACCCTGGTTTGGTTGAACAAGGAGTTTGTTTGTTTTCTGTACATAAATAAACAATATTTCAAATCCCTAAAAATTGAAAAACCAAAAATATGTTTGTTTTTAAATTTGTCAAAAATTAAAAAAAATTAAAAAAATTGTTACTTGAATACACCGAACCCTCACGGCTGAACAAACATGATTAATTTCACAAGATTGAAAAACGGTTTTCAAACTGTAAAAGATCAATGTGTTGTAAATCATGGGGGTACGTTATACTTTCTGCAAAATAGAGCATGTGAAGCAGAAAATAGATGGCGAGACAAAGCTATCAGTGTTGGTTGTCAAATTTTCTTTAAATGATTTTGCATTTTAGGGGGAGTATTATTGTTTGAAAATTCAAAAACATTTGAAAATTTGAAAAAGGGAAAACATGATAAAATAAAAAATTGAGTTTTGTGTAAAAAGAGGAAATGATAGTACATCAGTAGACAGTTACAGTATGCTAAGGAAATGTATTGATTAAATAGCGTTAAACAGTCTTACTGATGATATGCCGATAGGTTTTTATACATTTAGTAAACTTTTTCGGGATATAAACTTAAATTTAAACTTGCTTATTTCGTGGGGAACACTACTTGGATATATAGGTAACCCCTGAAATCTCGTTTGAAGGACCCCTCTTTCTGAGATACTAGGTCTTTATACTCAGTGATATCTGGGGTATTATCCTGGGACTTCTGATTTTGCGGAAGCAATGGCCTAGTCCCCGTATAATACTTTCTGCTTGCTTGAAATATAGCATCGCCCTCAGCATAAAAAATGATGAAAACATTGAAAAATGTCAATCATGTGCTGTTGAAGAAAAGATTCTCTAAAGGGAACACACCTAAAGTCGAACCGTCATCTCTCTACTGAACGGAAGTTCTGACCTGAGCTCTCACGGTTTCACATTTAACCCCTTACAGATATCATCTAGGTATACTCACCTGTAAGACTGAATATTGGGATCTGGATACGGGAGTATATTCAAGAGGTGGGACACATGAATGAGTTTAAGTTCTTAATACATCTAATTCGTATCCTGAATCAGTTGAAATTTGTGTGAAAATTTAAGTGGATCAGTATATCGACAATCTAAGTGAATTGTTTAATTCTTAATGTGTAACTAAGCTCAACGGTACTTGTAACTTGTCAAAAACAGATATGATCCTCTGACACAAACTCAAACAAAAATATTGTTTGTAAATATGTTTGTAAATATTTCGTTACTGCTTTACATTTTAGAAAATACAAAAAGATTTTGATTCTACTTTATTTTCGATAACCGATGTCTGAAATGCTGAGTGTCAAAATCTAAGTAAGCTGATTATGTTTCTGAAAATAAAACAAGTTCATTAATTTGAAACTTGTAGTTTTAAAATCAAAAATTAAAAACGGTTTGTGATATCTCCAAGGTCATTAAATTGGACTTGGATGATTAACTGTGAGGGATTTGGATGCTTATAATGTTATAGAGCTAGTTTTCGATTCTGTTCGCTGAAATTGCCAAATCATGAAATGTGTTAAAAAGTATTTGTTTAAAAGGTTTGAAAGAGCCAGGTTACAATTCCTGGATAACTGAAGTTTGAAATGTTGTTACTTATAAACGTATAAGTATTGCAGATACTGTACCAGACTACGATCCGGAAGCTGAGTCTAAGGGGGAGTCTGAAGACGAGCTCGAAACAAGGGGGAGCTTGTACTGGAAAGCAAGGTGTCGATCCCTAAAGCACGGAAGCTTGACGAAAGGGGGAGCCTGAAGACTTGAAGAAAGATTGATAGATGCTTACAGTGTTAGAGAAGAGACAGAGTTTAAAGACTGATCAAGACTGAAGATGTGTCATGATAAAGACTCAACACTGAAGCTCGAGGCCGAAACGTATTCTGCCTCGCACGTAGAGAGCGCTACTGAGGTTTGTTTCTTGCACTGCCAGGTGACAAGTCGAGTTCCGAAGAACTGACACCCAGCAGTGGTGTCAATACACAAACTCACAGATCAACCAATTTCACATATAAAACCCTAATTTCAACCCTGTTGTGTGCTCGTTTATTCTATCTAGACATAAGACTCGATTAAGTCAAAATTAATCGAAATTGGAGACATCATCCTTATCTCGCTTGAAAGTTACCTCTGCGTATATGTGAATATCGACCTGGTGGTTAAAGCCTAAACAACTTCAACTTGTTTTTATTTTCTTATTTTGTTTAAACATTGGACTTTCTCTGCGTATCGAAAGATCGACCTGATTGTTAATGTTTAAACATTTTGCGTTGTTTTCGCACATATCACATTTGATGAAAGTTTAAAGGCATTACTTGAGTTAGTGTATTGCATGATGAGGGGATATGCTGAGATCGTGGGGTCCATAAGAATTTAGTGCAAAATTAATATACCTTAACGTATCAGTAAGCATTTAAAAAGTTTTTAGATTGAGTTTAAGAGGACAACTATATCGTTAATCTATGTGATTCGTTTAGAACTTAAAATGATTAAAGCTTAACGGTGCTAGTGATTTGTCTCATAAACTTATATGATCCTCTTACACAAACTCACAAAAATATTGTCTGTATATATTTCTTTACTGTATTTCATTCAAATACAAAAATCCAAAAAGATTTTCGGAGTGTTTTAGCATAAAATTTTGAAAATTCAAAAAGATTTTATTTCATCTTGTTTTTGACAACTGATGTTGGAGAGCTGATTTTCAAAATTCCAAGTGCTAAATTTGATGAACTTGAGGTTTGGGAGAATGTGTTTGAGATAAGAAATAATTTTGGAATGTTAATTGGTTCATTAGTTTGAATCGAAATTTTTGAAAAATTACAAATTCAAGTAGCTTTTCAATGTCAAAAATTGTTTATCGTACAAGTGGTATCAGAGCTCAGGACGAGGAGTTCATACCAATTCAGCTTGATTTCACCGGATTCTTTCACTTCTACTCATTCTTTTCTGATTTGGACAAAATTTAATGGTTGAAATGGCTTAAAACTCACATATATCAAGCGAAACATAGTTTTAAATAATCCTTGAAAGAATTGGACCTTAATTCGAACAATTACTGATAAAATTGGATAATTCCGCTTGAAAATCGGTTCAAACTTCCTGACATCATCCTTATCTCGCTTGAAAGTTTCAGTGTAATTCCAAGCGGAATTACATATTTGGACTTATTCCGCTTGAAAGTTACCTATTCCGTTTGAAAGTTATTGTCTGATTTCGCTTGAAATCAGATTCCGCTTGAAAGTTCAAGCGAAATTAGTGATTTCGCTTCAAAACCTAATTCCGCTTAAGACTTACAAATGAAATTAGCTATTCCGCTTGAAACAGAATTCAGCTTGAAAAACTTGATTTCGTTTGAGTGGGTATCTCGCTTGAAAAGCTGATTTCATTTCAGCTGATTCCGTTTGAAAATTATTTTTCAAAATTTCAAAAATTTTTCTAAGTGTTTGTTGACCGTTTCAGGTACGTGAAAGATGGATGATTTGTTCATGAATCCTTTTTGTGATGTGTTTGCATTTACCAGTGGTTCGGGAGATGGTACATCAAATAACACGAATGAAACTACACCAACACCAAATGCAAAGAAAATTCTTTCTGATGCTATGAGTGTAGATAGTGCATATGGAACATACAACAAGCCGCCCAAGTTGATGGCGATTGAAGATTACAACAGGTGGGCTACAAGATTTGAGGAATGGCTTAAGGCATTTGCTTATCAGAGTTGGAGAAGTTTGAAAAATGGCTATGATTTGGGAAGAGATGATTATGAGAACTTGGAAGATAATCAAATTGAAAGATATGTTGCTGAACAAAAATGTATTGCTCTGCTTCACCAATCTGTTTGAGATGACATTATCGCACTGATCAAGTACAAAGATTTAAGAGAACTTTGGGAAAAATTAAATGTATTGGTAGTGCTGAGATAGTTAAGAACAAAAGAAACTGTTACGAAAAGAGTTTGATTTGTTTGGTTGTTTAAAGAACGAGTCAGTTTCCAAGATGATTGAGAGATTTGGGCATCTGAAGATGGAGCTTGCTAGACATGACATCATTTACACTCACGAAGAGCTAGTAGACAAGTTGTTTGACGCACTTCCGAATGAGCAAGACTGGCAGTATTTTGCATTGATGCTGAAGAATACGATAAAGCCTGCTGATTTGAAGGTTGATCTGCTTATTGAAAGACTGGAAAGCCATGAATTGGAGATAAAAAAATCCAATAAAGTCAACAACACATCTTATCAGCAGAATGTGGAATTGTATTACAGAAGCAATATGATCCCAAAGACTGCATCTCCAAAGACAGCTTTTTCAGCAGAAAGCTCAAACTCAATGAATCAAGAAACTCCCAGCAGTGGCTATCATGGTGGATCATCATCAACTGGTCAAAGTCAATCTGCACCGAAGAATCTATTTCAATGTAACATCGCTATAGATCTGAGGAATGGTCAGAATTTTAGTGAAGAATCTGCCAAACAACAGATGGTGTTCTTAGCCTCTGTGTTAGAATCGTACGAAAGCCTCGTGGCGGGTAAGATTGGAAACACCAACTTGACTAAGGAGGACTATGATCAGATAGATCCTGAAGAGATGGAATTGATCAACATCAGGTGGTGTATGGCTAGTGCAGTGAGAAGAGCGCAACGTTTCATGGAGATAACTGGAAGACAGTCTATTGGTGGACCTTCTACCAAGTTAGGCTTTGACAAGTCAAAAGTGACGTGCTTCAAATGTAAACAGAAAGGTCACTTTAAGCATGAGTGTAGAAATGCTTACACTGATGATACTGCAAATCCTTTTCGAGAGGATTATTACAAAAGGGCAATTTATCATCAGAATTAATCAGAACCTCCCAGGATGAAGCAGATACCCAAAGAGAAATCCAGGGCACTTGCAGTTTTTCATGACGATGAATGTTATGATTGGAGTGATGTTTTGCCTGAGGAAGACGCAGTTGGTTATGCTTTCACAGCAGCAAAGATTGTTCCGTTTAAAAATAAAAGATCTGAAGAAGTGAAGTATGTGAACATGAAGGAAACAACTCATTTCATGAAAAGCAAAATCTATCGTATATACAAAGAAGCTAAACAGGCGAAAAGATGGGATCCTGATAGAGAATGTTATCTTGATCAAAATGGAAACATAGCTGTGGATCCAGATACTGTTGATCTTGAAGTTCTCACCAAACAAATTGCTGATGAAGAAGAAGCCAGAAAAAGAGAATGGTGGGGAGGAGGAGAAGCCGTTGAGAAAGAAAAAGAAAAAGAGATAGCAAAAGAACCGGAGCCAAAGAAGATTGATAACGGAGTTATTGATACGTCACGCTGAAAACTTGAAGAAGATGGCTGACAAAGTTCTAGCTGCAAAAGAACTAGAGGTAGTTTCTGGTTCTGGAACTGAGTCCAAAGATAAGGTTAGTACAAATGATACACATGTGTCATGTAAGAATGGTAAATCTGAGAACAACTGCAAAAATTGCATGAAAGAGTGCAAAGTTTGTAGTACAAATGCTTACCTCAGTGGTAAGAAAGTTGAAGATCTGACTAGTAGAGTCAGAGGTGTTGAAGATCAAATCTTAAACCGTGATAAACTGTTGAAAGCTTCAAACGAAAAATTAAAAGAATTGACTGAGAAAATCGAAAACGATAAAATTGACGTAGAAAGAATTAGGAAAGAAAATGAAAAATTAATTCTTGAAAATTGTCAAATCTCAGAAAATTTTGAGAAGCTTAAACGAACGGTTAAAGATTCTGATGAAAGAAATGGTAAGACGGACAAAGAAAATCTTCAGCTGAGAGGTGTTCTTAGAGTGAAAGAGGAGTTAATCAACCAGCAATTGGATGAAATTGCTAAGTTGAAGCTTCAATTCCAAGAAGCTAAAATTGAAAATGAACGTATCCAGTTGAAATTAACCAGTTATAACTCCGCAAGCTTTGTTTTACAACACATTGTTCCCAAACCCATCGGGAAAAACAAAGCAGGCGAAGATGTTTATTCGGATGGAGCTGGGGTTGGGTTTCATCAAGTTCCACCACCAGTGTTAAACAATTATTCAAAGAAAAATTCCGGGTTGGTTAATGATGAAGATGAAACAAATGAAATAAAACTTCAAGAGTCAATTGATGTGACATTTTCTTCATCATCATCTGATGATAGTGTCCAAACTGATATTGTTAAAAGCATGGCTGAAAGTGTTTTGAAGTCTGATAGTGATTCAGTTGAGGATGAAGAGTGTTTTCTGAACAGTTACATTCCGAAACCAAAATCCAAAAACAACTTAAATGAAGAACCTACTCTTGTCATGTACAAGATGTCGGGATCGGATAAGTTGTATTCGGATTCTGAGTTTCCACTGGAGAATGTTAATGTTGCTAAACTGATAAAAGTGTTCAAATTGATTGAAATTGATCTGTCTGAAGTAAAAAAGTTGAAATCAGACAAAAAGGCAAATGAATTTTGAAAAAGATAAAGCTTACTACAAGAAGCCTGTTGTTCCACCACGTTTTTATAACAACAATCGAAACAGATGGTCGGGTGGATATCAGGGTGGTAAGAACTATCAAAGAAGAAATGTTCAAAACAAGAAGTTTGTAGAGAAAAAGGTGTTTGTGAACGGTTCAAGTTTACTTTCTGACGAAGAATCTGAGATTTTTTCGAAGTCAAATGAAGAATTTTTTGCAAAGAAGGCCTCACAACCTCAGACTGAAGGCACAAGTCGAGTAGCTGATACTCGTACATGCTTCAGATGCAACAAAGTTGGACATATTGCACGAAAGTGTACCAACTTTAAGCCTAAGTCTGAAGTTGTTGAGAGTCAAAAGAAGAAAGTTGATGTGAAGGGAAAAGCTCCATTGGTTGTTGAGAAAAAGGTTTTGAAAAATGACAACACCAAGATCAAAACTGAACCAGTTAAAAATGTGGTAACTAAAAATGACAAGTTTTATAAACGGGTTACATCACCTCAACAAACATGGAAGCCAAAAGTGGTTGAAAAGAAATCAAGTGTTTCAAAACCAGAGGTTTCTGAGAAAGAAAAACAATCGTCTTCTACCGCTCCGGTAAAGATGAATGTTCCTGTGGATTACTATGAGAAAATTGACAAACAAGAATCTATGGTTTCTGAAAAGAAAAGTGTTTTGAAAAAAGACCAACCAACTGGTCAACCTCAAAAAAGACGAATTTTTCTTGTACAAAGAGGTTGAGGTTGGGTCTGCTGAGAGCTTAATGATGAATGATAAAAATTTTCCGCCACTTTACACTATAAAATCTCACCTCAAAGTCCAGTTACCTGAGTCGAAAGAGGCTTGGGTGGCATCAAAATCTCACTAAGTGTTTATGATATGTGCAGGAGCTTCCAAGATCCGTTTCACGTTGGATTATGGATAGTGGAGCTTCTCGGCACATGACAGGGAAGACAGCATTGCTGTATGATGTTAGAAATTTTAATGGAGGTTATGTGGGTTTCGCTGGAAATCAAGGAGGTCGAATAGTTGGAGAAGGAACGTTATCCAATGGCATTGTTACGTTTGAAAGAGTTAACTACATTGCTGAGCTTGAGAATGATCTTCTGAGTATTTCTCAGATCTGTGATAGGATGTATACCACTCACTTCACAGACAAAGAATGTTTGATATTAAAACCAGGATTTGTTATCCCTGAAGAATGGATTATCATGAGAGCACCAAGAGTTGATGACCTGTATGTGTTAGATATGAGTGTAGCAACTACAACCACGGGTCAAGCACACTGTTTTATGTCAAGAGCAACGGAAAAAGAGTCAAAGTTATGGCATCGAAAGATGGGCCATATTCACTTACGAAAAATGAATCACCTGGTGCATAACGATTTAGTAACTGGTGTTCATTTGAAAGGTTTTCATCTTGAGGGGGAGTGTATTAGCTGCATCAAAGGGAAGCAAAAGAAGAAGTCTCACCCCAGGAAGAAAGAAAATTCAATCTCGAGACCTTTAGAGAGACTCCACATGGATCTGTTTGGTCCAGTAAATGCCAAAAGCATTACTGGGGATCTCTATTGTCTAGTAGTTACAGATGATTACTCGAGGTTTTCATGGGTTTCATTTTTGCAATCAAAAGATCAAACATTTGGGAGTTTAATCACGTTGATCAAAAAGCTTGAAAACTTGTACCAAACTCGTGTTCGAAGAATAAGAAGTGACAACGGTACAGAGTTCAAAAGTAGCAAAATGGAAGTGTTTTGTGATGAAAAAGGTATATTGCATGAGTTTAGTGCTCCTTATACTCCGCAGTAGAATGGAGTAGCTGAAAGAAAGAACAGGACGCTAATTGAAACGGCTAAGACGATGCTCGCTGATTCAAATCTACCATTCAATTTTTGGGCAGAAGCAGTGTCAGTCGCATGCTATACACTCAACCGGGTTCTCACTGTACAGAAATTCAACAAAACATGTTTCGAGCTGATCAATAACCGTAAACCAAACTTGAAGTATTTAGAACCGTTTGGGTCTCCCTGTACCGTTCTAGAGCCTTTTGGTAAATTTGGTCCAAAGAGCATCGAAGGAATATTTGTGGGTTACTCAAGTCCACTAAAACGAGTTTTTGTTCCGAGCTTAAAGCGGATCATCGAAGCACACAATGTTGAGTGTCAAGGTCACACAATGCCACCGCAGAATTCAAGCGATTCATGGCGTTTTCACTATGACAAATTATGGGATTCATTTGACATGGAAGAAAAGGAAGAAGAAGAAGATTTCTTTGACGAGTTGGATATTCTGAGAGAGTATGAGTCATCACAGGAAAAGTTCCCAGCTGAGTATTCAAGTCGACAAACTTCAAATGACGATGAAGCAGGTCCAAGCAATGCTGGAGAACATGATGATATCCAACAAAATGAAGTTGCTCATGACAATCAGACGGCACAGAATGATAATCAAGAATCTGAGAACAGACCAGTATTTGATCGTGGTGATTCAGATTCTGAGGGGGAGTAATTTCAGATTTCAAGTCAAATAAACCCAGTAAGTGATCGGAGTGGCACGCTCCGGTCAAAGATAATACTTATATGCCCTAATTACCCTTAACAAATAGCTAGTGGTAGCAAGGGGTCGAACCACGAAGAGTATGTGGTTTGTGTGTGGATTCGATTGAATTATCAAGAATGTCACGTATTATGAAGCTTACTAGAATGTTTTTGTGTTTCTGTTTAATTGAGAAAAATGAGTTTGGATTAAATGAATTGATTAAATTAATTGACAACTAATGATTAACGATTACGAGAAAATTGATTACTAGAACAATAATAAGAAAAAGGAATCACACCTGGTTTCGGTAATTGCTAACTTAGGATTTCTACAAGTTTTAGATTCAACTCAAATGCATTCGATTAACGGATTTAGTGCACCGTGACTTAGGTGCTAATAACTATCAACGTCCCGGAGAACGGACAAGAATACACTTTCTAATCAACACAAGTAAATCCTAACCACGACAATGCACAATTACATATCACCATTTCGCAAAGTCATAACTTTTAACATCGTTCGACAATTTACGAATTCGTAACAAATGTAACACTATTATCAAAGGTTTCAAAAATCAAACACAAATTGTCACAAAGTTGAAGCAATAAACAATTCGAGACCCTAAATTAACAACTACCTACGCCGGGGTGAAACCGAGATGATTAGCCGCTCATGGTTGAAGAAGCTTGATCACCGGATGTTTGGAACGTGAATGAAAGCATCTTGAAGCATGATGGATGAATGAATGGTGGATGATTAGGTTTTGTAGAATGATTGGTAATGGTGAAGTATGGAGAATTAGGGTTTTGATGAATTGATTGTGTAGATGGATTGTTGATGGTGAAGATCTTGATTCGGGTGATGTAGTGATGATAGATGATGGAATGGTAGATGAAAGATGTTTTGATTAGGCTCCAAGATACAAGATTCAAAACTCCCCTAGAGTGTAACTTACGACTTCAATGCAAAAAGGACCAATAACCATCGTTCTAGACCCCTTGATCCGCCAAAATCCCGTCAAGAAAAACTGTTGCCCGTCGCCGACGGGGTCATACCCGTCACCGGCGGGTTCCCCAATTCCTTGTTTCGGCCGACGGGTTATTCTCCTGGATACGGGATTGTTTGGCCGACAGGATGTTCTAGAGCCCGTCCGGGACGGCCTCTAGCCCGTCGACGACGGCCTCCAGAGTACTAACTTCCCATCTTTCAATTCTCGCACTCCCGGTTGATCCGTAACGCGTCCTGGTGCTCCGATTTTTGACCCGGTGGCTTGTAACGCTCCCGAAAAGCCCTAAAACTCCATCAAACCTGCATAAACACAAATCTAATTAAAAGTAGGCCGTTCAAGATTAAAACTCATATAAAAACATAAAGTTATACGATTACGAGCACTGGTTTTCAACCACGTATCACATCCCCACACTTGTCTTTTGCTTGTCCTCAAGCAAATCTGTTTTTCACTTTCACGTGGGTCGAACAATGAATACACTTCCCATTCCCGAGACAAAGGTCAAGGTCTAATGTCATAGAAAAGTTCAAACCTTTTACAAATTTCACATATTTACCGGTTAAGTGAATAATCACCTATAATAATGGTTATCCAAGATTAACCCGCCCGTAAAACTAACAAGTCATGCATATCCCTCACAGTGTTCTCTCCGCTCGGCATAAAAATGGCTAATGTGTATAATGTATTAGCACTTCAACACTTAATCGCTCAAAACCGATTAGAACACGTACCCGCATAGGCTTGCAACTCAATCATTCTCCACCACCGATCACGAATACTAAGCACAAGTCATAAGGTCTTTAAAAGGGTTGTAACGGGGCTCGGCTAAGGGTAGGGAATAGGGTATTTTAAAATGGCTAAGGTGATGAAAATTCGATCTTTATTACAACGCAACTAGTCTAAACTCAAGTAAACTATAAACATCAATTATGAGGCAACAACTTTCGCCTTTTATTCAACAAATACTAGCACATCTTTTTGTGTTTTTCTCAATTCTGTTTCATTCTTTTTCGCAACATTTTCTGGTTTTTTTTTTTTTTTTTACAAATGAATCATAACTATACAAACTTAAGCTTCTATAATCGAATTTTCATCACACGGGTTTAAAAGAAAAAGGTTTAAGGGTTATGGGCTATAGGGTGGTCAAACGAAAGGTTTAGGCTCAAAATGGGCGACTAAGGGACTTGTTTGGGTAAGGATAGATAAATGGTTTAAAAGGAAAAGGTTTACCTAATGCCTTAGTCATTCTCGTGCTTGTATTCGGTCTATGGTCTCAAACGTATCAAAAGTTGCAAGTTCTACAATACGCGACTAATGGTCTACTCAAACAAAGAAACATGTAAATGTAAATCTATGATGTAAAAGTGGCTCAAACCTCACGTATAAGGGTATGATATGTGATATGCATCAAATGCTAGTTCCTTAGGCGAGTTATTCCCAAATAACCACCCGCTAAATACCCGTCATGCTATTAATTTGAACTTGACTATGACAAAAGACCAAATGGGTTGTGCAATCCCTCGTTGACTTAGTTACTTGTGCTTTTAAGATAGCTTTTGAAACAAGAAATTTTGAAATTTTTTCCCCCATCCCCATACTTGAGGTAAACATTGTCCTCAATGTGTAGTATTTAAATGAACGGGTCAAAATCGAAAACTTTTACTACTCCCCCATCCCCACACTTGAGGTAAACATTGTCCTCAATGTGTAAGAACTAGAGTTTTTAAAACGCACAAGGGATGTGACACGGCTAACCTTCCAAAATTTCACCCCGGAAAAATAAAATACAAAATACAATCCACTTATTACTAAACTAAGAATCATGGTAAAAAAGGAAACGCATGCACCTGATTTTTGTCGCTTGATGCCCATATCTTCTTCTTCTCTTCATAAAAACGGTTGTCTCTCGAACATCATGTACCTACAAATTCTAACCCTTGTGTAGAAGCATGCTTCTCACAACCATCAAAATTTGTTAGTTACCTAGTTCTACCACTTTTATGAAAATATTACCAAGCCATGCGTTATTTCACTTTGATTTATGTGGAAAATAATTTACAACAACAACAAACCTAACTCACTTTCGTAGGAATCACAGCGGCATTTAGAATATGCACGCAAGCCCTTTAAACCTCCCGATAGCTCGGGAGGACGAATAGGTCTCGTGGGGGTTATATATGGAACACACCCACAACGTTCATTTATCCACTAAAACGAAATAACAAAATTATACAACAACAACAATACTAACTAAACTACGGATAAAAACTAAAATGAAATGCGAAATAAAATATACAACAACAATTGACGTACCACCTCATGGTGGTCGAATGGCGTGTTTGCCGCCTACAAACTCCTCGAAATCACCCGCCGGTGATTCATACCATTTGCTGCAAAACGGTCCAAACCTCCTCACCTCCTCTTCCTTCTTCTTTTCTAGAGGTGACTTTTTCGCCTTCTTTTTCTTGACCGTTTTCTTCCTTGTTTCTTCAAACTTACCAACCATAGCACACACCTTTTTGTTTGGATTCATGTCCTTTTTAGGACACTTATCCTCACCGAGCGGGTTAGTGAAATTTGGAAAAACATTTAAATTTAATTCCCGGTCCCCAAACTTCATGCTTACCGTTCCCGTTGCACAATTTATTATGGCATTAGCAGTTGCCAAGAACGGTCTACCCAAGATAACTACCGGTTGGGTATCCTCAACACCCCCAACATAGTCTACTATCAAAAAGTCAACTGGGTAGTAGCAATCATCCACCTTAACAATCACATCCTCCACCATCCCCCTTGGATGCGTGGGAGTCTGAACGGCCAATACCACGGGAGTATCAAATTTTTTTAATGGACCAAAATCGTATTGGTCATACAAACTCCCGGGTAAAATGCTCACACAAGCTCCAAGATCGAGGAGCGCCCTCTTAATTTTGAAAGTTCCAATTTGAATTGGAATAAGAGGATATCCCGGATCTTGAGCTTTTTGGGGGAGCGCACTTGATAAAATGGCACTAACATGTGATACCAAATCAACCGGTTCGGGTAATCTATTGTGCCGTTTTTCACTGCTCAACTCTTTCAAGCATTCCACATGAGCCGGAACCTTTTTAATGTCATCGAGTAACGGTAAATTAATTTTTGCTTGTTTAAAATTTTCCCACCTCTCGTCCTTTGGTGGGCACCATTCTTCAAATTTTGATGCATTAATCGGGTTAAGTTGATTTAAACAATTTTCACAAAAAGATTTTTTAGTTACATTTTCAATTTTACTTCGTGAAGTTGTTTCTTGTTCATTTTCAATTTCCGGCTCATCATTTATATTTTCCACTACACCATCAACTAATTGTGGTGGTGGAATGCTTTCAACACTACAAACTTCATCATTTAAAAGAATACTTACCGCGTTAACGCGTGCTTCCACACGTTTCTTGTGCTTGAACCTTGATGCTTCGGGTTCACCGCGGTGTCACTTGGGAGCTTTCCCGTGCTTCCTCTCATTTGAGCCATTTCCTCCGCGAGTTGGCCCTTTTGCTTTGCCAATGCCTCATGTGCTTTATCCCGAATCTCGTTTGTCTTCTTTATCTCCTTGATATCCTGGTGAGATTCTTTTATATTGTTTTGAGATTCTTTTTGCATATTCAACAAAGCATCCATTTTGGCACTCAAATCATCGCCACCGGTTTGATTGTTCGTTGACCCGTGACCATCTTGGTTGTAACCTCTTTGGCGAGTTTGGTGTGAATACCCACCTTGATTTCCCGATTGGAAATTTGGATTCATTTGGTTGGAGGAATTACCATACCTAAAGTTAGGATGGTTCCTCAACCCGGGGTGATAAGTGTTGGAATTCATGTCATATTGCCTTCGGTCCCCATATACTTGATTCACCTCCACAGTGGCTTGATAATTCTCGGTCCGGTGACCGATGTCTCCGCATTCCTCACATACCGCGTATTGCACCGCCTTCACTTCTCTTTTCTTCATGCGAGCCAACTCTCGCTCTAACGTTTCAATTCGATCCTTAGAATTCACATCACGATCGGGCCAAGACCTTGAGGTGGGGTGCTTTTTGGCTCGGTCGGCCGACTCTTTCTGTTCTGACCGTTTACTCATTCGCTCCAAAAACTCCCAATCATCGTCTTCATGGTTGCTCAAAAGAGTCCCGTTACTCGTCGACTCGAGATGATTCCATGTTGTGTCATCCAACCCACGTACAAAACACTTCACCAACTCCCACTTTTCTATTTGGTGACGTGGGCATCTCCGCATCAATTCTTTGAATCGAGTGAATGCTTCATGTAACGGTTCACTCGATAATTGCCGAAATGACCTTATTTCATCCCTAGCGTCGTCGGTCTTTGCCATTGAATAATACTCATCTAGAAAAGCTTGTTGCATTTCTCCCCATGTGCGAATGCTATTGGCTGGAAGTGTAAGGAACCATTGCTTCGCTTTGTCTTTCAACGAAAATTGGAACAAACGAAGTTTGACCTCCTCTAGTGCGAAGTTATGCCCCCCGATAGTGCTGCAAATGGAAGAAAACTCTGTCAAATGTGTGTACGGTTCGTCGTTAGACCTTCCATTAAAATGAGGAAGTATGTTGATGTAATGTGGTTTACAATCAAACATCCTCCTCTCACAAACTATTGGTGAGTCGTTCTCGGTGACAACCGACCTAAAACGATCATTCACTCCCCGTGGAGGTTGTTGACGACGATGGGGACCGTTAACTTCTTGATCAACCACTCTTCGGTTGTCCCTTCTATCATTTCTTCTTTCATCCCTTCTATCATCCCGTCTTTCATCTCTTCGATTCCCACCTTGGTTACCTCTTTGATTGCCACCCCCCACAAAACGAGGAATCCGGTTTTGGTGAGCCTTGTTGTTATTGTTGCGACCCCCACCATTCCGGTTCCGTTGATAATTGTTTCATGGTTGACGGTTGTTCTCATACCCATCATTTCTTCCGTCTCCATAACCATAATCGTCATCCCCTACATAATTGGCATTTTGATAGCCAAATTCCTCATCTTCATACCCTCTTGCATTGTAGCCATTACCCCGATTTATGTATCCCCAATCTTCATCATCATCCACTCGATCATCATAGTAACCCCTATCATCCGAATTTTTTGTATGAACGCTTACATGTTCCGGCGATTGATAACCGGGAACACTATAAGGCTCATCATCGGGGATTGCATTCCTCAAGTCATCAATGTTGAAAAATGGGTCTTCATTCGCGGGATTGCCGCGATCACGATTACCTCTACGATCGGAATTGACATTTCGATCATCAAGGTTGATGGGTAAAGAAGCTTGTCGATGAAGGTTTTGTTGTTGGGGTGTTCGTTGGTTATTATTGGGATTTTGGTTTCTGAAAGGTGGTGTGGGTGGTCTAGCATTGACGGTACCACCCGGTTGCTCTTGAGGTATAGGTTGGACGTTTTGGGCGGGATTGAAGTTGCTTCGGTATTGAAATTGGTTCGGGTTTTGGTTTTGGTTGAAGTTTTGGTTGGAATTTTGGTTCGCCATTGAATCCGTTTCAATGGTCGGTGTGAGTTGTGGTGTTTGGTTGGTTTGATTAGAAGCAAATGTTGCCTCTAACCGGCTTGCTAAGTTTCTTCTTGCTACTCTTTCGATTTCTGGTTCGTAGACTAAAGGTGAAGTCCTCCCGGAGTTTCGCGTATGCATGCACTACCTGTAACCTGCACAAGTAACACACCCGCGTAACAAGGAAAAAGACAAAGTGCAAAAAGAAACTAAACAATTTAAACAGATAATCACGAAATTCAAACAATAATCCAAACATAAAGCGCACGCACTCCCCGGCAACGGCTCCAAAATTTGATCGGAGTGTCGCGCTCCAGTCAAAGATAATACTTATATGCCCTAATTACCCTTAACAAATAGCTAGTGGTAGCAAGGGGTCGAACCACAAAGAGTATGTGGTTTGTGTGTGGATTCGATTGAATTATCAAGAATGTCACGTATTATGAAGCTTACTAGAATGTTTTTGTGTTTCTGTTTAATTGAGAAAAATGAGTTTGGATTAAATGAATTGATTAAATTAATTGACAACTAATGATTAACGATTACGAGAAAATTGATTACTAGAATAATAATAAGAAAAAGAAATCACACCCGGTTTCGGTAATTGCTAACTTAGGATTTCTACAAGTTTTAGATTCAACTCAAATGCATTCGATTAACGGATTTAGTGTACCGTGACTTAGGTGCTAATAACTATCAACGTACCGGAGAACGGACAAGAATACACTTTCTAATCAACACAAGTAAATCCTAACCACGACAATGCACAATTACATATCACCATTTTGCAAAGTCATAACTTTTAACATCGTTCGACAATTTACGAATTCGTAACAAATGTAACACTATTATCAAAGGTTTAAAAATCAAACACAAATTGTCACAAAGTTGAAGCAATAAACAATTCGAGACCCTAAATTAACAACTACCTACGCCGGGGTGAAACCAAGATGATTAGCCGCTCATGGTTGAAGAAGCTTGATCACCGGATGTTTGGAACGTGAATGAAAGCATCTTGAAGCTTGATGGATGAATGAATGGTGGATGATTAGGGTTTGTGGAATGATTGGTAATGGTGAAGTATGGATAATTAGGGTTTTGATGAATTGATTGTGTAGATGGATTGTTGATGGTGAAGATCTTGATTCGGGTGATGTAGTGATGATAGATGATGGAATGGTAGATGAAAGATGTTTTGATTAGGCTCCAAGATACAAGATTCAAAACTCCCCTAGAGTGTAACTTACGACTTCAATGCAAAAAGGACCAATAACCATCGTTCTAGACCCCTTGATCCGCCAAAATCCCGTCAAGAAAAACTGTTGCCCGTCGCCGACGGGTTCCCCAATTCCTTGTTTCGGCCGACGGGTTATTCTCCTGGATACGGGATTGTTTGGCCGACGGGATGTTCTAGAGCCCGTCCGGGACGGCCTCTAGCCCGTCGACAACGGCCTCCAGAGTACTCACTTCCCATCTTTCAATTCTCGCACTCCCGGTTGATCCGTAACGCGTCCTGGTGCTCCGGTTTTTTACCCGGTGGCTTGTAACGCTCCCGAAAAGCCCTTAAACTCCATCAAACCTGCATAAACACAAATCTAATTAAAAGTAGGCCATTCAAGATTAAAACTCATATAAAAACATAAAGTTATACGATTACGAGCACCGGTTTTCAACCACGTATCAGTAAGTGAACAAGGTGCAAATCAAAATATTACAAATCTGGAGGGCGAAGTAGATATTTCAGGCGAGGTGATGCCGAGAACTCTTTCATACCATCCAGAGGACCTGATCATTGGAGAATTATAATCAGGCGTTCGCACTAGACGTCAAATTGACCAAGGCCTTACTTGTTTTTATTCTACAGTAGCACCTTTACAAACTGAGTTTTCACTTAGTTGTTTTATTTCGCAGATCGAACCGCGAACATATAAGCAGGCGCTAACTGAAGATTCTTGGGTCAATGCTATGCAAGAGGAGCTGAGTCAGTTTGAGAAGTTAGGTGTGTGGAAGTTAGTAGACTTGCCTGATGCTCAGAGGAAGATCAACACCAAGTGGGTGTTTAAATGCAAGAGGGGTGATCGAGGGGTGATTATTCGCAACAAAGCTCGACTCGTAGTCCAGGGTTTCAGTCAGCAGGAGGGTATAGATTTCACTGAAGTATATGCTCTAGTTGCTAGACTTGAAGCAATCAGAATCTTCCTAGCTTTTGCATCTTGGAAAAATTTCAAAGTTTATCAGCTAGATGTTAAATCGGCATTTCTATATGGGAAGGTAAAAGTGGAGGTATATGTCGGACAGCCACCGGGCTTCTCCGATCCAATCCACAAAGACAAGGTTTACTTACTTGATAAAGCGCTGTATGGTTTACACCAGGCCCCGAGAGCTTGGTACGAGACATTGTCTCAACACCTGCTAGCCAACAGCTTCATCCGTGGAAAAGTGGATGCCACTCTTTTCACCAAAGAAGTCGACGAACATCTTCTGATTGTTCAAATATACGTGGACGACATCATATTCGGGTCAACAAATGAAAATTTGTGCAAAGATTTTGAAAGAGTTATGAAGCAAAAATTTTAAATGTCATCAATGGGTTAGATGAAATTCTTCTTGGGATTACAGGTTGATCAACTGCCTAAGGGAATATTCATACATCAAACGAAGTATGTTCATGATATCTTAGAGAAATTTGGGATGTCAGGTTCTACTCCGGCTTCCACCCCATTAGCGACGAACCATGGGATAAATCCTGATCTCACCGGAGAGAAGGTAGATGAAACGATGTATCATTCCATGATATGATCGCTGATGTATTTGACAGCTTCAAGACCCGATATTATGTATCCAACCTGCCTCGCAGCAAGATTTCAATCTAACCCGAGAGCTTCGCATATGGTAATTGTGAAAAGGATATTACGCTACCTGAAAGGAACTCCATCATTGGGGTTGTGGTATCCAAGAGAAGGCGATTTTACGCTCGAAGGGTATTCCGATTCCGATTTTGGATGCTGCAAAGTTAACGCTAAATCAACAACAGCGGGATGCCAGTTCTTTGGACCAAGATTGGTCACCTGGCAATGCAAAAAGCAAACCTCTATGGCTTTATCCACATGTGAAGCGGAGTATGTATCTGCTAGCAGCTGCTGCTCTCAGATCTTGTGGATCCAGCAACAGATGCGCGACTACGGTTTGCAATTTCTAAACACCCCTATCTTTGTTGATAATGAGGCAGCGATTAACATTACTAAAAATCCTGTTCATCACGCTAAAACCATACACATTGAAATTCGTCATCACTTCATTCGCTATTGTTTCGAGAAGAAGTTGATACGAATTGAGAAAATCCACACTGACGAACAAAAAGCTGATTTACATACCAAAGCGTTTGATAAAACTCGCTTTCAATACTTGTTAAAATTGAATGGTATGAAGCTTTTATCGGTGTTGGAAGAGATTCTTGGCGTTGATGAAGGAGACATTGTAGATGATGATGTTGAGAAGCAAGCTGCAATGGTTTGTCGATTTTTTACTTGTTTTGGTATTTAGGGGGAGAGTATAGGGTAAATATTTTCAGAAAATACAAAAACAGTAAAAATTTCAAAAATACAAAAACATGAGATATTTTCAAAATACAAAAACATTAAAAAAATTGGAAAAGAGCTTGTGTAAAAAGGGAAAATGATAGTACATCGGCTTGACAGTTACAGTATGCTAAAGATATGGAAAGTTTAAATGCGTTAAACAGTCTCGCTGATGATGTGCCGATAGGTTTTTGCACATTTAGTAGGTTTGTTCGGGATATAAACCTAAATCCTACTTGCTTATTTCGTGGGGAACACTACTTGGATATATAGGTAATCCCTGAAATCTCGTTCGAAAGATCCCTTTTTCTGAGATACTAGGTCTTTATACTCAGTGATATCTGGGGTATTATCCCGGGACTTCTGATTTTGTGGAAGCAATGGCCTAGTCCCCGTATAATACTTTACTGCTTGTTTGAAACATACCACCCCCCTCAGCTAAAAAAATGATGAAACATTGAAAAATGCTAATCATGGCTGTTGTAAAAAAGATCCTCTAAAGGGGACACACCTTAAGTCGAAGCCGTCATCTCTCTGCTGAACGGAAGTTCTGACCTGAGCTCTCACGGTTTCGCAATTTAACCCCTAACAGATATCATCTGTGGTATACTCACCTGTAAGACTGAATATTGGGATTTGGATCCGGAAGTATATTCAAGAGGTGGGACATATGAATGAGTTTAAGTCCTTAATTCATCTAAATCTGTATCCTGGACAGATTGAAAATTGTGTGAAAATTTAAGTGGATCAGTATATCGACAATCTAAGTGAATTGTTTAATTCTGAGTATGTAATCAAAGCTTAACGGTACTTGTGACTTGTCGAATAGCTGATATGATTCCCTAACACGCTCACCAAAATTTGTTTGTAAATAGTTTACATTTACTGTATTTCATTTCTGTAATTCATTTCTGTAATTCATTTCTAGTTTATAAAAGTTATTAAAAAATCCAAAAAGATTTTACACTTCTGCTTTATTTTCCGACAAACCAAAGTGGAAAGCTGATCTTCAGATTCGAAGTTCGAAGCAGATGCAGGAAGTTTTCTGAACTGGAGGATGAGTTGTGACCTTAACATGATAAGTTTGTGAAAGTTGAAAAGTTAAAGCAAGTTCATTAATTTGAAACTTGTAAATTTTCAGAAAAATTGAACAAAATGTCAGTGTGAATTATCTCAGATCAACCAAGGTCTTTAAGTTGGACTTGGTAGACTAATTGAGTAATCAGGGCCATTAACTTGGACCTAAATACTTAAGTCGATTTCAAATTCTGACAAGATTATTAATTGAGAGTGAATGGTAAGTTTGGATTGAAACTGTTATTGTCATATATCTTATATTTAGGTAGAGATTGTGCAGGAAACAGGAGTCTAAATCCCCATGGCAAAGAAAATGTCAAAGTTTGAACCAGAATTCGAGCCCTAGCTTATAGTGATGGGGAGTCTGTGAAAGGGGGAGTCAAAATTCTGGACCAACATTCAAAGGGGAGTTTGAAGATAGAGATTGAAGGAAGCTTTTACAATGTCAAGACAATTTGGATAGAGAGACAAAGACTAAAGACTCGATGCCGAAGACTTCGTCAACATCCAAGGGGGAGTCTGTTGGTGTATTTAGTGTATGTTAACTTCGTCTTAATCGAGTCTTATGTCTAGATAGAATAAAGGAGCACACAACAGGGTTGAAATTAGGGTTTTACATATGAAAGTAGGTAATTCCGCTTGAAAGTGTCGTTGGTCAGTTCAAGCGAAATCAACACATGTAATTTCGCTTGAAATGACCTGTGACATGTTCAAGCGAAATCACTCCATCTATATATACCCATGTGTGTGTGTCATTTGGAGCGGAATTAGTTCATGTTCTCTAAGTCGAGGTGCTGTCCGTTTGTCATTTGAACTTGTAAAAGCTCAGGAAATCAGTAATAGATAAAGATTAGAAAGGAACAAGTTGTGTTGACGTCATTTACATTGATTCCGCCTTTGTACTTGATGATGAACTACTCAGATTGACTCATTAGGGTCACACGTATCCAACAAAGAATACTGCCCTCCCCACGAAGTCCAGTAATTGGAAGACGAATTTTTGGAAATCAAGCAAGACGAAGGTGACAATACTGGCTACACCGCAAGGTTCAAACAGCTTAGCATAATCTGTCCAAGTCAAGTCAACACTTCAGAAAAAGCCATCACGAAGTACATTCGTGGCTTGCCTGAATGTGTGGGCGATTTTGTCGAAGCTGCGAGACCTGCTACCATCGAAGAAACCTACCGTTTGGCTGGAGAAATAAACGACAAACGAGCCTTGGACGGATTCTTCTCCAAGAATCCTGTCAAACAAGCTCACCAAGAAATTGTCATCGATTCTTCCGACTACTATTCCAACGATTCTACTGACGACTCCTCAGGCGAATCCTCTGATGATAACGCATCGCTTCAGGAAGCTCAGCTCAGCCGCATACGAAAGACCATGAGCCAAAACTCTTCAACAACTGAACTGTCGCAACCAGAACCTCTCCAAGCAATTCCAGTTCACTCGAAGCGCGACTACAACGGAACTCATCCCCTGTGTCTCATGTGTACGTATCATCACCCGCCAGAAGCTAACTGTCGCTTTTGCACAAATTGCAACTGGTAGGGTCATCTTACCCAGCACTACCGCACAGGACCGCAGATTTGAGGAATTTCAGCAACAATCGCAGTCTCCGCAGAAGTCCTCCACAACAACATCAATTATGCTTTCAATGTTGTTGTAATGATACAATTTTTGCCGTTAATTTCTTTTATATGCTGAACTTGTTCTATTTCCCGACGCAATGTGGACTCTATTTATCTCTCATTCTCTCGCACTCGTGCACCAGCAAAACTCTAGCACTACGTACTATGTAATGTGTTTTACCCCTACTATGCGTTCTTGAAACGAGCTGCGATAAACGTGCAAGGGACAACTTAATCATGGGTGCACACAGGATTATGTTGGTCAGTGAACGGGGATCATAATGAGTTTCAATGATGCCATAACGTTAAAAGTGTAACACCCCGGCCGGAGGCGGAAAAGCCAAAGGTGTCACGAAACTTGATAGAATGCAATTGAGCACATGGAGATTATTTTAAGTTGAAATATAGTTTAAGTTCAATTCAATAGATTGCATTCACATCTGAAAATATAAGAGTACATAAACAAATACAACATAAATTGTTTCACAAATGATAAATTCGGATTTAATCTAAGGCATAAGTCTTGATCAATCCTATGTAAAATATTCTTGCAAATCATGTCATCAAACATTGTCACCTGAAACATATGTTAGGGAAAATATTGGGTCAACAAACGGTTGAGTGAATTCATAGGTTTTGTTAGGCAAAAATAACAATGTGATATGAAAATGAGTTAACACTGTGGCATGCGATATGTTTTTAAGCAAAAGAGTAATACAAGTAGTTACTTAATGGTACATTCAAACCTATGACGATACTCGGAAATATCATCCATCCTTCCTTGTATGTATGTATGTATGTATGTAGTGGTTCCAAACAAAAACAACAAAATTGCAAAGTTGGAAGTTTGGATGGGGTGTCAATCCTATAGCGCTATAATACAACCGATGGGCTTATGCAAGTTGATGAACGTAAACTTCTTAAAGTAACAACAACAAGTATTAAGCAAATGCAAAAACAATCGGGGGAACCACAAAGAGCAAATAAGTTTGTATCACATCGTATCATATGTTTCATCTCAAAAATAATTGTAAAAAGGGACTATGAACTCACCTTGAGTGCGGTAAGTCCAACAGGTAAGCTTATTGTAAGAGTTTGTGGAAATAAGACCCAACGTCACTCTAATCGTTTGAACATGCGTCAATATAAAGTTTGTATTAATAATAATGTTTAATTGTATAAAAGGAAATCCTAATCTATAGGTTTCGGTATGGTTTGTCTAAATGGTAACTATAAGGTTTGGATAACCTAATAGAGAACTCGGAAAATGAATATGGAATTATCTATGAAAAATATTTCTTTAACATAAATAATTAAATTATATAAATACATAATTGAGTTACTACAAAATAATAAATTAATTATATTCAATTTGTATAATTAGTTTAACATAAATAATTATACCAAAATATTGCATAGGTGATATAATTAATTTATAACTTTATAATTGAATTTAGAAGTACAAAAATATATAATTATTTGGTAAATGAAAATTATATAGTTTAAAGAAATAATATGATAATTATATAACTAATTATCAAATAATTAATTTAAATCAGGATAATTAAAAATAATATTTTTAATTATTGAATTTGAAATATTACTGATTAAAATAATTATTATGGTTTTTGATTCATTTTGAATAATTAAAATGAATTAATTTGCTTAAATAAACAATAAATAAGTTTATATAAGTTTAATTATCTAAATAATTAAATATAATAAAAATTCAGATTCTAAATTTATATAAACTTAGGATCATGTCTATTTTGTCATAAAAATAATTTTTAGATGTAAATTATATAGTTATATAATTTTATTTAAACTATTTTTAAAAGTAATAAAACTGATTTATTTATATTAATACCAAAATTATATATATCAGTAAAAATATTATTTTCGTAAAGTTTAACATTTGAAATGATTAACATAAAAATTTCGGATTTTTATTCCTTAAAAATGATTTATTATGAATTAATTAAGAAATAAACTGTTTTTAATTAAAATAAATAGTTTTATAAATAAATTGGAAGATTTTATATTTTTATAAAATGTAATAATAAGTAATAATAATATAAAAATTATTGGAAGTGATAAAACCTTAAAAATAAAAAGATTAAAAAGATTTGCACACCCCCAGATTCGAACTTGGGTCTGTGCTGTAACTAACATACACACTAACCACTGGGCTACCTGGTGGTTTGTGCTTTAATCCAGACCAAGTAAAATATAACCAGATAGGCCCACCAGTCATCTTTAACCTCTAGAGGTCAAAGTCAGAAGTCTAAGTCAAACAGAAAGTCAAACTCTTGATTTCTACGGGCAAACCTATGTTATCTCTAAATTAAATCCTAGGAAACGATCTATAGGCATAAAATAACTAATTAACACAAGAAAAACTAACCGGTATTGATGAAAGAGACGGTTGACAAATATTCCGGCGAAAAAGTGACTATTCCGGCGAATTGCAGGTTTTAATCCGACGATTTCGGGTGTTTAAGTGTTTGTAAATGGTGTGGAATGTCGTTAGGAATGTAGGGAACTTAAATACACGAAGTTTGGATCTCAGATTCGACACAAATTAGTGGATTAGATCCACTTTTTTTTATTTAAAAAAATTCTTTTTTTTAACGAATTAGGTGTAAAATCGAGTTGGCAAAGTGGTTGAGAACTAGTGGGTGATGATTCATATCACCTAAACAATTAAACAAGTGGAATAGATCGGTTTTTGGTCGGATTTGGTGATAATTTGGTCGAAAACCGCGACCTGCAGTTCTGGTTATATAATCATATCTGTTTTCAATGTTTATATATATATATTATACGATCCAATATAAAACACATCCCAGCTGGTAGACCAGCTGGTTTGTGCGCTTGTCTCGTTTGCGGAGAGACGCGGGTTCGAGTCCCGTGTCTGGCCGGTTCGTTTGATTAAACCCTTTTTATTCTGAATTTATTTAATTAAAATATTTAAAATTCTAAATAGTATATAAATGAATTTAAGTTCTATATCTTTCAGCTCCTGTACATGAGGATAAACTGGTTAAGGCGTTGTGGTTATAACTGAGAGGTCACGAGTTCAAATCCCGGCAGGGCCGGTCCGATACAGAAGGACCCCCTTTTTCACTAAATTTTGCAATATTTACACCCTGTTGTTTACATTTTTGCATAAACAGTCCCTGAGGTTTCCACAAATGGTCCCTGTATTGTTCAGTTAGTTTTACTAACCTGGTGAGTGTTTTAAAGAGGATTTCTTTTATAAAAGTTAACCCAGTTAGTGAAAATCAGTTAAGTTAAGTTTTAAAATGACATTTTTGGTCCCTAGATTTTAAGTTTGAGAAAATGACGATTTAAACCCTGGACTTTTAAATAAAAATATATATATATATATATATATATTAATTTTCTTTATAAATAAGTTTCAAAAGTTACAAAAAGAACCCTAAACTTGTAGTTTTCAATAATTGCACTTTTAACCCTTGTATTTCTAAAGTTTCAAAGAATGACAAATAGGTCCTTGTAGTTTACGAGGTATTGTTTAATAGCATAAAATCATAACAAATTATGAAATTATCCATACGTTAGTGTCGGTATAAGTACTTGTGAGTATAAGGCAATTATATTCTAATGTATTCCTATTCATAATGTGGTAGTAGTTATAATGCGAGTCTAATAAATACAAGTGTGAAAATCAGGGTGGTTACAAAAAGCATGGTTGAACGTGGTGGATACGCCGCTGGTACTTCCTATATATAAGCGTCTTGACCATGTCGACACAGTGTGACACCTATTCACGGGGCAAAGGCGTGTGGTGGAAGCATGGTGGATACGCCGCTGGTACTTCCTATATATAAGTGCTTCGCCATGCCAACCAATGTCTTGTGAAGGAAGTGCCATACAAGTTGAACGTTATTAGACCAAGTATACTATTAAATCTATTTTCGACACATTAAACTACATCGCAAGGCATAACAACCTCAATCGCAACTCAAAGCGTGTAATCGCTAGACTTTTCGTAAGTCAACACGCTCGCAATCGCATTATCGCTGGAATCTATCTCGCGATCTAAATCGCTCAATCGCGTGATGTGTGTTTCGCTAAATCGCTTATTATGAGCATCACGCTATCGCATTTCATGTGTATCGCTCTATCGCTTGTGTATCGCTCTATCGCTTGTGTATTGCTCCATCGCTCATCGTGTATCGCTTAACGTTTATCGCTATCGCTATCGCTTACCGTTATCTGTGTTGTGTTAGCACACATGACCTCGCTTCACGAGACGAAACTGTTAGGGTTAAAACATGGTGGATACGCCGCTGGTACTTCCTATATATAAGTGTTTTGGCCATATCAGCAGATTTTCATGGAAAAAGGCCATGTGGGGCTTAATGTCAGTTAAAAATTTATGGTGTCATTTAATCTAATCAAATTGCATATTCCCATCGCTTGCAACGCATTGATCGTCGCCTATCGCTCGACGGTTATCGCTATCGCTCGTCGCTTATTGCTTTTCGCTTGTTGCTGCCGTCTACGCTTATTATGTCTGTTTTGTTCTATCAATTACCGCGTACCGCTTATTGCTTATCGCACTCACTCGTGTCACTAAACTGAGTTCGAAAACGACTTCATCGCTCAGTTGCTCAATCCTTCTCTTACACTTAGTCCAACCATTTTTCGCTTGGACCAAGGGAATCGAAATCTATCAGTACTATGTCGACACCCATGACACCGCCTCACGGGACGGAAGCCATATGGCTAAAACATGGTGGATACGCCGCTGGTACTTCCTATATATAAGTGTTTTAGCCATATTGTCGAACTTTCATGGGAAAGTGCCATGCGGGCCTGACTTTAAATTTAAAATTTTGATATTATTAAAAACCTTTGTGTAAACAAAGCTTTTCTTACAAGACTTTTTTCTAAAATTTGATCAAAACCTTTGTACAAAACGAGATTGTCTTGTAACGTTGGTGTGACAATCGACTCAAGTTAATGCCGCGTGACGAGAAAATTTCGTAAAATGAGTTTTAATAACCCTAAAATCTTTTAGTAACTTAATAAAACCCATCTCATAGCGCTGGTGCGAACATCGAAACAGTTTAACATCGCACTGTGAGAAGGTTTCTCATAAACAAGTTTTCTCCAAACCTTTCGAATTAATCAACTTTTCTAGAATTCAAAACACTTCTTAATCACTTTTCGTGTGTTGCCATCTTTTACTATACGAATCGTCTTACTCGCCGACATCGCCCAGTCTTCGCAACGCTCTCGCTCGTCAAATTTCAATTGATCGCTCGCTTATATTGACGCTTTTGTCGCTACTCTCATTCGCATCAACCCTCGCAACCCTTCTTGTGGATTAAATTTCGGGACGAAATTTCCTAAAGCAGGGGAGACTGTAACAACCCGCACGTTTGTGCGTTGTTACTACTCGCTACACTCGTTACGCCTAGCACCAGAGATTTGGATCATAATGTAACTATATCGCTTACATCGCTACTTCGCATTATTTTCGCATATTACGCATGTTGTATCGCTATAACACATCGCATCGCACACACTAACGCTCACGATGACGTTGAGTGAGGACATATTCTACCCTCCTCGATAGTCGTGATGCCTCGCAAAGTAACGCATATTCGAAACGAAACCCGATTATTGTATCGCAACTTGGAAATGTGGATATTTATATATAACCCTTTGTGACTAATTATAATAAATATATATATATAAATATATGGAAATGTGTGAACAAACCATCGCAACGCTCAACGAACAAAACTAAACATCGAAACGCAACTCGCCGGAGACCACCGATCGAACGATCATCCGATCGGATTGCCATCCGATCCATGGCACTCCATCACCTTCTCCCCTCTTCACCTATAAATAGCACTTGTCACATCATTTGAACAGTGATGTGACAGCTCTCACTCGACTAGCACGCTTTGGGGCTATTTTCCCTCGATTTCTCGCGATTCTTGTAAGTTTCTACCTCAAATCTTGTACTTCTATGATCTACACGCACTCCTTCATCTTTTTCACCTTTGAATCTTAACTTTTAACCGTGAAATCAGTGGATTTGAGGTGTTCTAGGGTGATGTCATCTTGGAGTTCTTATGAACTTCAAGTTTTGACATCACTCCACCAAGAACAACTCAGATCTGAAGGATTTCCACATAATCAAACAATGATTTCGCATAGATCTACACATATTCATGGTTAGAGGGATTGAAAGATGGTTTTCTAACTTTCTTTCAACTCGTTTACACTCAATGCACTCAAAACTGATAGAATCGGAGCTCGTTCTGACTTTCTACTCTTTCCTGGTGAGGGAGCTCGTTCTGAATTTCTACTCTTTCCTGGTGAGGTGTTGGTTCAAGATCTGGTTTCTATCAGAGAGACGATCGATTTCAGGTTAAACATGAACCACCGTCAAGAACCAGTAAAGTGATCGGACTTGGGTGATTCCTGTTCGATCGGGTCACTTGGGTCTTGATGGGGTTTCTGTTGTTTAGCACGTTATCACACCGTCTCGATTAAACTGCAAAACTATCAAACAATCAAATGACAAAGACGACCAGGCCATTGGGACGGATTGCCGCCCGATCGGATTGCCATCCGATCGGACAGCTACCCGATCGGCTTACACTTGGTTCCACACATAAACTTTTATTTCAACTTTGCAAAGATCCGAGCGTCGAACAGATTGCCGTCCGATCGGATTGCCACCCGATCGAACGACCACCCGACAATGTAACGTTTGGAACTTCAACACTTAAACAATTTTCAACATGTTCAATGATCAACGGATTGCCACCAGATCGGATTGCAATCCGATCGAGTGACAACCCTGCTGTGAACTTATTCTCACTAAGTCCTACTAATCGGATCCCCACCCGATCGAACAGTCGTTCGATCGATCGACCTGAAGGGTAGAGATACTTCTCTGTTTTCTAAATGCTACAACGAAAACTTCAAAAGACAAACCATCATACACAAACACATCTTCACCAAAAGGAATGTCAATCCAATCGAATGGCCATCCGATCGGATTACCATTCGACACTTAGTCGCTTCGCCACCGTTCAACGCACTGTTCATCACTTAAACTATCAATCTGTAATCAGGCTAATCTCAGGCGCGCTCCCTTCAATCCAACCAAGTTGTGTTTACTTGCTGAACACCGACTGTGAGTATACTTGAACCCTTTTTATCGCATTTTTGGGTGTAACATACGTTTCTATCAAATCAAACTAATCAAATGCTTAAACTATTTATCACTTGCGAATGACTGATGATGCATATTTACACGTGATGCTCGTTACATATGTGTTAGGACTTTTACTCGCAAGGTCCCGCCTTAACTAGTATAGTTCTATAGTACCCGACGGGGTCTAGTTAGGATGAATAGCAATCGCAATTGCAGCTCGAGTGACTTAGCTGGTAGTAACTGTCTTGTATATATATGTTGAGGTATCTCGTTTATGTATTTGGTAATTCGCTACACTTTTATCTATTTTCGCTACTATCAAAACTTGTATACTCGCCAATACTTTTGTATTGACGTTGTTTTAACGTATGTTGCAGGTTTAGTCGCAGTCTACATCAAATCAAGCTAGGAAGTCTAGAAACTCACCTAAAATCTAGGTTGTCAGATTTGTATTGTTCGAGAGGACAAGAAATCTGTGATGACTTATGTGATTGTATTGTTTGTTAGTATGGGATAACAAATGTAATAAATATTGTCGCTTTTAGTTATTATAGATTCTCTTGAGCAATCTGATTTGCCTAGTGCCACGCCCCGATGATTCCGCCATCGGTTGGGGTGTGACACCACGTGCTTGGTTCCACCGATTAAGCTCCTTTCTTCTTAATCACGACTTTCTAAACAGTCGAGCCGATACATCTTTGTTCGTTTACAATCACAAAGGCATCTTAATTTATCTCCTTGTTTATGCAGTTGATGACATCATTATATTACAGGAAATAATGACATTTTCATCAACAACTTCACATCTTGTCTAAACAAGGAATTTAAAATAAAAGACCTTGGCTCGCTAAAGTTTTTTCTCGGTCTCGAAGTCCACCACACCAAATCGGGTCTTTTTCCTAAATCAATCAAAATATGCTCATGACATTCTCACCCGAGCCGGTTTACTGGACTCCAAACCGGTTGCTACTCCTCTCACATCCAAAGATGTCTTCACCTCCCAAGGCCAACCATTTCATGATCCTACTCTTTATCTTTCCCTTGTAGATGCTCTCCAATATCTCACCATCACTCGTCCCTATCTATCCTATGGCGTCAATCAAGCTAGCCAATTCTTTCAAAATCCCACAACCAATCATTTCCAGCTAGTAAAAAGGATTATTCGTTATGTTAAGGGCACTTTATCACGTGGTTTAACATTTGATCGTCCACCTAACACTACTTTATTAGGTTTTTCAGATGCAGATTGGGGTCGCTGTGTAGACCCTCGAAGGTCTACATATGGCTATTGTATCTACTTAGGAGGAAACTTAGTGTCTTGGAGCACTAAAAAGCAACCAACGGTGTCACGATCCAGTTGTGAGTCAGAATATCGAGCAATGGCAAACACGGCAGCAGAAATTATTTGGTTAACTTCGGGAACTTCATGCTCTTCCACCTGGTCGACCGACTCTATTATGTGATAACAAGAGTGCGTTGTTCTTAAGTCAAAATCCAATCTCACACAAAAGAGCCAAACACATTGACATCGATTATCATTTCGTTCGTGAATTAGTAACCGCCGGAAAGCTTCACACAAAATTCATCTCAACAGATAAACAAGTCGCATATATTTTTACCAAAACTTTACCAAAACCGTTATTTGAAAATTTTAGAACAATGCTTCGTCTTGGACCACCTCCAACTTGTATTGACGGGGGGTATTAAAAATGTCATATCTCAAGGAGCAATATCCTCCCTTCATTAAATTCTTTAATGTAAGTACGGACCACATTTTCACGGCCTGTAGGATTGCTAACGGGGTTTGGGCTGGAGTCGCATCCTGGTGTAGAGTTCCTCCTCCATTCTTCTTTTCGATTCAGGTTGTACAAAACTTTGTTAACCATATGAGTGGCTCGAAGACTAAGAAAGATATAGTGAATGGAGTGTTTATTTTGACGGCTTGGAGGATTTGGAAAGCTCGAAACGAGAAGGCTTTTGCTAGTATTTAGGCGAACGTGGTGCATTTAGTTTCGGATGTCAAGGCGTTGGGGTATCTATGGTATAGGAGTTGATTTAAAAACTGTACTCTAGATTGGAAAAGGTTGACTAGTTTTTCTTTTGATATGATGTTATTGGTTTTGCCGGATATCTCTATCTTGGAGATATCCCGCGTTTGTTTAATGAAGTTCACCTTTCAAAAAAAAAATTATTTAGTCAAATTGTATCCATGTACAGAGGAGTAATTCTCTCCTCATTGGTTGTCTTGTATCTCTATTAAAAGAGATTGTACAGAATGTAAAAATCAAGTTGAACTATTGTGAGTTAATAGTAAACATAATTAGATCTCAGCCGATCCTCCTTATCTGGATATAAAAATAGTTCGTAAACACAAGAGCATTCACAATTGAGTTTTCTTCTCCATCTTTTTTATTACACTAAAAAACATTACTTTTTTTTCTCTCCTTTTCAATATAACAAATTTTTTAATACTTTTATCATTACATTTTTTCTCTCCTTCACTCACAATCACTTTCAACCGATATTAAAAAATTACAGAGATGAACATTATTTCCTCCAAAATTTCTGGTAAACAGTAACTTTTTTTTCTCTCCTCCACTCACAACTATTTACAATTACACTAAAAAATTATAGAGGTTACACTAAGGGGCTGTTTGGTAGCCTCTTAATGACCATTCAGATGCTACCTCTTAATGGTTTAAAACCTTTGAATGAATAAGAGGTAACCTCAAGTCTGAATGGTTAAGAGGTAACCTCTGAATGGTAAATCATCACATGTCACATTCTTCTACCTTCTCATTGGTAAAATTCTTAATGGTTCCATTAAGAGGTAGCCTCTTAATGAACATTCAGAGGCAGCCTCTTAATGAACATTCAGAGGCTACCAAACAGCCCCTAATATTATCCATTATGAATATCTAATGGGCATGTTTGGCTAAACTTTTTGAAACAACTTATTGACACATTAGCTTTTTGGAAAAGTCAGTATGAAGTAACTTATTAACTTATTGGTTTTTTCCCCTCACATACACCCTCATTGCCAAACATCATTTTGAAGCTTATGACTTTTCAAAAAGCCAATAAGTTAATAAGTTGTTTCAAAAAGCTTAGGAGTAAATTGCCATTTTAGTCCCTAAGTTTTGGTCTAAATTGTCATTTTAGTTCAAATAGTTTTTTTTTCTCCTTTGGGTCCCTGACTTTTTCATTTTCTTGCCATTTTGATCACATTGCCTAAAAATCTGGTTATAACCAGAGGCATTTTTGGCATAACTGTTGTGTAGTGATAGCCAGGTGTAGTTTACAACATAATTTATAAACCTCATAATAATTTAATGCCAAAAATACCCCTGATTATAACCTGATTTTTAGACTAAGTAAGACAATGTGATCAAAATGGCAAGAAAAAGGAAAAGTCAAGGATCCAGAGGAGAAAAAAAATATCTATTTGGACTAAAATGACAATTTAAACAGAAACTCAGGGACTAAAATGGCAATTTACTCAAAAGCTTAGCCTAACCCAAAGATGCCCTAGATCTCAGCCAGTCCTTTTTAGACGTTCTACCCTCCGTATCTAGACGTTAGAACACTGTGTACTCTTCAATTTCCTTTCAAGAAGCCAAGCCGATCACACCAGAGGCCAATTTAGGAGTGTTTAAACAGTATCAAGGGACGATCACAAAAGCTGTTGTTCATGAAAACCTCCTTGATTGCTCCCTGAACCATTGAATCTGCACTATATTTGTTCCAGACCAAAGGTACTATATTTCGTGACTTTTGTTCTCTGTTTTCCTTGTCTTGCAATATCTGGTACCTAATTTAGGTTTGGAGTACAGATTACGATCTAATTTGACTAACCACTGATCATAAGAACGGACGTAGAAACCATAAATTGAAAAAAAAAAAAAAATTCATAGAGAGATTCTTTAAGAGATTAAACACTTTGGTGATCAGATCCGTTTAAACAGATCAACATATCAACACTCTTGTGGTATACTTTCTGATCCTAGAGTGAAACTCATCTACTTTTACAGCAGAAAACTTGTTTTTATAATTTATCATGTAAAAAGATAATTGTTTTTTTTTTTTGGTTTATAGTGTCGTATTGATTTCTTGAAAGAATCACTTAGTAACCTTGAATGAATTAAAATATTGTTGGGTCAAAAACATCGCGAAGCTACTAAGCACTATACAGTATGTGGTTTATAAAAGTTTATCGAAAGAGTTTAACTAATTCATATAATAAATTTAAAAAGTGGTATATAAGAGTTTATCGAAAAATATAAGACCAATCATTATAGTTAATTTGCCCAATTTGATATATAAGCATTATTCTTGTGGCTTCCGTCCATTTTGATTTTGGTTATTGACCATGGAATTCGTTACTCCTTTTTCGTATAGGTATATGTTACTTGTTTATATCATGTGGTTTAACTCCCACGTCCCACAACAAAATGAAACATAATCAATTCGATGTTCAAGTATGATCTTTTTTTGCTTGTGCAGGGATGCCAGGGGACATTAACTGGAATGTGGATGAGTTCCACTTAAAACATACTAATCTCACTCGATTGCCAGATAGTCCGGTTTGCCGTACCCTCGTGAAATTGTTCTTGCAGGATACTGATTTGACAATCATTCCTCCCACCTTCTTTGAGCACATGCCTGTGCTTGAAGTGTTAGATCTCTCTAATACAAACATTGTGTCTTTGCCAACATCCATTTCCAAGTTAAGCCGGCTTCAGGAACTTTTATTGAGAGACTGTTCTTCTTTAATGGAACTACCAACTGAAATTGGAATGCTTTCAAATCTCAAGTTGTTTGATATCAATGGTACTGAGCTAATGTTTATACCAAAGGAAATGGGAAAACTTAAAGATTTAGAGGTTCTACGCATTTGTTTGTCTCAGTATGCAAAACACTACATTGAGACTAATAGTGTCAATGAGAAAGTAATCCCTAGAAAGATGATATCAGAACTCAAACGATTGAAGGAATTGTGTGTATCAATTAGTGTAGGTTCAGAACCTGATTGGTGGGAAGAAGAAGTGAAATATCTACAACATGAGTTGTGTGATTTAGGCAATCTTCAAACCTTGAGATGGTACTTGCCTACGAGCGATGTACTACAACAATTTTTACTTCTTAAAAGAACTGATGGTCCAATATACAAAAGAATTTCCAATTTGATGTTAACTATTGGTCAGCATGCACAAATTACATCTTGTCTACCACAAGGCCTTGAAAGGAAGTTTGAGGAATTTAAGAACTGCCTAAAATGGATTAATGATGAAGGGAACGTGAATGATATTTCCGAGATAATTCCAAAGGCCGAAGCTTTGTTCTTGTCTCGCCATTGGACTATTAAGAAGCTCTCGACTTATAACATTACAACTTTGAAGTATTGCTTACTTGCGGAATGCAACGAGATGGAAACTCTTGTTGAAGCAGATGGCTTGTTTGAAGATGGAAAAACTAGAATAGAGAATAGTGAAAAACTTGGACTAGAATTGCTACAATACTTGAGTATTCATCACATGAAGAAATTACAAAGCATTTGGATGGGGCCGATTGGCAAAGGTAGTCTCTCCAAACTAAGAATCTTGGCGTTACATACATGTTACCAGCTGACATCAATTTTCACTCTGACCATTGCACAAAATCTCTCATGCTTGGTAGAGATTACTGTAGAAGATTGCCCTAATGTAATCACCCTCATTAGCGGTGAATCTCACAACGTCAAATATGTACCATTGTTTCCAAGCTTGCAGAAGATTTTTCTTTTAGACCTACCCGAGTTGGTCAACATTTTTGTTGATGAGATTATGTTGAACAATTTAAGGACTATGTTGATTTATAAATGCCCACAACTCCGGGATTTATCTAACATGGACTTACCATACATAAAGAAGATTGAAGGACAGACTGAATGGTGGAACTGCTTGGGTTATGACAAATCACGATGGGAAAGTTTCTTTGTGCCACTCAAAAAAAGGAGAGATTTGGTGGAGCAACTATACAAAGCTACCAACTCTCTAGCACATTTCCATGATGTTATATCCGAAGGTAAAATTTCTTTGAAACTTAGTAGTTATAGTTTATACTAGATCTTTATAGATTTCCAAAGGTTTTATTCATCAATAATACTGATACATGAAGAATAAAATTCTTCATACAACTATACCAACCCAAAACTAATCTATTCCTGAAATGTTGATGTCTTTATTGTTGATAATATGTGTTGCTCCACTGAAGCAAATCGTGTAACAAAACATAAAATAAAGAGACTCAAGAGCAACCTTTTAGCTTAACGTAAAATGTAGACTTAAAACCACACATAAATAGCCTAGTAATGTGCATTAAATATCTGAATGTTTAATTGTTACTGCTAAGACCGTATTAGGGAAATGGAAAATTATTTTTGTTACACCACACTTCAGACACCTATAAATATCTTATGACCTTTGTATTAAAAAAAAAAGCGCACACCTAAGCGCTTATGCAATGTGTAAGTGTCTTACATTTCTTCTAAAATTTAATGGGTCGCCTTTGTGGGCTTAGACGATCTCCTGAAGTTCAAGAAGATTTTTTCCCTTTCAACCATTGTACATTTAGTTATTACCTGAGTTGGAGACTGAGGATAGAAGAGAGAGTATGGAGTGTAAGGAACCTCGCAGGTGGTGAAAGGTTGGGGTATAGAACATTTAGTTCTAAAATCGAGCACAAAAAATGTAGTACAAAAAATTCAGCACAAAATATTTTATATACCTATAGAGTACTCAAATTAAAGATAAAAGGATACTCGATTTTATGATGCAGTTTTTAAAAAAAAATAACGTCATATTTATGGACGTTTAAAAAAATGAGGGAGAATTTGCAAGCGTCTTCCAAACGAACTCATTTAAACTATACAATATAGTTATTTTCCAAACAAACTCATCTAAACTAAAACAAGACCCTTAACCTAACTAGATTATATAACTAAGATGAAACTTGAAACATGGGAATTAAAAACTATACCTGATTCGTTGAAAACCAGACATCTCTTTGGCTTTTCTGAATGATATGATGGTTGGGATCTCCACGTCTGATGGTTGGGATCTCCACGTGTCGTATAGCTCTACATGACTCGTATTAACCTAGTTCTTTTACAAACATTTTTATACAACATTATCATTTTAGCAAGTTCTTAGTAAAAAAAATATCATTTCTATGCGACATTTATTGTTTTAGCAAGTACTATTTAAAAAAAAAATCGAAAAATAGACATAGACATATACCCGCCACATATAGAGCTATACTAGATACTATATTATAGTATACTTAAACCATATTTTTTTATAAAATAAAAGTATTTTTTACTAAAACTTACTAAAAAGATAAATATTGTATAAAAATGTTTGTAAAAAAACTAGGTCAATACGAGTTACATAGGTTTATATGATTCATACAAGTTTAGACGCGTATAGAGCTCAATGATTGGCTCGTAATAAATGCGCCCTATATAACGTGTATAGCTCTCTATACATGTCGTATTACCGTATAAGACACAGGGCTGTCCAAATAACCAATGTGATATCCAAATAACCACACCCATTTCAAATTACAAATAAGATATAAAAAGTATGCAACCTTTTGATATTGAGGTGGAAAATCATGCTGGAACGTAGTAATGTAGTTTTGTGCAAGTCTTTATTATTTCAGAACATACTTTCCTTTTGCAAAGGTTGTTGAACGTTGACCATTTCTATATAGTTGTATAAGCTGAGTGTGTTACGTTTGGTTATGTATGTTGTCTTCTTATCTTTTAACTGTCGGTAAATTTTCCACCTGGCAGAAGATAATGAAAAGAAATCGTCTAATTTGACTGATGTTATAGACCAAATGATCCCAGCCGGCACATCAATGGAGAAAGGGAAAGGAGAATTCATTCCACCGCAAGGTACTTCTTGCTTCTGATTTTTTTCTTTTTCTAAATTTCACCTGTTAGTATCATTTTCGTTACTTCCCGCATGACGATTTCAACCAAATCTTTTGTATATATAAATTATTTTTGGCTTTTCTTGTTATAAAATTACAGTTAAATTATTGTCACAGAAACAGAAAACAAAGAATCAGATTGTTTGTCTCGTTTTGAAGCACCAGACACTGAACCTGAGGATTTTAACTCACTCGGTGTGTCTAATTCTGAAGCTCGCCCACTCGGTTTTTCTGGTCCTAAAGCTGTTTCAATTGGAGAAGTGGATTCATTATCCTTGTCTAGACAAGGTACTTCTAAGGCTAGATAGAGGGTGTGGTATAAGGCTACAGGGGGTGTGGTATAAAGCCCCTAGAGGTTTTAGGGGGCTTTAAAGCCCCTTTCTTTAACTTGCATGCAATGGTTTAAAGCCCCATCGTCATTACGTAATTATTATTTTTTATTTAAATTTAAACATTATTTATTTTTGATATATTAATTTAAAACTCATAATTTAAATAAAAAAATAAAATGGCATAATTTAAAAAAAACAATGTCATAATTTAAATAAAAAATATACAATGTCACTAAAAAAATCACTCGTCGTCTTCTCGTTGTTCACGTCGTTTGCATAGAACGAAGTATCTGGTGCAACACCAACTATGACATCGTCTAAAAGATTCGAAGATTGTAAAACTGCGATATCATTGTTCGCACCGGCCATGCCAAAGTACGCATGCTAAATCCATAAATCTTGAGACGCGACCGCTTGTAATATTAGGGTCCTAGCAAGAGTGGGTTGGTTAGTTTTGTAATCCCTATTTAAAGGGTTTAGAGTGGTTTTTTGTAGTAATAATACTATTTGCGATATTCATCAGATCCTACAATTGTTACCTATAATTATTTTGCACTAACTGATCCTTCTGATAATCTGATACAATTAATCTTTAACGATGCCCGCCCAACCCCCTCCCCTTGGGATCTACATTGCGGATGATTTGGACGTTGCATGCATTTTTTTTGTAAACAGTCTGGGTTTGTGTTTCTGTAAATTTTGTGCGTGATGGAAAAATTTCACGCGTGAACAATTGCCAAACATCACCGCCACCCCTATAATTCAACGCGTTGAAGTTAATTCCCGTTATATTTTTGACGCGTTATGTTTTGATTGATGTGAGGGAAATTGTTGGGTGTGGTGGTGAGTGATGACCATTTCCACTAAAAAAGGTTGTGAGTGATGGAATAATGGTTGATGACATGGCAGAACTTGATTGGATGTTGTGAGTGATAGAATTTGTACAAGTGATGACCACCTCTACCCTTCTAAAAGCAAGTGTTGATTGCCTTTCTAGTTGGTTATCTTCTTATCTTCACAATATTTCTGATTTTTTTATTATTTATTTTTTTGGAAACAGGAAATGATGCAAGGGAATCGTCTGATCTGACTGATGTGATGGAGCAAGAGGTCGTCGTTGACACATCAATGCAGAAAGAGAAAGGAAATCTTCTTCCCTCAGGTACTTCTTTTTTTCATGAGTATCTTTTATATGTAAATATGTTACTACCATTTACGTTAATTTCCTTATGATGATATGAACAACCACCTTATAATATTTAGTTTGTCAAACTTGTTTTCATCTTTTCTATTTGCTACATGGTGCTAGCTTTTTTTTAAACGGCCTACAAAAGGAATTTTATTAGATATCTAGCCAGCGGCTAGCACCAAACTTACACCCACCAAAGCAAATACATACAACCAAGGAAAACCAACATATATCAACAAAGAACAAGCAGTCTAAAACACCGAAACAACGCCATTGTTTCCATCTTAACTCTGCCGCCTTCGCTCGGTGCTTGACCCAAAGGAAACTTTTTTGCCTTAATTTCTTCAAGTATGTTTGTTACTGTCTTTCTCCTCCCCGAAAAAACTAGTTCGTTTCGCAAGTTCCAAAGACTCCAAATTGTAACCAAACAAACTGCATGAAAAACCTTTTTTTTCTCTTAATGAAGCCATGGTACAGTTTGTGATATTCAAGAATGTCCTTGAGACTAAATCCAATGAAGGGTTGTGAAGCCACAAGAAACGAGTAAGTGATTGCTAGTTTCGTTATACTCCCCACATATTACACACCAAATTTTGGACCGAAACACCCCTTCTTGACAATGCTACCCTAGTTGGAAATTGTTCCTTTTGAGCTCGCCATGCTACCATATCGACTTTTTTAGGTATCTAATTATTCCATTCGGCCACATACTCCGGTTGCACACGGTGCAGCTCAATTATAGACTGTCTAATACTGGCCACATTGAACCGACCCGCTTCATCCAAGTTCCATACCCAGCGGTCCTCCCTGAAGTAACTGAAATGCCCCGTAAAAGATCATTTAGCTGCTGAAATTCCAGCAGCTCCTCAGCGCTGGACAGTTGTCTCTAGTCCCAGATCCACGTTGACCCGTTCAACCCCACTCGAACTCTTTGAGCTACCGTACACCACCGGTCCTTTTTCCAGTTGAAACAGTAACGGAAATAGGGCTTGTAGGGATGAGCAAATCAGACCCGGTACCGGTACCGAATTTACCGGACCGGGTACTTTTTCGGTACCGATTCGGTTCCGACTTTTGACATTTTCGGTACCGGTCCGGTACGGTACCGGTATTTACCGGTTTTTACCCTCAAATACCCGTACCGTACCGGTGCCGAACCGTACCAAACCGGGTATATTCGGTACAGGTACCGGTACCCACTTTTGGGGATTTTCGGTAGCGGACGTACCGAGCTCATCCCTAGTTCTGATGCATCCCATATATCTATCCAGAATGTTATATCAGACCCGCCCCCTACTACCCCGTCCCCTACTACCCCGCCCCTTACTACCCCCAAGGTTTAAAAAGGCTAAAACGGGTATCGAGGCGTTTTCCCTTAGCCTCACGAGGCGTAAGCCTCGAGGCAGGTCGAGGCGTAAGCCTCAAAACATTATTAAAAAAAATAAAAATATATATACATCTCTCATAAAAATCACAAATTAACATAAAACAAACATCTTAAGTAGAAAATATTTCAACAAATAACATAAAACAAACATCATAAATAGAAAATATTTTAACAAACAAGGTTTAACATAAAACAAACATCATAAAATAGTTCAAACAACTTAAGCTAGTAATGTTATGACATCTAAAAGGAGCTTCTGCGTGCGTACTGGAGCAGATGGTTGACTGCGTACGTGCTTTTGTTCTTCGATTAGGGTTTTTTTAACCTAAAGATGGTTTTTAAGTGAAGTATTGGGTTGGGCCACTAATTAAGCCCAATAAACATTAAATGGGTCTAAAAACAAAGTCCAGATTTTTATTTGATTTATTGGAAACCCTAATATTTTACCAGCCGCTCTTTTTCACAATACCAGCCCACTACACCTCTTCTTCTTTCTTCTTCTTCTTCTTCATCTTCTTCTTCTTCTTTGTTTCAATCAGACACAAACAACAATCAAACATATACGAATAGCAGACCAAGATCAACGAGCAAATGGAACCAGATACGTACCAATTTGAACCTGGTACGCCTAGATTTTTAATCAAATTCGCTGTACCTGATCGAATTGGAGCGCTGTACCTGATCAATTTTCAGTTTTCGCAAGTCTGGTGAGGCTTAAGCCTCACCGCCTCGCCTCACCGCCTCACCGCCTCGCCTCACCGCCTCACCGCCTCGAACCGCCTCAGACCGCCTCAGATGACTGAGGCTTAGGTTTCAGTTTACCCATTTGAGGCTAAGCCTTTATTGCGTTTTTCCACCGCCTCAGCTGAGGCGTACGCCTCAAGGCGCGCCTCAGACCGCCTTTTTAAACAATGACTACCCCTATTATTTTTTAGGCAGTTCTATCCCCAGATTCGAAAGAGCCGACGATATGCCATATATATGCTTCTAAGGTCTCGCAACTAAAACTTTAGCCGGGATTGGATTCCACGATCCTCCTGAGTTGTAATGAATGGCCCACACCACTTTCCGCCACAAATCGTCTTTTCCGTTTTGAACCTCCACCACCACTTCGCAAGCATTGCTAGATTTACATCCCGCAGTGTACCAAAACCCAAACCTCCATACTTTATCGGAGCGACAACGTTGTCCCACGCCATCCATGACATTTTTGAAATCTCTTATGACCCGCCCCAAAAGAATACCCGCCGAAGTCTTTCGAGTTGATTCAAAACTTGAACCGGAGCTCTATATAATGAGAAGAAGTATGTCGGCAGTGAAGACAACACCGTCTTCAAAAGTGTGATTCTCCCCCCATATGGCAATTTTTTTCGCCTTCCAAATAGATAACCTACCTTTGAAAAGATCGACAATAGGCTTCCAGTTCCGAACTATTGCTCGCGCCCACATACAAGCCAAGGTATTTAAAAGGAAAGGACCCATCTATACACTTTAGCGTATTAGCCAAGCTCACTACTTCTGACTCCACCCCCACCCCACACAAGCTACACTTAGATAAATTAACTTTTAACCCGGATGTCAAATAGAAACATCTTAAGATCCTCCGTAGGTTTAGCGCATTTGTGACCGACCAATCCCCAAGAAAGACCACATCGTCCAGGACAATAAGTGGGTTGGAGCCATACCATTATTATTACTCCTAATGCCATGAACCAAACCAACCTCCGAGGCCCTCTTTAAAATAGGGGTGTTCAAAACTATCCGTATCCGAAAATCTGATCAGAAATATCCGATATCTGAATCCGAAATATCTGAAAAATCAGATATCCGAAATTCGGATATCCGAATTTTTCGGATTCGGATTCGGATAGTGGTTTTCAAACTTTTCGGATATCCGAAATATCCGAAAATTTAATTTTCATCTTTTTTCGGATATCCGAATATCCGAAAATATCAGATCCGAAATATCCAAAAATTTAATTTTCATCTTTTTTCGAATTTCCGAAAATATCGGAAGTATCCGAAAAATATCCAAAATATCCGAAAACTTATATTCGGATATCCGAAACTATGCAAAATATCCGTTTTCGAATATGAAAAAAATAATAAAAAAATAAAAATTAAATAAAAAATTGGATTTTCGGATATCTGAATTTCGGATATCCGAAATTTCGGATACGGATTTGGACAGTGAAATCTGGTATCCGAAAATTTCGGATATCCGAAATTCGGATATCCGAAATTCGGATATCCGGTTTTGAACACCCCTTGTACATTCGAACTCCATTGTTAGTAGCCGTTTACCAACACGGACGCTCGGGCGGAACGAAGAGTTGCCATAATCCAATCGTGCCATTTAGATGGAAATCTCATTTGCTCCATTATAGAGATAAGAAAACCCCAACTAAGAGAATCATAAGCCTTATGAATGTCGACTTTGAATATCATGCCCGCTTTTTTTTTGTGTACTTTAGCCAAGTTAAAATTTTGTTCAACATCAACGACCCATCGGTGATGTTTCTACCCCCAAGGAACGCCGCTTGCTACTCGAAAATGAGTTTACCGATCACACTTTTCATCTAGTTCACCAATACTTTTGATATGACTTTGTTGATGCATCCAATGAGACTTACGGGACGGAAGTCGGACGGGTGCAACGGGTCCTTGACTTTTGGAATCAAGGCAATAAAAGATGAAGAACAACTTCTATTCAAATTTGGGTTGCTATAAAATTCCTCAAGAAGTTTAAGAAAATGTGCTTGCAATCCACTCCAGCACCGTTTTAAAAACTTAAAGTTAAACCCATCCGCCCCGGGAGCCCGGTCACCATCACACTCCCAAACCACATCCTTGATTTCGACCAAGGTGAACGGGCGCTTCAAAGACTCCCCTTCGTCCGATGTTAGAACATTCAAAAACGGACACACGATTGACGGTCTATTATTCATCGGCTCCGTGAAAAGCTATGAATAATAATAAAAAAAATGTTGTTTAATACTCACCGGGTTAGTAACCCAATCCTCACCAATGAAAACTCCATTAATTCGGTTTGAAATAATGTTAGCGTTCACCATTGCATGAAAGAACCTGGAGTTTTCGTCCCCTTAAATTGCCCATCTAATTCTTGACTTTTGGCGTGCATCCGATTATTTTTACTTGTCGTACTCCAACATAAATTGCTTGTACTCCGTTCTCAAATCTAACTCTGCTTGGCATAGAACCCTTTCTTCCGCCAAAGACTCCAATTCGGCCACCTTCATTTTGCGTACGGAGTATAACCCTTCAAGCATTCGGCCGCCTTCATTTTGCGTACGGAGTATAACCCTTCAAGCCTTCTCCTTTCCACCGCTATCCAATCTTTAATCCTATTTTTCTGCCACCTGAGCTTAGTGGCAAGCACTAAATCCCCATGACCATTGAACGAGAATTGGTTGCAGTTATTCATGATAAACTCCGTAGATCCTTGTATTTCCAGCCATGAATTATAGAACTGAAATGGCAAATGCTCGAAATCTGAAGGAATGGTACATAACAATAAGGGCCGATGATCCGAATACAACCTGTCGAGAGCCGTTAAGACTGTTCCTGGCCATGTTTCCATAAATCTGATGCACGCCAAAAACTGGTCAAGCTTACTAAGCTTATCCTCACGATCCGATATGTAAGTGAACTTAGCACCACCCATACCAAACTCCTGCAGAGCTGCTGACAAAATGAAATCATTGAAAGCATCTGCATTAGCTGCCACATATTCCGAATTCCTACGTTCGTCTAGATGCCGAACGTCATTAAAGTTCCCTGCAAAAACCCACAGGCCCTGTCTCGAGTTCCTTAACCGTACTAAATCAGTCCACAAACCTTTTCGAGTCGTTGCGTCCATAGTTGTTAATAGCGAATAGCGACAACGTACGGCTACGGCTATGTAGCGAATAGCGACAAATAGCGACAACTATTTTAAGTATAGCGATTACACTAGAAAAAGAATTTTGAAAATTTTTATATGTATATTATATCAAAATACCTTGGTATATATGCTATTTTACATGTATATTTAACAAAAACCTATAAATCCAGCTATTTTATAGCTATATTTATATAAATATATAGTTAACTTTATACTTTTTGTATACAAATTTACAAGTTTGGGAACCATATGTAAAGTTATGAAAGATAGAGGGGGTTAAATGTTAAAAATACCCAAACTTAATTAAACCTAACCCACCATCTCTTTCATTGCATTCAATACGCCGCTGCTCTTCCCTCTCATCAGACATGGCGCACAAGAAGCACAAGAAAGAAGCCCTAGCCCCAATTTTGGTTCCAAACGAGGTAAGAACTCATTCCATTAGATCGATTCAGTCCAATTTTGACCCGATTAGGTCCGATTTTTGACCGATTTCTCCCGATTTTGACCAATTTTGACCCGCTATTATCGCTAGTCATCGCTATGAGCCATATAGCGACACTTGGTCCCATCGCCATATAGCGCGCTATAGCGGTCGCTATAGCCGCTATTGACAACTATGGTTGCGTCATTGGGAGCATACATGTTGATTAGGTTTAATCTATTACCCGATGGAATAAGAGTACCACACACACATAAAAAATACCTTTGCTTGACGACCTCACTGCAAGAAAAAATTGACGGGTTCCAGAGTGAAGCCAATCCACCAGACCTACCAGTCGAGTCTACTGCCGCCATGTTGAAAACTGATCTCCGCCACATTTGGTTGAAAGAAAAATTAGAGGACTCCCGCAGCTTCGTCTTCTAAACTCATAGAAAGTGCACCCCATGATCCTTATTTAGACCCCGAATCCATTCCAATTTCCGGCCACCTCGGACGCCTCTTAGATTGATAGAGATGATATTCATTGTATAACATTGTTTTCACCTTCACCAATTATAACTTCGCGAGTATGTTCCTCAAAACCTTGTAGTCTGACTCCGACAACCTCCCCTAAGACAACAGTATCAGCAACCTCAGCATCAACCTGGACACCAGTGGATGGTGACGCTGAAACATGTTAAATATTGGGTTGCTGGCCTTCAATCGTATTACTCGGAGAACAACGCGGATTCGGATTAGGAATTCCCACTGTGGTTGAATCTAGATTGCCGTTGGGCGATTAAGATCAAAAGACCTGCTACCTTTATCTTGCCGAACCCGAGCTTGAGGACCCTGAATAGCGCCCACAGATGGTGGGCTACGTTGGTATCTATTTCGTTTGCCCAGTGGTGGTGGATTTCTGAGCCCAGGGGTGTTTAGAGGTCCATTAAGCCCAAAATTAAAATGAGACTTGAAATTCGAGCAGGCCCTACTATCATTGCATGAGCCTGATGAACCTTCTTTCCCACCATAATCATTACCTTTTGAAACCCTAGGAGACTGTACACCTTCCCCATGCACGTTGTCCACCCATGCACACGAACCTTTGGGCGGCTGTTGGGTTGCCGCCCCTACGACTTTCGGCGAACCATCCTGATGAAATTTCCGGCCACCGGAAACTTCCTTGGTTGGCTATTTACAATGAATTTCTCCGTCTTCTAACTCCTCTTCCATCGGTAAGACACTACTGTTGTCCCTAAACTCTGAAACTTCCACCGATTGAACACCACTAAACAGTGGCGGATCTAAAAAGTCCTTATAGGGGCAACATTTCGAAAAAAGGGGTAACGAAATCGAAAAAACATCAAAAATTTTTCAAAATTTACACTACCGCCGAAGCGTTAAGGGGTAAGGGAGGCTACCCCTTATTACATAGTAAGTCCGGCCCTGCCGCTAAAATCTGGTTCCCGCGGCCTCGGGTCCTCTGAAACCCACACCTGGTAAATCTTCCATTTCCGTTGGAGCACCACTTGTTCTTCAATCCTGCTGCCACCAACGTGAGTACACAACAGCTGCTCTCCGTGTTGTCCATCGATTCCCAACAGAACTCCGACGGACCCACAACCTCCCCAAAGACCCACCCGATCTGATCGAACAAGGTATTGCCCCTCAATTCGAATGGAACTCCACGGATCCGTAGAGTAGCAATGCGTTGAAAAGGTAGGTCTTCCCCATTCCAGATCTTCACACTCGAAAAGACTTTACCCCACAGATCCCAGTGGTTGCAACAAAATCATTCGCTGCGACCTGTCCTTAAAAGTAACCATCATGCTCAGCCCACCTACGTAAGACAGGCTAGCTCCAGATACACCTCCGTTTTTCAAGACTTGCTCAACACAACTCAACGCTCTAAGACTTCGAGCAGTCCCTACAATTGATCGCCCAACACAGTGATTAGGGTATGCCTTCCACCACGTCACTATACATCCTCCCAGTCCGGTAGGGGTGACCTGCTGTGTCTAAGGTCCCCCCCTTTTTCACCATTCCCCTCTTTCATGGGCACCGGCTTTGGCAGCCACTCCTGCTGCACAGGTCTAATCTCCGGAAGCACGAACATCTGATGGTTTTTATCATACTTGGCAATTGACACACTTAACTTCGCTTCAAATATCTTGACGGTATTCATACTCGCCAGAGTTTCTTCAAGGTTATTGACCCCCACACATCTAACAAACCCAAACCAGTTCCCCATCGAAATTCTTTTCCTAGCAACATAAGCAACTCCCATGGGGTAGGAATGCCATCCATAACAATGTTCTGGACACCCTATCAGGAAGATTGGCCACGTAGAAAGTCAGCTCGTCCTGTCTTGCTCTGCGCCTCTGATAGCTCTTCGAGTGGTACTCCGACCACAGGCCCCCTTGTCCTCACCGTCCATCCTTAGTTCGCCTCCCCACCTCCCGCGCAATTTTCTTAATTAGGGTAGAGGCTATATGGGTTTCTATAAGAATGCTTGAATCCAAATGGGTATTTCATGATTGGTGAAAAAGATGAATCTTGAACAAAGGAAATGAAAAAAGGCCCAAAATTTACTCCATAAAAATGAAAAACTGTGAGCAAAAGAGGAAGAAGAAAAAGGAGGATGAAAAGGGTGTTTCAGTGGTCCTAGCCTGTATTATGTCAAAACTGTTGTCATCTTAATTTTCAGAAACTACGATTTGATGTCAAGTAAAAATTAAACATTTTCATTAAGAAATGGAACACGAAATAACCCTTTAACGACCCAGAACTCCCTTTTCCTCTGTCTCCCCCTCCTGCTTAATGGGGTTTAGATTAGTTGTGAACAAAGTCCAGTGAGGTTGCAGCAGATCAAGATTCACATCATGAAAATGTTCTAGTTCAGGAGGAATAGTGGTCATGTGTCTAAACTTTAGTGGTAGTTTATTTCTTTTTGTTTTTTATTTTTGGTTTCCTCATTTAAGGTTGGTCTTGTATAGACAGCAACGGGGATGGATTTTAACAAGGCTTGTTCTATTTACAACCCCCCCCCCCCCCCCCCCCCCCTTACTAATTACACCCTCCCCTACAAAAACATCACATCCATCAATAACTTTTATTTTTAGTGTTTTTTGTCTTTTAATTGTTATTTATTGTTTGTTTATTAGTTATTATTATAACTAAATAGTAAAAGAAGTATCCACTCTTTTATTTATTATTATTATTAATGATATATTATTTATTATTACTCTTTAGTTGTTATAATTTATCAAATTATACTTATAGCTGTAACAAAAGCTATATAAAAATAAGTACTTTTTTACAAAATTATTATCATTTAATAATTTACATACCTATCTTTAATCTATAACAGAAAATGTAGCAGGTTGTGCTATTCAAGAATTATACATATTTTGACGTGATTCAAATATATTCTCCCTGCCAGTTGCATCATTTTCTCTCATTAATTTCCATAGGTTGTTTGTGCTCAGTGGCGGATCTTGCCCGTTGAACGTGCCAGGGCCGAAAGACAAGGGCACTAAAAAAAGCACGGGCCAAACATAGTATATATAAAAAATTTCGATCGAAATGCGGAAAATTAACACTACGGCCGAAAAACTTGCCCGGGCCGTGGCCCTGCCATAGCCCTTCTAAGAACCGCCCCTGTTTGTGCTGGGAATTGGATACTCTCCTTGCAATTCTACGGTTATAAAATGGTTACCATTCACGTGTGCAATTGTAATTATTTTTTTTCTGGGGATGTTACATTATTGTTATGAGCTGATAAGTAGTTGATAACGACAAGTGACAACCGGTTATCATTCTTATATTTTAACGGTTATAAATCAAAGAATTTCCGTATGGATTATAATGAAATGAAATTTGTTATGACAACATTACAAGGTTGAGCCTTTAAGTTTATATTATACATTTTACATTATCTGTAATCCTTGCTTAAATCGTAACTTCCAAACGAACTCATTTAAACTATACAATATAGTTATTTTCCAAACAAACTCATCTAAACTAAAACAAGACCCTTAACCTAACTAGATTTTATAACTAAGTTGAAACTTGAAACATGGGAATTAAAAACTATACCTGATTCGTTGAAAACCAGACATCTCTTTAGCTTTTCTGAATGATATGATGGTTGGGATCTCCACGTCTGATGGTTGGGATCTCCACGTGTCGTATAGCTCTACATGACTCGTATTAACCTAGTTCTTTTACAAACATTTTTATACAACATTATCATTTTAGCAAGTTCTTAGTAAAAAAAATATCATTTCTATGCGACATTTATTGTTTTAGCAAGTACTATTTAAAAAAAAAATCGAAAAATAGACATAGACATATACCCGCCACATATAGAGCTATACTAGATACTAGATTATAGTATACTTAAACCATATTTTTTTATAAAATAAAAGTATTTTTTACTAAAACTTACTAAAAAGATAAATATTGTATAAAAATGTTTGTAAAAAAACTAGGTCAATACGAGTTACATAGGTTTATATGATTCATACAAGTTTAGACGCGTATAGAGCTCAATGATTGGCTCGTAATAAATGCGCCCTATATAACGTGTATAGCTCTCTATACATGTCGTATTACCGTATAAGACACAGGGCTGTCCAAATAACCAATGTGATATCCAAATAACCACACCCATTTCAAATTACAAATAAGATATAAAAAGTATGCAACCTTTTGATATTGAGGTGGAAAATCATGCTGGAACGTAGTAATGTAGTTTTGTGCAAGTCTTTATTATTTCAGAACATACTTTCCTTTTGCAAAGGTTGTTGAACGTTGACCATTTCTATATAGTTGTATAAGCTGAGTGTGTTACGTTTGGTTATGTATGTTGTCTTCTTATCTTTTAACTGTCGGTAAATTTTCCACCTGGCAGAAGATAATGAAAAGAAATCGTCTAATTTGACTGATGTTATAGACCAAATGATCCCAGCCGGCACATCAATGGAGAAAGGGAAAGGAGAATTCATTCCACCGCAAGGTACTTCTTGCTTCTGATTTTTTTCTTTTTCTAAATTTCACCTGTTAGTATCATTTTCGTTACTTCCCGCATGACGATTTCAACCAAATCTTTTGTATATATAAATTATTTTTGGCTTTTCTTGTTATAAAATTACAGTTAAATTATTGTCACAGAAACAGAAAACAAAGAATCAGATTGTTTGTCTCGTTTTGAAGCACCAGACACTGAACCTGAGGATTTTAACTCACTCGGTGTGTCTAATTCTGAAGCTCGCCCACTCGGTTTTTCTGGTCCTAAAGCTGTTTCAATTGGAGAAGTGGATTCATTATCCTTGTCTAGACAAGGTACTTCTAAGGCTAGATAGAGGGTGTGGTATAAGGCTACAGGGGGTGTGGTATAAAGCCCCTAGAGGTTTTAGGGGGCTTTAAAGCCCCTTTCTTTAACTTGCATGCAATGGTTTAAAGCCCCATCGTCATTACGTAATTATTATTTTTTATTTAAATTTAAACATTATTTATTTTTGATATATTAATTTAAAACTCATAATTTAAATAAAAAAATAAAATGGCATAATTTAAAAAAAACAATGTCATAATTTAAATAAAAAATATACAATGTCACTAAAAAAATCACTCGTCGTCTTCTCGTTGTTCACGTCGTTTGCATAGAACGAAGTATCTGGTGCAACACCAACTATGACATCGTCTAAAAGATTCGAAGATTGTAAAACTGCGATATCATTGTTCGCACCGGCCATGCCAAAGTACGCATGCTAAATCCATAAATCTTGAGACGCGACCGCTTGTAATATTAGGGTCCTAGCAAGAGTGGGTTGGTTAGTTTTGTAATCCCTATTTAAAGGGTTTAGAGTGGTTTTTTGTAGTAATAATACTATTTGCGATATTCATCAGATCCTACAATTGTTACCTATAATTATTTTGCACTAACTGATCCTTCTGATAATCTGATACAATTAATCTTTAACGATGCCCGCCCAACCCCCTCCCCTTGGGATCTACATTGCGGATGATTTGGACGTTGCATGCATTTTTTTTGTAAACAGTCTGGGTTTGTGTTTCTGTAAATTTTGTGCGTGATGGAAAAATTTCACGCGTGAACAATTGCCAAACATCACCGCCACCCCTATAATTCAACGCGTTGAAGTTAATTCCCGTTATATTTTTGACGCGTTATGTTTTGATTGATGTGAGGGAAATTGTTGGGTGTGGTGGTGAGTGATGACCATTTCCACTAAAAAAGGTTGTGAGTGATGGAATAATGGTTGATGACATGGCAGAACTTGATTGGATGTTGTGAGTGATAGAATTTGTACAAGTGATGACCACCCCTACCCCTCTAAAAGCGAGTGTTGATTGCCTTTCTAGTTGGTTATCTTCTTATCTTCACAATATTTCTGATTTTTTTATTATTTATTTTTTTGGAAACAGAAAATGATGCAAGGGAATCGTCTGATCTGACTGATGTGATGGAGCAAGAGGTCGTCGTTGACACATCAATGCAGAAAGAGAAAGGAAATCTTCTTCCCTCAGGTACTTCTTTTTTTCATGAGTATCTTTTATATGTAAATATGTTACTACCATTTACGTTAATTTCCTTATGATGATATGAACAACCACCTTATAATATTTAGTTTGTCAAACTTGTTTTCATCTTTTCTATTTGCTACATGGTGCTAGCTTTTTTTTAAACGGCCTACAAAAGGAATTTTATTAGATATCTAGCCAGTGGCTAGCACCAAACTTACACCCACCAAAGCAAATACATACAACCAAGGAAAACCAACATATATCAACAAAGAACAAGCAGTCTAAAACGCATCCAAACAACGCTATTGTTCCCATCTTAACTCTGGGTTTGTGTTTTTGTAAGGCCACCCGGGGTGGTGATTATTTTGTGCGTGATGGAAAAATTTCACGCGTGAACAATTGCCAAACATCACTGTGAAGAAGGCAATTCCGCTTATGGATAGGCTTGGTTCGGTTTGATCAAGGGTGGTACGGTTATCTCTAAAGGGGTGGAAGGAGGAGATAAAGATCAGTTTTTTAAATTTAATAGTTTATTTATTATGTTTTTGAATTTGAATCAAATTAGGATTCCTTGTTAGCTAAGTCATTACTTAGTATAAATAAGCTGGTTTTATTATTTGTAGTACGTATCTTTCTTTATAATCAATAATAAAAAGAGTCGATCAGTTGATCACCTCGTGAGTTCTTGTGTGTGTTTTGTTTCTGGTTTAGTATCCAGGCTCTCCTAGTTTAACAAACTGGTATCAGAGCGGACGAAGATCAAAGAGCAGCAACGAAGAGGAAAGGCGGTGGTAGCGTTCGAAGATAATCAGCAGGTCAAAAATCATTATCTTGAATCGCAACTCAGTCAATACCAATCGCAGGAAACGCTGTTCAAGAAATCAATCATGTTGGATTTCCAGGTTATAGGCGGTATCAAAAAGCTCAACAATACCAACTATAACACTTGGTTAACGACCATGATGTCTTATCTTCAGGGTCAAGATCTCTGGGAGATTGTGAATGGGTCCGAAACTTATGTCATACCATTATGTGCCTCTCCCCTATTCAAGAGGCAGGAGTTTCAAAACATAATTTAGAACTAGTTTAGTTTGCCGTGCTCGTCGCATTTGTTTACCACCGCCTCCGTCAACAACGGGTTTATTTATTTTCTTTGGTTCTTCACCATTTTTGTGTCTGTGAGTGTGATTAATTTGTTTTTTTTTTTTTTTTTGAAGAGCTTGAGTAGAGAGAGAAAGCAGGGTAATTGAAAGATAAAAGAATGGTAACTTTGGGTAACCGAGTAACCTCTTATCAATTTTTTATCAAAATATTAAAACAATTTTTTTAATTTTTTATTTATAATTTATTAAAATATACACTTGCACAGGTATACACTTTACTTTTGATTATTTGAGTAATTAATTAATTTATTTTATATTTTTCTTATTATAAATCAGCACACATACATATGTATAATTGTATATGTTTGTGCATGTATACACGCATGTATATGAAGAAGTAAAGATGGATCTACTGCTGCTACAAGCTTTTTTCTTCTTAAAAAAATGTTGTTTAAACCAAACCAACCCAACCCGAACCCATTCTGACCCGAACCAAAACAATCTTTTTTTTTTTTTTTTTTCTAATTGAGCCGTTTTGACCCGGCATACAACAAGTTTGGTGTTCGTGTGATTCCATTCCAGTTACCTTACTAATTGCTATGACATTGCCACAGAAAGGATGAACCACCCAAGTACAAGCTCTGGTCATGCAATTCCAGTCAATCATCAGCAGCAGCAGCAGCAGAACCATACTATCATTTCGATTCCTTCCCAGCCAGTGTCACCACCAACACCACCACCAAACCGACCTCATTCAGATCTACTTCTAGGTAACTAATTCTTTCTTTGATCTGATTCCAGTTTAAGTTACTCATCTATCGCTATAACCTTGCAGCTAAAAACATGAATAACACAGGTAAAGCCTCTGGTCCTGCAATTCCACTGGTTCCCCCCATAAATCACAAACACCAGCAGCAGCTGGACCATACAATTGTTCCGATTGTTACACCACCAGTGCCACCACCAGCGCCACCACTACCCAACCTACCTCGTTCAGATCTGCTTGATGGTAATTTCTCAATTACTATTGGATTTTAACTATTAATCTCGAGGGGTTAATATTTCTGGTAGATTTTAAATCTTATTGAGTTGCTATCTAAGCGTTGACTTTAGGTAGATTTTTGAACTAAGCAAATCTGACTAGATGAGATGTTTCCAAAATTTTGTCTCTTTGCTGTTGAAGACGGCGATTTCACTGTGTGACATAGCGACTTCAACATCAAAAAGACAAAATCTTGAACTTCAATCTGACTTGATTTTACTTTGAAGTCTAACCAAAAAACCACACATTAAAAGTGCTGAACCATTAAGTGCTGAACGAGTAAGATGTCTGAACCATTAAGAGCCAGTATAATGCTTGACCGTTCAGAGGCAAATGGCTGACCAATTTAGATAAGAGGTCTTAACCATTCAGACTCAGTATAATGTTTAAACATTCGGAGGCAAATGTTTGAATCATTCAGACATTTGCTCGCGAAACAAACAGTCTGAGCCATTAAGTGCTGAACCAATAAGAGGTCTGAACCATTAAGAGCTAAACAAACAGCCCAATTTAAAAAAAAAAAAAAAACAAATCGATAATAGCTATATATGGGATAAAGTGGATGTTTGACAAAATTGTTTAAATTTAAAGGTCCTAGAGCAGACTACGTCAAGTTTGGTGTTCCACTTTATGAAGCAGCAATCAAAGGAGATTGGAAGGCTGCTAAACCAATTCTTGACAAACACCCCGATGTGATACGTTCTGCCATCACCGAAAATTATGAAACATTGCTCCACGTTGCAGCATCAGCAGAAAGCACTAAGGCTGTGGAAGAATTTGTGATAAATCTAGTAAATATGATGGAAAAAAAGGATTTGGAGCTACCAAACAAAAATTACAATACTGCCCTCAGTTTAGCAGCTGCAGCAGGAAACGTTAAAACAGCAATGATAATGGTGAAAAAGAATCCTGTTGTGGCTGAAATCCCTGGTAATAATCGAACGATGCCACTCTATATGGCTGCTTTATTTGCAAAACCTGAAATGGCGAGGTATTTGTATGGTATCTCTAAGAAAATGGGAAGCGATTATTGGTCACATGATAATCGTGGTTGGGTCCTACAAAAATGTGTTGAATCTGATATCTTTGGTAAGTTGCTATTTTTATCATTGTCCATTTTTAACCTATCATGATTTCTACAAATATGTGTGCGCGTGAGTGTGTTTTATTATATTTTCTTGCACTTTCAGTTATTCTTATGGTTGATTTGTTTTATAATGAACTATTTGCATATTGCTAAAGGTTAAATTGCAAACTTCTAATGCAACTTTGTGTTTGGTCTTTGTGTAATTTCTCTCATGAAGTGATCATACATTTATTTGTAGATGTTGCTCTAAAGATAGTTGGTGATTGCCCGGAGCTACTTGTCAAGAAGGGGTTACTTACCGATGTTCTCTTGGCTTTGGCTCAGAAGCCTAAAGCATTTAAAGGAAAAAAACTACATGTTGTCTTGAGAATCATCAAGTCTAGTAAGTATATGCTCCTTACTCTGTTTTATTGCTTCATTTCGACACATCATGATGTATTTCACATTTGTTTTTCACGTCGTTTTTTGATAGTCAATCTAATAACTACCATGGTCTTCTTGGTTTTCAGTTTTTGGAGTGTTTCATGTGAAGGTAGGGCCTGGTGAAAAAGAAAGTGAAGCCCTGCAATTATTAAAAATAATTTGGGAAAACATTGCCAAAATGGCTAAGACAGAGATTGATGACATAATCCGAGGTCCACCTCTAAGGGTGGGAACAATAAAAAGCTTCCCTTCTCGAGTACTTTTTGTTGCTGCTAAAATGGGCAACACAAGGTTTATAGTTGAGCTCATTCGATCATATCCTGATCTAATATGGAAACAAGATGACAAAGGAAAAACTATATTTCACTTAGCGATCAAACGTCGGCAAGAAAAGATCTATAATATGTTATATGAGATTGGTGCAATGAAAGATTTAATAACCCCTATTAAAGACAAAAAAGGCAATAACATGTTGCATATGGTCTCAAAGAGTGCTAAGCAAAGCCGATTTCAAAATGTGTCTGGAGTTGCTTTACAAATGCAACGGGAATTGTTATGGTTCAAGGTACATCTTTCTTTTCAAGATAATGTATAGAGCTGCTAAATGGGTCATGATCAGGTCAAACTCGATACGAACCTCAGAATCGTGTGATACACATGAACTCGAACACGACATGTGTATTTGTGGGTTGACACAAACACGACTTGTTTATCCCAAAAAGCTATTATGTCATCCTTTTGCATATCATTACTTTAAAATTCTAAATTTACATATTTTTTTTTTTCAGACAAATATGTTTAAACTATGTCAATTTATTTTTAATACATTAAATATTGGGATAAATACTCAAATGGTTTAATTATTACATAAAACATACTTTAAAGTTTGAAATAAATAATTAAATAAATAGGTTGAATTGATCAACCCGCGAACCCATTGGATTGACATGAACACGACCCATTTAGCTGCACGTGTTTTATGGTTGGACCTGAAACTAACC